>CAVLEF010000006.1:7727500-8927500 GCA_963661955.1 Leptosia nina | reverse complement strand
TAATCTTTCAGGAAATTACTTGTAACGGTTTTAAAACAAGTCACTGAAAATGACAGACTAGCAAGGAATGAGAATTACGCGCCGGAAAAACACGAAAAACTTCTTTCAAACATAAAGAAGATCATATTATTTTTCTATGGATTAATTTTCATCGATGCTACATTTATTTATTTACCGAATCGAGTTGATATCTCTAATAATCATTACTGTATGACTCCTTGCGTTGGTAAGTTTCTGATACTAGTTAAATTTGATGGATCCGTTGCTCCCATGGTAGTAATGCATGACTGACAATTAACGACTAGTGGGTACGATTCCCACGAGTTTCAACATGAGTTCAAACATTGACGTACACTTTTTCTGGATTTTGTTAGACTGGATATTAGATGGCTGGTAATAATATCGAAATTTCACAGAACAGCCCAAGTCTAGATAGAAAAGCTGTTAAGTTCCAATCAGGATATTACAAACCCAAAATTTATTTATTTAATCATTGAAATTCATGTCACGATAGCTGGGAGCCCAATTCGACACTGAACTTAAAAACTAACATA
Organism: Leptosia nina; assembly: GCA_963661955.1. Lineage (NCBI taxonomy): Eukaryota > Metazoa > Arthropoda > Insecta > Lepidoptera > Pieridae > Leptosia > Leptosia nina. The sequence continues at coordinate 8,926,946 of CAVLEF010000006.1, read as the reverse complement.
GAAATATACAATACAATTAGACTATGACTTAGGTATAACTAACATTAAATATCATTAGTTTACTATTACTAACTATCAGTTTATTATTTTAAAATTCATATGAAATCATAAACTGTAAACACTTCACGAGCTCACTCCATGCATCATAGAATATGTCTTTTTGCCGTGAAGTAAGTTTACTATCTCTATTGCTCTTGTTCAGGAAGCTTTTCCTAACAAATTCGTTTTAGAAAAGGGTACATTTATAAGACTTGGCCGATGCCTTTTATGTATGTACTAATTAGGTTCTATCAAACTAATTCTTTCCAGCATTAGCATACTGGTTTCTTTTCCCCGCAATACCCTTATAACATACGCTGCAAGAGACAACTCCCTTCTCACTCTAAGCTCCGTATAACCCACTATACCCAGTACGAACAGTGATGGGTACATCAATGGATAATACGGATATACACCGTACATTTTCATGTAAAGAAAACGTGTAACGGTCGACAGGACATCTATTTTTAATTGTTATGTGACTGGGATCTTTCAACTCCCATGCTCGTTTGTCCCCGAGAACAGTGTAATGGCGGGAGTTGAGAGGGAACGTTTAAATGGACTTTCTACTTACTATTTTCAGGTATGGGACCACTAACGGAATCACCAAATCGTCAAATATGTCAGATCATCCTCTTCATCCAAGAAGTGTTTTTGATTATCATAGATACCAACTATCAAACTGTTCAAATAGTTTTGATATCACACACCGCGGCTATGTATCAAATACTAGCCGACGAGATGATGTCTCTAGATGAACCGGGGGATGAAAATCACTATGAATACATCAAAGACAAACTGCAAATACTCATCAAACGCCACACCCTGACTCTGGACATCATAAGAAACCTTCAAGCTCTATACAGTTTACCAATGGGTGTAAATTTCGGTCTCAACACCGTCTCCATTGCTTTCTTTTTCTATCTACCCACAGAGGAGTGGATAGATTTCTGTCCCTTTCTGTTATACAGCTTTTTTGTCTTCTTTTTTTATTGTTATCTCTGTCAGAAGCTGATAGATGCTTCTGAGTTGTTTGAACGGTCTGTTTATGCCTGTGGCTGGGAGACGTTCGCAACGAAGGAAAGGAAAGTTGTCTATATAATGTTGATGCAAGCGCAGAAACCAATACAACTTTTGGCGGCCGACATTGTTCCAGTTAATATATACACATTTGCTACGACGATCCAGGTGTTGTACAAAATGATCACAGTTGTAAAATTTTAGAAAAGATGCTTCATCAATATAGTTGCATAAAAAAGGAAAAGAAAATTTTACGTTCATTAATTGTTTTTATTGTAATTTTGTATACAGAAAGCTGAAATCTGAAGTTGTAATATTTTTGGATCGGTTAGGTAATAATTCTGAATGCATATCTTTAATTGTTAAAATGTCAGTACTACTCAATAATATGGTAAACTAATATGGTAGACATGACTTATATTCTCTGCTTTCCCTCCGTTTTACCAATTTTACATCAGGTATTGCGTCCTGATGCGAGTTTAATGAACACAACATTTAACTTCGAAATATTATTTCGGGAACGAGACTCGAACTGCGTTCCTATTGATCTACAAATTGGGTTGCCCTTCCTAGACCATCGAACTTTATTGTGACGGCCTCGTTGGTGAATTTACAGCAATGTATGGCTAATAAACAACGGGTCGCGGGTTTGCTCCCTTTCAGTTCCAAGATTTTTCTAATTAATTTATAACTTTTCTTAAACATTTTGGACTTCACAAACCATCGTCCACAGATGGTATATACCGTCGAGTTTAGTCGTAATTTACTCTGGATTTCCGAATATAAAGACAAAATGTGTAGATAGCGCATCTTGTTTAAATGTTATATGTATGAAAAATGTGTTGTTTTCAAGTCTTGTACTAAAATAATAAATAACAATTTCTTTTAGACACCTTTCTTTTATTAAATTACAATATCATAAAATAACATGAGGTACTAATAAGTACGAATTAGTAGCTAAATAATATAATTAGGGCTCTTGGTGCGGTTAATTATATGTCATAAGATATGTGATTTTGGAAGTACGATATGTATTTTTGTTTAAAAAACATTTCCCTCTAAATGTAAAGTTCCTAGCGAAGTGTCAGTTGCTTCTCGGTTCTGTTCAACTAATACACGATAATATTAGATTTCATAATGGCTTTGTGTATTAAGAATATTTATTCTGACTTCAAAGGGAAATTACGAGGGAACCGTATTGAAAATTTGGTTTGGCTTTTAAATTTCGTTCCCAAACTGGTTGGTTTTTCGCTTGAAAGGGAAACTGTATTTGGTAAATATGTGATTTGGTTATTATATACTGTCTATAGTTTACGCGAGTAGTACACATTTAAATAAAACACTTTAACGGTTTAAAACGCGATATATTAGTTAAACTTATTTGGAAATGATTTTTAACTTCGGGGAGACACCTCGTGACCACGGCTGCTGCAAAGCATCCGAAACGTCGGGCCGTGCTTTTTTTTAAAACTACATGTTGTTTACCTGAGTACCTTCGACTATTTTCGCAGCACACGGAACTGAAAGAATAATTTTCTCAATATTTTTCACATTTCCCCCTGTTTCTTTGCTATTGGTCTATGGTATTTTTCAATAAGTTATGAAATCAAAAGGAAAATAATTTTTCCATTCTAGTTCCTAATATAAGCGGGTTCGAACAAACAAACAAGCTAACTTTGCTTTATAATATTAGTATAGATGATAGTGGTATTTGCCTGCTAAAAGATACTTTTGTAGACCATGTTCATTGTTCAGTCCCCAATAATATACAGATTAAATAAATATTCTTTTTCTGTAGTACCATTTCTAGTTCTGACTATCACTCTCCTACTGTACGTGTATGGAGCTGGAATTGTGATGTACCAAGTGAAATTTGCGCAGAAGTCGAAGGATTACGTGAAGAATTATTTCAACGTGTCCATATCGATTTTCGCCATTACCAATTGTTATTGGTGGATAAAGCAAAGGTGAGTATTGCTGGTAAGTAAGATAGAAACGGTTTCACCTAGAACTAATGATCCGCTGTTCGATTGTAATTACTGACTAGCTGTGTGAGCGACTTCGTTCGCTGTATCTTCGCTCTTATAGCCTTATAACCTTCCTCAATAAATGCACTAACCAACACAAAACATATTTTTCAATTCGAAGCAGTAGTTCCTGACATAGGGTGCTCAAACAAACAATTAAACTCTTCAGCTTTATATATTCGTCTGTGTACTGACCGACAAAAGCTTTGTTTTCCCATGATTCGAAACAAGGACCTCTCGAGCTTCCCATAATGCGTTTACTTAAATATCCAGCCTCAGTCATAAATGTACTAATTTGAAAAAAAAAACAAGTAGGTAAAAATGTCTTTACTTCGAAATCTAGCTTTGTTCAAATTATTCATATTGATTAAAAAGAAATAATAAAGAAATACCGAATTCCTATGTTGTTTTTAATCATTTGTTTTATTACCTTTGTAAATGAAGTTTTTTTCAGACCCTTACTGCTGAAAGTTTTGAAACAAGTGAACGAGAATGACAGGCTGTCGAGACAAACTCCTTGCTTGCAGAGTACTCAAGAAAAACTTCTTTCAGTCGTGAAGAAAATCCTCTTATTGTTCTACGGCTTCAATATTATAGATTCCATATTTATATACGTTCCACATCGCGTGGATGTGTGTAATAATTATTACTCTATGACGCCTTGTGTAGGTAAGGATAATTCAATTCGTTTCTGGTTAATCTTCTTTTCTATATCAGCTTAGAACCATTGCGGATTGGCTAACTACGAGAGTATTTTTAATACTATATGTAGGTACAATTAAAGTGAAAAAAAAACTTAAGAGGGATGTATAAAGAAAATATAAATTTTTTTGTTTCTCTGCGAATATTTTGTCCTTACCACATTTTATTAATATAAATAAACAAAAGTCATTTTTACAAAAATATAATATACTAGCTGATCCGGCAAACGTTGTTTTGCCATATAAATAATTTCATCTATTGAATTGTAGCTTATATGACACGTTTGTCGGTTTACCATAACAGTGCCATCTATCGATTACTTACTCAATCCATTGTAACTGTCAATTAATTATAGACAAATAATTTGCAAGAAAATAAAATTGCGACTATAATTAAAAATCTAAACTATCCTATGTCTCAAGTAGGACCAGACTGCTCACGGTGTGCCAATTTAATTTAAAATCGGTTCAGTAGTTTAGGAGTCCATAGCGGACAAACATCGTGACAGGAGGTTTATATATATATATAAAGATATGTAGTGTAGAGAGTGTATGTGACATTATATGTGTAGGATTCCAAATTTCTTTTATGTGCAAAAAGTTCAATTTTTTTAAATTGAATAGTGTGTTCAAGAAGAATGTTTGATACCTAGGATTTTTTTTATTACAAATATACTTGATAGAGTTATTATTTGTCTATAAATATAATATGGGAAGTTGCATTTTTAGTTTAAAGACATTTTTTTTTCTACAGGTCTAGAGCCGATAACATCAACACCAAACAAACAAATATGTCTAATAGTTCTTGCACTCCAAGAGTTCTGTATAATAACAGTGGTCCTCAACTTTCAAGCTCTACTTCTCTTCTTAATAGCTCATACATCCGCGATGTACCAGATGCTATCAGCTGAAATACTTTCATTGGACAGCCAGATAGACTATCAAGTTGTGAAGGAGAAGCTACCAGATATAATTGGGCGACATGTTTTAACCTTGGATATCACAAGGAACCTCCAGTCGCTATACAGTACACCAATCGGCGTAAACTTCGGCACCAACGCTGTTTGTATAGCTCTGTTCTTCTCTCTCTCTTTTCAAGAATGGATTAACTTCAGTCCCATTTTGATCTACTGTTTCCTAGTATTCTTCTTGTACTGCTATCTGTGCCAGAAGTTGATAGATGCTTCGGAGATGTTCGAGCAAGCGGTCTACGCCTGTGGCTGGGAGAAGTTCCAGTTGAAAGAAAAGAGTGTTGTCTACATAATGTTGCTGCAAGCGCAGAAACCGGTAAAGTTGTTAGCGGCTAATATTGTTCCGGTGAATATTTATACTTTCGCGACTACCCTTCAGTTGGTGTATAAGTTTATTACTGTTGTTAAGCTTTAATTATATAGTTAAGTATGACAGCTTTTAGTTAATGTCAATCAGATGACTTTAAGTACTTTTTCTTTCTAACCTTTATTGGAGCTAATGTGGAATTCTTGAGTGTAATAATTGGATATATAATTATATTAATTCCAGGATATTTTATGTAAAAACTACTAGTATATGAAATAAATGAACATTTGTTGATTTAATTAAGCTTAGGCTAATTGCGTCATTAATAAATTTCAAACAACTATAAAACAATATTGGCACTAAATACAACAAAAAAATCTATACTAATAGATTAAGCTGAAGAGTTTGTTTGTTTGAACGAATTGAATAATTCTTTTTGTGTTGGTTAGAACATTTATCGAGGAGGGCGATAGGCTATAAAACGTCGCACGGTGATCTAAACATGCAAAGATACAGCAAGAAATGTGAAAATTATTCATCATGGTTTTTCTACGCTTATGCTACAAAACGGTTGGAGATACCCAAAAAAAATGATTCCTCTTTTAATGACATAAAAAAGTCCGCGACGCTAAATGTCTATCTTTTAAGATTAACTTGCAAAAACGGTGATGAAGGGGCATGCAAAGACGAATTTGTATACCAAAAATAAATATTCTTAGCGGACTAAGTCGCTGAAACAGATAGTATGAAATGTTTCGCTAAAACGCCACTAACTGTGATCTCTGTACTCCTACAAAACATATAATTATACTATTTGCCCCGTTTATGGCATCAATACAGGGCCAGTGTCTTTTCTGAAACTATTATATTTTATCATTAGATTCGTGTAAGTCAATTTTTAAAACTTTTTGGGCCCTTACACCTATGTCCTGCGGTCTGCGGAAAGGTTTATTCTAGAAATTCCCAGTCACTCAACAAACTTTGCTGGTCACTTTTTTTTCCATCTCTGTCTCTCAAATATAAACTTACCGATTTAAAAAGGTTACATATTTACGAACTTAAATGTAGGGACTAAATACATTTCCAATAAATAGAGAGTCATATATTTGGTATTCTTCTATCGGTATGGTATAGAAATAAAGATTTTTCTGATTTTATTTTATTTATAGAATCAGGATGGCCTGTATCAAAATCTTCCATGTTCCACGTGGGTCAGAAACTCGAACAAAGTTATAAATTGATTCTTCAATGATTTATTTCTCCTTAACTTCACAGATTAACAAAATATAACGCTCTTTAATTAGGCATAGATAACGATACTAAATTAAATCAACTTAGAGACTGTTAAAGATGGCGTCGGAATTAAGCGATTCGTCGAGTGCGTGGTGCGTTGGCGGTTCTTGATTCCGAAGTGACCAAAATGGCCGCCCCGCTTCCACCGGTGTGACGTGCCGCAAGAATGGCGGCTGACAGACAGCTGACATATGTCATGGTGCCATTCTGTTCCGACGTCGTCGACAGCAAACGTCAAATGTCATGTGTCGCGCCGTCTTATTTATTTATTCTGTCATGCATAATCCTTTTTCTTCCAGAAAATCCTTTTTTCTCCTATCTACACAAATAAAACCAGAACCAATAATTTTGAAAGTTACGATTAAATAAGTTAAGATTGTTTGACATCGCTAATGTAAGTTCAATTGGTCTTTAATATTGTTGAAGAAAAGACAAAATGTGAGTTAAAGATTAATCACGACTTTCTGTGTTTCGTAATATATACAAATACTCTATTTTATTAATTTGTCAGGACCCTTAAATCAGTAGATTGGCTCCTATTTTAGAGGCTGTCAATTGTAGTTATGTAATTTTACATACATAGTTTTATTGTTTATGTCTAATTTTTAAGTTATCTGTATCACAGTTTTGTTTGAAACTTTTAAATTCTTGGTTCTTTGTACTTATATAGAAAGGATTTATGTTTAAAGAAAAGTTGGTCGAAAAACTTAGCAGCTTATTTTTTTAATTTGCCTTCAAGACGTTATGACAGTATTTATCCTCTATGCATAGTGCATCTATAATTACATACACAGCCCTCCAGGTGAGTAATTTGACAGAAAATGGCTTTGTATTTAATTGTGGGTTAATTTTTAAAACCTTTCGCATTTTAGTACATTAAACATTGTCTTAAAATATGTCTGTTAGTACATTATTTAATTACTTATATATTAATGCGACGTAACTTACTACTGACACATGAAGAATTTTAGATAACTATTTAGAAGCGTGAGTTATTTACAAATTTAATGGACACCTCACCTCTACCAGTCGACGCGAATGGTAGAGCGAAAATACGCGCGACTTCGTTCTACAGTGATTTTTCATATTTTGATTACTAAATTGCTATAAATCGTTGAAGTCGCTCGAACATTACAGTGACTATGACTAGTTCAATAGAGTTTGTTCCGTCACTAGTAAGTGAGTAAATTTCAGTTAGGAAAACACTGTCAAGTGAAGCAGGATGAAAGCACTAGCTCAAATCATTATAACGCAAAATATAAATAAGAAAATCCTTTACAAAACATAGACTAACGTCAACCTTACAATGGGTTTCTTCAACGTAAGGGAACGTTTACAAACAATAAAATTTCGACTAAAGAAGAATCGCATTGAAAATTTACTATGGCTCGTGAATGCTGTACCCAGTCTGTCTGGCTCATCGCTGGAGTCAGATGGGAAAGTGAACGGTATAATAATAATAATAATAAACTCTTTATTGCACAAACATAGACATAAGAACATGGATACATAGAATTACATATACAAAATAAAACATGTTTGTGCAAAGGCGGCCTTATCGCCTATGGCGATTTCTTCCAGGCAACCTTTGCATGTAGAAATAAGAAATAAAAAAGATAATTTTGGAAAACAATCAAAAGTCAACATAAAAAATTAAATTATACAATAAAAAGATAATATAAACTGGAAATTAACACCAAATTACTAAAGCTAAACATACTTAATAGATAAAATTACACACTTAAAACCTAGAGAAGCATATGAAGATCCTAAATATGATTAATTCTAAAGCCAATGAGGCCAAGGCTAAACAGCATTACCAAGAAAGTATTGCTTGACCCTGACCTTAAATATAGTGTGACTCTGTGACAGTCTGACTGTAAGTGGTAGCTCATTCCATAGGGGAAGCCTGTACGAAAAAGAAGAGTCATAAAACTTTGACGAGTGGATCGGAGGAGAGAAGGCGGTTGTTAGTAGAGCGAAGGTCCATTCATGGGAGGAACCCATAAATATAAATCTCTGCTTTAGGTAGGAAGGAGTGCGCGGATAAAAGGATAGAGAAAAGAAGACAAAGGATGTGAGTATTGGAGAAGTCTTATGGGGAGCCATTTAAGTTTTGAGCGGAACTCTGAGACATGGTCGTACTTCTTAGACCGTAGATAAAACGAATAGCAAAGTTTTGGAGTCTCTCTAATTTATTAGCTCTCTCCTGTTACGTCTAGGTAGCAGACTCGGCATAATCAAGAACAGAGAGCAACAGCGATTCGGAAGTAGTGTCTTGGTGGGGATGGCAGGAAATTTTGTAAACGTCGAAGCATGCCCGCAACTCCATACACCTTTCTGCTGACCTCCTGTATTTGTTTATTCCATGACATGGAACTATGATATGAATCCCCAAACTCTTCACTGTTTTACAAAACGGAATTTGGGCACCTTGATCAAATAGAGGGAATGTTACTCCAATCTACTCTCGCCAACTGATATGAACTTCCAATAATTATTGTTGGTTTTGACGGGATTAATAAGGAGGCCGTGAGAATTTGACCAATCTACAACTACTTGAAGGTCGGCGTTTATGGAATTGATACCATCAACAAGGTTTTCAATTGTGGAATGAGTGTAGATTTGAAGATCGTCGGCATATAAATGATACCGACATGAAAATTTAGAGGAAATTGAATTTATAAAAATAGAAAAGAGAAGAGGAGATAGCACACCGCCTTGCGGCACGCCAGCAGTAACTGTAGACCAGGAAGATGAAGTATCACCTACTCGAATGCACTGCTGACGTTCCGTCAAGTAGTTTTTAAACCAAGTAATAGCTGTAGATGAGACGTTAAGAGAAAATAATAGAGCAAGTAACACATCAAAATCGACAGTATTGAATGCGTTGGAAAAGTCAACCAGAGTCAAAATTGTGAGCTCCCTGTCATCCATAGCCATTCTTATATCATAGTTACTTTAAGCAGAGCTGTGGCTGTACTATGACCAGATCGAAAGCCGGATTATATGGATTGAAAAGGATTTTTGTTAAAAAAGAGACAAGTTTGATATATAATTTTTGAAAGCTTTAGCCAGGAAAGGGAGAATAGAAATAGGGCGAAAATCATTTAGGTTAGTGGGATTATTAAGCTTCGGGATAGGAATAATAAAAGCTTTTTTCCAGACGAGAGGAAACTCTCCTGTTTCTATAGAAAAGTTGAGGATATGGGTTAATATAGGAGCTATAGAATCAAGAACGGGAAGAATCATAGTACGGCCAACACTATCAACGCCTAAGGCATTAGAAGTAACTGACGTGACCTTTCTCTTAACATCTACAACTGAAAGGAGTGAAGCAAAACTGAGGATAATTTGGATAAAAAATTTGGAGAAATATATTAGTGTTCGTAAATGGTCCAACTTCACTGAGAATTATTAGCAATGACTAATATTAACGCCTTTGCATGTCTAATTCCGTTTTATCACCTCTAAAATAATCTTCGAAGACCGATCGATTTGAGCGGCATTAAGCGAGAATTGATTCATTAATTCTTCGAGGCCATCGAGGAGCTAACATCTCCTGATGATGCCGTAGGCTCGTGATGGCGAAACGTCGAGAACCTCTTCATAAGATTATAATATCTAAAAAAATATTGTTATACAAGGAGGGATTCGAACTGCCTACCTTATCATTGAACTAAATAAACCTAATGTTATTACTAACTTGGTGGAGATGCCCGTTCTTAGTCCTCTGTGACCACGGCTGATGTAAGGCAACCAAAATAGCAAATTACGAATATATACCTCGTTTTAAACCGTTAAAAGTGTTTTAAAGTGACTTGCGTAAACTACTTTACTTATAGAGGTGATCTAATAATACTATATTTTTACAGTACCCTTTTGGATTATAAATATTGGTCTTCTGGTGTATGTTTATTGTGCTGGTAACATCATGTTCCAATTGAATACCGCAAAAGTCCCCGGGGAATTTATCAAGAGCAACGTTAATGTGTCCCTTTTTATTCTAACATTTAATAATTGCTACTGGTGGATTCGTCAAAGGTTTGTTGAAACGTTCCTGTAATTTTATTCACTTAAGGGGAATTTCAGAGGCCACTGTAGTCGCGTATACGTAACTAAATAAAAAAAAATATATTTTTGTGGTTTTGTTTTTGTTTTATGTACTGTTCTACTTCAAGTGTCAAGTGTGGGGCTCGCTGAACATCGGCGTTGTGCCTACTTTCAGGTACAATAAAGTCTGAGCGGTGTACCTTCACATACATCAATTTTATTTTTTATGTTTTTGTGTGTGTGAAATAAATGACTTGATTTCATAGTTGGAGCCACTACACCATTTCGCTTCATGGTTAAAGTTACTTAACATTGTGTTATGTCTTCGGTGCTGGGATCGAACTCCAAGAAAAACGATAAATTCGGTCAGGCAGTTCACTGAGGTCTGATAAACTTGTCTGTTTTGTCGATCATTAAAATGGACAAAAATATGTGTTCCCCTCATACCCCACAGGGGACAAGAGGTTATATCTTATACTTTTCGTACCAACGGGTAAAGAAGGAGCAGAAGCTGATGGAAGTGTCCTATATTCACAAGTTGTAAATAAATGTATAAGCCTACACAGCTTGTTAATACTTTTAGAATTAAGTTAATATTTGACGACATTTATGAAAAATTGTTCATATATTTACACTGGTCGTCTTATATGAAAAATAAATCTCGTCACAACTATCAAATCCAATCAATTCAGGACCGTGTTTGACACAATGCTTTTCAACAAGTCACGGTTATGTTGTTTAATGGTCTAGGTATTTTAATTCTTAAAATGTGCGGAACAATTGTTGTTGAATAATTTTCGTTTCAGGAAGTTACTTGTCACGGTTTTAAAACAAGTCACTGAAAATGACAGACTAGCAAGGAATGAGAATTACGCGCCAGAAAAACACGAAAAACTTCTTTCATACGTAAAGAAGATCATATTATTTTTCTATGGATTAATTTTCGTCGATGCTATATTTATTTATTTGCCGAATCGAGTTGATACCTCTAATAATCATTATTGTATGACTCCTTGCGTTGGTAAGTTTCTGATACTAGTTAAATTTGATGGATCAGTTGCTCCAATGGCAATCAACGGCTAGTGTTAAAAACATGAATGTATACTTTTTCTGGATTTTGTTAGACTGGATATTACATGGCTGGTAGTAATATCGAAATTTCACAGAACAGCCCAAGTCCCGATAGAAAAGCTGTTAAGTTCCAATCAGGATATTTCAAACCCAAACTAGGTCGAATAGACATCCAATGTAATTGTTATATGACTGGGATTTTTCATCTCCCATCAAGTGAACCACGTGCTTTTTTTCCTCTGTCAATAGAATCGTACATGGGACATGCATACTAATCATAATTAGCTGTAAATAATGTATTGGTAGGGCGACAAGAAAATGTAAATGGCTTTTTTACTTACTATTATCAGGTATGGGACCACTAACGGAATCACCAAATCGTCAAATATGTCAGACCATCCTCTTCATCCAAGAAGTTTTTTTGCTTATCACAGATACCAACTATCAAACTCTTCAAATAGTTTTGATATCACATACCGCAACTATGTATCAAATACTAGCCGACGAGATGATGTCTCTAGATGAACCGGGTGATGAAAACCACTATGAATACATCAAAGACAAACTGCAAATACTCATCAAACGCCACACCCTGACTCTGGACACCATAAGAAACCTTCAAGCTCTATACAGTTTACCAATGGGTGTAAATTTCGGTCTCAACACCGTTTGCATTGCCTTGTTTTTCTATCTACCTACAGAAGAGTGGATAGATTTCTTTCCCTTTCTAATATACTGCTTTTTGGTCTTCTTCTTATATTGCTATCTTTGTCAGAAGCTGATAGATGCTTCTGAGTTGTTTGAACGGTCTGTTTATGCCTGTGGCTGGGAGACGTTCGCAACGAAGGAAAGGAAAGTTGTCTATATAATGTTGATGCAAGCGCAGAAACCAATACAACTTTTGGCGGCCGACATTGTTCCAGTTAATATATACACATTTGCTACGACGATCCAGGTGTTGTACAAAATGATCACAGTTGTAAAATTTTAGTTAAGCTGCTTTATCAATATAGTTGCATAAAAAAGGAAAAGAAAATTTTACGTTCATTAATTGTTTTTATTGTAATTTTGTGTACAGAAAGCTGAAACCTGACGTTGTAATATTTTTGGATTGGTTAGGTAATCATTCTGAATGCATATCTTTAATTGTTAAAATGTAAGTACTACTCAATAATATGGTAAAATATAATATCATCTTTGGTAGACGTGACTTATATTCTCTGCTTTCCCTCCGTTTTACCAATTTTACATTAGGTATTGCGTCCTGATGCGAGTTTAATGAACAGAACATTTAGCTTCGAAATATTATTTCGGGAACGAGACTCGAACTGGTTCCTATTGATCTACAAATTGGGACCATCGAACTTTATTGTGACGGCCTCGTTGGTGAAATTACAGCAATGTATGGCTAATAAACAACGGGTCCCGGGTTCGGTCCCTTACAGTTCCAAGATTTTTCTAATTAATTTATAACTTTTCTTAAACATTTTGGACTTTACTAACAATCAAAATACCGTCGAGTATAATCGAAATTCACTCTGGATTTCCGAATATAAAGACAAAATGTGTAGATAGCGCATCTTGTTTAAATGTTATATGTATGAAAAATGTGTTGTTTTCAAGTCTTGTACTAAAATAATAAATAACAATTTCTTTTAGACACCTTTCTTTTATTAAATTACAATATCATAAAATAACATGAGGTACTAATAAGTACGAATTAGTAGCTAAATAATATAATTAGGGCTCTTGGTGCGATTAATTATATGTCATAAGATATGTGATTTTGGAAGTACGATATGTATTTTTGTTTAAAAAACATTTCCCTCTAAATGTAAAGTTCCTAGCGAAGTGTCAGTTGCTTCTCGGTTCTGTTCAACTAATACACGATAATATTAGATTTCATAATGGCTTTGTGTATTAAGAATATTTATTCTGACTTCAAAGGGAAATTACGAGGGAACCGTATTGAAAATTTGATTTGGCTTTTAAATTTCGTTCCCAAACTGGTTGGTTTTTCGCTTGAAAGGGAAACTGTATTTGGTAAATATGTGATTTGGTTATTATATACTGTCTATAGTTTACGCGAGTAGTACACATTTAAATAAAACACTTTAACGGTTTGAAACGCGATATATTAGTTAAACTTGTTTGGAAATGATTTTTAACTTCGGGGAGACACCTCGTGACCACGGCTGCTGCAAAGCATCCGAAACGTCGGGCCGTGCTTTTTTTTAAAACTACATGTTGTTTACCTGAGTACCTTCGACTATTTTCGCAGCACACGGAACTGAAAGAATAATTTTCTCAATATTTTTCACATTTCCCCCTGTTTCTTTGCTATTGGTCTATGGTATTTTTCAATAAGTTATGAAATCAAAAGGAAAATAATTTTTCCATTCTAGTTCCTAATATAAGCGCGTTCGAACAAACAAACAAGCTAACTTTGCTTTATAATATTAGTATAGATGATAGTGGTAATTGCCTGCTAAAAGATACTTTTGTAGACCATGTTCATTGTTCAGTGCCCAATAATATACAGATTAAATAAATATACTTACTTCTTAAATATTCTTTTTCTGTAGTACCATTTCTAGTTCTGACTATCACTCTCCTACTGTACGTGTATGGAGCTGGAATTGTGATGTACCAAGTGAAATTTGCGCAGACGCCGAAGGATTACGTGAAGAATTATTTCAACGTGTCCATATCGATTTTCGCCATTACCAATTGTTATTGGTGGATAAAGCAAAGGTGAGTATTGCTGGTAAGTAAGAGAAGAATCGGTTCACCTAGAACTAATGATCCGCTGTTCGATTGTAATTACTGACTAGCTGTGTCAGCGACTTCGTTCGCTGTATCTTCGCTCTTATAGCCTTATAACCTTCCTCAATAAATGCACTAACCAACACAAAAAATATTTTTCAATTCGAAGCAGTAGTTCCTGAGATAGCGCAATAAAACATATAATTAAACTCTTCAGCTTTATATATTCGTCTGTGTACTGACCGACAAAAGCCTTGTTTATCCCATGATTCGAAACAAGGACCTCTCGAGCTTCCCATAATGCGTTTACTTAAATATCCAGCCTCAGTCATAAATGTACTAATTTGAAAAAAAAAACAAGTAGGTAAAAATGTCTTTACTTCGAAATCTAGCTTTGTTCAAATTATTCATATTGATTAAAAAGAAATAATAAAGAAATACCGAATTCCTATGTTGTTTTTAATCATTTGTTTTATTACCTTTGTAAATAATGTTTTTTTTCAGACCCTTACTGCTGAAAGTTTTGAAACAAGTGAACGAGAATGACAGGCTGTCAAGAAAAACTCCTTGCTTGCAGAGTACTCAAGAAAAACTTCTTTCAGTCGTGAAGAAAATCCTCTTATTGTTCTACGGCTTCAATATTATAGATTCCATATTTATATACGTTCCACATCGCGTGGATGTGTGTAATAATTATTACTCTATGACGCCTTGTGTAGGTAAGGATAATTCAATTCGTTACTGGTTAATCTTCTTTTCTATATCAGCTTAGAACCATTGCGGATTGGCTAACTACGAGAGTATTTTTAATACTATATGTATGTATAATTAAAGTGAAAAAAAAACTTAAGAGGGATGTATAAAGAAAATTTACATTTTTTTGTTTCTCTGCGAATATTTTGTCCTTACCACATTTAATTAATATAAATAAACAAAAGTCATTATTACAAAAATATAATATACTAGCTGATCCGGCAAACGTTGTTTTGCCATATAAATAATTTCATCTATTGAATTGTAGCTTATATGACACGTTTGTCGGTTTACCATAGCAGTGCCATCTATCGATTACTTACTCAATCCATTGTAACTGTCAATTAATTATAGACAAATAATTTGCAAGAAAATAAAATTGCGACTATAATTAAAAATCTAAACTATCCTATGTCTCAAGTAGGACCAGACTGCTCACGGTGTGCCAATTTAATTTAAAATCGGTTCAGTAGTTTAGGAGTCCATAGCGGACAAACATCGTGACAGGATGTTTATATATATAAAGATATGTAGTGTAGAGAGTGTATGTGACATTATATGTGTAGGATTCCAAATTTCTTTTATGTGCAAAAAGTTCAATTTTTTTAAATTGAATAGTGTGTTCAAGAAGAATGTTTGATACCTAGGATTTTTTTTATTACAAATATACTTGATAGAGTTATTATTTGTCTATAAATATAATATGGGAAGTTGCATTTTTAGTTTAAAGACATTTTTTTTTCTACAGGTCTAGAGCCGATAACATCAACACCAAACAAACAAATATGTCTAATAGTTCTTGCACTCCAAGAGTTCTGTATAATAACAGTGGTCCTCAACTTTCAAGCTCTACTTCTCTTCTTAATAGCTCATACATCCGCGATGTACCAGATGCTATCAGCTGAAATACTTTCATTGGACAGCCAGATAGACTATCAAGTTGTGAAGGAGAAGCTACCAGATATAATTGGGCGACATGTTTTAACCTTGGATATCACAAGGAACCTCCAGTCGCTATACAGTACACCAATCGGCGTAAACTTCGGCACCAACGCTGTTTGTATAGCTCTGTTCTTCTCTCTCTCTTTTCAGGAATGGATTAACTTCAGTCCCATTTTGATCTACTGTTTCCTAGTATTCTTCTTGTACTGCTATCTGTGCCAGAAGTTGATAGATGCTTCGGAGATGTTCGAGCAAGCGGTCTACGCCTGTGGCTGGGAGAAGTTCCAGTTGAAAGAAAAGAGTGTTGTCTATATAATGTTGCTGCAAGCGCAGAAACCAGTCAAGTTGTTAGCGGCTAATATTGTTCCGGTGAATATTTATACTTTTGCGACTACCCTTCAGTTGGTGTATAAGTTTATTACTGTTGTTAAGCTTTAATTTGATAGTTTAGTAGTTCAAGTCAATCAGGTGATTTTAAGTGCTTTTTCTTTCTTTGCTTAATTAGAACTAATATGGAATTTTTGAGTTTAATAATTGAATGTATAATTATATTAATTCAGGATATTTTATGTAAAAACTACTAGTATATGAAATAAATGAATGGTAAACTTTTGTATTTTTGTATGCATCTACTTTTATATCCCTTGTTATTTCATTTAATGAAGCTTAGACTAATTACATTATTAATAAATTTCAAACTACTAGTAAGAAAAGTAGCACTAATTCTATAAATATGAATATATGATCTAAAAAAATCCGTTACGCTTTATCTGTATCTTTTAAGTTTAACTTGCAAGAACGAAGGGAAAGAAATTAGTATATTAAGATGAAAGGGTATGAAAAAACGAATTTACATACCAAAAAATCTTAGCGGACTAAGTCGCTATGAAATGTTTCGCTTACACGCCACTAAGTGTGATCTCTGTTCTACAGAACATATTTATACCATTTGCTCGGTTTAAGGCGTTGGTAGGATAGTCGGTGTCTTTTCTGAAACTATAATATTTTTTCATTAGATCCACGTTGAGTTATAGAGCCGACAATTTCCTTCTAAGAATTCAAAGTCAAAACATTACTTTCTAAAACTGAGACATAGTTTTACAGCCTTCAGCATTGCATCGTCACTACTCGAATTGTTGCAGCGTTAGGCAATTGTAGCGTAAAGCGCTATTTGGTAATATAATAGTTTCAAAAATTCTTTGTCATGTTTCTATTGATGTTTCAAAAATAAACAAGACTGATTAAGTCTTCAAATCCGTAGGAATGACTGTAATGATTTAGATTTATGTCTTAATTAACCCAAACAATGATGATTTCATTTCTTCATTTAAAATACAAACTGAAGATACATTCTGTTTATTAAACAACGATTTGTAATGAGTGAGTGAGTTTAAATAAAACACTTTAAAGGTTTAAAACGCGATATATTAGTGAAACTTATTTGAAAATGATCTTTAACTTCGGCCCGACGTTTCGGATGCTTTGCAGCAGCTGTAAATTATAATGTTAGATGCGTTCGTCAAATCAGGTTAAGATGTCAGTCCCGGGTTAAAACATTCATATAGTGGCAGTAGTTCTTAAAGTAGCAGTGACATTGTTTATTTTTAAATGCTTTTATAAAATAATAAAATAAAAAATAAAAAGGCTTTTCTATAGTTTACGCCAGTAGTACACATTTAAATAAAACACTTTAACGGTTTAAAACGCGATATATTAGTTAAACTTATTCGATAATGATTTTTAACTTCGGCCCGACGTCTCCCCGTGACCACGGCTGCTGCAAAGCATTCAAAACGTCGGGCCGAAGTTAAAAATCATTTTCGAATAAGTTTAATTAATATATCGCGTTTTAAACCGTTGAAGGGTTTTATGTAAAAAAGGCTTTTTATTACCAAACATATTTTTATATGTTTTACGTTCCGTTAATTATAATTGTTAAATGCGTTTAACAATTATTTTATCTTCTAAAAGTGATTCTCTTGATATACAAAAGAAATACACAAGCAAAATAGTCATCTAAATAAAACACTCTTGGTTTAAAACGCGAAATATATTATTTAAGCTTGTTTACAAATTAATTACAACCGCTCGACTTTTCGGATTCTTTACAGCAACTGTGGTCTCGGGGCCTCCGTAGCTTAATATATTTCGCGTTTATTTCAATGTGTACTACTCGCGTAAACTACACACATTATTGAATATAAACAACGTTAAAACCGATGTATAGATAGAAACATATACGAGTTGGTATAAATAAATAACATTGTATAATAATAATATAGATACTTCAATATTATTCAAGAAATACAGTGACCGGTTTATTATGCCTACTTGATACAGAGTATGAATGTCAATTACTTATTTAATCGGAATTTCCTTGATAACATATAAATACTAACCTACTTTTTTCTTTATTGTTTAAGATATTTGCAAAATGACCACGTGTGATTAAATATTTTAGGGTT
Organism: Leptosia nina; assembly: GCA_963661955.1. Classification (NCBI taxonomy): domain Eukaryota; kingdom Metazoa; phylum Arthropoda; class Insecta; order Lepidoptera; family Pieridae; genus Leptosia; species Leptosia nina. The sequence continues at coordinate 8,908,538 of CAVLEF010000006.1, read as the reverse complement.
CCGCGACCGCGTTATTAATAACTGAATTCAATACAAGCTCTCGCATCTGTTTCGTCGAAGTCGGCGTTGCAGAATCGACTAACAGTGTCTTCGCGTTTACTGGTATGCTGTTTTTTGGAATCCAGAGTTTTTAATATGGGACTTAAAATAATTTTCAAATAAGTTGAACTAATATATATCGCGTTTTAAACAGTTAAAATGTTTTCTTTCCATGTGTAGTCGCGTAAACTACAGATGGTATTAATAGGTATTTTTTTGTGTAATCAAGGAAATAATAACATTTTTCGTTCATAGATCTTATTCCCGCGTTAACTAATTCCTTCATCATGTATTTTATTTCGATTTCTTAAGTTACGGAACAATGTTTTGCCCCAATAGTGTCATAGCTGGTTTTGTTAAGAAACTTATCATGTCAGATGGAACGATTCTCTTGCGAGATGGCTCATTTTCTCTCTATTTAATATCATTATCTGTGTCTCCTCTATAGTCCATGGAAACACATGTCCATGTCTGTTTCAATAATATCTCTATCTATCTAATCATTTGAAGAGTTTATTTATGTCGGTTATAACATTTAGCGAGGAAGGCTTTAGGTTATAAAACATTGCGCCTTGACTAATAAGTGAGAAGAAACAGCGGGAAAAGTGAAAATTATCATCTTTTTGGGTTTCCAATGCAGACGCAAAACGGTTTAAGATACCCAAAAGATATATGTGAAAGAACTTAAAATGATCTAAAAAATGTCCGCGACACTGTCTATCTTTTAAGATTAACTTGCAAGAATGACGGAAAGGGACGCGACCGACGTCGTGTCGCGACGCCGCAACAGCTCAAACTTATAAACTAACTATTTTACGCGAACGAAGTCGCTGACACAGCTAGTATGTAGTTAAAATGTATACTTAAATCGTAAATAAAAAATCCATACTTCCTCTATCTTTGAACCCTATACAATATGAATTACCTTCCTATTTTACATTTTCCTTACCTACTTAATATTACGACACAAATATGAGCAAAAAACTTATAAAAATAACAAAAGAGTTTTCGTGTAGGGCAACGTGTTTTGTTTTTTGTTCTGGCGCGCAGTTTTTACGAATAATAGCGTACAATTTTAAACGTAGCCAAGTTTACTAAAGGTTAAATATGAATTTTATTAAAGAATATTTCTGTATTAATTTTATAGTTATGTTATCCGAACCGAATATCCAAATAGAACAAAATGTAAGAATAATTCAGTTACTATATTGAACTTTTAACTAAGTAAAAGTTTAGCCAATTACCGAGTGGAATGGTATTGCACTGCAGTGGAAATGTCATAAGGCCATGTTCACACTTGCAATGCGATTTAAACAATTAACAAATGTCTAATGATCAGTTCTAACAAGTTCAATCTATCTGTAGTATGTATACACGAAAGTTCATAGCAACCATATTTTTTATCAATTTTTATCTTCGACCTGATGTTTAAAAGAACACTATTTCACGTTTAAAATAAAACATTTTTAACGGTTAAAAACGCAAAATATTAATAAAAGGTATTGACAGAAACTAGCTGGTAACACCAACTACGATGAAACAGATGGCGCTAGCGCAGCAGAATGACTTTGACATTAGGGACCGTGGCTGCAAAGTAACCAAAACGTTGTAGTAAAATTTTATTAGCTTATATATTGCGCATTTTGAACCGTTAAGAGAGTATTTTATTAACAATCGATTTTAGAAACACGTTGGATTTGGTAAAAATCAAACCGACCTTGCTATACACCAATCAGTGTTGATTACAAACATATGCAAATGAAATGTACTCGTAACTCGTGTTACCAATACTTTCTTGTTACAAAATAAATAATTTAAATATCTATGTAGCCTTTGTAGCGCACGTTAGAAACGGTTCTTTATATTTTATCCCAGCCAGTGTGGTCATAGCCTAATGCGGATTTTGCCTTCGCCTTGCCAAGCTAGTAAGTCTGAGAGACGCGGTGCGAACAGCACGTCTCATCGCTCAATCGATTTGGTCGATTCACTTTCGATTATTCGAAACCGTAAATCGTAGTACCTAGTATCATATCAAAATGCCCCTTTTGTTATAGTGATTCTTATATGTTTAAAAGATGAAATTCGTGGTGTTTTGCCTCTTTGTTATTACAAATATCTGCGACGATGGTAAGGCATCTGTGGACAATTTCGCGCCAACGAACGACGCTAATGTTTTGACGGAGTTCACGAAAAATTCAGGTAAGATCCGCGTATTTACATTCGATATAGTTATTATAATCCTTATTAAATTAGTTTAGCTTAACTTACAAATCTGCGTTTAATAAATGTTTTATAAAGACGTTATACCTATTTATCTACGCATCGATAGTTTAAACGAGTGTTATAAATTGAATAAAACTACATTTAACTGTTTTAAACGTGAAACAAAGAAGTTAAATACACCAGATTGGATTCGGATGTTTAACAGCAGCCAAGGGACGTGTGTTTGTAATTTTATATATTTCACGTTTCAAACCGTTCAAGGTCATCTTAGAACTAAATACGTTAGTTTTAAAATGAACACCTATGAATTGATATTGGTAAGTAATGTACGACAAAATTCTTACAATTTACCGCACATTAATCAATACGAAAAGGAAAATCCTTGAAGCCCACTTAGAAAACCTAGTACTTAGCAAAATACGCAATAACGCTACAAGTAATTTACGGACATTGCAAAATGTGAAACCTTTCCAGACTCATGCCATCGACCTTGCAAGTTCAACGTGAAACCGCAAAGATGCTATTATACTTTTGACGTGGAACCAAACCTGGATGATGGAACAACCCTTGCAATCAATGGCCTGACCCCAGGGCCTACAATACACGCTTGTGTGCATGACATAATCGTGGTACAAGTCAGGAATAAGATACCAGACCAGGATTTGGCTATACATTGGCATGGAGTGGAGCAAAGGGGGACACCATATATGGACGGTGTGTCTATGATCACGCAATGTCCTATAAGCTATGGGTCGACGTTTAAATATGCCTTTAAGGCATCGACATCGGGGACATTCTTCTATCATGCTGATTCAGGTAAAAAATCGTATAATACTTGTTTATATGGTTTAAAACATATATATGTAAGTGTAGGTCTTATATTAGATAGTTCGATGCCTCTTAAAGCTATACTCAGAATATCTTTGAAAATTGACAATAATAATTTAATATTATTTTCTTACTAATGTAAATTGTCTCTTAATATTATCAAATTTGTACCTTAAGTAGGCAAGGAACGAAGTCTTATTATGATGTATTGTAATACGCAATTATAAAAAAATAGTGATGTCTCTAAATCAAAATGTATATCTATGGCTATATATAGATAAAGACAATATGTCAAAACCTTTAGTAAAATAAAAAAACATTAGACTATAAAATATTAATGCACAGACTATACTTATGAGATAAAAGTGAGTCTAAGGAAAGTGCTTCGTCGCGGTTAGTGCTCGTAAAAGAGTTTTAGAGAAAGTAAATTAGTTTTTGATTGCTTTACTTCAAAATTACTTTTACTCATTGTCACTTAAGTTAAAAACGGCAATTAAATACTATTTTTTGCATATTTCTATTACATACTATATAATATTATAAACTATTTTAATTATCTTCCCTTTTTAAATATACGCGCCAAAATAAATACTTTTTCTTAAACAAGCCAGCTACATTGTTGAAATGCTGGACACTTTCACATTCGTGTTTAGTCTGTGATTTGACATTTGAGTAATGAGGCGTCATAGCAATAATACGTCATTTTTTTCTTTAAATTTTTGTTGTAGTGTGTTGTATTTTTATTCTTCTGTTAATATGTATATTCGCGCCACAAAGGTCATCTTTGTGCCTTGACTCGTATAATAATAATATGAATAAATGGCGTATTTTTGTACGCGAATCTACGTAATGTTTAGACAAAACATTATTAACATAAGAACAAATAAGTATATGTCGTAAATGACTATTTTCTTTAAATACAATATGCTTATAAACATTATTATGACATTGAATTTCATAGAATAAAGAAGTTATGTGTCCCTCTAACAGTATAAAGTGAGATAAAGTAGAACAAGATATAAAAAAATCTCTTATTAATCTAACATAATAGGAAAATTAAAAATACCTGCATTTTTTAAATAAAACACTTTAACAGTTTAAAACGCGATATATTAGGTAAACTTATCAGAAAATTATTTTTAACATTGGCCCAACGTTTCGCGTGATTTGCAGCAGCCGTGGTCACGAGGAGACTACTAAAAATCATTTTCAAATAAGTTTAACTAATATATCGCGTTTTAAACCGTTAAAGCGTTTTATTTAAATGTGTACTACTCGCGTAAACTATAGACAGTATTTAATACCTGCATTATTTCATTTATAACTTGATTTTATCTGTATTCGGTGTTTCCAGTTGCCCATCAGAGTGACGGTGTCTATGGTGCTCTTATCATAGACCAGCCACGACACTTAGAACCCCATTCTTCAATATACGACTTCGATAAGAGCGAAGACCATACCCTAGTCATTGGAGCGAGATTCCCAGAATTGCTCTCAGCCAGCCTGGAAGACTTGACTAAAATTGCTCCTAGAAGTCTTATTATAAATAAAGAAGAAAGTGACACTAAGTAAGATTTCACTCAATGTTTATAACCATGTCGTTAATATTTAAAAGTTGTAAATTATTTGTTGGCAGGCAGTTGTCAATTGTATACCTATATCTAGAAAATTATTAGAAAAATTGTTTTTGTCACATTAACATCAGGGTAGAACCAAATGGTGCGAAGAAAAAAAAGGAAATGTGTACAAAACGGGGAATATTTAACACTTTATTTTAAGTTGACGTGATTGCTTTGTTTGAATTCGAGCCGACACAGCGATTCGTACTCGCAAAACTACTTTACTGACTTCGTTTTTAATTTAAACTAGACTTTTAATTTAGCTTTTCCCTTCTAGATTATTCGTAACGCAAACGTCAGGGTACCGAATACGTTTGGTAAACGCAATTGCGTTAGAATGCCCTGTCTTAGTCAGTATTGGCGACCATTTGGTGACTGTCATCGCTAGTGACGGGAAACCAGTCCAACCTGTTACCACTGGCGTCGTGAGACTATATCCAGGTATGTTCAATTGATCTATACTAACACTATAAAGCTGAAGAGTTTGTTTGAACGCGCCAATCTCAGGAACTACTGGTTCGAATTGTGTTAGATAGACCATTTATCGAGGAAGGCTATGTAACATCAATCTGCGATCAATACGAGTGAAGAAACAAACGAAAATGTGGAAAAACGAGGAAAATTATTCATCGTTGAGGGCTCTCGTTGTGTGCGCTGTCAAAAACTGTTCAACTAACGAAAAACTATGTATGATAGAGTGGTTCCTCTTTAATTGATGTAAAAAATGTTCGCGACTGTATACAACTATTTTTTAAAATTACCTAGCAAGAACGACGCGACGTCGTTGGTAAAGTAATTTATAAAGTTTGCTTAAGGAGGTTTGTAAAAATAAATTTGATGTCCACAATAACTATTCCATGCGCACGACGTCGCGAGCACAACTAAACATACGCAAGTAGCCCAATAGTAGGAATTAATAAGTATATAACAGCTTATGAAGTCATTATTTTGTCAGCAAAGTTATATCTTATTTGAGTATTCACTTGATGAAAAAATGTATGTACATATATTGTTACAACGCACACTTCAGCTTAAATCAAAAGGTACTAAATAAACAAATGAAGCTTAAAACTGTAATATAAATAAGATTTTTAGAAAGAGGAATAATGGTTACTTCTGCAGATGAAATCGTAAATCCGTGATAGTGCTCCACCAGCTCTTAGCAGCTCCATCTTAAACAAATCTCTTACAAAGTTTACCTTTACTTAAGCTTTCATGCTGTTTGACATATTAGATGTGTCTCATCCTTGCGTTGATTACAAAACCTACATCTTAAGAGATAACGAAGCCTAACCTCTATTTAGTTTGGATTATCACTGACACTCCTATATTTACTCAACCATGACCTCCACACATGCATATAAAAATATGAGAAACACAAATAAATTCAGGGTAAATTCCGTAGATCACTAATCATAATCACTGTTTGAATTATAATAAGGTTAATCAAAAGGAATGCAACGGTACAATTCGCGAAATATATTAGTTAATTTATTTTAACTACGGCCCGTCGTTAGGATGCTTTACAGCAGCCGTGGTCACGGGGGCCGGGGGATTAAAGATGCTGGGTGTCCTTGTTAAAGTCAAATGCTGCTACGCTCATCGTTGTTCAAATAAATTTAAAATAAATCTTTCGCGTTTTAAATCGTTAAAAGTGTTTAATTTTAGTTAACATGGACCTTAATCGAAATTTCGTGTTGCAATGTGCAAAAGTGATGGCATTTTGTTATACAGTTTTGTAAGTTTAAGGTTGTAAAGTCACGGTCAATACGAATTTTACTTTTATAATTAAAATTCTCTCTCATTTTTTATCGTTATCACTTCAACTTGACTTATATTTAAATTGACAAATGTTTTCCATAGACTGGAATCGAAAATAGGCCGACAGCGTTCTGCTGTTATCCAATTGAAAGTGGATTGTGGATTTTATAATTTCTAAAACTCAATTGAATACCTTAGATTTTCCATGTTCTCTTTTGAGTTGTTTTAAATATGGAAATTTTTAAGAACTATAGATTTAAAATGAGACATTAAGAAATAATCATTGGGGCGTCGATTTGATCTTCACCGGGTCTAACGTGTGTCTAATTAATTTATAAACTGTCTAAAACATTTAAAATAAAACACTTTTACGGTTTAAAAAACGATATATGAAGATGCGCAGGACGAGGATGCTTTGCGGCCGTGGTTACGAGGAGACTGCTGCAAAGCATCCGAAACGTCGGACCGTAGTTAAAGATAATTTTCAAACAACAAACTAAAATACATCGCGTTTTAAACCCCTAAAGTGTTTTATTTTAAATGTGTACTACTTGCGTAAACTACAGACAGTGTGTTGGATACTCGTCTAAAAAATTCTATATTATATTGGTAATTAATTATAATATTAAAATTCCGTCTGTGAAATGAAGTGAACCTGTGCTTGTCTGTCGATAGAAGAAGAAGAAGATAGATTTGCTTACTATAAATTCTTGATGCCATGCGTAAATAGCATGTAGGTATACAATTATGTAATCTTCAGTCATTGTTGTCTACGTCTTAACTATTCAACGAATAGACATTTTATTGATATTACCAACATTGAGGAAAACACATTTGCAATAAAATTGAAGTGTTTATTACATTCATGCATAGAGAATGGACAAGTAAAAGTATTCTCTAATATTCTGTAATGTTAATTATTATTTACGGGAATGTTAAAATCTTTCTCGTTCAAATGGCTTGACCGGATTTGGTAAAATGTTGGTTAAACTTAGACCATTAACGTCTGTGTTAGTCAAGTATAAAACTGAATCGTTTTATTCTTGCATATTGTGGTACTAGTTCATAAAAATAGCCTGACAGGTCTATGTATGATGACGTATAGGACACAGTAGCTCAATTATTAGAAGAAATTTCACGTGCTGGTTGGTCTAACGGTAGCAATGTCTGGCTGATAATCAATGGGTAGCGGGTTCGATTCGCCATCAGGTCTGATATGTTACTTAATTTTCAATTTATAATTTTTTCTGAAATATCTTAGAACTTCGTCTGGATAAAGCCGGTTCAGGTCAAGCCAATTTATTAATTTAATCTAACTATTTTTATTTAACTTTATTTATTTCTACAGTAACTTATCTTAGTAGAATCACTTCAGATGTTCACCAGTACAGATAAAATATAACAGTTAAATAACGAATCAGGTAAATATTAACATCTATTTGTAAAAAATGAAAGTGTTACAAAAATGTGTTGTATTCATTACATTTTTGAAACTCAGTTTTACATTACGTAACGTCATTTGAAATTAGAGATGTAACCGAAAGTCATATAAAAATATATGCTAATTTGTAATTACATTTGACTCTTAGTCACGGACAGTGATTCTTTAAGTGATAAAATTTTGCATAGTTCGTATTAAAAAAATGTATGTTTGAAAATTTTTTGATTCTTCGTCCATAAAATGGTCGGTTTCAAATTACGTAACTCGATGACTGTAATTTGCGGTATTTTTAACTAAGACAAGTTTTACATGATCATTAGACATTCAAGCTTTCAGAGGACATTTAAGCCGTATTTCTTATTATTATGGGCATAATGGGACAGACAATCATAGTAAAATGCCATAGGCCTAAATCTAGTTCAGATGCGTTCTTTACCTATTTCGCTTTCAGAAATCCAAAAAAGGAATCGCAAAGCGAATTTCACACTGCACGGTTTTATATAAAACACTTCTATGGTTAAACACAGGTTTGATATACCTACATATTTCATGACGACGCGACGTTTGTTTTATTTCAATATTTACTAGTCGAATAAACCAAAAATGCAGGCTCGGTATTCGTGCTACTGTACTAACTTGCCTGTAATTAAAATCAATTGTTGAGACAGGCACAGATATGTGTCTGCCCCATGCTCACGTCGGGGAAATGGTATCATTGATATGATTTCAAGCGGAAAATAAGTTCTTCACTATTTTTTAATGGTGGAGGAGTGCAGATGAGCATGGGGTTCTCTGGATGCAAGGCGAAATACTTCAGTCATATAACATCTCGACAAGATACGCTGTCGAACTATTGGCTTTGGATATTCGGAAATCTACAGACTGAAACCGAAACGCGATAAAACTAGCTAGCTTTTTCATCTGTGGACGGTGGATTGTCACCTAGAGGGAACTTCCATATTCCTACCACCTTTAAGTTTTAGAAGCATTGATTTAAAACATGTTGGATCCGAAGATGATCGACTCCACGAGCCATACATATAACCATTATACCAATGAGCCCGTCCAAAGTTAATAACGTTAAAATGCGAAGAGAAAGTATAATAACAGTGTTTGTTGTATCTCTTACGGCGAAGAGTCTGTCCGAGAAGGTCAGCTGATAACCGTGAAACGTGTTTTCACTTGGCAATTTCACTTTCTATACAATTAACTGTTATTTCTGGAGATGCGCCGAGTAACGAGTACCGAGTTTTACGCGGTTCCATTTTTTAACCGAGTACTCGACCGAGTATCTCGGTTCAATAAAATTCCCATTTTGCGCGCGTAAACGAGTACAGACAGTCAAGACGTTGGTTCGTTCTCATTTTCTCATAATTTTGTCTCATTCATTAGCATAATTTTGATTTTGAATATTAAAAACTTTTGGATTACCACTCTTATTTTAATTATATCTACCTAAATACATTGATTTTTATACAAAGTACACTCGTTATCAAATAATAAAGTATAACTGAGTTATTCGGCGGAGTACGAGTACTCGGCCCATCTCTAGAAATAACAGTTAATTGTATAGTATATTTCCGATGAGTGATTTATTGGAGATGCGTGCTTTTAAACAGTGTTACGTTACCAATACGTCAGTAATATAATATTGTAATTATAGTATCCATCAGGCTGTACTGTAATTACATTTTTGTGTTTTGGTATTGTAATTGCTTGTCAGTGCTGTCAGCGGTTTTTCGAAAAACATTTAGATAGCAGAAAAGGATTGGCATTTATCTTTTCTATCTATACTAATATATAAAGCTGAAGAGTTTGCTTGTTTGTTTGTACGCGCTAATCTCAGGAACTACTGGTTGGAATTGGAAATTCAAAATTGAATTTCCCTTTGTGTTGGTTAGAGCGTTTATCGAGGGCAAAGAAACAGCGAGAAAAGTGAAAAAAAAAGAACGGAGAAAATTATTCATCATTGTGAGTTTCCGCGAAATGTATGAAACAATAATTCCCCTGGAAATAATCTAATAAATTATCCGTGACAGTATATGTCTATCGTTAACAATTAACTTGCAAGAACGACGGGAGGAGGAGTACGTATTTAATCATAGTTGTGGTATTACAGGGGAACGTATGGACGTCGCGGTCCGCGCTGACCAGCCCAGCGCTGGGTACTGGCTCCAAGTGAAAGGTGAAGAGGCATGTGACGGGTTAAAAGCGCGTTCGATGTTTTTGTATTCAGGTTTTAATTATACCTCCATGTTAGAGGACATACCAGTAAGTTGAACTTTCTTGGTAGACATTTAAATAAAATACTGAAACGGTTTAAAACGCGATATATATTAGTTAAAGTCGTCGAAAGGCCCGACGTTTCGGATTTTTTACAGCAGCCGTGGTCACGGGGATCTTCAGTCCCAGAGACGTAGTTAAAATAAGTTGAACTAAAACATATCGCCTTTTAAACTGCTTAAGTGTTTATTTAAATGTGTATTACTCGCGTAAAACAGACACTTTTTAATGTCAGTTAGACCAATGTTTCGGATGTAAGGCTCCCTAATCTCAAAGCCCAAGAGTTCTAACATAATAATACTAATTTATTTCTAAACCCTCCATCCATTTATTAAATGTAATGTTATCTAGTGAGTGTTAGTTGGAACTGCGAGCATACCGTCTTCTGTTCTTCGCATTTGGTTTTATAATAGGAAGATAAACTAGCTAGTGAAAGTCTTCAGCCATACACCGGCTGATCAAGGTGGGCTGTCGATCTATTAACTTTGTATATTCGACAATTTACAGATTAAAAAATCTTTTTTATTTATGGATGGTGGTTTATTTGTCAAAGAGGACGACGGCTTTGGATATTCGGAATATTAAATCCAACATGTTTCCAAGTAATTATTAATTCGATTAGAAACATGTTAAAATCGGCGGGGATCGATTCCATGACCTGTCTATTTTAATACCACAACCCTTAATATTTGTTACTTACAGATATTAGTGGATCCTTTAGTTTATTTATGTATTTTCAGAACGAAATGACTTACGACAAAAATAGTATCGTCTGTGGTCAACAATTACTGTCAAGCAAAGACGTTACATCAAAATCTGTTGTCAAGTCGGTATACCTTGGAATAGAGAAGAACAACATCGCAGTTAAGGACAACGAACTTGATTTTCGGTACCTCAGCGATGTTGTGCCTAAGAAGCCATTCTTTCCAACTGCTTTGTGTAAGTTTACTATAATTATAGTTTTATAATGTTGACGCATGGGCGTTAAAACTATTTATAATGGTTTAAAACGCGGATTATAAATTCGTTCTTACAGCATCGAAAACTGCTTTGAGTCAAACACTCGAATCAAAAATGCAGATTATCTTCATATCTGCTTATTTTCTTAAATTCATTATCTTATTAATCAAATTTGGATATTTTCAGCAGCTTTGGTCACAGGTCTGTCCTTCTGTTAGCATCTGGTAGCAATTAAAAATGTATTAACATATATGTACTTAAAAGCATTTCATTTATTAAATATATTATCAATTTAATTTACTTGGTTTAATTTGATACAGAAAAAAAATAGACGTAACGATAATACTGGAATAAACAAATTCATTAAGAAGGTGCTCTGTAAAAACAACATATAAATTTACTTCTTATACTTCTTTTTTCTTCTTTCATATATAGTTAATCATAAACTTCGGGGTTCTTTACAAAAACTTTCTTAATTTGACAGCTCTTAAAGAAGCCGTTGTCCAGATCAATGGCAGAAACTTCTTGTACCCCAACGCTCCTTTATTGCTGAAGCCACATGACGTCTTCAGAGATATCGTGTGCAATGTGGGTGAAGAGAGCAAACACAAGGATGTCCAGTGCATGCAGGTGTTGACAGCAGATGTTAACGGAGCTCTGGAACTTATTTTAGTTAACGAAGGTAATGTTGTACGTTTTGGTACTATATTGTGGTACATGGGATTCAATTGATATTTTGACTTTGAATATTCTGTTTATATGAATTTAACATTTATTCTTTATATATTATTTATTAGATCAAAAATCTGTGACACGGTTGACAGTATTTTAATTTGTATACCACACAACTTTTTGGTCATACGTGCGAGCCCTAATCGTTCAATTTAAATTTTATGTGATATATTGAATATAATTGTATAAAATATATGAAAAAGCAAATCTTAGTTATAACAAAGGCTTGTATTTAATTTCTAAAATCGTTATAATACAGTTTAAACGATTGCTTTAAATGTGGTTTTTGATCTTCATCATCAATAAATGGACTTATGGGCTCTTGATTTATTTATAATCATATTGATGGGTCGGTAAACATAATTTCAGGTTTCCATAGCAACGACTCCTATACGTTCCACATGCATGGCTTCAGCATGCACGTAGTAGCTAGTTGGCAGAGTCCAGCTGGTCTACCCTTGTCAAGGGAGGAGTTTGAAAAGTTGGATAAGGATGGCCTAATTGTCAGGTAAGGCAAAACTTGGAGTGTTACTTGTAAAACTTATATTTTCATAAGCTTAGGGTTTAACAATGTTAATTTTTTCTAAAGAGAGATTATATTTCTATTTTACAAATAGTTTTAGTATAGATCAACACGAGTTAAGTAAAACTGTTTTACTCATATTTAGTAACGTCGCCATTAGCATCTTACAGATGGCGCTGTTAAAAACAATTTCAAAATATAAAACAGCTTATAAGATTAAAATAAGATTTTTCGTTTTATATGGACAAAGGCAAAGGTAAAACAAACATTCAAAATCTATGGAAATAAGTAAAAAACCCACATCTCTCTTGTAAGACAAAAATCTAATCACCTAAAAAAATTCGGGGGTCCTAACCGGCATCCACATTGTTTTGTAATGCTGTTCTAACCAATTAAGCTACCGTGTTAAAAAATAAGCAAACTAAATAAATATTTATTTATATGATACCATCAAGTGCTATAACTTGTGGAAAATATTAAAGTTTAAAGATTTAAAAAATCACTGGCAGACTATGAAGAGGCCAAATTATTTTTTCTTAATCTTCGTGTAAGTAAATATTAAAGTCCACAATTTTGAAAAAAAAAACTTAATATTTGTGTACTTTATTAGGTTTGTAGCCTTCTATTTATGCATTTAATAGATAATTATGTTTAATTTCAGAAATCTACAAAATCCGCCCATCAAAGACACCATATCTGTACCCAACAAGGGTTTCACGATAGTCAGATTCAATCCAGGTCATGGAGGGAACTGGATGCTAGAATGTAGGTCTTGCAGTCTTACTTTGCCGGCTGCGATTGTTATTAGTGTTCCTATATCTTTACCTAAGGCGGTTGTTAATTCGTTACCCAGCTGTGGAAGCTACAAGCCAGCTGATGTACTTCTAAATTGAGTAGACTGCAATTGGTACTGATTTGTTTGCTATACTTTGTCTAATCTAGGATGGTAAGTCTGATTTACAATAAGGTGCGGTTGATACATGACTCATTATTTAAGATTTTATCAACTTAATTAAACACTTTTTAATGGTTTGAATCGCAAAACTATATAAAATAAATCACTAAAATTAAGGTTGGTAATTGTCTAGTGTCAAATTGTTACGCTAACGCCATCTGTTATATCGTAAGTGCTATTTGCAAAATTTTGCTAATAAAATAACAGGTGTTCTTTGTTTAAGACAAAAATAAAAATTAATGACATTAATACAGATATGAGATAAATTTTATGTATACAATAATAAGGTTTTTTCTCACCATCGTTTTTGTAATTAGTTATTCATTTTCAATGCACTTAATTATATTGGCAGCTAATGTTAATGAAGTAAGTAGGCGTAAAGTGTCCTTTTCATCCTATATTAGACACAGTATAGTGATTTTAAATTAAATGGTCTCAATTACTTTTCGTTCATTCGAAAATTGAAATGTCTTAATTTAAAATTAGTTTAAAACACTTGATGCGAGTTCAAAGATGTAAATAATTATAATGATAAACTTATAGTTTAAGTAATATTTATTAAAATATAAAATGTTATTTCTTTGTACGCTGCTTTTTTATTTATTACATTCCCTGAAATATCTTTAATACTTTAAGAAGCCATGTTTTGCTTAACGAAATCTAAATATTCGGAAACTTTAGTGTATACAGTTGGACCACCTTTAATTCCGCAAGGAGCTATTCCCCAAGAAACTATACCTAGAATTACTGGTACATTTTCATCAGTATCTTTGGCTCTTTTTATCGTATCTTCGAAGTTATCATCGTAGGCTTCCGATTCATCTACCAAGTTAGATTCTGGTACCATTTCTATCAAAGGACCTCCTGAATCTCCACTGCAAGCAGCAATACCACCGGATAGGGGTCCGGTACAAATGTGGGCGTTTCTATCTAGAGGATTGCTTTCGCCATCTTCTAGAACTTGCTCAAGGGACCTGTAGCATTCTGTAACAACAATTTTGAGCAAAATTCGAGTGCGTTCACATCGATACATTGACATTAACTGGCTTTCCTACTTTTTATTTTATACTTTTGACAGATAATTTCAATAGTAAATTGGTCTTAAAGCTCTATTGTGTTTAAATGTATCAAAAATGTGTGTATTGTAAATGTATAAAAGTAATCACTGTTCATTTTTTTGGTTATTTAAACGCCTCAGTCTCAGCAACTACGGGTTCGTAAAAATTCTTATTCTGTTGGTTAGAGCATTTATCGAGGAAGGCTGTAAGCTATGAAACATTGCAATGTGACTAAAAGAAGCGAAGATACAGTGGGAAATGTGAAGAAAACGGGAGATATTTTTCATCTCCGTGAATTTCAGATGCGTATGCTGCAAAAACGGTTCAAGGAACCCAAAAAATATATATGAATGAATGATTCCTCTTTAAATGATCTAAAAGAATGTCCGACATGCGTATATGTCTATCTTTTAAGATTAACTTTGAAGAGCGACGGTTCGCGATTGACGGTACGCCACCAATGTCGTGGGCAGCTTACATTTATAAAGATGTAGATGTTTACAAAAACATATTTGGATGCCCAAAATAACAATTCTACGCGGACAAAGTCGCTGACATATCTAGTAAAAGATAAAGTTACATACTATCTACAAAATATATACTTATAGCTGCAATTTAACTTTACAAACAATGTTGGATAATAATCACCAATGCCCTAATTTACATGTTGAAGTATTTTGATAGAAAACCTTTTGAATATTGTCTGTAGTTTACGCGAGTAGTACACACTTAAATAAAACACTTTAACGGTTTAAAACGCGATATATAAGTTAAACTTATTTGAAAATGATTTTTAACTTCGGCCCGACGTTTCGGATGCTTTGCAGCAGCCGTGGTCACGGGGAGACTCTTTGGAAAACCTTTTGCATAGCTAAATGACAGTATCTTTTTCAGCCTGTCTAATTATTATGAGTTGAACGATGGTACGATTCTTTTTTTATCGAAAACATTCGTCCCGCTAGTTTTTAGTAGCATAAGATGCCTATGGGGTTGTCAATTGGCAATGTTGATCTACCTCTTTTTCGAGTAGTCACAAATTATAAGATTCCTTTTCGTCTACGAGCTTTTTCTGAAAAGTTTTATTTTTTCTACTTATGACAGAGCTATCAAAACATTCTAAACAGCATAAATTAGAGCCATTTCCACAATTACTTCAATACCTGTCACAAGGGAGAAGAACTTACCATCGTAAGGTATGTATTTGACCTGTACTTCCTGCAGTCGGCTCGGGAGATCTGGTATAAAGGACGTCGTCCTTAACGCTCCCCATCCAGCCAACTGTAGTGAGTCACTGATGATTTTGCTGTCTTGAGGAAGACGTATTGGTTGTATTTCTTTTGTGAAGTAGAATGGTGACACCGTTCTTAGCATAGCTATGTCGTATGGACCGATACCTCTGCAAAAAATAAAATATTGATTTTAAATATTTTCTATGGTTTACGCGAGTAGTACACATTTAAACAATAAAACTAAACGACGGGATGTAGTAAAAATAATTGTAAATAAGTTAAGAGATATATTTTGCACTTAAAACCCTCAACAGTTTTTTTTTATTTAAAGCTGCAGCTAATTAAGTGAATATATAATCAAAAATTTTACGAATTCCTCTGGTGGTTCAGTGTAGTGGTAGTGGTGAGTTCAACTCCCATCAGGTACAAATTACTTATAAATGTATATGTAATGGCTGTTCGCTTATGGATAATTTGTAAACTTTATCCGCGTTCAGGTTTTAGTCTATGGATTTCCGAACGTCCAAAGCCAAAATAGATCGTCCGCATCTCGTTTAGATCTTATACGGCTTGAGTATTCCACCGTCCATCAAGCGAACGCCATTATTGTCTGTCCTTTTCTATCATAAAGAAATCTCTAGCTTACCCCTGGTATTGAGGATGTGCTACCCGTCTAGCAATTTGATTGACTTGCGCTTTTGCTCCAAAGTTATCGACGTCATGAGCACCAGCGATAGCGTCCATGGGCAGCCATCTTGTTAGCCATGTATCTTGAATGCAGTGGGCAGCCGTTAACACCTATTGTTTACAGTCAGAAAAATTATCATAGTTTACGCGAGTAGTACATATTTAAATAAAACACTTTAACGATTTAACGCGATTTACATGTGGTATTTGGTGAGATATCAACTACGACGGAACAGATGGCGTTAGCGTAGCAGTTGTTACTTTATATCGTGTTAAGTGTTTTATTTAAATATGATACATTACATTAAAATCCGCCACATTTTTTTATCTTGTGCTTTTTTTTAATAAATTTATTTCATAATATTACACCTGTAATTATTTTTGGAGCAAAAATTTCATTGAACGTTTTGCGTCATCAGCGTATGTTGATATTAAATTCTACTACCATTTAATTGTAAACATTATAGATATAAATAATAATTATATTAGCTAGTCGATTCTATAAAGCTGATACAACACTTAATGGTAACAAATAAATTAAAGATAAAAAATACTTTTACTGGGTTAAAACCCTTATATTTAATTTATTTTACGAGTAACTAAAGCCAGACGTTTTGGATAATTTGGAGCCGTCATCACAGGACAGGACAATCGTAGGGTTCATCATAGACAAGTTCAGCCAGACTGAGTTTCTTGGGTTTTAATCTCGGTCATGTTGCTCTTTGGAACAACCTGTAGAATGACGAAACACACACAGGCAACAATTTTTTTGACGGTTCGAAATAATTTTTAAAATTTTAAGGATAATAAACTAGCATAAGACGTTGAACCTTGATACGCAAGTGTTGAGGTTCTAATTACATTGCGCGAGAGGTGTAGGTATTAATAAGCTGAAAAAATCGACAATGAGGTGTAGGACTCGGTAGCTTAATTGGTAGAGCAACAGCACGGAACGCTGACGATGACGGTTCAAGTCCTGCCCGACTCGAAGCTTTTTTCAATTTATTTTCGATTTTTAAATTATAGAGAACTATATTTTATTTCATTTGATGAGAGGTGATATACCCTAACCATATTAGATGTACACAAGATCTGCCGTCGACCTATTTTGCCTTTGGATATACGGATAGTTTTAATTGATACATAGATAAGTACACTTACCCAGTTCTCATTAATGATGCTTCCACCACAAATGTGACCACGAAGCCATAGGAACCGTAATTGAAGAGACACCAAGTAGGGATGGCTGTAGGGCTTTGCTTCATGCCCACCCACTATTCTGGGTTGAGCGACAGGTTCATATTTAGCTGAAGCTATAAAAATAGCAAATTAAGTAAATGTATACAGACTGCAGTTCACGCGAATAGTACACATTTAAATAAAACACTTTAACGGTTTAAAACGCGAAATATATTAGTTACTATTATTTGGAAATTATTTTACAGAAGTCGTCTCTCCGTGACCATGGCCATTGCCTTAAGATTTAAAATTAGTAGATAGATTTTTAATGAATATACTTTAACGGTTTAAAACGCGAAATATATTAGTTACTATTATTTGGAAATTATTTTACAGAAGTCGTCTCTCCGTGACCGTGGCCATTGCCTTAAGTTTTAAAATTAGTAGATAGATTTTTAATGAATATATTTTTTACGCATTACAAGAAAGTTCAAACGGCAGCTGCAAAAGTTTTCACTAAATAAAAAAAAAACCTATATTTTACCTGACAATGCAACCTCACTTGTGGCCACCAAAGCGAACAAGCTGAGAATGAAGTTCATGGTGTAGATATCATGCTGGCACAATAACTCACTCGATGAAAGAGATGATACACTTTTATCATGGTAGATCAGGAATTGTAAACATTTTCCGATTTTTATCAACAGCATAGGAGAGAAAAGGTAATTGGTAAATTAATAATTTGGTCATTTATCAGGATATATAATAACAATATCATATATATTTATTTGTTGTTATTTAATATAACTAAAATAAAAAAAATGTATAGGTTTTTTGATAAATTTTTTTATAGATCTAAAAGTATTCCTATACCTCAGCGAAAGTTACATGTTTCTTAAATTATGATGAAAGGTTTAGTAATTGTTTTTGTGTAAAGCTTTACTTTTAAATAAAACACTTTTAACAGTTTCAAACGTGAAATTTATTAATACACTTATATACAATTTTTTTTTAACTACGGCACGTCGTTTCGGAAGCTTTACTGCAGCTGGTGTCCGTTTGTGGCATAATAACTTGTAAGCAAGTGAACTGATATATCGCGTTTTAAACTGTTAATAGTGTTTTATTTAAATGCGTACCAGCGACAATACGTACAGCTATACTGTCCTCCCCTCACATTTTTATCGATCTCAATTATGGAATATAAAAAAGTCTGTCAATGTTTTGTTGAAAAATATTGTTTTTATATGCTTTTAGAGTAGTACGGGTGATTACAATATTAAATAAGGCTACGTATTTAGTGTACTATGCACTTGATATGAATAAAGAAGTTAAGGCCATATAAAAACTGTTGAAAACATAACAATAGTACTCGAGATATAATATGTTTGTACGTTTTCAAGCGCTATAAAAATAGGACTTGTATCATTGTCGTTTAATAAACAACTTTTTGGTTTTAAAATAAAACAATATTAAAAAAAAACAATTTATTTAATTTGACTATTATTTACTACAATTAAAAAATATCGGTGTGGACTAAATCGACTATCACTCGATTAAATATTTGTAATAATTAAATACTTATTTATAATGTCCGAGATATATGAAACAAACAAAGGTTGTGAATACATAACCTAAAATAAAGATTGCATTTTTCACGATTCAGTAGTCTCGGCAAGCCTATTAAAATTTCAAGTAAAATGCAAGAACATTAGTTACATATAATCTAAAAAAATTAGTTAGCACAGTATGCATATTTTCTAATAACAAAGAACAGACGGGCATGGGTGTCACTAGATGAATGCTTAAATATCTCAGCCCTATAACATCTAACTCAGATGGGCTGTCGTCTCATTCTGATGGTGGTCATTCGGACAATTACACGCTGTAACCGAAATGAGCACAGATTCGCACTTCACGGGATTTCCATTACTTCCGATAGCGCCTTAAGACTCATTTAATGTTCTAAAAGTGATTTAACATTTTAAGAAATGTTTCATATACTTGTTGGCTCCGTAATCGAACCTGCGACCCGTTGGCATTCTATCATTTAACTTTTACTTTAAAAAAGCGGGTAATTTAAACTAGAACGTTACCCAAAATATAGTATTGCTTTAATTTACACTTACAGCTATTTACGAGTACAATAATATAAATTGGAAAACGTTCAGTTTTCCTAAATAAAACATGAATTATTTAAATACTGTTTATAGTTTACGCGAGTAGTACACATTTAAATAAAACAATTTAACTGTTTATGACGCGATATATTAGTTCTAACTAACTAATATATCGCATTTTAAACCGTTAAAGTGTTCTATTTAAATGAAATATTTACTGAATACAAGCGTAAAATGCAAATCATACTTTTCACCCTTTACAAATATCTATAGTTTAAAATTAATTGACACTTAACTAGTTTGGTTGTACAAAAACTAACTATTCTAACTAGAAGTTACATTTATGCGAGTTTTCTAAATTATTATTTACACAAAATAATAAACGCCTACCCGATTACTGTTAGCAAGAACGAACGATGAGTGAGAATAGAAAATGTAGGAGCTTTGGTTATAGATAATTTAACCAGTATGTTTCGAAAACAATATCAAATCGCTAATTAAAAACATTTTTATCAAACGGCAGTGCCCAACGGTATAAATTAAAAATCTATTTTGAAAAAATGTTACGACAAGACAACAACAACATGCAACGGTATCCATAGATAGCGTTGCATGTTGTTGTTTTAACCAATTGAGCTACCATGTCCTACAGCTTCAAAGCTTATTTAGCTAGAGCACCAGTAGGAAACGCTATGACGTGTGAAAAACATAATAATTTTTCAAATAACAGTATTAGAAAAACATGTGAAGCGGTACCCGCTCCTATCAGAGTCACTTTTAAATATTATGACCCTATTTACTGGCTTACGACTATAAGTAAACGAAACGACCCTATGAAAGAATGCTAAATACGAAGTCGACTTTTAGAAAGATTGATAAAATAAATATAAAATTATTGTTTTACTTGGCACAAGCTTCAAAAATTATTATAGAAATCATTTCTATTTACCTAAATCAAAATATTACAATGTGTCAAGTAAAGTTTTTCTTAATATTTGAAGTCTGACAATGTTTAAATGTCTTTACGAATGTATTTGATATTGACAATATGGCTGTACATTAATGAACCTTCTCGTTTTAGGCCACTTTGACCCGACGGTGTCGGATTAATGACCCAATCTTTATTTAGTCACGATAAAAGAAAGGCCTACTGTTAGTGAACTATTGGATAATACGGTGGCGTTATAGATGGTAGATGGTGGCCACATCTTGGGAAGTTCGGTGGTACCGGTGGTAGATCTGCCTGCGTACCGATGTGTAGAATTAGATTCATTCCGATGACTATGTGGTAGATGAAATGACAGTGGAAGAGCCAGTATCCTGGAAAATTTAAAACATTATTATTTTACACATGTAAAAATGATATCATATTGAATTTATGGAACGTCTATGCGCTTTCAAATTAAATAATAAAAGCTATAAGCGACTTTGAAACTCAAGGCATGAGTGTTAAGGTTGAAGTTACATCACGTTCATAAAAATCGACGATGACGTGTAGGACACGGTAGCTCAAATTATAGTCGTGGGTTCGAGTACCATAGTTTAGATGTTTTTAATCTCGACCTTGAACCTTACTGCTGATTCGTCACACCAACATATCAACATTTTGCAACATAGACAACATTTAATAAAAGAAAGATCGGTAACCCTTAACTGATAAAGAAAAAGATACGCGAGCAGTACACAGTTAAATCAAACAATTTTAACGGCTTAAAACGCGTAATGTGTTAGTTAAACTTTGCAGCGAAGCGAAGGGTCGGGCCGTAGTTAAAATGATTTGTGAAGTTTAAATAATACATTTCGCGTTCTAACCCGTTTTATATAAATAAACTAAGCTATCTAGAACTTTAAAATTGCCAAATTGGTTCGATAAAGCAACCGAACGATTTACCCACCATAATAAGTAAATACTAACTAACTATATAACATTAATGGTACCTGGATTATCAGCTTTCAATCGTAAAACGACATATCCGTTATTAGGCACGGCCAGTGTGTCTTTCAAAGGCGGCAAGTCGTACTGCCTGTGCAATAATCCTTTCCTGTCTAGATCTAGGGCGTGCTTCAGGTTGATTTTCTTGATATTCTTATCTGGTGACCGTCCCATGCCGATCACGGAGTAGGATGTCCCGTGGAGGTGGAAGGGGTGAGAAAGATTAGGCGATTGAACTGTGAACAAAATATTATTATATACATTGCGTGAGAGGTGCATGTATCAATAAGTTGAAAAAATTCGACGATGAGGTGTAGGACTCGGTAGATCAATTGGTAGAGCAACAGCACGGAACGCTGACGATGCCGGTTCAAGTCCTGCCCGAGTCGAAAATTTTTCAATTTATTTTCGATTTTTAAATAATATTATAATTCAGAAACATTATAAATCCAAGATGGCTGACGATAGAAAATGGCGGATTACATATTTTTCCTTAACCCCCTCAATATGGGTATCAAATGAAAGTGCTAATAAAAAGCAATGATTATGTCAAAAAATTTTTTTTTGTAGTTTTCAGTGCACAAAAAATAAAATTGTTTAACTTATTTTTTTTTTAAGTTGATACTTGTTTTTATATTCTGTCTTATATGATTGCATTCTATAAATAAACGTTTTTATAATTCAAATCGCTCCCTTTCTATGTATTATAAAAATATCATAATATCCTTCTCATTCCTTCGACTTGGTTTAGAACAGTCAGTAAAACTAAGTTTTTAACTGGTGTGATGTCCATAAATACGTGAAACCTTCAACACAATATTTCAAATTCTTTGAAGACGCAGTATTAGGTTCTTCGTATAGGTTTGGTTTTTAATATCTTTTTATTTATTTAGACTTAGCTCTTACTTTGAAGCTAAAATAACTAACCTTCATCCACCAAGACGATTTCTACAATGGAGTTTAATGGAACGTCAATCATGTGTGTACACCTGCAGTCGACTGCGCAGTTTTCCGGCCTATTGTCCCCGTTGCAGAATAGTTCTGGTGAGAGCTCGTGCATTTGAGAGAGTGGTGGCGCTGGGGCAGCTTGGTAAGAGATCTCATCTACTAAACTGAGGACGTGGTCACCGCCAGGAGCAACTGAACAGAATGAGTTTGATATAAGCGTTAAGTATTGCCAAGTATGTAAGCAAGTAAGAAAAATAAGGTTTATCATGAAAGATAAGACATGGTAGTTCGCGGGTTCGCATCCCGTCATGTCATATTTTCAATCTCAAAAAAGTTTAGCTCGTAGCAATGTATGGCTAATAAACATCGGGTCGTGGGTTTGATCCCCATCGGAAAACGTGTTTCTAATTTCTCAATTTTTCTGAAATATGTTGGTCTTCGTCTGGAAATCTGGATATTGAATGGGTGGGAGGATCGCGTTTTGGTTACACAGCCTCTGGAATCCAAAGCCAAAATAACTCGAGCTTCTATTTTAAAGTTGTTATTATAAACATTATGCTAAAATAGTCCTCCTTATTCACTAAACCACCATCTGCCCAAACGTCCAATAATGTAGAAAATAGCAGAGAACTCTCTTAGTCAAGAACCTATTTAAATTAGAGAATAAAAGGAACAACAACTCACCTAAGTAATTTCTGTAGGTATTTTCTTTGAAAAGTTCCTTGGGCTTGTAAAAATGAAATCTGAACGGCAAGAAGATCTTGACGTCCGGTCGTTCCTGCAGGATCTCTTTGGCGATGGGTTTCGCTGACTTCAAATTGCTGACACAAACAGCATCGTTACGTTTTTTGTCGCAAATTGCGTCTAGTGGGTTCATTACCTAAGAAACAATATTATATGAAAATAGCGAACAAGTGCGATAAAGAATAAATGAAATAGAGAAAGAAATAATAGACAAAGAAATGTACAAACTTTCAGGATCCACCACACCGAAATGAACCACAGACAATCCACTACAGATCTATCAACTACGTGATTGATTAAAATTACCTTAAAGGAGGTGAACATGATGTATGATATGAATAACCATGTTCTGTACACCATGTATCGAAACTTACATTTATATATAATACACTAAACTACTGATTTACAAAAATATACAATTTGTTTACGGAAAGGATAAGGAATGTGGAGGTAAAAAATACCATTTGGTACCACTAAGATACGCAAAACAAAACGCGAGGGGCACTCATTAAAAAAGCACTTTTTAACTGTTTAAAACGTCTTTTTATTTTAACATGTGGAAACGGGAAGGTGGTGTACTAAACGAATACAATTTGCCTTTTAAACCGTTTTTTATTTGATGTATTACCAGGATGAAAACGTCATACTCGGGATTCAATTAAAGGAGAAAAATTCAATGCACATGTTAGATTTTTCTACATTTATTAAATGGTACAAATTTTACAAATCTCTTATAATACAATGTTATAAATATATTTTGCAATCCGCAACTGCAATGACCGCTTTTGAATATACAATTGATCGATGCGCACAAACATCGATCACTAATAAGATCGATGCGTACAAAACTGTGGTACGTAGCTATGTCTTACTTGTATAATGGTAACTGTTCTGGTAACTAAATTTTTCTAGACACATTCACACTGCAACTGCCAGCCTTGACTTGAAATCGCGCTTCGGATTTTTTGTTGCGAGTAACACAGTCTTATTTGAGTTGTTCGTGCAAATCTTGGATTCAACAAACAGTTTGTGTATTTACAATATTTTTTTTTATATTTACAATAACTACGGGACGTGTTTCGCATGCTTGTTAGTTGGTTAATAATCTCCTAATTATTCACATTGACACACAGTCCTTCCACTTAGCCCTTGCGGAAGTCATAAATTAAAATTGTTATTCTGTTTTATTGTATACAATTTGAAGATCGATTATTTATATTTGAAGATTTTATTTATAACTTAGGGCATGACGGAAAGGACAATAAACATCCACACGACAATGTTGTTGTTAGTTAACGATTTACATACAAATAAATATTGGGAAAAAATCAATGGCAAGTTATATAGAACGAACGTTCATTAGGATAACGTTAGGAAAAGTTTTTTATATCAAGACAACCTCACGATTAGTGAAGCTAACACGTCGTCGGTCCGCAATGGATATATGATATTTCATTACACACAAGGGAATCACCTTTTAAATAATCACAAACTAGCAAGAACCTCAGTTGATCATTCGAATACAAAATTAACACATGGTGGAGTCGAGCACTTCGAGTCCACCGACACATCACACTAAACAAACATAAAATTACACTTAGTTAACATTATATATCAACTGGTCTTCCAATGTTGCACGTTAAAACAAATGAATGTCTAGGAACCGATTTAGTTGGCTGTGATCGGCGGGAGGTGATCTCCACACGTGGGGAAGTTGGGTGGAACCGGAGGCAAGTCCGCTTGAGTGCCCACTTGAAGTACGACGTTCATGCCTATAACTATGTGGAACAGGAAGTGACAGTGCAGCAGCCAGAAGCCTGGATTCGTAGCTCTGAATCTCAAGATAACGTATCCGTTGTTGGGAACAGCAATGGTATCCTTCGCCGGTGGTAAATCTCCTTGCTTCAAGTGACGCTCGAGCAGACCTCTCCTGTCGAGATCGAGCGCATGCTTCAAGTTAATCTTCTTCACGTTCTGGTCCGGTGACCTTCCGATACCGACAACATTGTATGCATATCCGTGCAAGTGGAACGGGTGAGATAAGTTCACGATTTGTACTGAAAGCGAAAAGTGCAATTAGAAAAATTTGCATTGAATCTGTAATCGTCTAACGTAATTTGGTTGCAACATACCTTCATCAACTAGAACAATTTCCACTACCGCGTTCAGTGGGATATCTATTTTGTGGGTGCACATGCAGTTTTGGCCGCAGTCAGCGGGCCTATTGTCTCCGTTACAGAACTGGTCGGGGTTTATGTCGTCGTACTGACTGATGAGGGGAGCGGGTGGGGACATGTACGAGATTTCGTCTATTAAACTGATAACGTGGTCTCCTTGTGGGGCCACTGTGGAAGTGAGGTGATTGTTAGTACTGTTCAACATGGTATTAAAGATGAAATTTCCAGAACAGGGGGCAATGAAGTATTTTAAAAATCATATCGAATTTAAATAATTTCGCCACGAGCAATAAATAGGTATTATATATATAAATAAAAACGAAAATGTATTTATGTATCAATCAAGTCTTAAAGGTCAACCTAATAAATATTTTTTAAACAATTAAGGATTCAAAGTAGAAAAAAGTAAAATATATTGAAAAACATTCCCCTGTTCTAGAATAAAGAAACTTACCTAAGTATCTGTTATACGTGTTCGGTTGGAACAGCATTTCCGGTCTGTACACAAAGAAACGGAAAGGCAAGAAAATCTTTACATCCGGTCGCTCTTGTAATATGGCTGGATCTATGTGCCTGGCGTTTTTCAGTTGGCTGACGCAAATTGCGTCATTCCTGGGTACGTTACATCTCGCATCCAGGGGGTTCATAACCTGAATAGTTAGTTAGGATAAGGTACGTGCAATTACTAATAATACGTGCATACAACTGGGCTACATATTAATGTTTATCTACTTTCTCTGTATTTATAATTGCTACTAGTATCTGCAAACAACACTCGGATGTTAGGAAATTATGTCTATCTACTAGTTAAAGTAATAAACAGAAAAGAAAGGTTCTAATTTTTTTACTTTCACTTTGCTTCTTTTGCTTTTCGTAATATACAAAGATGAAAGAACTCGTCATAATCGATAAGTTCGCCTCGTGGGACATCATTATCTGTTATTTTTTCGTCTTTGTAAGTCTTCTTAGCAAGAAGATCAAATATTTTCACATCTGGATTCGAAGCAAAAACCTTCCTTTCCTCTTTTGATGTTAGGGAAAAAAATCTTTTTAGTCCTAGGGTTTGGTATACATAATAATTACAGTAAAATCTATACGTTTGAACACTACAAAAATAATATACAAATCAACTTTAAGATTATGTACAACTGTGTACTCGTTGACAAGTCTCAAGACTCTCTGATTAAAGTTTGAGCAATCGTGCGCAACAAATGTACTCAGTTAAATCGAGGCTGCGTGGTATATTGACAAGAATTCGTTTGCAATATCCGCCAATTAATAATGATGTGGGCATTACCATGGTATGAGTTGATGACTTGAAAATGGTCGGATGTTTTGACTGCTTGTAATGAGTATACACAAGATATTGATTCATTAATGTACAATTAAAACTCAAAGGAAATTTTGTACATGGCCTGTAAAAGGACTATGGGTGTGGGGTACTCACCACTCCTTGTGGTATTCCAACGTCGTACGTCGGTGAAGGAGTTGACGGCTGGTAAGGACCCCTAGCGTATCTAAGGATTCCTAGTTGTTGCGCTCTTTTAATACCACATTCTCCAAGACCACGTACTTGTATCCAGTACGCGCCCGGGATATTGTTGGCTTCGATGACAAAGTCGTATCGTTCACCTGGAAAACGTCATCAGATCGTCTTTAATCTAATATCATTCTGGGTTTTTGAAAGTCCTTTCAATCAAGCACTTTTAATATTTAAATTCGATCCTAGACCCGACGTTTCGGGTGCTTAAAAAACGAACAGCGTTTTATTTGATTGAACCACCGGAGAATAAAAAAACACGGAAATTATCATAGTCGTCGGAATTTGATATTATACAACCCAATTGCGTATCGCACGCATTAATAACATTACAACATTGGGTGTGGCTATTGTAATTGCTGCTTTTATCGTTGGCTAATTACAGTTTTAAATTTGGCATAATGGTTACAAGGAAATGCGGTTAACTAATCAGAAGGTTTGATGTAATAAAGTAAGACCTAATTAATATGGTTTTCCTTCTTAGAGTAGATACGACAAGACATGGTTCCTTAGCCTCTATTCAAATAGAGAAACTTACCAGAGAACGAAATAATAGTGTTAACTTGGACGGGCTGCACGGGCTCGCCGTCCGTTGCAATCACTGTGAGGTTGTGTCCTTCAAACGTGACCTGGGCTGGACAAACTGATGCAAAAGCGTTGATCATTCTGAACCTATATCTTCTTCCAGGTGTTATCGTGAACACCTCCAATGGCGTGTTCGTCATGAAACCAGTGTTTGGATCTCTGAACTGTCCTTTTCCATTGATCAGGACGTTCTCGGGATCTTGGCCCGTGTTCACGGCCAGACGTCCAGGGTACCTTTCAGCCGCGTCTTCGTGGAGCCAATCACTAAGTAACATGACGTGCGTGGTCAGATCGTAGTCATATAAGTGGCTGTTGGGATCCTTGGACGGCGGTTGACGGACCACAATACTTCCGTAAAGACCGTCCAGTTTTTGCAGACCAGTGTGCGCGTGCCAGAAGTGTGTACCGGCGTTACCTTGCCATTGATACCTGAAATTATAATTAAATTATATAAATTTATAAGGTCATTTAGCTTTAATACGAGAATAATCACGTTATTTTAACAAATATTAGGTCTTAACATTAGTGATTTGTGTTATATTGTACTAGCCACAGTAGTGTCAATACTCCAATATCTCTCCTTAGATTACAATTTCTAATTTTCCATTCCAAATTTAAATACTTATTTTTATTTACTCATAAATCCGTTCTGTAAAGAAAAACTACTGTACGTAATGTACTGTACGTAAACGTTTTCAGTTATTTTAATAGTCTGCTGAAAGACAAACAGAGATACATGGGACCCAAAAAAGCAGTGTTAATTTAAAATCTATGTTTATCTTGATACGATAATAAGGTGACTTACCTAAACGTGTTCCCTTGTTGTATAGGACACTGCGTGACGAACGGTACTCCGTCGTAATATTGGGAACCGCGCTGCCAGATTCCGTGCCAGTGGATGGTGACTTCCATACCTTCCATGTGGTTCTCAACATCGACGACCACCTTGTCGTTCTCACACACTTGTATGGATGGTCCTGGCAACATTCTGTTAGCTGATAGAATACCTCTTTCTACTCCATCAGCTAAAACGCACTGGCAGTGAGACCAAACGACGTTCGTTGCGTTTGGGGTGCATACTTGGCAAGCTCTGTAACAATGTGAGAGATATTATTAGGACTGCAATATCTTTGTACTTTAAAAATCGAAAATACATTGAAAAAAATTTCGACTCGGGCAGGACGTGAACCGGCATCGTCAGTGTTCCGTGCTGTTGCTCTGCCGTCCGTCTTGTTGACGATGCCGGTTCGAGTCCTGCCCGAGTTGAAAACTTTTTCAATTTACTTTCGATTTTTAAATGATATGTCAATTTTCAATCACGCGAATTATCGTCCACTTCAGATATACAACAATATCCAGTTCAACTGTCTTTGAAATTGCTTTGTGCTCGTAAAAGATACAATGTATGACTTCGGTTCAAGTATAATCTAGCAATTTACATAACTGTTGTCGACACCTATCAATTACAAGCATGCTTAATTGTCATTTCGACCGTATCAATGCCGCTGCAAGCAGTTCTAGTAGTTGTGAGTTCACTCAAACAGAACGGTAAGTTGAATTTCAACTTTAATTCAAGTAACGATAATATTATGCATTCGGGACGTTGTGACCCCATTGCCAGATTTTACGCATGAAATATTATGCAACGAAAAATTCCTCACAGGAAACAAATTATAATTGGTGTTAAAAGATAACAGAAAAAATGTATACTAATTCGTTGGTCTACGCCTCTGAATAAATTCAGGATGTAACTAGGGTTCTCAACAGCTCGCCAGAAAAATGGAAAAACACGCTATCTACCTACACCTTTTAAAATATGATATATGGAAAATACTTTACAAATGAAAAGTTAACAATTTATTTAGTATTTCTTGCTGCTTTTAAGTGTCGAAAATATTTTTGTGTGAGTTCCCGTTTCGCCCTCGTGGGGCATGGGGCGAGCACATGCTGTGTCCGTTTCACTGATCCGTTCTTTAACAGGCAAGTAGTTGATCAGTTTCGCCTTGCTCGACCGAAACATTTTTTTTTGTTTCCCTGGGATTCGAACCCAGAACCTCTTGCGCGTAATGCAATGCTAAACACGTTTAACCATTGGCTACAGAGGTCGAAAATATACTATCTTTATATTTGACTTCAAAACAATACGATATTTGTTAAACACCCTACACACAGATAACATTTGAAAAGATACTCACGCGCCGAGGACCGTGTAAAACTCCAAAGTGAAGTGATAGTAGCATATTCTTGGCGGTTCGTTTTCTCTGCACGCCCTGGCACATTCATCTGGCGCTGACAACGCTGGGTTCCTCCTTAGCTCGGCAGTAGCACTGCTGGTGAAGTCCAAATGCTTCAACCCCAACTTCCCATTCACACTCCTGGCTAGAGGTGGTAGCGGATTGCTTCTGAAAGTTCCGCTGAGTGGACCGCTGCCACTGGTCTGCGCGAAGGGATTGGAGGAAGGCCCAACTGTACTGTCTATTGATCCAAATGTGGCGAAGGGGTCGCTGCCAGAGGGGTGGGTCTGCACGAGGCCATGGGTCGAGGCGAATCCATTACTTGAGGTATCCCGGAACGGCGTCGCTGTACCCGCCTGCCACCAAGATGCTGACGTGGATTGGTCTTCTGATGCGCCTATGGCTTCTGTAACAAAGTAACACAATTAACGATTATCCGTTTCGTTGCTCTTAACGAGCGTGTTCCGCGATGAAAAACAAATTGGATAAACATGAGGAAGTGAATTATAAATAATTAATTCATAACTATGAACAGTTCTCGATAAGTTACGTTAGGATTCAACCTAAATACGATTTGTATGAATTTCAGTTGTTTATCTGATTAAGATTTACAATTGATAATATTGTCTGTAGCTTGTGCGAATGCATATTAAATTAAACAATTTTATCATGTCACCACGGCTGCTGTAAACTTCTGTTTAACGAATATACTTTACATACTAAACCGTTTCAAACGCTGTTTTTAAGTGGCAGGCATTTTTTTTTGTACAACATAAAATCTAAATCTATCTAAAATATAACTGAACACTATTTAACTTTTATCGTCAATAATATTAATAATAAGGCGATTATATTTTAAGAACTCTAATTGGTCATTGTTTGACGCCACTGAAATTCAAACTACTCGTAAGAGGCTAGCGAACTGTGCTCCTATTAAAATAATTAATAAAATATACATTTAGAATCATTAGGCGTTTATAATACTTAATAAAACATGACGCCTAGTTTAATTACTGCAGAATTGTTTAAACTTTTTCTATAAATGTATTATGCAAACGAGTTCGTTTAATTATCTTAAATATATTTAGTTGGTATATTTCGTCAATGCTGATTCGTTACACAGATAAACCAGATTTAGAACAGGTACATTTATGCAAATCGTTACGGACACTGGCGAGCAGCGACTGTGTTGTCACAGCTGTTTTGCAACAACAGGGACTCGAACTTCGTATCTATCCTTAAACGTAAGGACTTTTACTTCCTCGTTACTTGTGACAATCGCTTCGTTCTATATACATGGTAATTAGATTGTGTGATACAATCGTTTGATTTCAAAATGGTCTTATCTGTTACCTAGCTAGTTCTTTTGTCATATGACGTATTTCGACCAATCGACTGTTTTTATGCTAGAGTAGGACAGACAAGCATTCACCTGATGTTAGGTGACATCATATAACATCTCAACAGGATACGCTGTCCACCGGCTTTGGATATTTATAAATCTAAATAAAAAAAAAATTAATGGTTCAATTCGCGAAATGTACTAATCAACTCATATACAATGTATATACATTTCGCGTTTTAAGCCGTTGAAAGTGTTTTATAGAAAATATTGTAACCTTAGTCTACAAAATTGCAATCTAAATAAATATTGTTCTCTATCTGTGTATATAATAACAGGTCAATTGTCAATTTGACCATAGATAATAACCCATTTGTTTATCGTCTATGATGTATTTTAGAATAAATTATTACAAAGTAAATCATTCGCTTTGTTACTGGCTGGATTTTTTTTTTGGGTTGCCCCCAAGTTCGCCACGACCGTGAACTAATATTACTTTTACTTCCTTGTCAATTACGACATTCTATTTTTATAAGTTCTTATCAATCGGCATAACTTTGTTATGAACACAAAGAACTTTGAAGTTGAATACAAAATTGTATTTGATATAATTAAATTTTATCTTTTCATAATTTATAAAATTAGTAATCGGACGTAGCTAGTCAACAATCAATTAAACTTGCGATACATTTCAGTTCATTGCAAAAGTATTAAGCAATCTTGATTTATCTTAACTTCCTTAGA
The DNA here is from genome assembly GCA_963661955.1 of Leptosia nina. Taxonomy (NCBI): domain Eukaryota; kingdom Metazoa; phylum Arthropoda; class Insecta; order Lepidoptera; family Pieridae; genus Leptosia; species Leptosia nina. Next base: position 8,876,654 of record CAVLEF010000006.1, on the reverse strand, counting down.
CGATTTGGAGCAGTTTGTTATAACAATACAGCAATGTCGTAAGGTACATTTGAAATTTACGTTCATTGGTTTACTTGTTTTTGAATTTTATTGGCTTTTTATGTTAATTCGAGCGCAGGAATTCACAAGTCTAATCACTTTCAAATTTCAATGTTGATTGTTTTGATAAAATCAATGTTTTCAGTGCGGAGTGCATAAATCAAGTTGTTTTTTTGTAAGTTACGAGTTAGCTGCAACCTTGGAATTTTCGCTGACAGTTACAATTAGTATTATATCTTAAAGGACATATTCACACTGAAATAAAATTATTATTATATATTGATTAACTTCATATTTGAATATACACTTACTAACTATATTGTTTTAGCCCGCATAAAAGTCTTTAGTTATTTTTTTTATATCTGCAATAGATTGTCTTTTGTTTTTTTACATGAACCGTCAGAATCCGATGTCAAATAAAGATAAAATATATTAACAGAGTCCTTTCATATCGATATAATATACTCATATTTATAGAGAAGTATAGTTATTTTTTATGTATATATGAATGACGAGAACAAACAAACCAACTTGCTGGAAGGCGAAACACCTAGGGTACCTATAAACGTATAATATATTTCACGTTTTAAGCCGTTTAAGTGTTTTATTTAAAATGTGTATCGCGTAAACCACAGGCAGTATTTCATATAGTATATGTTTTGTTTATTCTGAAATCTACAGGCGGAAATCGAAACTGGTATTTTTACAGTTCACGGATTTCTCGTATATGAACGTTCGTTAGTAATATTTCTACCACCCATTTAACATTTTCTGGACCAAGTCCAAATTAGAAAAGATACTGGTTTTAGAAGCATGGTGGCCACGGTGGGAGACTCACATCCCGTTAGCCATACATTGTTACAGTTTGACCAAGATAAAACCGTGAAAAAATAATCCGTTTATTACATAGTAACAATGCAATAATGGCAATAGAAGTTCTTAAAAGCCACTTCAGGCCATACCGAGCCACTGTATTGTACTGTCTGTGATTCGCTACAGCTATAAATACGGAGATGGCTATCGTTATCAATTTCACGTGCTTTTGAGTTATACAATTCTGATCTTTATTGCAATTGACGTTAATTGTAATTTATGTCTGAGATTGTTTAACGTATTATTCAGTAGTTAATACGCTTTGGTGTTTGTATAATATAGAAATTCTCGCTAATATTAACTGGTTCTACCTTATATAAAGTGTCCCATTTCTGTGTCCCTCCACTGATCGATTTTATTTAGAAGCTTTATTATTATTTTCGTTGCTCCATCCAAATTTATAATTCTCCCAGTACTCAAACTTAGGACCTCGTTCATAAAGTAACTTTAACCCATCGAACCATTAAGCCGTGGAGGATATTGCGTTAGAGGCCCTGGGTTCGAAATCCGGTGATACGATTTTTGGTTTTCGTCATAGCCCTATCAATGTGTGAAACTTTTTTTATTACACATAATAACAGACAAGGTTGGTGTTGATGGAAAGTTAAATAGGCCAGCCATATAACGTGTCAATAAGATGCGTCGACCTATTTTCGCTTTGGATATTCGGACAACCAGAGTGAGACCGAAACTCGATTAAATATCACCTGTTTTTCATCTGTAGACGGTGGTTCGTGACTTTAAGATACCTCCCTAAAACTGGATATTAAATCCAGTTTTCCAGGCAAAGTCGAATATGTTTCAAATAAATTATACATTTATTACAACCATATTGGACCCGATGGTGATAAAACCCACGATCCGTGGATTATTAGCCATGACTTTTAACTGCCACAATTAGACCACCGCGCCGTTTAAATGAACATCAAATAGTAATCATGAACTTACTAGAATTTATAAATAATATTTTTCATATATATTTTACATTGCTCTGCAACAAATTTTCTACGAACTTCAGGTAATGTTATGTAACATCACGCGTTACGAACGTTCCGCTCCATTGCATATCGGTTTTACCTGAATCAAAGTTTTCATTACTGAACTATTCAACTGGGTCAAGAATATTATAAGGAAAACACGTGAAAATCTAAATTCCGTTAAGTTTTTGCAGCTTCATGTGTAAATTTATTTAATAAATGCCGATTGAATATCTATATCTATCTATATATATCTAGCTATGAAGTTTTCGTGATGAGGATTGTTTTTTCTGTGAAAAAATAGTTTTTTTAATGGCATATATTAAAACTGTGTGCCGAAGGAAATTCACTGACCAAATTTAAATGATTACTATCACAACAAAACACCTGTTACACAAACGACTATAAATTAATTATATATTATTATTTAATTTAATAATAAAATAAGAAATATTATACATTACCGCTTTCTTATAACAATCACTGTTTCAAACATGTTAAAAATGTTACAAACTTTATTTCTTACACGTTCAATGACGTTTCATTGCGAAAAATTATAATTACATAAAGTTCACACATCAATTTACATGGAAACGCCTGAAATGGGTAATCTGCGTTATTACAGCGTGGATTTCTGAATGTTTTAAGCCAAAATAAGCCGACAGCGCATCTTGTTCAGATGTCATAATAAGGGTATTTCACCTCCTATCAAGTGAACCCAGTGTCTGTCGGGCCTCCTCTGCTAAAAAAAACGTACGTTTCAAAACAAATATAAGACTATGATTTTGAAGAGACTGTGATCATTCGATCTAGTTAAATCATTTGTTCACTAAGCAAAGACCACACCAAGATACATTACACTATGAGATTAGACACTAGACGTTGGTATTAAAATAGATTGTTTCATCTCTTTAATGACGTTAACGCGAAAACAACATATTAAATGACAAATGTAGTACGCGTTATTTAGATGATCAATTCTATACGCTTTCTGTTTTATTATTAATTTTTAGGGTACCGCATATATAAGTAAAGTGTCCACTATTTTTTGTCATCGGACTAACAGTTATATAATAAATTTGTTTATACATTCTGTATTTTCAGTTTAACAATACATTTTTTCAGGTGAACACCCAGTAGCAAATGTTACGCCGTTTCACGGAACCCCTGAGTTGAATTGAGGCCGCTAGAGGCAGAATAGCCTAACTGCAATTTTATGACTTGACTTATTTATATTTTAACTGTCTAAAAACAGAAATCTACAAGAGTGTGTTGAGCGAAAATTGTTAACATAATTCTTACACAAATAATAGTACAAATTCATTTTCGCGTAAGGTAATTGTGCATTTTTATTTTCTTCATTATTGAAAATCATGTTTCTTGTTATAAGGCCACTCTGCCTCTAGCTAACTTTAATTTGACTCGCACTTGGCCGGCTCTTGTTCTAACGACTTGCACAATAAACAAATTCAATCTACAATTGTACAAATCATTAACTGTCCTACTGTCGTTATCATGTACTGTCGTAACGGTTGCATAACTTATGTCGTAGTTATAAAATTTTATTGAGGAGTTATTGTGCAGGCGGAAAACGGAGCTTTTACTCAACTAAACAATCGCGAGCACTCAGGCGTGAAGAGTGAAAGTGTCCACTTAACTGGACACTTTGAGAACAAACCGAGTTTGTATTACACGTAACATTGTTGAGAGTGTGTAGTTTTAGCGAATTTATTTTCAGTTGCATTGTACATGTCTAATTGCGTACGTTTTAACACAAAAAATACAATAAATTTGTATTTTTGTAAATTCTAAATTATTATTACACAATGAGAAACTTCGCAGGTAACACTAAAAATTTTTTTACTTTTTTATTATATATATTAACAAAAAAATATAATTTTAAATTAGCATTTGTCATGCATTGCAGTATAAAAGTAAAATCTAGTCTTTAATATTTTAATATCTCCGCCCTGCAATATATATTTTATATACAATATCAGTGAAACAATTTCTACTGTTTATTGTCTTGGCAAAAGAAACTGTAATCTAATTAAGTACCTGCATTAATAATAATTATAACACGATGTATATACAGCAGCTGCTGCGAAACGGGCCGCAAGTAAAATAAATTGCAAAGAAGTTTAACTAATATATATCGCGTTTTAAACCGTTAAAGTGTTTTATTTAAATGCCTACTCGCGTAAGCTACAGACTGTATTTAATATTGCAGATAAAAATGTCACAGATAATATATTTCGCAGTTAACTGGAATAATTTCAAATTAAGAACAATAATGGAGAAATAATGTATAATTATCTATAACATACAATAGAAATAATCTTGCAACACGGCGATAGAAAGCCAAACGAAACTAATTCGTTGCATTATTGTTTATTCTGTATTATGACATTAATAAAAAAATGTTATATATTTATTATATAATCGTATATGGTGTGAGAAGTGGTTCATTGTTGTAGAGTTTCTAAAGAGCCGCTTTCAAATGCACCTTTAATGCGTTCGTTTAATAGATTTTGCCTTTAAACACTATACAGATCGAAATATTTAAATAAAACACTTTAACGGTTTAAAACGCGATATATTAGTTAAACTTATTTGAAAATGATTTTTAACTTCGGCCTGACGTTTCGGATGCTTTGCAGCAGCCTTGGTCACGGGGACGTCGGGCCGAAGTTAAAAATCATTTTCAAATAAGTTTAACTAATATATCGCATTTAAACCGTTAAAATATTTTATTTAAATGTGAACTACTGGCGTAAACTATAGACAGATTGAAACACGTTAAAAAATTCCAAGTTGTTGCTGCTCTGTCTATCTTTGTATGCTGTCAATTGAACTATCGTGTCACAGTGGTTAGAGCAGCAGCACAGAAGGCTTTTGATACCAGCCCCGCCCGTGTTGTTTTTTAGTACTTAAAGAACACCTGTAATCGTCCTCCTGTAAGTTCAAGTACTAATCAAGAATTTAATATTTTAATGATTTCTGTCTTAGGGTGAGTAACAAAACAAGAGGTCATCTAATCCCAACTTGGAATTTTTAAACAAAACCTATCTAGAGCCTTTACATATCAAAAGTAGTATTCTTTGGAATAGCAACACTGATCTGCTTAAAATTAGGTAACCATTGACTAATACAGACGACAACTTGGTATAAACAATGTTTCCCTACTTTAGCCATAAAATAAATAAAGCCCATGAGCTCTTCATTTAATTATCCAGCGGCCACTACTGTTCACATGGTGATCCCGGAACTTTAATTTTTATGACGAATTGTTTGAGATGTATTTCAATTACCCTACTTGCCCCACCAGCCCCACGTGCCCCATGCGCATCTAGCCCCAAGCTCTATCCAATTTCTGTCTGAAATAGTACTTAATACAAAGTACTATTGCAACATTTGACTATAAACAATAATGAATAGAGAATTAATGCCGCTGAACGCTGATTAAAACCACAAGCATTGTAAAAGTGTTATGTTAACATATTTATTTACTGGCCGTAACGTCCCGGCACTGTCCTCAAAGTGTTACGAAATTTTCCTTTATTCGTTCACAATATTATTATGATGTCATTATATATATCAATTTTACTTAAGATCATGTTCGGGACTTGAACCGGCAACTACAGCGGTTCGTAATGCTGCGTCAGGATTTGCACATTGAAATCTTTCGCCAAATACCAGCTACGACGGAAGAGATGGCGCTAGCGTAGCAGCGTAGTTACAATAGCACATCTTGTTTAGATGTTATACGGTTGGGGTATTATTGGGGTACTTTCCATCAAATGAACTTCATGCTTATCCTCTATCATAAAAAAGGAAAACAAATGTAATAATAACAGTACCCTAGCTTATTTATCCATCTGTATATCGCAACAATGATCTTTACGCTTCCGTTCCTTACTGGTATAATAAATAAGATGATATCTAACTAAACATTGTCTATAAAGATTTATGTAATGTTAGGAATCAGATATTTTGTTAAGTGAGTCTAATGGTTACTGTACTTGACTGCAATTCACTAGGGCCCAGATTTGTATCCTGGGTAAAAACTTAGATTATTAAAAAAAAGAATTAGTTAGATTGAAGTTTAAATTCGAGTTGCCTCAAATTTCACTACCTAGTCACTTTTGTTTCTTCTATGACAGAGGAGGAAAGACAATAAGGATGGAAGTATTGTAAGTTTGGACATTTGAAAATTTATTTTACCTGCTAACTACTGCATTGCTTTCCCATCTGTGGACCGTGGTGACCCGGACAAAATTTATATATTAATTCCAACATGTTTTAGAGGAGTCTGTAAATTTGTTTAAGATTAATGTAAATAAAACACTTTAACGGCTTAAAACGCGATATATATTAGATAAACTTATTTGACAATGATTTTTAACTTCGGATGCTTTGTAGTAGCTGTTGTCACGGGGAGACCCGTTTATAACCGTATCGCGTTTAAACCGTTAAAGTGTTTTATTTAAATGTGTACTACTCGCGCAAGCTACAGACAGTATTTAAGATTAATTTATTATTTTCTTATCTCTTATCTAGACACAGACTTTGCCACTTTTGTGTTGTTTAGATCGTAATATTCAGACTGTAGTTGATCAGTTTGCACCGATCCTGACCGAAATTATTTAACCCGGAATTAATTCTTTTGATCAAGCAACGAAGGTCGCTGCTGAACTGCTAATATTAATAATAATTATGTCACCCAATATTTAATTGACAAATATTAACTGCCTTTTAATTATTAAGGTCAATTTACGTTCACTGTAGAATGTATTATTTAATCGTGATAAAATTGTAGTCACGATTTCATAATGAAATTAAAATAATGACTTTGATACAAAACTTGCCGCCTCTACATCCTGGGTAAAATTCCTGGAGGGATAGTAATGTGTAAAGGTCTTTGAGGACAGATCAATGTTGTATTAAACATCACGAGACCGTTAGGGGGGAAAAAACGATGGGAAATGTGAAAAAAACGGGGAAAACGGCGTGCGCTGCAAAAACGGTTGAAGATATCCAAAAAATATAAAAGTATGATACCTCTTTAAACGATCTACAAAAATGTAGTATATGTCGTGGGTAACATCTAATATTTATAATGATAAGGAAGTCTGCAAAAACAAATGAAGTCGCTGGCACAGCTAGTGTATTATAACTATTAAACCATGCAGATAGTTTTTCTTACGTATAATTTATCGACTAATCGATCGGCTGACTAGAGCGTGTTCAATCACGTATCAATCCGATACCGGAAAGAGGGTTTTCGGTTAAGTAATCGTTGCGTTAGTACTGTGGGAAGGCAGCCGCGAGTTGTATGAAAATTCCCACGCTTTTTCACTACAACGGTAGGTCTTAATTATTGCATTGCACGTTTACGCCTTACATAGACGAGACTAATAACTTAGCAATTTGGAACGAATGTGCAGACAGATTGTTCTTGGCAACTTGGCTATTATTTCTGAATAACGCGTAATACGGTTGTCAAGTACAAATCTACAGGAGAACTTGTTCATCCACTCTTTATTTATGGATAATAATTCATAAATATAAAATATTTTTAACCCATAAGAATAAGTTAGTAAACAGACTTCTAACGAACCAATTGTTTTGTATGTTACTTGGTAAGTAGGTAGAAGCAAGCCACCCTTTATACAATAAGCAGTCATTCTATTGTTTCTAATACACTCGGCATTTCATGCTTGAAGAATAAAGGACTATAATGGGTGAATTGAAAATAATAGTGAAGTTATGATGGAGTAAATGTCTTATAGTAATCAATAAATAAAAAAAAATCTCAGAAAATTCTTATATATCTTAGATGCGGGGGGAGTGTCCCCACCATTGTGTACGCTAACTGTACACAATTACAAAAAAAAATTGCATATAAAAATACACTTTATTATATTTATTTTAAACGGTTTAAAACGCGAAACAAATGATTGTGTTTTGATTACCCCGTGGGCAAGAATCATCAACAAATAACCCTTTATTTCGTTTTAACGCCAAATTTTAAACCATTTAACCATTTGTTTATGTGTAAAATATAGACTGTCTTTGAACGTATACACTTGCCAAGACCTACAAAACCATCATAAACTAATAAGAGACCAGACCTGACCAGAGAAGGTCGTCAAAGTGGGTAAAAACAAATTTCGCAAGGGTCCCTCACCTTAATTAAATCATTGTCTTTGTCAACAATTGAACTAGCATTGCTAAATACTTATGTATTAGTTTTATAGTATCAATCGTGTCTTCTACAATCCATACTGATGATATAAATCTTCTTGTCTTGATTGGACGGTTTTCAGAGAAACCTTTCTCTCTTTCTCTGGCCGCCTGATGTTTTATATGCCTATAACCTTATAGGCATATAAAACATTAGGCTGCGGCGGATAGGAGCGGAAAAAAAAGGAAATGTGGAAAAGTGAAAAAATCTTTTAAGATTAACTTGCAAGGACAATGGGACGCGGACGTTGTAGGTACCAGCTACATTTATAAAAGTGCGCAGGTTGTTGGCTGTTAGATCTATACAACTATTCTCCAAGCATTGGCTAATAGTTGTATAAACGTACTTTATTAGTTATATTTAATTCGGATTTTTTTCGGTATGATTTGGCTTCAGCAGCAGGTGAAAACCAGGACTGACGGCTATACCTGGTAGTCGAGGCGGATGGTGAAGAGATTTGGATTTAATAGGATTCTTAATACCAACTTCGGATCTGGTACTAGAAGGTCTCTCAAATTGATTCAGCATTTGCCCAGGGTTCCCCCAACTACCTGATGATCCGTCCCAGAATAGCATCAGACACAATACAAATCCTTCATCAGCCGTCAATAGATTGTAGAGACAGGTTGGTACCTTGACATAGCCAATTACCACGCTCTCTCAAGTCATGAACACCCTCGCCGACATTTTTTGCTCCGAAATTGTGACCGCAACAACCAGATATGTTTCAACATTTTGCATAGTTAATATTTCAATTACGTATTCTAATAGGACTATCGAACGATTAAAAGGAAGCGTTGTAGTTAAATTTAACACATATATTACAGTTATCAAACCGTTAAATCGGTTTTATTCAATGTGTTCTAATCGTAAGCTACTGACAATGCTTTTCTAGTCCTGTCTAGTAAGCCAGTTACTTAGAACGTTTGGAACGATATACTTCTTATATCATAGAGTAAGACAGACAAGGTAGATATTTTATGGTGGTTTGAGGTACTTCCCTCTCTACATATTTAAGATGCGCCGTCGACCCATTTTGGCTTTCAACCAACCAATATACGAAGTAATAGTTCAAGGCGTTTTAATCCGTAGTCAGTGGTTCGTGGCCCCGTTTACACACGTTTCCAACAAGGTCAGAAAAATAGAAAAAGACTTACATGCTGTATTCGTTGGGAATCAAAGCCACGACCCGACAACTCAGTCAAATCCCACCTACGTTGTTGACTCGTGAAATACAAGCTACCTAAATAAATTTGCGTTCCAAATCATAAATCAATTATTACTATAATTTAAACTTAAACATTGTTATTTAATTTAAGTCACGTTTATTAAAATTATCGATCACGATATTCGGTATCAATTTACGTTTAGCTCTGGTTTCACTTATCGCTTTATCTAAGTCAGACTAATAAACGCCTTTCATACGAAAATTGCGGACTTGTGTCGATAATGCAATAATGAGACACTAAGTATTGGTAACCATGTAATCAGTACCCAGTTCGGATAATAAGAGAAATATCGTTTCTCCCGTGGGGCATGGGGCGAACACATTTCTGTGTCTATTTCAAACTGTCGATTACGCGAGTATTACTCATTAAAATAAAACACGTTTGACGGTTTAAAACGCGTAATGTATTAGTTAAACTAATTTACAGATTAATTTAATTTTAAGTACGGTCCTCCCGTGAGAAAATTTCGCGTTTTAAACTGTTGAAAGTGTTTAACAGAACCTGAATTTATTAAAAAATATTCGTCCTTTGTTTCTTATTATTTCTACACAAATAAAACACTATCTTGGCTATCACATAACTATACTGAAGAATCGGTAACTAGTAAAGGAGTAATAAATAAACTAAGCAGCAAATTCGTATCTCTATAATTATGGTTGGGTGGATGTTATTTGTAACAACGGAACTCGCGACATCATCACAAACCGTAACAGACCTTGTACTTACTTACTGCAATAATTAATTACACATTAAATAAACAATAGCTTGGGTAAGTCTTGCGTAATTTATATATACATAAAACTTTGGCATGTTCATCTATTCATATTCTGATATTGTATGCAATAGACACGGTACTAGAACTTATCTGCCTTCTACTGTCATATATATTATTATGAGTGACCCTCATGGTGGATGGTAAGCTGATGGAAGGTAAAATATGTTAGCCATACAACATTTTTGGCTAATTCTTTCTACACAAGATAACAATCTCCATAAATACCAGGTTCAAATTTGTGTTTTTTAATCAAAGATTTCTGAATGTACTATATAATATAAATCTACTACTAATTTACTAGATTTGATAATAAATATTCAATTATATAAAATTTGGTATAATTAAGGTCTTGTTCGTTCGTATATTTATTTCCTCTCAAATAAACGGTTTGGCTAAACGGTGTTTGCATTGTGTTGAGCGCGGGAGGTTCTAGGTTCGAATCCCAATATTTTAATTTCATTTGCTCGGGCTGAGCATAGTCTGATTAACTACATGCCCTATAAGACTTCTGACTTTGCTATTTGCGAATCGGCTGTTATTTAGTCACCAAAATAGTGACTTCGGCGACCTTAACACCAATATCTATAAATGATGTATAATAGAAATATACTCTATATTTCCCAATTTAGTAATGACATGTGAACCAAATAGTCAACTTTGTCAACATTTTCGCACGATTAACTATTGTAAGGGGACATAATCGCAAGTGTTGTAAACGCAATAGCGTTAAACGTGCACATATAAATTTATTATGATAGAGGAGGACATTTAAATAAAACACTTTAACGGTTTAAAATAAGATATATTAGTTTAACTAATACATCACGTTTTAAAGAAGTGTTTTATTTCAATGTGTACTACTCGAATACTGTCTATTGTTTACGCGAGTAGTACACATTTAAATAAAACACTTTAACGGTTTAAAACGTGATGGAACGCCGTGGTGTTATGTATATATGTGAAAGTATAATTTCTTTTTAAATGACGAAACGCGACCGATGTCGTGGGTAGCTTAAATTTATAAAGATGTAGATGTTGCAAAAACAAATTTGGATGTCCAAAATGATTATCTACGCGGACGAAGTCGCTGACACAGCTAGTAATTTATAAAACTGAGGAGGTTGTTTGCAAAAATAGATTTTGATGTCCAAAATGACTATTCTACGCGGACGAAGTCGCTAGTGTAATTACAAAATAGATTAAGAATGTGAAATATCTTTCAAATGGTCATAAGATTTCCACAACCGCTACATATCAATACAATTTCCATAATATCCATGAGATTGTATCGATCAATATATAACGTAATCATTATTCAATCTCCACTTATTTTATCGATATACTTGAGTCTGATCGAGAGCAAGGCGGGTCGTGGTTACGAGGCGCAATTTCGAATGGACTAGATCCATATAAATAATAGCACAGTACTCAATGCCGTAATGAAAATTATATCTACAATTGGCTACGATTTCCTCGATGATTACTAAACATATCTATTGTCTTGTTAGGATATTCTTGTTACGAAAACTTTAAAAGAACAGAAGAACTACGTGGCTTATGGAAATACTATGTATTCTTTTTTTAATTTCGAATATTCAAAGTCAAAATAGGTTCTATAACGGATCTTGTTAAGATATAATATGGGCGAGTTATTTCACCTATCATATACTATAACCTCTGTTGTAAAAAAATCTTTATATACCTACAGTGTACACTATCTAAATTAACATATAATTTAAATACTAATTAAACAGCTGTCTTTAAATGAACGTTTGATTAAATTATCTTAATTACAAAATCAAAGATATTATGCAAAATTAAGAATCGAATATTTGAGTATGTTAGATGTTTTAACAGCATATTAGTAGCGAAATTTTTTAACAGTCTTCTCCATGAGAAATAAACGTTAACAAACATTAAAAAAAAGGGCCAATAAAAGAAAAAGACATATATCTCTCTAAATAAAAAATCAATTATAAATTGAAGAAACATACGATTCGGCCAGGAATTGAACCGGCATTCACAGCGTTACGTGCTGTTGCTCTAACCAATTGAGCTACGGATTTTTTTTTCACTTTTGATTTATTTAGTGCCATCGTGTGAAAAATATTAAAGTTTTCGAATATATATATATCATATTACTATAATCCTCGTAAACAATCATTAACATCCAATAAACAGGTTCTGTTTAAAAATTCTCAATTTATGGACATGCTCTCATTAATTTTTAATAGTATATTTATAATATTTATTTTGCATTTGCAAATGGATCTAGGTTGATCTCGTTAGCGTGGTATCCATCAATCTACACAAATACAGTAATATCAGATATGCTAAGTTCAAATACGACATTGGTATGTAGACTGGAATTAATAAAACACCACTGAACTTATAAGCAAATGAAATTAGTAGACTTTGAAAGTGTTGGGAATTAGAAGACGAACATTTTTGAGACGAACTCTCTAAATATCTAATTTGTTGGTTTGAAAACGCGAAATATATAATCGGATTCCCTTTGTATTCCGAGTTACTTCCTACCATCCCTTTTTATCTAGTGTAAATATAAAAAAAAGTTCTTTTTAAATATATAAACGCACTACTTGGAATAAGTACTGCTAAACGATAATTCTACTTATAATTAAAATAATAAAGTATTTTTGAAATAATACAATTCAATGGTTTAAAACGCGAAATATATTTGTTAAAGTAATTCAAAATTTATATTTAAATCTGACTTAATTATCTGAAGTTTCAGTTGAATAAGAAGCCGTGGTCACGGGAGTTGGCACTATTTAATATAAATACTGTCTATAGTTTACGCGAGTAGTACACATTTAAATAAAACACTTTAACGGTTTAAAACGCGATATATTAGTTAAACTTTGCAGATGCTTTGCAGAATCCGTGGTCACGGCTGCTGCAAAGCATCCGAAACGTCGGGCCGAAGTTAAAAATCATTTTCAAATAAGTTTAACTTATATATCGCGTTTTAAACCGTTAAAGTTTTTTATTTAAACTATTTAATATTCTAATTTTATTTGTTTAATGACTCAAAATAATCCCAGTGTAAAAACTGCTACATGTAAATTATATTTATAAATTAGAAAACATATTTATCTTAAATAATAGTATCTCCCAAGTCGTTCATGCTAGTGATAAATAGCAAGTAGTATGAGCACCACAAAAAAACCCATTTAAGAATGTAGTGATAAATTTAGAGCGATCTACTAAAAAAGTTGCTAATCGTTCGAGCGATGTGTGAGATTTCAACTGTTTGTACACCGAACAAGGCTTTCCTTTACCAAGAGTGATTCGGCAAAACCGCAACGGCCTATCGTTAAAAAGCCTTCTTGCGTCAGTCAGCTTTGACACGAGGATGTTAAAATTTCACTATTGTTGGAGCTGGATATTCTAATCACAGAATTACTCATCCAAATTGCGCGTACGTTGATAGTTTTCTGGTTCCGAGTTTTATATAGATTATCAATGTTGTTCGAGTCGTTTGGGTGTAAATTGTAGGACATAGGGTGACCGCACATAACCTTCATGATCTAACGAGTTGTTAAAAGATAATAGATCGTATGATACAGATTCGTGAAATGTGACCGAAGTACTTGATTTTGTAATGGATACGTGTAAGGTCAGTTGGTTCGAGGTCAGTGCAGTAAAACGACCTTATGGACTTTTGTTTTTAGTATCGTATCGAAAGATCTAGTGTTAAATATGATAAAAAAAGAAAACGACCGCTAATTAAGAATACGAAGAAGATTGTTTAGTTTGTTTCTTCTAGGATTCAAACACAGGACCAGTGTCAACTAGATATAATTAAATACTGTCTATAGTTTACGCGAGTAGTACACAGCCGTGGTCACGGGGAGACTCCCCGTGACCACGGCTGCTGCAAAGCATCCGAAACGTCGGGCCGAAGTTAAAAATCATTTTCAAATCAGTTTAACTAATATATCGCATTTTAAACCGTTAAAGTGTTTTATTTAAATGTGTACTACTCGCGTAAACTATAGACAGTATTTAAAATTAACAATTCAAAATTTTATTTTATTTACTTTCTAAAAACGAAACATTTGAAGCAGTCCTGTAATGTCGATAACATTATGTCAAACTTCCTCGTTGGTATGTTGAATAACTAACAACTTGGCGTGTTTAACGGAAGTACTATACAATCAGCAGGTGGATGGCCAAGACCGTCGCAGTATTATTTTATTATAGAGCAGAACAGACAAGTAAGGGGCTCATTCGATGGTAGATGAAATACCAAGACATATAACATCTCATTAACAAAAATGGTTGCGCTGTCAACCAATTTTGGCTTATGGTATTTAGAAATACTCAAACTTATTTGAATATAACACTTTAACGGTTTAAAACGCGATATTTTAGTTGTAATTAATATATCGCGTTTTAAACCGTTAAAGTGTTTTATTGTAATATTGTGTACTACTCGAGTAAACTATAGACAGTATTTAATACTCAAAATGAAAAACGACGTAAAATCCAAGGCTTTACGCCGATGGAGGACATACAAGTATGGAGTACATTCGATGGTAGATGAAATACCAAGCCATATACCATATCAACAAGCTGCTCTGTGGACCTATTTTGGTCTTAGATGTTTGAAAAAAAAAATCGATAAACTTATTTTACGAAAAAGTAGAAATTTATTAAGAACGCGTTAGACCCAGTGGGGATCGAATACACGACCTGTTGATTAGCAATAGACTGTTATTAAATCAAAGAGCAAGTCAATATTTTAGTGCAAAGTTCTAAAGTTCTTGGATTTGAATTCGATGAAAATATAAATATTAATTGGGCTGGGCACAACAATCTGTGTGCGTATAGAGTAACAGAGACACGAATGGTAAGTCAACAAAACAAATGACAAGCGGAACTGTATTGTGTGATTGGAGAATTCAATTCCTAGGAAATAAGTCTAATCGAGTAATTAAGAAATATTGTTACCGCGTACTTAGTAACTTGAGATATTACAAGAATAAGTAAAATAATTTATTATGGTAGTTACTGTAAGTGACACTTTGTAATAAAACGGTTTAACACGTGTCTGTTGTTTACGCCAGTATTACAAATTTAAATAAAACACTTTTAGTTAACTTATTATACAATTTAACAACGGCCCGACGTTTTGGATGCTTTACAGCAGCTGCGGTCACGGGGAGTCCCCCCGGAAGTAGAAGCAAAAAAACAATATTTCGCGTTTTAAACCGTTGAAAGTGTAATAAATGAATTGGTAACAATAATTTGAGTTTTGAGCCGTTAAAAGTGTTTTATTACCTCCCGTGGACACTTGTTGTCTACAATCGTTACCGTCTTAGTCTTTGTTAAATACAATTTAATACAGTTCGCGTTTAAAACCGTAATAAAGTGTTTTAAGATAGTGAATAGGTATTTCTTACATACGGAAATAAAATGATTCATAAACCACAATACAGTGCGTTTACGTAGCTCGTTAAAAACTTAAGTTCAGATTCTTTTAGCGTGACGAGATTAATCTCTTTTATACCAATGTTCTTAGTCACATGATGCTATATGGCCAGGGTGTGTACCATCAAGTTAAGTCCTTGCTTGTCTGCCAAACCCGTTCCCAAGTTTTAGGAGGCTTGATCATCCAGCTTAGTTTAAGTGGAGAACCATATTTCACTCTGTTGTCTGTGAACTTGCTAAATACTCTAAAGAAACAAAGACAGTGTGTAGTTTCTGAGTGGTTAAGTTTTACATTGCATTCCAACAAAAATAAACTGTTATCACTACTTCGTTACTAATGCGAAAGTAAATCTGTCTGTCTGTTTGTCTGTCCGGCTTTCACGCCAAAAGTACTGAACCGTGTACGAAAAAAGGTAGTAACGGGTTGAATAAAGGATGAAAAGTTTTTGTGAATGTATCGTAATTAATTTGTATACAACTTAATAATATTATATATGCGAAACACTATACCATAGATATACTTATTAAGAATACCTTAATAAGCTCTTTGCAGTGAAACACTGAAACACATGTGTCTTATTAAATTTATAACATAAATAAAAAACAGCCCCAATAATTGAAAAATTCTACCCAAAGTTACATTTCCACGTGGTCAGAGTCGCGGGCACAACTAGTAATATATATATTTTACATTCTACTTTTGTAATTGTTGTAATTAATATTAATATTTGTATACTAAAGCCTCGTTAATGAGATGATAAGATCACCTCGGGTCAATCCTTAAATTAATTATTTTTTGTGCAGTGCATTTTGCAAGTTCTAGACTGAACGGATATCCTTTTTCAATTGGCTTAAAAATGGTTATTAACAAGTAAACAAAACATGCTGTTAATTATAGGAATGTGACCTTACCTTATTTAAAATTGGGTTAAAATTATTTAACGAGAATAATTAAACTGTGTATATATGTACAATATAAAAAGCTTAATTTAAAAACGTGAATATCTATGTCGTAATGTTTATATGTAATAATTAAATTTGAAAGATTTATATATTTTTTACCTCGCTAATTACAAAAACACAAGCTTCTTAAGAAACATTTAATTATTTATTTATTGAACAAAAATATAAGAAGACCATACAAGGATGCCGCCAATGCAGCTTCATACATTTAATTATAATAAACAATAAAAACTGCAAGTCTGTACTTACAGAGTACAGACTTGCAGTTTTTATTGTTTATTTTCTGCGCGTTTATTGTCTGCGCGAGTAGTAAGCAATTTAAATAAAACATACTTAACGGTTTATAACGCGAAATAATTCCTAGTCGATTGGTTTTAATTTTTGTAACAAGGCCCAACGTTGCGGATACTTTGCAGTAATGGTCTTATGGGAATTTCAATTCCCATAAGACCACTCCATCTTCCCTCACGTCGAAGTCAAATCTACTACGCTGGCGCCATCGTTTCCTCTAGTTTATATGAAACATTTACAAGTGCTTTGCCTACAAAAATAAATTGCACAGTAATTTTAAACATAACATTAATACCTTCTAATGACACAGACAACTGAGACAGACATACAAATAATATTATTTTCTTCGCGCAGATTGTATATGATTTTTATATATATGAAAATAACCCTAACATATATGTTGTAATAATTCATTTCCTTACCGCAACTCCGTAGAATGTAGATATAAATGTCTACGTTTTTATTATTCAATTTATACATTTAAATTTATTCAAAAATATTCATTGAATCTGTATTAATAATGGAAATAAGACAATGTAATTTCGTTGAAAAGTGTTCTAAAAAAAGTCATAGCTATTGATAGGTAACATGTAACGCGACGATTTTTTAACCGTTATTCTAGCGTTCGAACCTAATACTTCGCAAAGCTAAGACACTACCTTTAAAAAGTATCTAGTATATAAAGAAACAGAAATAATATAAAAAAAAAACAATAACTGCCTAACAAGCAATCTTTACTCATTTAGTACACTTTTAACGGTTTTAAACGTGATATATATCGATATACTTAACTACGATCGGACAAAATAGATTTAGAGTTTACTACGACTCCTCCAAAGCTACCGAAACGTCGCGCCGTAATTTAAAAGAATTGAATGATATATTTCGCATTTAAAACCGTTAAAATTCTTTTATTTAAATGTAATTAGTAAGTGTTGCAATGAACAAATAAATGACTCGCTAACTAGCTATGATGGAAGTAAATTCAAATGCAAAAATGAGGTAGCTTTATCTGAACGCTTTAATCTACAAAATTAACAAGCCAAAGCAGTAATTAGTACGTACTGAGTTCTTAATTACACACAACCAAAACGTTTGCATTTCATTTCAAATTGAGCCATTACATTTATTAATTTGAGCTAGTCAAATTACTTTAACGGTTCCAGTCGTATACATGAAAAATGTTGGTAATGTGATTTTGCCATATTAACTCCGGATGAACGCAATTGGGAGATATTTAAAGGACTTCTTGGAAAAGTAGAAATATGTGAATAGACTTAAACATCATTTTATAAGTTATGTTAATTTTATAAGAAATGTGTAAGTACATATTTCTGTATTAGAAGACGATATTCAGACTTCCGACGAATGGAATCTCCTCCCCCCCCCCTGTGCATCCTTATTACAAAAACTAGATCGCAAAAAAACAAACGAGACGAAACTCTGAGTCACTGTAAGGACCCAGTTTCTCCAAAAAACAATTACAACGAAACAGATGGCGCTAACGTTTCATATTTAACACCCATCATCTTCAGTCTCCCCGTGACCACCGCTGCTCTAAGGCCTCGGAAACTTCTGACTGTAGTTAAAATAAGTTTCTTTCGCGCTTTAAACCGTTGAAAGTGTTTTATTTAAATGTGTACTCGTAATGTTTAAAGTCGTGTACTCTTATGGTTGATATATTATCTACATTTACGAAAAAAGTAGCTTTTATAAAATATTTTATTCTTATGTGAATTCCAGTACCTTAATGGGGTATGGGGCAAGTGCTCAGTCGTATGCGCCCCGTACGACCGAAACTAATTACTATTGTCCCATGAGTGGCATTAGCGAACGTTTCTAAGGCCGTTTCCCCTATCGATTTAATTTGCAGGCAAGTATATTTTTTGTAGACTTGATGCATTATTAGGTTATTACTAAAATAGTCCAATAACACATCGGTAGTCTTCTTATATAAATACTCATAAAAAATCTTAATCTAAGCTATAGCATCCATTACAGTTGCTTGTCACCATAAATACCCTACTCTGTATAATTTAAACTTTCACTAAAGACGACTCAATCTGTAACAGTTCCGAAGCTCAGTCTACCGCGGTTATATTATTTCACGCTTCATTGGTTGAGTCCTGTATATTATTTTCTAAAATGATACAGAAATTAAAATTTCGCTTTTGCCTATGCGCGTGCACCAGTGTATTAGTAACTCTATAACTCTTGTCATGTTTGGTAATGCGCGGGTAATAATTAAAACAATAGTAATCGACTCCTTAAGTCATATTGGTAGTCTACTACTACTAACTCTCTGCGATTAAAATTAAAGATCAGTATAAAATATCTACTAACATACCCTGGAAGTATTCTTTAGGAAATTCCGAGATTTAGGAAATCCCACTCATGCGCATGTTGCTCAAGTGAACGCTAAATTACCCAATAAATTGATCTGTAATGTGTTATAATCTTATTGCCTTTTAGAAATCAGTACACTCGTGCGCGAATACAATATTTTCTCTTTTTTATTACTGCCTTATTGGTGAAACGGACAGATGAATACAAATTTCACAGTTATTGCTAAATGTGTTTAGCAGTTTTTCCCCTGATTATGTATTTTGTTTAGAAACACGTCTAAATATAGTTGCGTAAACGGATTTACACTCACCTTATCGGTTCTCAAATTTTTATTAAATAATTTTAACCACAAAAGGTAAATATCAAAAACAAATCATGCGCGAGAGGCGCATGTATCAATATGTTGAAAATTCGCCGATGATGTCTAGGACTCGGTAGCTCAATTGGTTAGAGTAACAGTGCTACTGAGTACACCGGTTCAAATCCTGCTCGAGTCGAGTTAATTTAAATAACGAACTACTCATCAAAGAAATAGTATTTTAATGCTTATAATATTATGTACGCAATATGTTTATTTGTATAAAAAACTTAAAGTCTTATTTCTCCTTCCTAAGTTGAGTGAATCATTGGAATATGTCACATAAACACTTCATATCTGTACCAAAATCTGAAAGTCATTCAAGAAAGCGGTATTAATTATTAAGTATGCCTGAGTATGAATTTTTAATTTATTAAGCAATATTATAAATATTAATGAGGAATTTTAATTACACGGAAACTCAATTACCAATATGTCATAAGTGAGGAATTACATAATTTGACGTAGAATATTAAAATAGGCACGCTTCGTTGTCCTATAATATATATACTATACTTAGTGTTCACTTGATGATAAGTAAAATGCCCTAGACATATAACATATTGACAAGATTAACCTATATTGAATTTGAATATTCGGAAATCCACAGACTACAACCGAAACGCGATTAAACTTGACGGTTTTATCATCTGTGGACGGTGGTTCGTGACCCGGACGGAATTTCGATATTCTGACCATTTATTAACATCGATTTCAGAAAAATTATAAAGTGATTGGAAACATGTCGGGTCCGATGGGGCGAATCGAACTAACGACCAGTTAAATGTAAGCCATACATTACTATCATTACAGCAAAGAGCCCGTCACGATAAAAAAAAATGACTTATAGTGTAGCCAGTAATAAAAACACGTTCTGAAAATCCCTTCTTGATCCGTCGAGATTTGTAATTTTTTGGGATATCAAATATATTCGTTTTTCAATCTACAATGCTAGCGAATTTCACTTATATCGGTCAAGCCGTTTTACCGTGAAAGAGTAACCAACTTTCGCGTTCATAATACTGTTAGGATAATAAGGTTTAGCGAAAGCGCATTCAGAATCGAGACGCGTAATCGATTCTTAACAACTCTTTCTATTTAATCTTTACTTATATATAAAGCTGAAGAGTTTGTTTATTTGAACAGCCTAACCTCAGAAACTACATGTTCGCATTGAAAAAATATTTTTGAGTCGGTTAGAGCATTTATCGTGGAAGGCTATAGGAAAGAATGATTCCTCTTAACATGATCTAAAAAAGCATCCGCTACACTACATATCTATCTTTTAAGATTAACTTTCAAGAACGACGAGACGCACTTCGCACGGCATGAGAAGGTTTCCAAAAACAATTTCCATTGCCCAAAATAACTATTCTATGCGGACGAAGTCGCTGACACAGCTAGTCATCACTGAGGCTAGGTCAAGAACGCTGAATCGACCGTGGCTTCGAATGTTCGATGTCATCGAACTTGAAAATCGGAACGCGTTAATTCGAACTTTATCTGAATAATTGATTACAATCGATTATTTCGCGATATCGCTTTGAATAATTTGCTTTTTATTCGGCCAGTGTGAATATTTAGATATTTTTAATGGCTTCCATTAACATCTGTGGTCGAAGATTAGCAATGACATTTGGATAGCTAATCTGTGGAATTCTTCTTTGGTAAGCTTAAAAAAAAACAATTGGCACCAGTTGTTAAAAACAGCTGTTGTCGATATAATTTAAAATTGTAACTGTAAAAATTTCAAATTTAAATTCAAAATTGATTTTGGGTTGAAATATTTTACGACACGGGAAGGACTTGGAACCGACATCCATAGCGTTCCGTGCTGTTGCTCTAATCTAGCATTTTTGTCATTCTAAAATGGCTTTTTATTTTACTTATACAATACTGCCATCATGTGCAATAAAATGCAAAGAATAAGTTTTCACCTCCGTCTCCATCCTCCAATCTATTCGTAGATATATATCAATTAGCCTAATTCACTAAGATTCGTACCTGTTTTACTCAGCGTTTAACAATTAAACTTCCTATTGACTTACACGCTGTCTCCATTCACATCATGGATATTTACCTGAAAAAAAAAACAATAAAATAAGATATATAGATTAATATAATCTAAAAGTAAGAATTGCAAGGTTATATAATGTCCTTTAAGTACAGTCATTTACCGTGAGAACTGCTGATTACTTAGTGAACTTTCAAACACTTGTGAACAATACTATGTAATTTGTGTTTTGTTATCGCTATGTGAAAGAGTCCTACGTTACTATACAAGTTATATATCATGATTTGTACTGATTTTGATTATGTAGATATAAATGCACATCAATACAGTCTGAATTAAAAACTTTTTGCACATGATGTATATCACTACCAGTTCTCACGGTACAAACGAGAAGAGCTGGCAAAAGACTCGCCGATTATAACTATCGACTATTTTCTTAATTAAATTAGTAATTTTTAAATAAAGCACTTATAATAGTTTAGATTGCGATATATATTAATTACTTATTTCAACTATGGCTCGCCATTTTGAATGCTTTGCAGCAGTCGTGTTCATGGGGAGAATGAGAATTGTAGGGTGTCCCTAATGTCAAAATCTTTGCTACGCCAGCGCCATCTCTTTCGTTGTAGTTGATATGTGATGAAATTAAAAATAAATTAATTAATGTATGTCGCGCTTTTAACCGTTAATAGTGTTTTATTTAAATGTGTAGTACTAAAGAGCAGGCAATACTTAAAGTAATTAAAGCATTTCAAACCTAAATAAATACTAGTTTTGTATAGTAACCTTTTTGTTATAATAATATAAGAATATGTTAATATACAGATAAATAAAATGTCATAACTGACAAGATTACATTTATTAAGTATCGCTCTAAATTGTTTGCGTATTTTAAAAACATTACAACGCAAAAATGTAGTTCACACAATGTCAACATTCGTTGAAACTAAGCTATATCACATACTAAAACTTTTAAGTTGTTCCGATTTTGTCATTGCAACGTAAAACAACATGCCTGCAATATCAAAGTATTTCTTAGCATTAAATTTAACTAGGTGTGCCCGCGACTTCGTCCGCGTAGAGTTAAATTTGTTTTCGTTAACCGTATCTTTGTAAATAACTGTGCCGACGAGTTCTTGCGAGTTAATCTTATAATATAGACATATACTCTGTCTCGGACATATTTTTAGATCGTTCAAAGTGGAATAATTTCGTCGTGCTTAGTTTCTTGGTGTCTTGTATCTTTTTTGCACCGCACACAACGTGAACTTGCAAAGATGATTCAAATTTTTCTCGTTTTTTCCGCATTTCCCTGTGGCTTTGGGGCAGCGTGATATTTTATAGCCTAAAGCCTTCCTTGATAAATGCTTAACCAACATAAGCCAACAATTTCCAATTCGAACTAATAATTCTTGAGATTAGCGCGTGTAAACAAACAAACTTAATCAGGTTTAAAATATTAGCATCGTGGTTTTGCAAGCCGGTCAGTATAGTACAAGAATGTACTTCGGTATTTATTGATCTAGTTATCACAGCTGGCGTTTAAACGATTTTCTCATGGTAATTGGACTAACATTGCTTAACAATAGATAATGCGGTTGACAAGTTCCCACAGTTGGGCCTCGAACACGCTGGGCTAAATTTATTTCTAAACTTAAATACAGTGGTACAAAATAATTTAACAATTATGCGAATGATTACCCAAAAACGCGACATCGAATATACGGCCCGTCAAATTCACATTTGTCTAATAATGCTATATACTAAAAATTGTGATTTAAAGATTTACAAGTTTATCCTAATATATATATTTTAATTTATCAAGTGAGTTCTACTTTGTACTATATGTATAATTTTGACTTCTTGAATCAAGTCAAAGGTTAATTGACTAATATAACTTAAAACTTGACTACGATCACCAGTATCTCTGTCTTGTTTTCTTTTAGGGAGGGTGGAAGTCAAGGAATAAGTGACTGATGTAATTCGCGTTTTAAACCGTTAAAATTTAAATAAGATCACCAGTATCATTCTCTTTTGTTTCGCTGTAGCCAGGGTGATAGTAAATGAATAATTATTAATATTTGTCGTGTTTTAAACCGTTGAGAGTTTACTACGATTACCAGTACCACCGTCTTTTGTTTTCTTGTAGCCTTTACATATCGAATGACTTTGATAATGCTAAAGTTACTGCAGCAACACGTTTTAACTTTCACTAAACCGCGTATTATGTTAATTTTGCACGCCCATAGATAGAATATTAATAATTTATTTGGATAGCATCGCGTTTAGAAAATGCAATGCTATATATTTAATGATAGAAAACATAAAGCTAAGACAGTCAAATTAATGACAAGATATCACCATTATATCATTAATTCTTAGATTATATCCAACAAAATTTGTTAAAACAACAACAACAACAACAACAAAAACAACATTTAATGTCGTTTGTAAGATGTAGATAATTTAAAGAAGGATCTTTCATGCAAATATTCGTGGTTTCTTGAACCGTTTTCGAAGCGCAAGCAACGGAATCAAAGAAGGAAAATTTCCCTTGCGTTTCCAGCGTGCGTTGCACTGGATATTATATAGCTTTTTCCAATTCAAACCAGCAGTACCAGTGAGATTTTTTTTCTTGATAGAGAAGGACATTTAACAAGATGCACTGTGGACCTATTTTGTCTTAGATATTCGTAAATCCACAGAATGACTGTCCTACAGACTTGTCATCTGTAGATGGTGGTCGTAACACGAATGAAATATCGCTATTCCTACCACTTATTTAATATCCAGGTCTCCAGACGAAGTCCAACATTGTTTCAGAGTTACAAATTGATAATAAATGTTAGATCCGGTGGGGTCCGACCCACGACCCGTTGATTTATCTTACATTGCTACTAAAAATATTAACTTCGCCTTTGGCATCAGCCAAGTTGATACAATTAAATTTCTCCCATTAAAGGCTATACTTATACCAATAATGTTGCTGCATTAAAAAACTAATTGCGCACACAATGTTGCCATAAAAAATTAAAGCCTTATGCGCGAGCGCAACCTGTTACAATTATTGCGGACAAGTTGGCATAACGGACCTTGCTAATAAAATTTAACAAGTTAACCCTGTAATGTCAACTTCAATCATACGACAATACTTTCACAAACCGTTGCCACCATTTGTTTGAAAACTATCGGAAAGATTACGAAATATTGTAAAAATTACGAAATCACGGTAAAACGTGAATTGACAGATTCAAACACGATTTTATATTTATTGTACCACAATCACTCTGGCAAGAGTATGTGTGCCTTTATAACCAAGTTTACGAATGAAGAAGTATTTTTTTCACTAAAGTGCTTTTTATGCGCCAGCCAGTTCGAAATTTAAATAAAACCTTTGACAAGTTACCTCTTTGGTCGCCATGTACCTAACTTCGTTTCATTTTCGTTAGATTCGAAATCGAATCGTTCCATTTTTAAATTACACGAAAGATATGATTCTACACACACACAACAAATATGGATTTTCAAACAACTATTGCCGCCGCTGTTAGGCCATAAGAAGGTTTGTTTTATCTGGATTCTAGAAGAAGTTTGTAAAAAAAATGAAAGCATCCTGAACGTAAACGATTGAAGTAATATTTCGCGTTTTAAACCGTTATATCTGATTTATTTAATGTCCATTCCTCGCATAAACCAATAGACCACCAAACGTTATATTTTATCGAATATTTTAATATTTTTAATTACTTTTACGGGAAATTTAAGTTAACACATTTTTATTCTTGCTCTCTTCTCTCAAATGAAAGTTACAAAAAATACCAATACTAAGTTAGCATTAAACAGAAACCGGGGGTTGATTATCTCAAAAGTGACATTAGATTCCACTCATAAGTTTCATACAAATCTATTGACACACATATCGACGTAATGTCATATCACTGACTTAAGAATCGCTGCCAGTACCGTAATCATTTGCGAGACGCGCCGCGTCGTCGATAACTTTTATAATCGGTCGTGGTTCAAGTACAAGTACTTTTACTTTCGCCAAACTGGCGCAGACAACGAGCGAGGTGCTGCAACGGGTTTTATCACTAGAGCACCGGTGACAAGGTTGAGAAATGTATCTACGCACTTTTCAATACTATGCGTTTGCGCAAGTAATCGCGTTCCGATATATTAACGCGTAGTACACACTGGCAACTGATATTAAGCTCTTTACATGATAGGAGACGCTTCACGGTTTATCTGCGTACGGTCGTATATAAACGGAATTCCGATATTCCTACCCCCCACTTAATCCAGATATTTTCAGACGAAGTCCAACGTGTTTTAGAGTTTAAAATTAGTTGAACGCGGTGGGCATCGAACCCATTATTGATTGCTACCATATCACCAACGAGTCCGACATGTGTGCTAAATGCGAAACTTATTTCGTGAAACTTACATAATTACTTAACTTGATACTTAAGTGATAACTTAATGGGCCCAAAGCTTTATAGAGCTTTAAGCTTTATATAAATAACGTTCAAAAAACAATTACGCAATGAAAGCTTTAACGGTCCTAATTACGCGTTGAAAGTTGTTGCAATCGATTTAATGTTTTCACAATTAGCCCTTTTCCACGAGCTTTTATATATAGCTATGTCCTAGTGGAAAAAAGCTTAACTAATTTAAAATACTAAATTTAAAGAATTACATTTTTAGTAGCCTTGTTGGTATAATGCAATGCTATACCTAGTAAAGAACAAGTTTGATTTGAGTCCCACCGGGGACCAATTTGTTTTCTAAAATCAATTTATATACTGTCTGTAGTTTACGCGAATAGAATACGATTAAGTAAAACACTTTTAACGGTTTATCACTAAAACAGCAAAGTGGGAAACGCGAGGATACCGCTGCTCAGTTCTGCAAGGACTCACCAATTTCGCCAAATACCAACTGCGACGGAACAGATGGCGCTAGTGTAGCAGTTTTTACTTTGACATTAGGGACGCCCTCCATCTTTAATCTTCCCGTGACTACAGTGTAGTTCAAAGAAAATGTAAATAAGTTTAAATAATACATTCGCGTTTCAAACCGTTAAAAGTGTTTTATTTTACTGTGTACATAGAGAAAACGTCGGACCCTAGTTAACAAAATTGTAAATAACTTTAACTAATACATTTCACGTTTTAAGCCGTTGAAAGTAAGTATATTTACACATTTTTGGATTACTGTTTCGGTTGCCCAAGAAAATTATTCTTACTAGAACCGCAAACGCACGAATAATGCCTTTGTAGTTTCCGGACCATTAAGTGCACCTTATAGTGAACAAGGACAGTCCGCGTGAATGGGCCAGTTCACGAGTACATTCCATACTTGCGAGCCGCTAGCGCAAGCGAGTTCAGCAACTCGCCCGGTGGCAATAAAGGCCGTTTTCTTACGACACAACCGACGGTTTTAAAAGCGGATCTAATTGATTTTGAATAATCGACAGACGGATGTCGACAACGCCCTTGTCGAGATCTATTCGCAATACTTACCTTTTTAGTATCGGCACGTAATGTCATTGTTATCGAATATTGGGTGCAGCGAAATATTTTGCGAAACGACGCGCCGAATTCGCAGTTTTGCAAGACGGTTGGTGTTTTCGTGGCTACCGGTGAGGCAGACGAAGGAAATTTACGGAATAATCTAATACCATGGCATAACGTCTCTGTACCATCTTGCCACCATCCCTGCGGTGCGATCAAACTTGAGTTTATGGTAGAGAAGGACAGAAGGGTTTAGGCCAGGTGAAAACTTTAGCCTTTTAACATCTAGGCTTTGGATATTTAGAATTTGATAGAATTTAGCAGTCGTGAATTTAAATACGTCACAAAAGACCAACCATGAGATACAGTGTTTACATAATAGAAATTCACAAGATGATAAAAGATCTTTCTGTGTTCCGATATTCTGTGCAGGAAATTAGTGAATTGAACGAAATTGCTTTTTTTGTTTACGCTGGATTCGAACACAGAACAAAGATTACGCAGACATAGATTCTTCAATGAAGTCACACCCTTACTATGTAATAAAATAATAAAAATTCTTAATATGGCCGTAAATAGCTCACAAGCCTAAACGGCTTGTCATAGCAGTAAACAACTATGACAAAATTGATTTATAATAAGCGAATAACACGCAATACTGAATGAATAAATTATTTCTTGCATATTAAAAAGGTTCTTACACAAATCTGAAATATATAGTGACAACGTGGGCCCTGTACCTACTGTACTGCACGTTTGAACTACTTTTCATAATATTCAAATCAGATAAAAGCGAGTTCGTATTACACACACACACACACACACACACACGCACACACACACACACGCACACACACACACAGTATTCTGCACTGTTCCTTCGTTTTTTTTCTTTTATGTACTCTTGTACAGTGCATTGCTTCGTTCCCATACGCTTATAAGATCCCTAATGCTAAACGGAATTTCGACTGTTCCTTAGCGTCATAATCTATACTAATATATAAACGAGAAGAGTGTGTTTGTTTGATTGCGCTAATCTGGTTCGAATTGAAAAATCATTTTTGTGTTAGAACAATTATCGAGGAACTTTAGACTTTTATAAAATATCATGCTGCGATTAAAAGAAGCGAAGAAAAACAGTGGTAAATGTGAAAAAAAAAACGGCGAAAATTATTCATCTGTGTGGGTTCCGTCATAATGCTGTTACCAACGACGTCATCCGCGTCCCGTTGTTTTTCAATCTTAAAAGATAGACATATATTGTCGCGGACATATTTTGGTTCCTTTAAAGGGGATTCTATCGTTGCTACATATTTTTGGATATCTCGAACCGTTTTCACAGAACACACCACGGATTTTAGATTAAAAATTTTCCCCGATTCTTTCACATTACCCACTGTATCTTCGCTTCTATTGGTCACATCGTGATGTTTATAGCCTAAAGCCTTCCTCGATAAGTGCTCTAACTTACACAATTCTTAATTCGAACCATTCCTGAGATTATTGCGTTCAAACAAACAAACTCTTCAGCTCTTACTAACTAAATCAAGACGCTGTCAATCTTTTTTGGCTGCAAACCGAATCCCAAACTGCAATATTTTAATAATGAGCCCATTGCACATCAGATCACCTATTATAATACCATTAAAGTGCCAAGTTTGTCGCAACGCCACGACATTCATTTGACATTAAGTAGACACTTGAATTGCTTGAACAAACTGCCGTCGTATGAACTTGCAAATTGACAATGTTGAACTTTCTATTAGTCTTTGACATAATCATGGGTGCTGGCAAAGTGTATTGCTTCATTTAATAATCGTGATACACATTACAATCGATTTAAACGGTTTGAAACTGGAACTACACAACTGCATTATATATAACTATAGTAAATTCAGGTTGTACCTTGAGTTCTCTTACCTGTAAAATATTGAAGACCTTACAACGTAAAATTAAAATTAACTCGTTTATAGTATAGTTTGTTTTAATGAATATTTTATTATAAATTAATATTTTTTTAATGTTCATTGTGATAAATTAATCTCACAAAAAAAGTGTACATCGCCGCCACCATTTTATTTCTTAGTCGTCATATTCGCTAAAAATGTACTTTGCAACGGAAACTTAAGGAATGTTGAAATTATATATTAGAAGAAAATGTTTATTTTGAAATTCTTCTGTGATAGTTCTAATGAAGTTTTTAAGAAATATACTATTTCACTATAGATTATAGATAGAGAAAACAATTTAACGGTTTAAGACGCAATATATTAGTTTAATTTATTTTAACTTCGGCCGAAGGTTACTCGCGTAAATTACAGACGGAAGCGATGTTACTAAAAGGTTCATTTTACGATTAATTTTTATAATGGTCGAAGTGACATAGAGCTATGTTCACTGAAAAGAAACTAATAATTAAGATATTCATTCCGTCTTGAGTATCAATATCAAGTGCGCGAGCGCACCGTCGTATCTTAATAGACGTGTCCTTACCCTATAAACAAGTCGTCAGAAAAAGTGACATATGTCAAAGTAAACACGTCTAACCGGCGCTGAAAGAAGAAAATTTTCTCACTCCGCAAGTTTCTCGCGAGACCTTGTAATCATAAATTGTGTTTAAAATTATAATACGCAATCGCTAATAGGATTAATAGTGAAATCCCGTTTTCCCCCTCGTGGGGCATGGGGCGAACACATTTCTGTGTCACTTTCGCTGATCCGTTCTTTTTAACAGGCAAGTAGTTTATCTAGTAGACTTCTGTGCCCTACCCCCCAGCCGTGGTCACGGGGAGACTAAAGATAGAGGATGTCTCTGACGTTAAAGTAAAAAATTGCTACGCTAGCGCCATCTGTTCCGTCGAAGTTGGTATTTGGCGAAACTGGTACTACTCGCGTAAACTATAGACAGTATTTAGTACGAAATTATTTAAAACAGTTTTAA
The DNA here is from genome assembly GCA_963661955.1 of Leptosia nina. NCBI lineage: Eukaryota > Metazoa > Arthropoda > Insecta > Lepidoptera > Pieridae > Leptosia > Leptosia nina. The sequence continues at coordinate 8,846,631 of CAVLEF010000006.1, read as the reverse complement.
CGGGTAAAAACGAGAAATATATTAGTTAACATTTTTTTTTCCCCGTGACCACAGCTGGCTGCCACACAAAACGTTAGGCTGAAGTTTTTAATTTTAATTAAAGTTTGTAAACTAGCTTATATCATGTTTTAAACTGTCAAAAATGTTGTGCATTGTGTTAGATAGGCCATATTATAATATAGGGGATCCGTTGCTTGCCCTGCGAAAAGGGTTCAGAGCATGTGTTAAATGAAAATGTCTGCAGCACTATATGTCTATATTTTAAGATTAACATGCAAGAAGCGTTTTAAAACATTTTGATCGAAATTAATACCTTATTTGTTTGTATTGTGGCAATATAATGATATAAATCTTGTTAGCTAGTACAACATAGGACTATAACGCCTTCACTACGTAAGTACAAATTAAATTGACATAACCCAGTTTCAATAGAAATTGTGACCTAATTTTAACTTCCGCGAAAATAGAATTAGCAGGCGCGGATTATGTAAATTTTTCGTAATCGTTGTGAGTTGACAGTTATCACATAATACACACAAGATCGTGAGATTTCTACTGTTCCATACGTGCGCATGGGCAATTAAATGATGAAACGATAACACTGCGAACTGTGAAGTGCAAAACATCACTTGGCACATATGATAAGAGACCCGCTAATTCATCATACACAAGTCTACTGTACCTACTAAAATATAATACTTTAACTGATTAAAACGCGAAATATATTAGATAACTACTTCGCAACTACAATCCGACCTTTCGGTTACTTACTCAATTATACATAAGTCTACTGTACTCTATACCAATTATGTTTTTGAAATGCACTTTAACCGGTTATAACGCGACATATATTAGATAACTAATTTGTAACAACGACCCGACGTTTCGGTAACTTAATCATACTGTAACAAATCACGCTGGCCTCATATTTTCGATAATTGTCTGTAGTGCACGAATAGTAGAAATTAAAATAAAACACTTTAACGGTTTAAAACCGCTAACGATATTTCTTATTTTCAAATTATTGACACTACGGCCCGACGTTTCAGATGCTTTGCAGCAGCCGTGGTAACGGACACACGGAGAGAAGTAAGTTTAACAAATATATATTGCGTTTTAAACCGTACGAAGTGTTTAGAATTTCTCTAAGCTTTATTTGACTTAAGCTAATTTACATATATAACACGAATTAACATACAAATTACACTTCTAACGAATGGTTCGTTACAACATGGTCACGATATTTTCCTAGTTTGACGTTTGGTAGAATACCGATTGATGGCAATTACTTTTTGTAGCAGAGGTGGACAGACATGAAATGTGGTTCTTGATGATAGGTATACCCCAGCCTAACATCTAATCGAGATGCGCGATCGACCTTGGCTTTGGATATTCGGAAATCCACTGACTGAAATCGACACGCGACTGAGCTTCACGGCTTTGTCATCTGCGAACGGTGGTATACCCGCCCATTTCATATCCAGATATCCAGACGAAGTCCGTCGAAGCGTGTATCAGAAAAATTATAAATTGAAAAATAAAAAACACGTTGGACCTGCTGGGAATCGAACCGCTACCATTAAACCAACGAGTCTGTTAAATGACTTATTTTGGCTTCGGTAATTTTACGACTTGAGTTATTTATATTTTCATGTCTAAAAATGGTTATATACTAGACCACACTGATCGAAATTTGTTAACATAATTCTTACACAAATAGTACTAATTAATTGAGCATTTTTATTTTACTCCTTATTGAAAATTTCATTAGGCCACTTTGCATCTAGCAGCCTTATATTCATACTGTCTATAGTTTACGCGAGTAGTACACATTTAAATAAAACACTTTAACGGTTTAAAACGCGATATATTAGTTAAATTTATTTGAATACCGTGTCTCCCCGTGACCACGGCTGCTGCAAAGCCTCCGAAACGTCGGGTCGAAGTTAAAAATAATTTTCAAATAAATTTAACAAATATATCGCGTTTTAAACCGTTAAAGTGTTTTATTTAAACATATATTCATATTCAATACGACGTACAATCCGACGATTATTATAAGTAAAGTACTCAGTACTCAGTTCTGATTTTATCGAAGGTGTAAATACCGGATGTTTAAATGAAAGTATAATATTTAAAAATTAAAGGTTGTGACCATACCCCAGGGCCAACCAATTAGACTATAATTGGTTTTTCTTGATGATTCGATAGGGTATTGTTATACAAACACACGGCCAGCGTCCACATATGAAAAAGTCGAGAATCTTAATCGAGATCTCAATAGACAAAGCCACTATTCAATAGAAAAATAGACAGCGCATCTTGTTTAGATGTTATAGGCTGCCTTATATCACCTACCATCAAGTGAACTAACATATTTTTGTGTCCGTTTCATTGATCCACTTTTATTTATTGGCCAGTATTGCTCAAACCAGTCTCTCGTGTTTAACACAACGAAAATAACCGTTGACCAAACATGAACTGGATAAAGATAATGAGAAATTTCTTTTGTAAAAATAAAAGTGTATAATCGTCCTTAAGTCCGGTGTAATGTAAAGTGCATATCGCTCCGGTCAAAAACCCGGGCCATGACCGCAGCTTGTTAAGATGTTATCTTAAATACAATACCGCCGTGCGCTTACGCCGATTTTGAAACCACTTTTACATTTTAAGGAAATAAAATGTATGTTATTATTCTGTATTTATTTTTGTTTTGAATCAAATGTAACTATTGAATTAAAATTTAAAACGCGAAATTTATTTCTTAAGTTGACGACCAGATGATTTAAATGCTTTGCAGACACTATTTTAAACTATTAAAAATGTTTTATTAATATTTGTATTACTTATGTAAACTACAGACAATACTTAGATATAACCCCCCTCGGGGCACCCTTGGTCTAGCCGCAAACACGGCGAGCGCTGACGCGCTCGCACAAAACGGCCGGTTAGTATTTGTGGCTCCGTCGGAACACAATACGAAATAGCCCATCAAAAAAAAAAAACTTAGATATAACTGTGGACAGAAGTAGAGTCATAATTTTTCTATTATTATCAATTTGCTTACGCTCGAATATTTTGAACCTTAATTCCATATATCTAAAAAATGGTTTCGCATTTTTATTACTATATCAGAAGTCTCCATATTTATTCGCAACGGGAAAGCCGTAACGGAAGCACTAACGATTCGTTCTCACCGTCCACTCGACGTAGCGGAGACGAACATATCCGTTCGGATCAATAGTTCTCAGTTCATTTACTTACGAATTTCCCATAACGTAATACTTCCTAAACTTTACGATTATATTTTGCATATACATGGAACCAGTTTCACGTATATAAATGAGTAATACTAGAAACCGTCCTGATTTCGCATACTGGTCGCGTAAATGACAAATCATTGCCTCGTGTTACGGGGTACTGGGTTCGAATTCCGGGGAAACACTAAATAGAAGAGAGTAAATTACATTGCGCGAGAGGTGTAACCATAGGTTTAAAATATTCGACGTGGCTCAATTGGTAAGAGCAAAAGCACGGAACGCTGTAGAGGCCGGTTCAATGTCATTAAATTTTTCAATTTAAATTAGAAATTAGACTAAAATGATTTAAAAGTGTACTCGCGTAAACAGTAATAGAGTACAGACAATATTGAAAACATTATTTTACCTATTGTTGTGACATTTTAAAGTTGTAAGTAAAATATAAGGGACCGTGAAAAAATACTTTCGCTTACATAAAGTTAACAACGGTTACAGTCTCGTTTTCAGAGCGCTCAGTCTGATGAAACATCGGCAGGTTACCTAAAATCGATAGACTGAAAACAACCGCGACCAATTAACGAAAAAGAGAACTAGGTTAACTGCATTGGTCTACTGGTTCGCGAGGTTCCGGGTTCGATGCCTAGGTCGGGCGAAATTTACGTCTAAAGGAAACTGTTTTTTCTATGATAGTGAAGGACAGTTCACTTGATGGAAGGTATACATATTACATCTCAACAAGATGCGCTATCGGTGTATTTTAGGATTAGATCTGTGCATAGTGAGAAATGAATGGTAATAACGAAACGTTAAATTCAACAAGAATACAATTCACAACAATTGGGGGCCGCTAGAGGCAGAGTAGCCTAACTGCAGTTTTATTTATTACTTGACTTCTTCATATTTTTATAGGCTAATAATGTCAATCTACAAGAGCACATTAACCGAAAATGATTAACATTATTGTACAAACTCATTTTCGCCTAAGTTAGTTGCGCATTTCCCCCCTTACTGGACATCGTGTTTTTTGTTATTAGGCCACTCTGCCTCTAGCAGTCCGAATTTATCGAAGTGTACGAAAACCAATGTAAATACATCGTCGCATCATATATCAATGCACATAGTATTGATAGTATTTTTTCAACTTACCGTTTTACTATCCGAATAGCTATGTCTAGCGAAAGTGTAGACGCTCTAGATACCAAAATAATGTAATTCCATTGAATAGTGAAACCAGTTGGTGTGACGTACGCGCATTGAATTAAGTGCATTTCTCATACTGAGTTACGGTCAAGTATAAGGAAGAGTTTACAATGGATAATGATTGTAACTGGTAGTTGATAACTTTTAAATCCCGTTTTCCCCTCGTGGAGCCTGGGGGAACACATTTCTGTTGTTTTTTAACAAGTAGTTGATCAGACTTCTGTGCCTTAACCGACTGGAACAACTTTCCCTGGAATTCAAACCCAGGACCTCACGCGCATAACGCAATGCTAGGCATTACGTTTAACCATTTGGCTACAGAGGCAGTTAATAACTTGGATAAATAGCGGTGGATAATTTTTTATTAACATCCGGCTAATATAACTGCAAGTTAGTATATAATGGTATTGTTAAATACTATCGTAGTACACATTTAACACTTTAACGGTTTAAAACGCGATACGTATTAATTAAATTTAGATGACGGAAAAGAGCGGTTTTTTACTTTGACATCAGAGACACCCTCCATCTTTTGTCTCCCCGTGGAAAGCTGCTGCAAAGTATCCGAGACGTCGGCAGGTAGCTAAAATCATTTTTAAACAAGTTTAACTAATTTATAACGTATTTTTAACCGTTGAAGTGTATAAAACAATTTAACTGTTTAAAACGCGATATATTTTATATAAGTAAAATATATCACGTTTAAAACCGTTAAAGTGTTTTATTTTAAATGTGTACTACACGCGTAAACTACAGACAGCTTTGTTTGGATAAATTAATTAAAATACAGTGTGTACCAAACCTAAATCTAGTTGCTCTTGAAAGAGCAAGTGTAAACAAAACAACCATAAAACACTAGTTCCGCGTCTAGTTCACGTATTAAGATCTACAATTTCACTCATTCATTAAAAAGATACATAGACACACGATCTTAATTGTGTTAATTCGTACATCGTAAATCCTAACAACTTGTACAAGATGATTACATTTTTATGACAAATGTTGTTTCTGTAGAGAAAGCCACCGCTCTATAAATTAGATTAAGCACTTGTAATTAAAAAAAAAACTTTTATTTATACGATTTATTTAGAACAGCTTAATCTATCTTGACAGGATAGTTCTAATATGATAGACTTTTTTTCATCAATGTATTATACATTACGGAAGCACGTTGGACTTCGTCCAGAAATTCCGTTCGGGTTACGGACCACCGCCCACAGATAAAAAAGCCAAGTTTATTCCCGTTTTGGTTTTAATCTGTGGATTTCCGGATATTCGAAGCCAAAATAGGTCGGCAGGCGACTTGCATAGATGTCGAAACTTATGTACATTTTTAATGTAGTAATTTTTATGATAAGGGAAAACAAAGCCAAATAAAATCTTAGCAAGATACGCTCTGGACATATTTAGGCCACAGCCATTTTAAATACAGACTATAAATAAAATAAACTGCTAATGCTTACTAATCAATTACTATCGACATTTTGACAACTAAGTCAGCACCGCCTTGTGAAATATTTTCGCAAAAAGAAAACGTCATAACACGTTCGCTAATGATGGTGAAAATATTAATTTGATATTTTAATGGCTGGCAACACCGACATTGAAATATGTGGTGTCAAGTTGCGTTCAAGATTCATCATCGCGATGCGCCTAGCGGGTCATTACATCCGATGTAGAAATTCATTCAGGGTTTTGCACAATTTTACGAGATCAAACACGTACCGAAATGTCAACGGAAGTATGTAGTCGGTGATTCATTAAATTCCATTTATTTTTTCCACGCCACTTTGCATGGGAAAACCGTAATGTAATTAAAATAGCGTGTAATTTATTACTTCATATTTTGACAAAGAATATAATACAGAGATAGGTATTTAAATATAAAAATGGCTTTTGTAGAGTTTATAAATATATATACAAATGAGAAATTTATTGATGAAGAAGTACGTAATTTTAATTTATAAACGCAGAATCTAATTCAAAAATCGACAATGAATTGAAAAAAAATCGTCTCGGCCAGGACACGAACCGGCATTGTCAGCGTTCCGTGCTGTTGCTCTATTAATTGAGCTACCGAGTCCAACACCTCATCGTCGAATATTTTTCAATTTATTAATACTAATAGATCATACTACAATTACAACTTTTTATTTACATATATTGTACATATGACTATGTAATATGTGTTATATATATGTATTTTAAGTTAGTTTTATTTAAATTTGTTAACAAAATATGTCTTTGGTTTCTGATATAAAGTAAATAATTCTAGAAATGAATCCAGGTCTTATAAAGAAAGATGATTGCCAACTGAGTGTACAGTAGATGTGCGTAATATATTACGAAAAGTCTAATTGCCACCGAAAATTGTAACATTCCAATTTTAAATAGTATTTTGATAATTTGATAATTAGTACTGCGTGTGCGGCGGTGCGAAGAATTGATGCTTTGTTAGCTGCCAGTTTTTTTATGATTAATTGCAGGTTATATAACTTTCATTACTTCTACTTCTGGAACTGGTTATTAAAAAGAGGTTTTACATTAAGGCCATATAATAGATCGAATTTATAAAGGCATTGTATATTTTGCCTTTGTTCGTTTTCAAATAGAGAAATTGAAATATTATTAAAAATTTAAGCTTTTTAGAAAACTTCCTGAGAACAAAGCTAATACTTGAAGCAAGGAAAAACACGAGAAATACATATTTATATCGTAATCGTAAAACACTTTTAACGGTTTCAAAGGCAAAATCTTTAAGTTAAACTTATTTACAAATTACAATTTGGAAATAAGTTTCACTGTACATATCACGTTTTAAACCGTTAAAAGTATTTTATTTAATAGTTCATGTACTACATGTATATATTGTATTCATTTAAATAAAACACTTTAACGGTTTAAAACGCGATTAATTAGTTAAACTTATTTGAAAATGATTTTTAACTTCGACCCGACGTTTCGGATGCTTTGCAGCAGCCGTGGTCACGGGGAGGTCTCCCCTTGACCACGGCTACACGGTTAAAGTGTTTTATTTAAATGTGTACTACTCGCGTAAACTATAGACAGTATTCTATGTATATATTGCTTAATTACTGTCAGTGTTTACGCGAGTAGTAGATATTTAAATAAAATATTAAGTTTATATAGACACTACGAAAAATATTTTTTCATGGTTTGACGTGGTTAAGTGAACTTGGGTCCAAGTCTAAATGTTTTATTAAAACGAAGGCCCGACCAGCTTTGTGAATTGCAGTTATTACAGAGAGGAGATCAGTTTCGTTTCTGACATTAGGCAGATGTGTTCAGGCCGATATCAATCATCATTAAGTGATGCAACAGTGTATATTATTTACAAATTGCTTCTTAAAAGTAAATAGTCATTACTTGCGAAGGTCTTATTCTGGTTAATTTGACAATAAAATGAAGTAACAGTATGTATTATATGTTCTACACTATCGTTTGTAAGATTGGACCGGTTTTTTTGCAGGTTGTAAAATATTAACACAAACATAAGACAGCAAATATAAGATCATTTTAATTGAGATGGTACGTTAGATATGAACACGGTGAAATAATGGTAATGTTTAGAACTAATTATTTTTTTGGATATTCAGTAACTCATCGGTAGCACAGACTGAAGCCGAAACGCCATTAAACTTGACGGGTTTTCATTTGTGCTCCGCGGTTAGTGACTCGAACAGAATTAGGCTATTCCTACCACAAATTAATTATCCAGATTTCCAGACGATGTCCAACATATTAAAAAAAAATCTAAATTGATTGGAAAAATGTTTGCCCCGGTGGGGATCGAACGTTGATTAGCTATACATTGCTACAGTTACGCCACCGATGCCGTCAATTATTTCTATTATATCTAATAAAATAAATTATTTTGTGTCACAATCTGTTTTTTTTTTCTTTTTTATACTACGGTAAACTACAGACCGTCTCTGTAGCCAAATGGTTAAACGTATTGCCTAGCATTGCGTTAAGCGCAAGAGGTCCTGGGTTCGAACCGCAGGGGAACATAAAAATTGTTTCGGCCGGGCAGGGCACAGAAGTCTGATCCACTACTTAAAAGAACTGTTTTCGCCCAATGCCCACGAGGGGGCAACTGGCTTTCAAAAAAAACACTACAGACAAATAACGAGAATATGTCGCATTGCTTTTGTCTTTCGTAATATTACAAAATAAGGTAATTAAACTTATCTTACGTTGAATTTTTATTGCAAGGATCAAAGAGATCGGGCCCAAAAGGCCACTTAACGTAACTTAATTTTCTTAACAACGTATTAAGCCGTAAACGATATTGCGATATGAACCAACACTTCATTAGAGCGAAGTAATGTCAAGCAATCTGTCAAATTATACACATTTTTTTGTCTTACAAAACGTATCGAATCGTATCTTGCATTACACACGAGTTTCTCCTTCAAACACTATATTACATAGACGAATGAATCTAGAACAATGAACTAGATTTTCAATTTGAAGCAAGCTATTATTAGGATTAAAACAAAACACTTATAACGGTGTGAAACGCGAAATATATTTGTTATTTAAATTTAATTTAATTACAGCTCGACGTTTCACATACTTCGGTAATATTAACGGAGGAACTGTTAACTAAAATAAATCGCGTTTTAAACCGTTAAAATTGTTTTATTTTAATATCTACTATTCCCGTTAACTACAGACTGTACTTAATATATAGGTTTATTACAAAATAATTCAAGAATTCTTTTATTAAGAATTTATAAGGCACATTTTTAGCTGACATTTTTTTTATTAAGAGATTACTAAGAAATCTATTTGGGGCTTGTGGGTTGAATGCAGTCTATTTTCTAATTATAAAGCGAATATAGGACGACAGCGCATATGGCTGGCATTATATGGCTGGGATATTTTACCTTCCATTCCATACCACAATTCATTGACATTGTAGTTGCCTTCAATGGCTTAATCTTAAAACTTCCGAGTTCGAATCTCAGTTAAAAGCAATATTCCAGTCGGGGAGGTTACAGAAATATTCTTAATTAGCTTTCTATCAAACAGACACAAATTAATGTTGTTTTATAAGTTCAATTGTCAGGAATAGAACTCACTATGAGTTATAAAACTGCTGGTGTGGCAATAATTAGTAGAGTATGAAATTATATTTCGTAATTAAAATTTTATAATGATTTCGCTTTAAGTAATCGTAAAAAAGGTTTCATTTTATGTGTTGCTTCTGCGCAGATCTTGTAATCGTTATTGTGTGTCATGGTAACTGTATTTTATTTCACGGGTTTTCACTTTATAGTTTTCATCTACCTTTGTGTGTTATCTAGTTAGTCCTAAGTTTACATGGAGCGAAAATATGCAGTCGTTAGGTCTGGCTACAAATCAACGGGTCGTGACTTCGACACCGGTTTTCTGAAAATGAAATTATAATTTACACGTGAATACAACCTGCACGAGCCGTGAATTGTGTTCCAGTTTCAGTCTGTGGATTTCCGAGTGTCCAAAGTTGAAACTAGGTCTGCAACGCAAGTTACTTAGATGTGTGAAAAAAATTGTCCCAGCATTGGGAAATTTTTCAAAGAGAGAACAATTTATTTAAAATTAGAACAATTTAAAATCTCATTGGTATTTTAACTTCTGTTTCTTTAGCGTTGGTCTTATGTATTATTCAGTTCGCAAAGTGACAAAGTGGAAACGTGATGTGTTTAAGCCCTTTCGATTATTCTAAACGGTTTGTCAAATTTCAAAAAGTAATGAACATTCCTAGCACATATATATAAGACTTGTACTTTCCTTTGCTAGATTATTATAAAGCATTTTGTATAGACTAGGATTTTTCACCAAGTAGAACTTATTTTAATAAAAAAAAAAATTTCCCTGAGTCCCGTCTTGGTAGCTACGTCTTTGCTTATAAATTTAAAAAGAAATTATATTGGTCTTCTTATCTTTAATTCATTCAAACGTTAAAAGTGTTTTGTGTGTGTAAAAAGAGGATTTTGAACACAATGTTTACATTGTGTTCAAAATCCTCTTTTTTTATCTATGGGGCATGGTGATCGAATGTCTGTTACCGTTTCACCGATAGATTTATTTTAGATAGTTGATCAGATGTTCTGCCTTGTCTAACAGAAACATTTTATCGTTTTCCCGGAATATGAACTTAGGGCCTTTCGTTCTTATCACAATGCTAGCATTTAACTATGAGGTACGACGGTAAATGTATGTATGTGAGTAATGTTTAATAGCGATATTTCTTCCTTATTATCATAAAGATATACAAAACATAATAGGTATGTTATATGTTTTAACGACATAGTAATAGCCACGTTTCGTATATCTAACTGCGTAATCACAGTTTACAGTTACGCACACAATTAACACGTTATAATTTTAAATATTTCTCACATGAATCTAGTGAAAATGCTCCGATTTCGACAATTGATAACAGACAGTATAATTACCTTATTTAATTATAATATATTTTTTTAATTATGCACAAATTGTGAAACGTTTAACTATTTTTATTGTGGCGATTATGCAATTATGTTCAATGCAAGGCTTCGAGTTATTTCTTATGAATTTCTTGTTTAAATATTTTATATTTATAAGTTTATTTTATTGTTTAAACATAGACTTGTTGCATAAAAAACGCGTTCAAAAACCTAATCGAGTTTATCTTTGGTAGATAGCATTTATCATATTTATATCTATGCGAATACTAGTAATATATAAAGCTGAAGAGTTTGTTTGTTTGAACACGCCAATCTCAAGAATTACTGGTGGGAATTAAAATATTTTTGGTGTTGGTTAGATCATTTATCGAGGAACGCTATAGGTAATAAAACATTATTTAACAGTCGCGGACATTTTTTTCGATAATTAAAAGAGGAATCAATCTTTCATACATATTTTTTAGTTATCTTGAACTACAGCGTACGTATCGGAAATCCACATTTCCCGCTGTTCGGCTCTATTAATCACAACGCGATTTTTATAGACTAAAGCCTTCCTCGACAAATGCTCTACCAAGAAAAAAAAATTTAATCGTTTCTGAGATTAGCGCGGTCAAACGAACAAACTTCTCAGCTTTATAGATTGAAAAGAAAGAAAAGTGGATTTGGTAGACAAATGTGGGTTAATTCCGATAGTAATTATTTGGAAAAACGCGTTGGAAACTCGCACGCGCCGCTTACCGGACGAGTACTCTCACTGATCGTTCAATTTAACTTTTTGCGTAGTAAAAGCTCGTTCTACACATGATACAATAATTTATGGTGTGCGACTATCGTTTTAATTCAACTTGACAGTTTACTTGACACCTACTTGAATGTCTATAAAATAAGGGTCTTTTTATGTCACTTAGTACATAAAGTATTAAATGTTAACGAAACATGTCAACTGCGTAGAAGGGGAAATTATTCAGTTCTTTGTGCGATTAGAATGGGTTGTCGGCCTATTTTTTCGGGTATGCAAAGACTTTAAGAACGTATATTATAAAGTTTTAAAGATCAGGCTTTACTCGATATACAGTAAAAACAAACGTAAACATTACATATTATATATTATCTGTCGGTGATGTCAATAAGTTTTGTGTTGTTATAGTCTGGTAAGTAATAAATTAGTAAGTAATGTCAGTACTGTACGTGAGTTAACCCGAGAATAAAAAAAAATTAACGGTTTAAAACGTGAAATGTATAAGTTAAACTTAATAACAATTACTTTATCTATGGCCCGACGTTTCGGATGTTTTGTTTCAGGCGTGGTCATTTGGGGAGCCGTGACCATGGCAGCTGCAAAGCATCCAAAACTTTGGGACGTGATTAAAATAAATTAAAATGCGCCGTATATTAGTTAAACTAATTTGAACATTATTTTATCTAATACATATCGCGTTTTAAACCGTTAAATTTGTTTTATTTAAGTTATGTGTATTTATAAGATCACTATAAGTGGATTAAATCTGACATTTTATAATAAGTATAATGAGAAATTAATCAACTCTACCATATTGCTATTAAACATGTTTACTAATTGACCATGTCAGGATGCTACCACATAGCTACCACCTGGCAACATCCATAAATCCACCGGTTAATTGTCGGTTTGACTTGAGTAGAAAATATTTTCAAAACAGCCTTGCTTATAAATAAAATTATTTCTCAAATGCAATCGCCCAAGTAAGTAAAAATCAAACATGAAAAAAGATATCTTTGAATACTGTCTGTACGCGAGTAGTAGATTTCAGAAAAAGGCGTTAGCGGTTTAAAACTCGATATTCTATATTAGTTAAAATAATTTTCAAATTAGTTTAATTAATATGTATCGCGTTTTAAACGGTAAGTGTTTTATTTAAAAATATATCTTTCTCTTACCGCCTTTTAGCGATAAGCGTGAGAGGTTTGGGTTCGAATACTGGAAACATACAAGTTTCGACCAACAAAGAACACAGAAGTCTGATAAATTGTTAAAAAAGTCTAATATTTAAACGAACACATGAATATCTGCCCTGTTTGAGTGTAACGTGCGAGGGTTTGGGGTAAACAGCAAACCTTTAGTATTGCCTGTACTTTACGCGACTAGTGCAAATCCCTTGAAGATTTAGATAAAATTTGCTTGAAGTATCTCAGAGATTCAAATCTGGGACCTTCCGCGCTGAGCATTACATTTTGTTTATAATTTTGTATTGCCGAAGTCAGGCATGTAATGTGTATTAAGTGTCTGTAGTTTACACGACTAATACGTATTTAAATAAAACACTTTTAACGGTTTAAAACGGGAATTATATTATTTAATAATAGCCCTGACTACACCGCTGTAAAGATCCAACACGTCAGGCAGTAGTTGATATAAATTAATCAAACTTAAGCCGTATATTTCGCGTTTTAAACGCGTTAAAAGCGTTTTATTTGAACGAGCTACACTTGTTAAACACTTTTAAACAAGGATTGTTGTCGTTAATAGTAAATTAACTAATAGATTTCGCATTTTAATCGTTAAATCGTGTACAGTCAAGCTTTCAACTATATCTTTGACCGAGAAATTTATTTAGAATGAAAGTGAATGATTAAATTTCTTTCGTTTTAATAAATTTTCATCAGAGTGACGCAACGCTTCAATGAAACGGTATTTGGTAAAGATTTCTAATTTATTAATAATTGTTATGTAATCATATCTATGTCTATACTAATATATAAAGCTGAGGAGTTTGTTCGTTTGTTTGAACGCGCTTATCTCAGGAATCTTTTTATGTTGGTTTATCGAGGAAGGCTATAGGCTATGAAACATCGCCCTGTGACTAATACAAGCGAAAATACAGCGAGAAATGTGACAAAATAGCGAAAAAAATTGGGAAAATTATTCACCAATATTGTTCCGAGGCGTGCGCTACCAAAACGATTCAAGATACCCAAAAAATATGTGGAAATAATGATATATCGATCTTTAAATGATCTAAAAAAAGGTTTGCGATGCTATAATATGTCGGAGCGGACGCGACCGACGCCGTGGGTAGCTTAAATTTGTAACGATGAACGAGCTTGAAAAATCTAATTTGGATGCCCAAAATGATTCTCGCGGACGGAGTCGCTGGCTCAGCTAGTTTTCCATAAGCGTACTTGAATTATTTAATGTAATTTTTATTCGATGTTATGCGTAATAATATTTACTGCGCATTATAATAAAATTCTTCTTTGTTAAAAATCTATTGAATTAAAATAGTTCCTCAAGTGGTTAGAATACAACTGTAATATCGTGCTGTCCGTGTGGTTAAAATTATTAAAAAAACCTACATTTTTAACATGTGGTTTGTTATAAAATAATAAATGGGGGGTAGTTTTTTATTATCGACAAAACGGCTGAGCCAGTTTTTCGCGCGCGGGTAGACGCTCGTGCGAGTTGATTGTGCACAGTTTTAGATCATTTTTTGTGACTGCCAGTAAGTGTATAAGTTATAACGCGTGTAAGGACAATTTTAAAATTCCGCCACTTCAGTGAGTTATTAAAAATCTTAAATTCAGTGTAAACTTTATACCCGATCCTTTTTTTTTACCTATGGTCTCTCTTATACGGGCGCTTAAATCCCAGTTACGATACAGACAATAATAGTGTACAAAATTCGGGACAACCACTGGACCAGAGGTATGTACCTAGAATATTGACACTGTCGCCGAGTCAGCAATTTAAGTAACATTGAGTGAAAATAAATCTGTAATCACAACCGAATTATTAGTGGCGCCTAGTATTAAGTACAAAGCTGGTTAACACTAAATTCGGTCGAGCAGGGCACAAAATCGATCAGTGAAACGTGAACAGGAAAACAATATTTTACAAACAAACAAATAAAAAAATACTTTATTTTCACCACAATGTTACAAAATAAACTTCATAAAAAAACAAATGTAGCGAAAAAAGGCGGCCTTATCGCTAAAAAGCGATTCCTTCCAGGCAACCTTGAAGGTGGCGATTTTACTAATTAATAAACCTACACAAAAATCTTACACTTAAGTGCAAAAATGGCAATCATGACAATACGATGTTTAACATCCAGAACTAATTAAACAATAAAATTAAAATTATTCAGATATACAAAGACTACTTAATTAATCACTTGACGCAAACTTTACGACAAAAGTAAATAAAAAAAGGTTTTATATATTTATGTGACTGTAATTTACGCGTCATATTTTAACTATTTTAATGCTTGAAAACAAGAAATTCATAAACGTAATTTTTTACTACGATATTGTTTTAGGACCTGAGTTCTACGTGCGGGAATAGTTAATACGTTTTGATCACGATAAGTGAGATAAATAATAAATAAACAAAACAGGTCGTACAGTACAGCGTATCTTTTATGTTTTAGGGAAATTTAAACTTCGACGAAGTCATTCCCCATTATTCCTTGTTCACCTCTGTCATAAAAAAATTTTGACACTTCTTTTAATGCGAATTTATCTCGCATTTATTTTCTCCACAAATGAATGCGCACGCGGTGAAATTGTTGTAGGAATGTTTGCTTCCGCAGCTAATGTATGCTATACGAGGAAATAACATTCCACTAAGCATACGCCAAATGATATACCTAATAACTTTAGTGTCTGATATTCATTTTTCCATTGGGACATTTTCTCCATATTTATTAAAAATTATTGTCCAATATATATGTAAAACAGGTGATTTAACTTTCGACATCATTTTACATCTATATCTATACTAATATTATAAGTTTGAACGGGATAATCTCAAGAACTAATTTTTTTAAATATTTTCGTTTTGGTTAGAGCATTTATCGCAAAAGGCCGCTCCGAGTCCGTCCCAGAGTCCCGTCCGTAAATGTTTTTCAAATTAAATATTAAATTTATACGTTTAAAGCCGTTAAAAGTGTTTTATTTAAGACCCACATACTCAATTATTGTCTGTAATTTATGCGAGTAGATTTAAATAAAACACTTTAACTGTTTAAATCGCGATTTATATTAGTTGAACTTATTTGAAAATTATCTTGACGTTTCGGATGCTTTGCAGCAGCCGCGGTCACGGGGAGACTAAAGATGGAAGATTAACTAATATATATCGCGTTTTAAACCGTTAAAGTGTTTTATTTAAACTTTGCTCCCAGTTTTTGATTATTAATCAATCCACGTACCAATGTTTATATGACACGCTTTTTATGATGCAATTAAATTATACAATTAATCGTCGATCGTTACATTATCGGCGAGGATAATTATCTTAATAGTAGTAGCGTGTTAAGGAATTATTTTCATACTAATTCGTTCGCTACTGGCTTGTTCCTATTCCCCTCGTAAAGAAAGCGAGAAGAATCTATTTTTTCACGCCTTTATCGTGTTACGTCTGTACAAAACTACTGTACAGCAATTAATTTATCATTTTCTATTTAATAGACTAGACTCTACTTATGGTTATAAAATTGAAGACAAGTGAAGTTTCATTAATAGTATTTTATTTAAACTATGTAAATTTCAAAATTGTGATTTAGAATTTATGACGACTCGTTGATTGTCCTAAATTAATAAATTATGATCTACGTTTACAATTAACGGTATTAAATAGATAAAAATCAATCACCAAGGATATAAATATGATGAAAGAAACACGTTTCGATTCGAACTACAAAAAAACCGGACATAATTGGCTATACATTATTTTAATTCAGGTATTAATAACCTGTGGTTTGAATTCAATTAGCACTTATTCCTACCGTGGTGGCGAGATAACTTAATTTGAAAGTATTATAAGACTCTACCTTTAACAAAAATATTTTATACTTTGTGATGTTTAAGATGTTTTAAAAGGTTTGAAACACATAGTGTGAAGGCGATATGAACAAATAAATATGATATCTATGGAGGTTCAAATAAAACACTTTAACGGATTAAAACGCGATATATTAGTTAAACTTATTTGAAAATAATTTTTAACTTCGGCCCGACGTTTCGGATGCTTTGCAGCAGCCGTGGTCTCGGGGAGACACCCGTTAAAGTGTTTTATTTAAATGTGTACTACTCGCGTAAACTATAGACAGTATTTAATCTATGGAGGTTTTAAATTTAATTTGTTTTTCGTATATTAAAGTGTTTTAATGTAAAGGTTTGTTACTCCTGCCTCATGAGACTGCACGAGCTGCCGAACTACTTTTTACACGGCATGTAAATACGTGAGAGATTTCGTCGGCGCTTCCCGTTAACTCTTTGATAGTTTTATTTCATAACGGTATGTTAAAATAAATTGTAGGTTTGATTACTCACGTCAAAGCCCAATTAAGCTTCAGGTGGGAGCTTTATATAGTAGTTTTTTATCTTTTGCGTCATATATTGACCTACTTATTATAACTGTTGAGACAAGTTGTCTAATGGGCTAATATTAGCACGCTAAAATGTATTAGCATCGGATTTTTATTTCAAAATTCCATAAAGTTTATGTATTTTAAAAGAATCGACATTCAAATAAGTAATTGACTTTGATGGACGTCTGATATTTGATCAGCTGTTATTAAGTTTCAACAATTAACAGGTGGTTAATTCTAGCGGTGTCAGTGACTAATACTTGTTTTATTTTAGATATTGATATATTTCATAAAATATTCTTTTGTTCAAATTCAAAACTGTATTTTATAACATGATCTGTATGATTTTTGGCGTTGTCTGAATTATTAAAACTATCAACTTTATAAACTTGATTAATTATAAATAGGGGTTTTAACTTCTGTATTTTAATTATATCAATACCTATTGCATATTAGCGTGGGAAATTTGAAATAGTTTTATCATTATAATTATTTTCGAGCCAGTAAGTTCGTAACTCATTTGTCATATTACACATAGATTATAACCTTATATAAATATAAACGAAATCGTTTTTTGAATATGTCGTATGTTTAATTAATTGTTTTTGATAGAGATTATAAATACCTTTTTTCCTTTTGGGCATCACTCTAACACCGAACGCTTGTTCAGTCACTAGGCACAAAGACAGAGTCAACAAACAGTACTTAACACTGCACCCCATTTTTCACAAGGTCTCTCTATACTTTACGATTACTATGAAGGCACTGCGCGTAAATGCAACATGAACGGGGTTTACAGCCAACGGCTAAACAGAACCGATGCTCGCCAAACGACACCCGATTGTGGAGTGAACCGCCCGGCAACCCTAATTTTTGACTTGTACCAATTTGGCAGTGCAAATTCGACTTGTATATAAAACCTTTCGCCGGCTGGGGCGGGCGGCCATTGGTCGCGCCAGCGGCTGTGCGAGAAGGTGAAGGGACCTGGTGGTGGTACCCCCACGCGACCGGTAGCGGGGAGAGCGTCAGGGTCGACAGACACTTTTGCTATCGTTTGCTATCACGGCCTGTACCGTTGTGCCCTGCTTACGTCACAGCTTATCAACGTTCTCGTGAATTAATCTTATTTTTAAGGTCGTTCAGGATTGGTATGGAATTAGGAAATGGCTGATAAATTTTTATTGTTTCTAATAGCGACAATTACCTAGGTTTTTTAGCTCTACACGGAATAACTATTTCATTGTTCTGCAGTAACACAAATAAAGGTAATTAATTAAAAACGTGATAGATTTAAAGAAGTATTACAAGATCAAGCAAGAACAGTTTAAATAATCAATTTCCCTATTTGTCTTATTTGTTTTATTAAGACGATGCAACATAGTAGAACTATATACGCGATAGATAATATAAATCTCGTTTTAAACCGTTGAATTATTTTCTTTATACCATACAACATATAATCTACACTTTCACATGTTTTCTGTAAGCAAAAACTCTTAGTTTAATAAATATTTATTTAGTTTAAAAACGAGAGCCGTTAATTAGTTTAAAAGGAAATTAAAATGCACCAGTGTTACGAAATTCGGTGAGTGCAATCTGAAAATATAATTAAAATTAGGTTGAAAATAATTAAATATTTCTCAAGTGCAACCGTAACTAAGTACCTACCTACTCGTTTAAAACCAGAATTTCTCGCCGTTTCATAACAAGTTTAAAAATTATAAAATTTATTTTCGAAGGCGGCTAAAGACTAAAAATTCGCAAGCAACGCATAAACGGGACGGAAATAAGAGCAGCGGTTACGTCACATATGGAAGCCGTATGAAGATGCGTGAGCCACTTACACGATACGAGTCCGACACGATTTTCAATTAAAAATATTATCTTTAACTGTAAAAAGTTAACTGACCTTCACATTGTTTTGAAAACCATGAATTCGACCTTGTTAATAAATATTAACTAAAGGTTTAAATGATAACGACATTTGTACTAGTGATAACAAGGGAAGGCCCTCTATTATTTAGAAAACGATTAATACCAATATTGTCTGTCGTTTACATGAGTAGTACACATTCAAAAACCACTTTTTAACGGTTAAAACGCGAAATGTATTAGCCCCGTCACCTCATGACAATGTATGTTGCAAAGCATCCGAAACATGAAGTCGTTAAAATAAATTGTAAATAGTTTAACTAATTTATTTTGCGTTCTAATCCTTCATTCAATATTCATAAGACATATGTTAACCATGAAGCTATTTGCTTAAAAGTCTGGTTTATTAAACAAATAAATTTAAAGCAAATACATTAAATACAGTTTAAACAATATATACTATGTTAAATAAGGTATTGTTATTTGTGACAAAGAGTTATAAACATATGTTTCGATTTAAACACTTGTAATGTAGGTATTAACTTGTACTTAAAAACACTAACAAGCAAAGCTCTACGACTAAAGCAAAATAATTGTGCAACTCCTTAAATTACTATAATACTGAATAGTACACGTTTAACGGTTTAAAACGCGAAATTTATTATTTTATTACTCCCGCTATGACCATGACTGCTATCAATCAACAGATATGATTCATGGTTAAAACTGATTTAACTAACATATATCGTGTTTTAAACCGTTGAAAGACTATGCATGATTATAAGGGTTACAGTTTGCTTTGGTACTTTGTGGTTTGGACGTTACTTCTAAATAGCTTTGCTGATTCGTGATTCATTAAAACCTTATAAGACTGACATACTTGTTATGTAAGTAAAAGTATGACTTTCGTCCTGCAACCAGCCCACGTGGAGAGTCAAAAATTGGAGTAAACAGTTAACTGGCCACTATTACTTAATCAGCAATTTAAGAATGGTCCAAGTTTAAAGTACTTTCTGTTTAAGATATATAATTCTCGGTCTGTCGGATGCAAACTGTGTATGGATAAGTTCGATTCTAAGTCAACATGTTTATAAAATTAAATATCTCAGACATGTTACTTTGTCTGAAGCTATTAGCACTAGCATATAAATTTTTCAAATTTTAGTCTATTTATTTAAATAGAAAACTTTAACGGGTTAAAACGCGATATATATTACTTAAACTTATTTGAAAATTATTTTTAACTTCGATCCGACGTTTCAGATGCTTTGCAGTCGTGATCGCGTGGGTTATGTAGTATTTAGACTAACAAATAACAAACACTTTTTTTACATCTGCATACAAACATAATGCATACATACCATTTTTATTTTTAAAGCAACATTTTAAAAAAATCAGCTAAAAATTTTTATTTATAACTAATTTTGCTTACTTGAGGAAGCTTGGACGCTTGGAAGAGATATCTATTTATCTATAAAGTTGCCGTTTGTCCTTAATTTCCATCAATTTTTATATATTTTTTTGTTGTTTTGTTTTGTGACAATAAAGAATATTTGTATTTGTATTAGTTAGACAAATAAAAAACAATTGAAAATCGATCACACATCTAAGATTTTACTTCATAAATGCAGTAATTGTCTCGCCATAAACCCTATTTTTTGAACTTAGCTAGTTATCAACGTAAAGAATGAATACGATGTCTGCAATACTGATATGAACAGTTGCATGTTGAAGTAGACCATACCCTTCCCAGTTAGGATTAAGATCTGTTGAGATTTAGCTATCATGAAGATGAGAAGATTGGTGACTACGGGATCAGCCCAAACCTCCCAGGCTGCTGAATAAATGTCCCAACTGAATTCTTCGCTTGTCTGGAAATTAAGATTTATTGGTGTGATATATTATATATTTGTTTAAATACCAACCTTAAGAGGGAGAGTCTAAAATATAACCGATAGATATTATGGATGTTAAATACTGTCTATAGTTTACGCGAGTAGTACACATTTAAATAAAACACTTTAACGGTTTAAAACGCGATATATTAGTTAAACTTATTTGAAAATGATTTTTAACTTCGGCCCGACGTTTCGGATGCTTTGCAGCAGCCGTGGTCACGGGGAGGTCAGTCTCCCTGTGACCGGCTGTATAATATATCGAGTTTTAATCCGTTAAAGTGTTTTATTTAAACCTATAACAATTAAAAACTATCAAGGAAACTGATATAGAAATGTGTCTGCAAGATACTTCAAATATCAAAAATAAAATTTCTTATAATTACATTTTTTAATTATATTAGAATTTCATTAACCAATATTGGCATGATCCGGACGAAATTTTTATACCCGTTTAATATCCGGAGTTCCAAGTGAAGTCCGAAAAAAACCGGTGGGGATTGAACCCATGAAAGTTGACTAGCAACATATTGACTACCATTATATCGACGAGCCCATGAATGTATAAAGCATAGTATAAAAACCGGATAGAGATATGCAAAGCATCATCAGCGAAATACATGAATGCAGCTGTTAAATTATTGCTATCTATGCAAATAAAGTGGTACCTTTGTCAAATCGCTCGCGAAATAACAAGGGGCGAACATATGAATAACACCACTTATCGCAAAAATGGTGTACTTGGGGTCGACGCGCCTGCTCAGGTATATCTGGTACAAGTTGAACGAAATCAACAATGATGTCAGCAGAAAAACAGCGAACAACCATCCACCATAGACTTCCTGCAAGTCTTTGTAGAAATCTAAGGCTTCCTGATGGTCTCTTATTGACTCTTTCACTCGTACCTCTAGTTCATCTCTATTCTTCGAATCTCTGAACGCGCAGTGAATTTTATGACTCACCAACTTCAGTTTCATACGAAGATGCGTCGTCGCAATGCAAAACGATCCATCTAAACCAGCGAAGTTTACAGATAGAACCACACACTGAACCAAGTTATACGCAAAAACCAGTTCAAAATATGGTGTCTCATATTGTCTGTCTTCGATGTACTTTAATTCCATCTCGTGAACCATATAGCGTTTGCCTTCACCGCTTGTTATAATATCATAAATCATACACCCGCTCGCGTATAAAGGAAATTGAGAACTCAATAATATTGGTATGAGAATCCAACAAGTTTGTCCGTGCATACCGATTTTTATATAATATTCATATATATCTTGATAGTCCTTATCCAGCTCGTTACCTTTGAGCATATCGTTAGAGATCTTATTTAGGAGTTTAGCGAAAATCTCCGTCTTATAGATGCCGTAGAAGGATTTGAAAAAGAAGAGTGTGGCGAGGATTCCGATAGTGATATTGTTAGCGAGGTTGATCATATCCAGGGTGATGAGGCATTTGTACAAGTACAAAAGGAACCAGTAGAGGATGGGACAGTTTATTGCGACAACGATAGAGAAATAGAAGAGTCTTTTACGCTTATTATAAATATTAGGATAGATGAGGGCAATGGCTAAGGCAAAGGCGCAGTGGATGAACGTGTCATTAAATGATTTAAATTTCGCAGCCATGATTTGAGTGACTTAGTTGCAAGCTCGACAAGGTTTGAAAGATAAATGCGTCAAGTTAAAAATATGAAGGCGTTTTCTAATGCGAAAGCATGGCAACATTAGGCGTAATCACGAGAAAATTGCTAAGCGTTTTAGGGCCATTATGGTGTGGCTAATGATAGCATCTGCTAATCCCATGCTAGCGTTGCATATGCATAAGTGGAGTGAATTAAACACGTTATTTCGCGTTCGTAAATTACTTGTTTCGCTTAAGTGGTTGATAATATTTTATGGGTCGTTTCGTTATTGTGATAAACTATATACTAATGATAAACGATTTAAAAATACTATTACATCGATATTAAAGATCTATATTCTATTTTTTGATTTTATTTATTATTTATAACCCAACCTACAGAAAAACATAATAAAACATATAAAACATCTTACGTACTAACCTGAAATTTATATATGTATTATATTTAACTAGGTGTTATACACGACGTCGCTCGCGTCTCGTCGCTCTTACAAGTTAATCTTATAAGATGGACATATACTGCCGTGGATATTTTAGATCACTTAAAGAGGAATTATTTCTTACATACTATTTGGTTTTTTTGAACCGTTGTCGCTGTTTTTTCTATGCTTGTACTTTTTCTTCGCTTCTATTGGATGAAGCGTGATGTTGTATAGCCTAAAGCCTTCCTCGATAAATGCTCTAACCAATTTTGCAATAAAACACACAAACAACAAACTCTTCAGCTTTTATATTAGTATAAATAGATATCAATAAAACTTGTTTTAAATAGTTTTATTTTAACCTGGTGTGTTATTGTTGGTATGGTTGTGTGCACTACGCACACAACCACACCTTTGGAGGAAAACCTTCTAAATATCTAAATAATAAATAAATAAATAATAAAATAAAACTAAAAAAGCTTTTTATTACCACACATATTTTACATGTTTTACGTTCCGTTTACAATTTATTCGTATTTGTCAAATGTTGTTTATGTCGGGTCCGCATTTTGCGGTAAAAGCCTCCTCCATACGCTTCCACTCCGTTCTGTTTGAAGCGCTTCGTTCCCAGAACATGCCTGCAGTTTCCTTATATTCGTCGTGCCACCTCCTGGACGGTCTACATTGTTTCCTTTTTACGCCTAATGGAGTCCAACTTGTGATAACCTGGGACCAACGGTTGTCCTTTACTCGTAGCAGGTGCCCAGTCCACGTCTATATAAACTTATAATAATGCTTTACAATTTAATTTTGACTTTCAATTCCTATGGAGATAAATAGATAGAATGAAATAATGTCAAATGTGTAGGTTTATATAAACAATAGAAGGTACAGTATAGACTATTAATCTTTATTCTATTTAAAATTAATTTTCCATTCCAACTATTGACTAAGAGAAGATTATTATGGCTGTTTTACTGACCTATGTTACACATTTGAGTTTTAATAAAAGCTGTTGTTGTGCTGTTGCTGTGAAACACATTAATTCAACTTAAGCTGTTGGCTGTTCCGTTCTTACGACATTCCAAATTTAAAAATTTAAGCTCTTAACGAGCTGTTTACGTTGCGCGTACCTACAGTGTTTCG
Organism: Leptosia nina; assembly: GCA_963661955.1. NCBI lineage: Eukaryota > Metazoa > Arthropoda > Insecta > Lepidoptera > Pieridae > Leptosia > Leptosia nina. The sequence continues at coordinate 8,822,375 of CAVLEF010000006.1, read as the reverse complement.
AAATACTCCGCGTAACATGAATGAACTAAATGTGATCTGGTTTTGTCGCTTTTTGATTTTGATCCCGTGAGAGATTTTTCAACAGGATCCACTATCTAAGTGCTTAATGGCGTCGTATGCATTAAAAAACTAATTTGTGTTCATTAAAATTGCTTTAAGACTTGCAAATTGTCTACAGTAATTTATTACTTTAATTACATAGGTACTAATTTAAGTCTAGATATTACTTGACTTGGCATGTAAATATTGTCTGTAGTCATTAAATTTTAACACTTTTAATAGTTAAACTTATTTAACAAGACGTCGGGCCGTAGTTTAAATGAATTTTTAATAAGTTAACCAAACCGTTAAATCTGACATCGTTGGTGTGTTTTCTTAGGGACTGAAGCTGAATCTAAACTATCTATCTATTTGGCTTTGGATATTCGGATATCTACAGATTGAAACAGAAATGCGATTAAACCTGACGACATTTTCATCTGTCGACTTATGGTTCGCGATCCGGATATCCCAACTTCCAGACGCATGATGTTTCGCAAAAATTATAAATTGTTTAGAAAAAATTTGGACCTGATCCCCACGAAACTATGACCCGTTGATTATTAGCAACACATTGCTACCATATGCTACACCAATGAGGCTGTTTATTATATATATATACATACATACATATATATATATATATATATATATATATATATATATATATATATATATATATATATATATATATATATATACAACGTCCCTTTGCTTGTATGTCCTGTATAAGAACAGAATTGGAGTACGTAATTTTCAAGCCAAGATTCGATGAAATCCAGCTATTTTGTCCATTGTTTACACAAAACGTGTCGTTGTTAAAAAGTATTTAGCGTTTTGAAATCGTGTCATTGTACGGCGAAAAACAATGGACAAAGGTTTAATTTGATTCCGAGATAACAATTAAACATTGTTATGATTTTTGTGATAATGAACTTTGTTGTACCCGTGTGCTGGAATGTGAAAAGTAACACTCGGTAGCCGTGTGAAGACAATGCGATTAAAAATTAGTGATGTGAAATATTAAAAATAATAACCGGTTTTTATTTTGAGATAATTATCGTAGTTTTTGTACGTTATTTAGGTAATTTGAATCTTGCGCGTTATACTTTTGTATACCTCGTTGAATTTTCTTATAGCATGATTCGAATCTTGTTTAATGTTTTTATAATAATTGAAGCTTTATATTATTTGAACTGAGGTAATTATATTTTAATTGTCAAAATCTATTGGATTTAAAACCTAAGTGTTATTATTTTTGCTACATAGGCACCTGTATATAAAGCTGAAGAGTTTGTTTGTTTGAACGCGCAAATCCCAGGAATTACGTGTTCGAATTGAAAAATTACTTTTGCGTTGGTTAGAGCATTTATCGAGGAACGAAGGTACAGCGGGTAATGTGTACTAACGGGGGAAATTATTCATGATTACAGGTTTTCGAAGCGTACACTCCAAAAACGGTTCAAGATACCCAAAAAAATATCTATGAAAGAATGATTCCTCTTTAAATAATCAAAAAAACGTTCGCAACACTGTATGTCTATCTTTTAATATTAATTTGCAAGAACGGGACCCGAACGACAGGCCGTGGGCAGCTTATTTATAAAGATGTAGAGATTTGCAAAAGCTAATTGGGATGCCCTAAATAACTACTCTACGCGGAAGAAGTTGCTGACACAGCTAAGTGTTTAATAAAATTGTAAGCTCATTACCGGCTGCAATTAAGAAAATGTACCCACTACGATTTTCGTATTGACCCAGTAATTGTAGACTGCCTTGGTTTGCATTTCCCAAGTTCAGTAACGTAAAATAAAAAATTTGAAATCATAATTAATCCATATTTAAACATGTCGTACATGATACACATAATTGTGGTGCATACTGTCGAATTTTAATATGTTTTTCATTGATGAAATTGTCGTGTTTATGCTAACTTCGGCGCATGAGTCGAATTTAGTAAAGTTTGACCAAATGTAATAATAATAATAAAAAAAACACCTGATTGCACAAACTAATAAAATACACTTCTATTTGTGTTAAATTAATTATTTACATAAAAGAGTTAGTGCAGAGGCGGCCTTCTCGCCTATGGCGATTTCTTCCAGGCAACCTTTGAAGAAAACAAAAACAAATAACAATAAATGAGTACAAGGCAACAGAGAAAATAATAGAGAATATGCAATAAATGTTAACTGACAATTATATCAAATACTAACACAACAAAAATCGTTAACACACTAAACAGTAAAAAATTAAGATTAATTTGATCTTACTTAGCAACTTTATAAATAATAAAAGTATAAGCCAACAAAATCAAGACTGAAGAATACGTGTAAATTTTATTAACTAATATCAAGAATCCTGTCTATAGTTTACGCGAGTAGGACACATTTAAATAAAACACTTCAACTGTTTAAAACGAGATATATTAGTTAAACTTATTTGAAAACGATTTTTAATTTTGGCCCGACGTTTCATTAAGAAATTTGGACAGTATTCTCAACAATACGGAGGTAGTTATGAGTAGATTATCTTGTCTTAGTATGGAACTATGACGCCGGCGCGAACGCAGCTGATCCAATACATGTACAAAGATAAGCGCTACTAGATGGTGCATCCGCGCATTGCTAACATCGTACGTGTTACTCTTCAATAAATAGGTTACTTTTCAAGAATCCATCTAACGTCCACAGTTTAGGTCGGCTTTTATACTAAACATAACAAAACTTAAAATTACCTCACGATGATTGACAGTCGTGTGTAAATGTAAATACATTTACACACGACTGTCAATCATCGTGAGTTCCTAAATATCCAATCAACGGATCGTGCGTTCCTAAATATCCAAAGGGAAAAATGGGTCGACAACACATCTTGTTGAGACGTTGGATTATCTTTACTACCATTAAGTGAAACCCAGCTTTGTTTGTCCTCAAAAAAAATACACATTAGCATAAACTATACTTATTACTAAGAGTGAGTTCCTTGCCAATCCTTCTCAAGATTTTTTCGATTTGTCACAGTTCGGAGTTGTATTTAATTAGTGTAGGTGCCAGATTCTTTGTAAAAAATAAAATTGCGTTGAAAAAAACAAAAGTTTTATCTCTATGATATTGTTTTTTTTTTCTAATAAATTGTGAAATAGCAATAAGGAAATGATATCGTCTACAAGCAGCTCCATCTAGTGTCAAATTGGCACAATAAGTCAAGTTTACACGTGAGAGCTTTCTCAGGATACTCTACAATGCTACTTTGTCTCATAAAAAGTAGTGTAATCATTAAATACGCAGAACATATGATTACTTTAAGTGAAAGACTACTTTCGTCTGTCCCAATTCAGAGATTCACTATGACAGTGACAGAAAGCGTGTGATTCGAGATAATATTTATGTATTATAAACTATCTGTTTAATTGTAGGGAGAAATTGTATTCCGTGTTTTCAATTTCGTAAAGCTTACCGCTTCTACCGTGAGACACAAAGTTTTATATGAATTTCACCAGTCGAATTTCTATTCGAAATACTTTATTACTCTAAAATTTGAATCTAAGGCTATAAGTACAAATAAACTTGTACTAAATACAAGATCAAAGTAGAGTCTAAAAGACATTCAATATCAATGACTCTACTAGGTACTCCCTCTCCGTAAAATAGTTATTTTATAAAAAATTGTTTTTGCAAACCTCCTCATTTTGTTAAAATTATAAAGAATAGACGACGATCGCGTCCTTGTGTTCTTGCAAGTTAACTTTAAAAGATAGACGTATACCTACTGTCGCGGGCACTTTTTTAGCTTAATTAAAGAGGAATCATTATTTGATACATATTTGTTTGGATATCTTGAACCGTTTTCACCGCGCACGCAACGGCATCCATCAATGATAAGTAATTTTCCCCGTTTTTCCAACATTTTCCATTGTTTCTTCGCACCTATTGGTCGCGGCGCGATGTATCTCGATAAATGCTCTAACCAACACAATTTCATTCAATTCGATGCAGTAGTTAGACTAGCGTCTATAAACAAACAAACTCTTCAGCTTTATAATATTCGTATTGATAACTAGGTTCTTAAGACACATTACGTATCACATGAATCTTTTCAGGTAATCTAAAGGCGTACCTATTTAGCGGCGCACGCTACCTCGCGTGCGCTGCGCGGGCGCAGTTATGTTAGCCAAGAGGAAGTAATAATAAGTTGAATGTAGAGGAATGTATGGCATTATCTTGTGAAATGTATTCTTATGTAGATTTGGTTGTCTACTTTACTTATATAATTAAAATCGATTTTAGATAGGTAAACAAAATTTATGACACGGGCAGGATTCGATTTTCATTTTCCTGTAATTTTCTTTATTTATTTCTACATGTAAAGGTTGCCTGGAAGAAATCGCCATAGACGATAAGGCCGCCTTTGCACAAACATGTTTTATTTTGTTTAAATAATTTCAAGTGTCTATTTTCTTATGTCTATGTTTGTGCAATAGAGTTTTATTACACCTTACTTGTAATTAAACGTCAGAAAAGTATCTAGTATGTAATTTTTTTTAGCATAAGTTGTATTCGGTAATCATTCGTTTATTTTACGTATGCGACAAACACCTTATCTGCCATTATGTCTGCAGTTTTCGCGATTGTGGATTTGGATAAAACATTTTTAACGGTTGAAAACGCGAAACCCTTTTTAATTCACAAGCAAGTTTATTAGATGTATGTGCCTTTTTTAAATACCTTTAACAAAATAGCCACAAAGGTGGTAAAACACTATGTTTGTATTTGATAGCGACGCGAAAAAAACTACCACAGATGCAAAAAACAAAACAGTAACACGAGAAAAAACAGAATACGCCAGTTAGGCGCAATCCGGTAATAATAATCGATATTTCAACAACGTATTATTAGATAGTTATTATTCAAGCAACTTATTAAAATACTTTCCTGTTATCATTACGTTTCAGTTGCGTAACAGCATAATTGTACGGACGCATCAATGCTACGCCACGCCCGTGCCCGACTCATTAAAAGTATCGATATTGAAATCGAATCGAAAGTTAAAATCGATTTTTTAGGAAACAATCGAGATGGCGATCGCAGTGTATTCAATGGAAAAGAAACCTGCGGCAGAGTGCGAATGTAATTATTGTTTTTTTGGTAGCAACTGTTACTTTTATTAGGTGTTGGAAAGGAAGTTATTTGATTATTTTCTACTTGTACTAAAACTAGTTGCGATGCGCTACTTTTCTTGTAAATTAATTCAGAAGCAAGCCGTACCTTCATATTAGTAACAGTTCACTTCATAACAGTTTAACGGCTTAAAACTCAGATTTTACTAATTAATTCAATGTTCTGCGGTCTGCTATCCGCGCTTCAATTTACTTCATAGTTTCACAGATTAGCTAGTGTCAGTACAAACAAACAATAAAAATACTTTATTGTTATATTACAAATATTAGATTCAATTTAAAGATATTACACAAAAATATGTAGCGAGAAACGGCGGCCTTATCGCTAAAAAGCGATTTCTTCAAGGCAACCTTGAAGTTGGATATTTACAATAATAGATTACTGTCAATAGTTTTTGCAAATGGTATTAAATAAAACACGAATTATTTTAATTAAGGCATGTTTCGATTGTTTAAAACCACCCGGATTACAGATAAAATTTATTAGTTTTTTTATTAATGAGTACTAATAAGAAAACACTTTGAACGGTTTATAACGCGAAACATATTTTCCTTTTGATGCTTGCAGCAGCCGTTGTCACGGAGGGATACAAGCATCCGAAACGATGGGCTGTAATTAAATTAAAAATAAGTTAGTAAACTTAAAGTAAAGTTCAGACTTTATGTTCTATCATGGGTAGGTATTATTATTTCTAACAACTACCCACTTAATAAGTCTTTTTCTTTGAAAACTTTTTTTTTCACATGTTATTCCACATGAAGGTACTATATAATTTAAAAATCAAAATAAGTTGATAAATTTTTTGACTCGGGCAGGACTTGAACCGGCATCGTCAGCGTTCCGTGCTGTTGCTCTACCAATTGAGCTGACATCGGAACGCTGACGATGCCGGTTCAAGACCTGCCCGAGTCAAAACTTTTTTCAATTTATTTTCGATTTTTTAAGTGTTTCTCTATTTCTTTTCCCTGTACTTTGTCACGTTGCCTGGAAGAGATCGCTGCTTAGCGATAAGGCCGCCTTTTATTTATAAATTATTACGTAAGTTCGTATCTCTTGTACTTGTTTTGTAGTATGTATTAATATAACAAAGCTGTAATAAATAAATATCTATAAGGTGAATAATTTGTCTGTCTGTTTGGTATTGTATCATGTCCCTGGGTGCTTAATACTCCGGGGATGGTTATTAGCCCTGGTTATGTGACAGGAAGTGAGTTAACTTAAACATTCCGCGTACAACTTTCAGAATTGTAATAGTGTAAATATACATAATCAATTTTATTGTAAGGATTTTAGAAAGTTTGATAATAAGTTTGTTTATGTAAAGGTAACAATGCATAGCTAATAATCAACGGGCTGTGGATTTGATCCCCACTGGATCCAACATCTTTTTAAATCTATTTAACATATTTTTAACATGTTGGGTTTAGTCTAGAAACATGGATATTAAATGAGTGATATGAATATCGAAAGTCCCCCCGGGTCACGTACCGGGGGGACAACAGTCTGTGAATTTTCAAATATCCATATTTTGATCGGGGCATTGCGTCACGTAACGCATTACGGCGCCAGTCTAATGGTTTACTTGTGTCGTCCCGAGAGTACCAGTATTAAATACTGTCTATAGTTCACGCGAGTAGTACGCATTTAAATAAAACACCTTAACGGTTTAAAACGCGATATATTATTTAAACTGATTTTTAACTTCCGGCCCGACGTTTCCGATGATTTGCAGCAGCCGTGTCGGTCACGGGGAGACGGAGAATGTCTCCCGGGACCGTTTCGTTAAAGTGTTTTATTTAAATGTACCAGTATTGTTTATTGTGTCTAAAATGTAGAATTAAATCACCTTGAAAGATAAATTCCTTCATAAAACGCATTTAAACTGTAAACCTTATATAGTCTTGTTATATATATATAGGCCTATATATAATACCCGTTTTCTCTTCTGGGACATTGGAAGGACATACAAGCAAAGGATTTACTCGAGGGAAACGCGGATAAGCCACGACTTTACCATCTGGGGATGGTGGTTCGTGACCCGTTCGTGAATTTTAATACCCACCACCCTTTTAATATCCAGATATCCAAACAAAGTCCAACCTGTTTCAGAGAAATATAAAACTGTAATTTCCACAAAATATTGGTGATCAAACCCACCATTGCTTATAAAGCATACGTTGCTATCATTATTAATATATAATAATAATAATACAATTCTAATTCTTGTATTGTAACGGTAATTGTAGAATGACTTTATTCAAAGCAAGTGCGCGATATTTATAAATGTCAAATGTTGACCCCAAAGACCTCAGGTTCTCGCTCAGTTAACCGAGAACTGGAGTGACATGAAAATAGTTAGATTGTATTTTAGATTAGTCATAGATTTGAAATTTACTAATTCGCTCATTGTTACATAATAAACAAATAATATACCTATAACGGTTAACGCGAAAAGTGTTAACTTATTTACAATTGATGCCTACTAATATTTCAATAAAACACTTTAACGGTTTAAAACGCGATATATACTTTAGTTAAACGAGTGCGAGAACGGTTCAAGATGTCGGAAAGTATGTATTAAAGAATGATTTCTCTTTAAATGATGTAAAAAAAATGTCCGCGACAATATAATATGTCTATCATTTTGAGATTGGATTGTAAGAACAACGGGACGCGACCGACGTCGTGGGTTACAACTATAACTATAACGCGGACGAAGTGGCTAGTATAGCTAATTGATACATAATTATATTAATTATATTAAACAACGTTAGTTTGTAAAATAACACATTGACATTCCATCTTGGGTCTTGCCACTGATCACATTAATTTCACCAATCATCAATCAATTAGGCAACACGCGATAAAGCGACCACAATAGTTATAAGCGTTAATTAGAATAAAGGCTTCGGTCTCCTATATAAGCTTTAAGTGTAGAGTGCAAAGACAACAGATGTATGAGTTATACTGAACAATTACTAGTGACGATCTGGTTGGTCTAATAGTATGCGTCCCAGTCACGAACAATTTCGCACAAATAAAAAAGGAATCGTTAAGTGACAATCTGTGTTTCGATACTGTCTATAGTTTACGCGAGTAGTATACATTTAAATAAAACACTTTAACGGTTTAAAACGCGATATATTAGTTAAACTTATTTGAAAATAATATCGGGGACCTTATTTCTCCTATAATAAAGTAAACGTCTGAATTGTCTATCCCACGTTATTAAAAATTGGATATAACAGTTTTGAATGCTATAAACTATTAATAGCATTTATAGGAGACCACAGATTCCGAACTTCTGTAGACTATATCATAATTATATAGTCGATACGGCCTTTGTTTCAAACTTTGACGCAATATCGCCCTTGTACGATAACCTTAAAGAATAAAGAGAGCCATGGTAAGTACATGGTAGTGTTGATGGAAAATTTGCCATAACTATCTAATGTAAAGCACAGATCAATTATTAGCCTATACTCGAAACAATAAATACTACTAATAACGCACTGACGGGCTCGTTGGTGTAATGGTAAGAATATAAGATTAATAATCAATAGATCGTGAGTTCGAATCCCACCGAGTCCAAGATGTTTTTAATTAACTTATAATTTCTTTAGACACATGTTGGACTTCGTCTAGAAAGCTGGGTATTAAATGGGTAATAGGAATTTCAAAATTTCATCCGGGTCACTTAACCATATGGTAAATGTTTGTCGGGTCAGCAGTTGAATATAAGCCATCAGTAAAATGTCCACATAAGGAAATGGGATTTTACAACATTGATTATATTCGGTATTATAAATAACTCATACACATAAATAGCTTTTTCATTGCTGGAAATTCCACAATACGATGAAACAGAAAATTAAATTGTTTTAAAAATTGATATTTTTTGGGGCAGTCCTGGGAACATGATCGTTCTACTCGTGTCCAGGTTTGAATCGTAAACTTTTAAAAAATTGTCTGTAATTTATGCAATAGTAAATAAAAGAATTCAACGGCTTAAAAGGAGAAATTGATTAGTAATTTTAATTATAAGTCGACGTTAACTACCTTGAAGGATGCTACAAAGCACCTCATCGCAACATTTAGTTTTAAACCGTTGAATGTGCGGTTTTATTTTGGGGTTAGTGAAGGTTTTAACTCTATTTGGCGCGACGTAAACAAATTAAGTGATCTCAATAAATCATTTAACTGATCAATTAGCGAAACTCACGATTTTTAAGTAACATATAATTTCATAATTTCCACCTTAAATTAAGAAGTTACGCAATGTCAACTTGACCATTAAACAAGGACTTTCATAATCTATATTTTCCTCGCTATACTTTGTCTAACTTAGGTTAGTAAGTTTGAATGTTTACGCCGACAAACTGAAACCGACACAGTGGACAGTGGTTCGTGACCCGAACGGAAAATCAATACTCCACACATTTAACATCCAAATTACCAAACAAAATAAAACATTTTTAAAGCTTTAAAACCCGAGACCGCTGCTGCAAAACATCAGAAACGTCGGGCCGTAGTTAAAATAACGTTCAAATAAATTTAACTAATATATATAGCGTTTTAAACAGTACAAGCTTTTTATTTAAATCAACATAATTAAACAATAAATAAACTGATTAGAAAAATGGGGTCTCGGTGGGGTCGAATCCACGTCATTTATTACTCCAATAAAAATAAAAAAAAAAACAAAAAAAACTTGAACGGTACTACTATACCATTCTTATAGAGCCAAACTTACCATCCTACACTGGACAGAGTATAGAAGCATACATCGCTATAATTTCCGAGTTCCACGCAACGTGCATTTCGGACCCAATGTCGGGTAAGTGCTGTTCAGCTCGACTTGACAAGTAGGTCCTTTGCGCAATGATGCGTCAATTGTTGATAATTACTTACATAAGTGTAACAATATACGCGATCAGGAAAATCACTAAACCTACATATTTGACTGGGTGGGTCTTTTAATTGAAAAATAAGCCTATGGAATTAGAATTTTGGTTAAAAACGACGTAAGTATTAAAATAAACTAAAATTTTTCACATGTCAAGCACATGATTAGCATTATATACATTAAAAAACCGGTTTTAAATTTTGTTAAAGTACGTTACTGGCCGGACTTGAACCGGTATACCCAGCGTTCCGTGATGTTGCTCTGACTAAACACACGTTAGCTTAATTGGCTAGAGTCGCTTTAAGTCCTACCCGTGTCGAAAAAAATTTCAATCTATAAATGTTTATTGATTGAACGACGTAAGTAGTAAAAATGTCTGTTGTTTAGAACACCCATTTTGAAAGGAAATATAGGACGACAGCGCATCTTAGTTTCTTTATTCAGTTTCACTGCTTCTATCGAAAATAAAAATAGACATAATATTTTTTTTATTAAATAGGCGGGATTCGAACTCGCAATCCAAAAAGCTTACTTATAATTTCTTACTTAATGCGGCTTCATTTCATAGACGTTATAAATTTACGAAGTTAAGTATCGTCTGTAGTTTATGCGAGTCATACACATTTAAATTTGTAACGGTTTAGAACGTGAAATTTATATAACTTATTTACAAATTTGCAGGGAGACCCCTGTGACCACCTGCAAACAACTAAAACGCCCGTAGTTAAAATAAATTGTAAATATGTAACTTCGTGTTTCAAATCGAAAATGTTTTATTTAAAATCTACTAATTTATCTAGGACTTTTAGTTTATGAATGTTTAGTAGACCGCCTCTGTAGCCAAATGGTTAAAAGTGTTAGTTAGCATTGAGTTGAGTGCGAGAGGTCCTGCGTTCGAATTCCAGGGAAACAATAAAATTGTTTCCGTCAGGCGGGACAAAAAAGTCTGATCAACTACTTGCCTGCTAAAAGAACGGAACAGTGAAACGGACACAGTAATGTGTTCGCTCCATGCCCCACGAAGGGTAAATGGGATTTCACACTTTTAATTGATAAATGTTTAACGGCATTGCCAATCGATCTAAATCATAAAAACTCTACACTGTCTTGCAATAAATTACTACACTCAGTGAAGAAAGACATTCATAGTTTGGGATTATGTCAACTTCTCAACGCTATAATTAATTGTAATCCTTACAAGGTACACGATCTTTTGTGCTAAACCAACGACCTGGTTAGTCAGTCACCGATACAATTCAACCTTATTTCAGATACTAAAATTATAATCGCTCTTGAAACACTTTAGGCTGTGGTCCCACAGATAGAGAGACGGCCCCGCGTTACATTTACTTTTGTTTAGTTCGTTTGAAACCATACAATAAAATATACTTTATTCTCAAAAAATTAAAAACGTTTGTCTTTCTGTTCGTCGTGATTCTACAAAGTGTTCAAAAGAACAACATGACCCAGAAGAACACACAAGAAACTACTTCCGGCGTTTTTTACATTTTCTTTTTAATATTAAAAATACATTTTTGTGAATTTATTAATCTAAAAAGCAATTTATATCACTACCAGGCGGTCATGTCATTAAACGTTCAGACAATAATACGCCTTTTATACACATATACAACAATCTCTACGTCTAGTCACTCTCTTCTTTCTTCTATGTATTATTAAAACGAGAAATGTATATAAAACTTATTTGCAACATATCTTACTACGGCCCGTTTCGGATACCCTATGCTCCCCCAATAAATAAGATATATATATTACATTTGTGCCTTATTGTGGTCTATTTATGGTGTAGATTGCGTGTCAATTTAAACCAAATGGAGTTAAATTTGCATTAATAATGATTATTAATATCTCTATTACTCTGAATAAGTATATATAAAGATAAAGAGTTTGTTTGTTAGTTTGACCGCCCTAATCTGAGGAACTACTCTTTTGAATTGAAAATTATCCTTTTGTGTTGGTTAGAGCAATTATCAAGGACGGCTTTTGGCACTGAAACATCACGATGCGGCATTAGGAGCAAAGATATAGTGAGAGATGTGGAAGAAACAGGGAACATTATTCAACTTTAAGCCGTTTAAGTTTCAGTCGCGTCCGCTGTGAAAACAATTTCCCAATTTCCAAAATAACAATTTCCGCGGACGAAGTCGCTAACACAGCTAGTATATATAATGACATAATAGATCAACTAACAATATGTAGGCAGGAACCGGACGACTATGAGATCGGCCTCTGTTCCTTGTCTGTGTATAATTAATTATTGATTTACCATGTTATTGTGTCCACACGGTTGTGTTAACAGTGTTATTAATTACTACACTATGTTATAGTAATTTTGGTGATAGGGCAATTGATATCTCATAGAGTTAGAATGATCCATTTAATAATAAATACAGCTGAAAAGTTTGTTTGTTTGAACACGCTTATCTCAAAGACTAAGGGTTCAGATTGAAAAAATCATTTTGTGTTGATTGAATCATTTATAGAGGAAGGTTATAAGCTATAAAACATAGCAAGAAGAATAAACAGAGGGAAACATGAATATATCGGGGATATTTCATCTTTGACGGCTTCCGTTACGTACGCTGCGAAAATGCTAAAGAAAAACAAAAAACTATCTATGAAAGAATGTTCTTCTTTGAACGGTCTAAAAATGTCTGCGGCACTAAATATCTATCATCTAAGATTAACTAGCAAGATCGATGGGAATGGACGCGACCGACGTCGTGAGTCACAGCTAAGTTTATAAAGATGAATTTCGATGTCCAAAATAACGATTCTTGCGGACAAATCCGCTGACACAGGTAGTACTAATATATAAAGCTGAAGAGTTTGGTTGAACGCGCAAATCACAGGAGGTAATAGTTCGAATTGAAATAATCTTTGTCTGTTGGTAAGAGCATTTATTAAAGAAGGCTTTACGCTATATTACATCACGCTGCGACCAATAATAATTTTTAATATAATATTTCCCTTTGGTACTATTTGTCACAGCGTGATGTTTTATAATGCCTTCCTCGTCAAATGCTCTAACGAACACAAAAGGATTTATCAATTAGACCCTGTAGTTCCTAAGATTAGCGCGTTCAAACAAACAAACTCTTCAGCTTTATATATTAGTACAGATGTCATTTTTAAGTTACCAATAATAAGTATTGTTATTATAAGTTACCGGATACGCTAAACTATAGCTTTATTTTTTATGGCATTACATTCGAATGACCTTCGTGTGTCATAGTTATATGAATGACCACAAATTGTTTTAGTGATAACTACAATTACAAATCGGTAATAAAAGATTTCGATCACCTCCTTACCAACGTGTTGAGGTCGGAACAATTACTGCCATAAAAATATGTCTAAATGTCCGGATAATTGATAGGTTAACAATGATATAGACAGTCGGAATGTGGCGAGATCCAAAAATAGCTTAGATTTTATTTCCTTCAATAGAAAGTATGTTTGAAAACTTTATTATATTTTACATGTTATTGCACATGAAGGCACCATATAATTTAAAAATCGAAAATAAATTAAAAACATTTTCGACTCGGGCAGGACTTGAACCGGCATCGTCAGCGTTCCGTGCTGTTGCTCTACCAATTGAGCTGCCGAGTCCTACCTACCTACCTACGAGTAGGTAGGTTTCAATTTATTTTCGATTTTTAAATTATATAGAAAGTATGTCTTTGTAGTTTACGAGCAGTACACATTTGAGTAGCTAATATATTTCACGTTTTAAACCGAGAAAAAGTGATTCACATATATGTTTAAAAACTTGTTAGCGCCGTTGGGAATCGAACTTAGCCTGATGGAATAAAAATAACTTTGACAAATGAAAACCAAATTGGAAATAAAACACTTTATTTAAACATTACGTTGCATACGTGACCTTGGCTAGTTGTAAAATTTAAAAAAAATTCGCGTTTTAAACCGATAAAAGTGTATTATTTAAAAGTAGGTATTACAGCATTCTATCAGGCTAAGTTTGATTCCGAACGGCTCTAACAAGTTTTTAAATCTAATATATAAAATTCTCGTGTCACGGTGTTCGAACTTGAACTCCTCCAAACGGCTCGACCGATTTTCACCAAATTTCATATGTGTATTCAATAGGTCTGAGAATAGGACAACATCTATTTTTCATCCCCCTAAGTGATAAGGGTGGTTCACCCTTAATTTTTATTTTTTTTGAACAAATTTTTAATTTCTATTTTTTTATGATATAACATACAAAATACATACAATTCTCAATTTTCACCCTTCTACGATCAACCCTTATTTTTTAATAGACATTTTAGTAAAATTATTTAAATGGCAAAACCACGTTAGCCGCCTCAGCTAGTACATATATAAAACATTTCAATAAAACACTTTAACGGTGTAAAACGCGATATTTATTAGATAAACTTAGTCATGGATTATTTTAACTACAGCCCAACGTTTCGGATGATTTGCAGCCGCTACAACTCTCGTAAACTACAGACAGTAGTCTGTATAAAACACTTTTAACGGTTTAAAATGCGAAATATAATAGGTAATTTTATCCATTTAAAAGCCTGTGAAGAGGTTTCAGTCTTTAGATTTGTGAAAGGTCATCTTCATTGCATACTGTAGATCTTAGAGTGAATTACGTTTTCTTCTTTCACAAAATATCTTTGACATAACGATTACAAATTAAAATTGTTGCACAGTGGCGTGTAAAATCGAGTGAGTTTGATAGAAAGTAAACAGCACAAGGTCTTTTGGAGGTCACCCGGATATTTTTCATAACTGCTGCTAAATTGTTCAGTTAATAAATCGTAATGAGGTTTTGCGAAAATTTCCAGATGAATGACATGTTTCCGATATTTGTGCAAAAAATTTCTCTCCTCTGGGTATTTGGTATGTACCTCTGTTAAATCAATATTAAGAAAAATACTGTCCGTAGTTTACGCGAGTAGTACACATTTAAGTAAAACACTTAAACGGTTTAAAACACGATATATATTAATTAAACTTATTTGAAAATTATTTTTAACTTCTGGGAGGTCTACCCGTGACCACGGCTGCTGCAAAGTATCCGAAACATCGGGCCGAAGTCATAAATAATTTTTAAATAAGTTTAACCAATATATGTCGCGTTTTAAACCGTTCAATTGTAATATTAATATTATAATTATTAGAATTTTCACTTCTGTAGGCATAGAATGCAACCGTATTTTTTTTGGTTGATGGTAGGTAAAATACCACTTATTTTGGCTTAGGATGTTCGGAAATCCACAGACTGAAATGCGATTAAACAGCACTGTTTTTTATCTATGAACGGTGGTTCGTGACGCGGATAGAATTTCGATATTCCACCCTCCCATTTACATAATTATATTATCTCATACATTGTGTTAGTGTTAAAATACAGGAATTCATTTATAGGTATAATTATTAATATTATAGTTCTTGTATTAAAATTAACACTTTGAATTATGTTGTGTTTAGCTGAGAAGTAATGAATTTAAAATTTGCTATAATAAAACAACTTAAACGGGCGAAACAATTTAATATTTGTTATTTTATATAATATTATAATTTTTTTAAGCAATTACCTAACAATTGTAAAGTTGTAAGTTTAAAATTTTTTTGTAACTTCGATATTTTTCACAGCACAATACTTATTTGGAAATGGTTAATTATTTTATTTTATTTTAATTATGGTTTATTGGTTAATTTAAACCGTTAAAGTGTTTTATTTAAATGTGTACTACTCGCGTAAACTATAGACAGTATCTAAAATAAATTTTCAATTAAGTTAAACTTAAGTTTTAATAATCTTTTAAGAGCAATACAAATAAACATTTAATTAATAAATAATTGCCGATCAATACTTCAACTGCAATGCGCGATCTAGTTGCGTTAATACTAAGTAAACTGTTGCGCAAAGCCCAGGTATGCTAAGACTAAGCTAATATTTATGCGCACAGACAGTAAAAGTATTTCTTATCTGTGCATTTGTATATATTACCACGAAATTACGTAATTGTATTCGACGTGCATTTTCTTGCGTCCATATTATAAGCTTTTTAATGACTGCACATTTGTAAAACCAAAATAGGGCGACAACACATTTTTTTCAAAATGTTACATGGCTGGGGTATTTATCACTTCATGCCTATTTTGTGCTATCATTAAGAAATATAAGCCAAAATAGGTCGACTAAGATGTTATATAGTATTTTACCTTCCTTCGAGTGAATCTTATGCTTATCTGCCCTCCAATGTGACCAAAAATAATCATTGAGTAACTTGTGAATTCTCGTATCCTTCATGAGTAATATGGTGAAAACTCTGTCAGTTACACGTCGATTTTATTCCCCGACAAAATATGTCTATCTTTTGAGGTTACTCTGCAAGAACTACGGGACGCGACCGACTATCTGGGTAACAGCTTTAATTTACAAAGATGACGAGGTTTGTAAAAACCAATTTTGATTTTAAAAATAACTATATTTTTGAAGTCGCAGGCGCAGCCAGTACTGGCACTAGCGATCTACGATTAATTAACAAATTGGCTTTTTTTTACACCATACAGCAAATTATTTATACAAAATTAATCACTATGTTATCTCGCATTACCAAAACAGCGATCGGCTTGTTACACGGCAATTAAGAAATGGCGAATGATTTATCAACTAATTCTCTTATCAAAAAACTAACGTGAAAGCGTATAATGTCGAATAAATCTTATTAATTACTTTAATGCATCGGGAAGTGACATTTATATACAAATTGCATATGGATTTAGAATGGAGTCTTATATAAAGGAGTACGTACGCTGTTTTGTATTGTAATAATTACGAATTTGTATGGCGACATCTTGCGGTTCCTTGCGGTTCTAATATATTAATTTAAAAATTCTTATCATTTTTCAAACGTTAACATTTCCATGTTATTGCACACGATGGAATAATACAAATTAAAAATCGCTTTTAAATTTAATACCGACCCGAGCAGGACTTGAACCATTGTCGACAGCGTTCCCTGCTCTAACCAATTGAGCTACCGAGTCCTAACAGTCGTTGTGGAATTTCGCGACAATATAATTTCAACCTTAACACTTGCGCATTATGGTTTTTATTGATGTTAATAGATGCAAGAAATGCTGTGGTAGAAGTATGTAGTGAAAACGAAAATAATTCTTTTATTGACAGTAAAAATTAATAATGTTCCCCGTCTTTTCCACATTTTCCGCTGTTTCTTCGCTCCTATTAGTCACAGCGCGATGTTTTACCTCTAACCTTACTGGCAAATTCTCTAACCAACGCAAAAATAATTTTTCAATTCGAACTAGTAGTTCCTTAGATTAGCGCGTTTAAACAAACAAACTCTTCACCTTTACATATTAGTATAGATTATTATTTTGTCCTGTATTTGTGGTATGAACGAGAAATCGTTTTTCGTGTATAAAATTAAATTGTTCTTGTGACGCGTGTAACGTGACGTTACGCTATATTTACATAATTTAAATTTTGCCTTAGAAATTGCATAAAGCCTTAGAGTACGGTTATCTGTAAACATGGGTTACGGACACCCATCCATTCATCTTGTTACGTAGGAAATGTCACCAAAACTATTTCTTTTTATGTGCACGACTTTGAAATTACTTTAATATGAATGACTCAATTATAAAGACGTGTTGTATAGGACATTAAAAGGTGTGCATTTTAATAATTCTTTTAATGTTTTTTCGCATTTATAGACACAAAT
Source organism: Leptosia nina (assembly GCA_963661955.1). Taxonomy (NCBI): domain Eukaryota; kingdom Metazoa; phylum Arthropoda; class Insecta; order Lepidoptera; family Pieridae; genus Leptosia; species Leptosia nina. The sequence continues at coordinate 8,804,493 of CAVLEF010000006.1, read as the reverse complement.
ACTTTAAATATTTTTTTGGATATATGAAATATTTCGCACACGTATAGAATAAAGCCTAGCTCGATAATTTATCCAACTAACCCAAAAATATTTCTTAATTCGAACTAGTATTTCTTGATATTAGCGCGTATAAACAAATTAACTTTACAGCTTTATAACATTTGTATAGATTTTATGGTCATCATATGGTATGGTATTTCCAAGGTATTGATAGTTTTAGTAAGTCCCGGGTTACACTTACCTTGGAGCCAGACTAATACCGCGGTCTATCGCAGGGTGAATCTTTAACTATCACACGTTTCTTTAGATATTTAATTCAACATACAACAATAATGTGTCAAATCTTACCCTATACAAATACATTTAATATTGTTTTTTTTTTAAATATGTAATTCCATGTTTTTCAAATTTTGCATTTTGCATTTAACCATTTACTCGAAAAAAATTTAAAATGATTCACTTAAGTAGACAGAAATCCAAGATGGCCTCTACAAATTTATTTAATTGTAGAAATATATCTTTTGTATATAATTCAAATGTCTTTTACTTGTCAAAGCGATGTGTCCACGCCCTTACACAGCGGCAATGTCCCAATTTCCCACGTAGTGTCAAAACATTCCGCTATGCACTTGCTAGGCGCTTGTCATTGTTTGTAAATAGTGCGGAATGCATTATATGAGTATCTTAGATGATCTTAAACACGTAGATTTCGTACAACACACGACGTATTGTATTCAAATAGGTCTCTGCCCTCTTATTGCTACAGTTTTCGTTTAATGTGCATAATCATAAAGATTTTTTTTTATTAGGAGAAAACTTTCTATATTTTGTATTTTTATGACGAAAATACTTCCTTCACTTGTAGATTAAATTTCTCTTTATATATATATAGTTTTTTCACATTTCTTGCTGTTTCTTCGCTGCTATTAGTCACAGCGCAATGTTTTATAGCCTACTAGCTGTGCCCGCGACTTTGTCCGCGTGGAATAGTGACTTGGGGTAAAATTTATTAGGCCAATCTATGTTGTAAGTACTACATTGGCGTAACACACTCACATCACATTACTCCTACTCTAACTCCCACTCTCACTCTCACTCCCACTCCCACTCCCAAAACGCCAAAGAAGAAAGTTTCATTATTCTAGCTTCAAAAACCACAAGCTAAAAACTTTCATCCCATTTTTCATCCCCCTATCAACCCTTTTATTATTTGGCATTAAATTAATTAAGCCAAATTTCATTAAAATTAGTTCAGCAGTTTCGGAGTTAAAACCAGATAGACAGAGTTAATTTCGCAATTTATCGTATTGATAAATGGTCTAACCAACACAACAATTTTTTTTTAACCGAACCAGTAGTTTCTGAGATTAGCGCGTTCAAACGAACTAACAAACAAACTCTTCGGCTTCACCAATATTAGTATAACATAATAGTTGTTCCGGCAATCGTTATGTTGTTGTTGTTAAAATTATAATGTGATATAACAAATAACAAAACAAAACATTATAACAAAAGTACGGCTAAACCTCCTTCAAAGTCATATGTAAGCATTTTGTGTCCGTAATTGGTTGTGAGACGAAATATTATTTAAGATTCAACAATTATTCGTAAATTTATTGTAATTAATTTATTCGACTAAGCCTGTCCTCGCTATCATTACTTTGTTTAGAAATAAAGTTCGTGTGCATTTGATTGCACAATGTTTAGTAATCATATTTAATTACGAAAAATACACCTTTAGTCTTTATTAATGACTGAAACTCATAAAGCGGGCACTCAACTCGTTTATTAGAATTATTTTTAAAGAATTTTGCGACTAGTTAATTACCAGTAATGACTTTAGTGTTTAAAACTGAGCATTATGTTTTTACTGACTTGTTCATATATCGGAACGGAGGCAATATATCTAATTAATACACCGGTCTTTTTAACACTTCGCCGGCGTAGAATAGTCATTTTGGACATCAAAATTCGTAAATTAAAAATCGAAAATAAATTGAAACGCTGATAATGCCGGTTCAAGTCCTGCCCGAGTTGAAATTTTTTTTGCGTACGGATTGGAAATCCACAAATTTAATTTTTTTTCCACATTTCCCGCTGTTCTTACGCTCCTATTAGTCATTTCGCGATGTGTTATATCTTATATCGTATAAAATTTAAATTAAAAATTGTTACTAACCCAACTAACGCACATTAGAATTAATTAATTATGTATTATTTTAAAATAATGTATGGATCTATGGTCTGACAAATAAATTATTATTATTATTATTATTATTATTATATACCTTCCTCGATAAATGCTTTAACCAACACAAAAATAATCTTTCAATTCGTACCTGTAGTTCCTAAGATTAGCGCGTTCAAACAAACATACTCTTGAGCTTTACATATTAGTATTTGTATTATTCATTTATCCGTCAAAGTTTAAATGAGTGAAATTTCGATGTATCAGATTCAGTGAGACACGAATTCAATCAAAATATGTCCAGTTTAGGCGTTCTCAATAAAAATGGTAACAATAGAACGGGACGTAATAGTTCAAAGTTTAAAATAATATAAATTATTGTATTGTAGGTATTAGACAAGAATAAATATAACAAATATTTGGAAACTTTGATCACATGTTCTTGTCATTTAATAGAACACTTTTAACGGTTTAAAACGCGATATATAAGCCGCGGTCACGGCTGCTGCAAAACATCCGAAACATCGGGCCGTAGTTAAAATAATTTTCAAACAAGTTCAACTAATATATATCTAAATCGTTTTAAACCGTTAAAATATTTTATTTCAATGAGTACTACTCGCGTAAATTACGGACAGTATATAATTTTACTTCTTTTTTATTTATTTTAGCTACGGTCCGATGTTTCGGATTCAAATCGCGAATATATTTTGCGTGTCAATTATTAAAAGGGTAAATTAAAATGTGTACCACTAGATACATTATAATCCATGATGGCATTTTATAGATTATACGCACTTACTGTTTAACATTATTCGTAAAGCAAAGCCTTTATAAACTCCTACGCAGACTATCGTGTGTTGAAACGACTGCCCAAAGATAATCTTATCTCTAACATGTTAGTTATAAACAAAATTATAACATGGTGAATAATTGCCTAACTCTAAGTTTCACCAAGTTTTATTGCATTAAAAATAACAATTAGGTAACACTATTATGAGATACTAAAACTGCTGTCAAGTTATAATTAAGTAACTACGTACTATAACTTAGATTGATATAAAGTTCGTCCCTAGAGCTTACGCTTTGCTTAAGTTACATCAATCTATATTGATATATACCCCATAAGAAAGTAATCGGATAATATAATACGCGTAAGAATATATTTGTCTATTTTCATGTGTGATGTACGTAAAAATACATTAACGGTTTAAAACGCGAAATATATGTGTTAAACTTTACATTTGTTATTACTACTGGCTCGACGTTTTGCATGCTTTGCAGCAGACGCGGTAATGTTGAGATTCAAGATGAAGAGTGTTTAATGACAAAAATTGCTGCGCCTAGCGCCATCTGTTTCGTCGAAGTTGGTATTTGGTGAAACTGGCCGGGTCCTTGCAGAATTGACGGACAGAGTCTTTGCTTGTGCTATTTTTTGGAATCTGGAGTTTTTAATGTCGTAATTGGTATTTGGCTAATATATTTCGCTTTTTAAACCGTTAAAGTGGTTTCATTGAAATGTATACTACATGCGTAAACAGACAACAGTGAATATGATTCTCAATTGATACGACTAGAATATTACAGGTCTAGATAAAAGTTGATAATAATTATGCAAATACATCGGGAGACATGCACTATATCGTGTAATCGAAATTGCGCAATCGCCACGTGACTGCTAATAAAAATCGAAAGTGTACACGACGTTTTAAGGTCGTATCAACCAGTTCTCGTTCAACTATGCCCCTGTGAAATATTTCACATAGTACACTACCGCAAACTGCTTACGCCCTACATCCGGCCAAGTAAGCGCGCTTCGACATTTTAAAAACATCTTGTTGCTGTATTGTCGCTATTATCGTACTATTTATATATATTTTTAATTAAATTAGCAAGATCAATTATTATATATAGAACATATCGTAAGAGACATATAATATGTTAATTTACATATAACTATTTTTTTCTTTACGTTTTGACTGCCCCGTTGAATTTGTAAACGTTTGGTGAATTGCATAGATATAGATTCTAATTTCGTCTGGTAAAATATTAACTCAGTATTTGGAAAATTAGGCTAAAGAGGAGCTCTAAGCCTAGACTTTAAAATAAAATAGGAACTTTGACTCACTTCTATGCAGAGCACCTTGAGCTACTTGTCACGCTAATAATAATAATGCGAAAGCTATTAGATTCTCTCGCAGAGTAGTAGATAATCATACTAATAGCTAATAGCTAGCAAAGGAAGTGCGCAATGTGGGTACGCGAATGAAACGAAGAAAGTTTAAACTCGCGATAGATATATGTCGTGTCGCGCATCGTTAACCCATAAGGCCGTAGGAGGCGTACTCGTCAGTGTCAGATGTAATAAAGTTGTCGTAATTTTTGCGACAGGCGTTTCCGTTCAATTTCTGTACTGTGCGTGAATATTGCAAATTCCGAGAAGTTATTAGTATGGCTATTACTTACCGCCCTTTTTAGTTAAACAATCAATCATATTTAGTGGCGATTCACTATATCTTATTTAAAATGTCTCATACTAGCTGTGACAGCGACTACGTCGTTGTTGAATAGTTATTTTTGGCATCCAAATTTGTTTTTGCGAACCTCCTCGTAATAAATTTAAGCTTGCAAGTAACTTAAATATAGACTTATTATTTCACAATTACTTTGTTATGGCATGACTAATTGATTCATTTCAAGACTTGCGTTTAATGTAGTCTTAATATTGGTGTGGTAATGGTGAAGGAAGTACGTTATCAAATAGTTGCTTATTAGTCTCAATACGACAATCTAGGTACTGATTAATGACTGTAAAATTGCGACACTGTTCTGGCTAGGTCGACCGAATTGTGTTCACTAAATTGTATATGAATTATTTATTTCTTCGAATTTAATTGTGTTTCATTGTCACTCAAATTAAAAATCCATTTAATAAAATTACGACACGGGCGTAACTTAAACCGTATTATGCTGCGCAAGAGATGCTTTTTTCAATCGGTTGTAGAATTGAGACAATGATGTGTGAGACACAGTTGCTCAAATGAATAGAGCAACAGCGCGAAACACTATGTACTGTCAATTTTTGTAATGTTTTTATTGTTATACGCTGACGAATAGACAGACAGACAAAAGAGCTATTGTATTAATTATGCTTACAAAGCCATTAACCGCCAAATTCTATTCTTCATTCCTAGAAGCTAAACTAAGTACTAACTACCGGTTAAATGTAAAATATTGTAATTGTTATGTCTTTAACATAACCCAATTAAACTGGACACACTTTTACAAACTCTGACGAAATGTAAGCGACATAGTTCGATCATGACGTCAATATGATTGATCGAAGTGATCCGTACCTTTAAATCATACGTATGTGAATTGGTCAACTTTAGTAATACGATTATCTTATCTACGACACGCGGATGAACAATGAGATGGCGAATCGGATTAAAACGTTAGATACATTTGTTAAGGGACAAGATGACTAGTGTCATATGACAGTACAGACATGCCAACATTTAGTATTATAAAACTTATTTTTAATATTTTTTTTGCTATAGTAAGTATCGCTCCACACTAAAAAAGATGTTGAGTAAATAGATGGTCTTCTGTCCCGTGTTGCTGATAACCACCTAAAAATTGAAGTGAACATTTTCAATTTCTCAATAAATCACGTTTAATTCCGTCATTTTTTTCTCAACAGCTTTTATGTCCTCAGTTTTTCGATACTAATAGTTAAGATTTCCTTGTATGCATAAATGTAACTGAAAAGGCTATAAGTAAGTCTCGCATCCATTTGTTATATAAATGATGGATTTAAATTGTGTAATTAATTTTTAAATATTCCTTTCAAATATTTATATGAACAAACACCAACGTGTGAAAATTTTTTTTTTTCTGTAATAATAATTTGGTGAACAATAGGTAAATACCGTCTGTATTTTAGGTGAGTAGTACACATTTAAATAAAACATTTTAACGATATAAAACGCGATATATGTAAGTTAAACTTATTTGAAAATTATCTTAATTTCGAGCCTACGTTTCAGATGCTTTGCAGCAGCCGTGGTCACGGAGAGACTAAAGAAGTTATGTCTGTTATCTGTACCGTCGTGTCTTCGCGTTTGCCGGTATGCTACTTTTTGGAATCTTGGGTTTTTAATATGTAATCTCTGGTGATTGATAAGAATACAGTAGACATAATAAATTGTGTAAGGCTTTCACGGCCATCGTTCAGCATATCATTGTCTTTCGGGGTGTTCGGTCGATGTGAGTTCCGCCATCACGTGTGGACGGCATCATCAGGAGATGTTGACTCCTCGATTGCTCGATATACAGTAGACATAAGTTTATTCAGAAACAACACAAGATATCTAACGCTCATAATTAAAGGTAAATTACGAATAAAGTATTATAAAACTAAATACAGATAAAATAGTAAACAGTAGGTTGCCTCTAAGCCCACTTTGCTACGTTAATGTCCTGACACTGCCTGTAGCCCCATCAGAGGCCAAGCTAACACAAGATGACTTTAGGCAGAAGTTTAAAATTTACTACTCGCGTAAACTACAGACCGTATTTGGTTATTATCCAAGCCTTGCAACTTGTAGACAGAAGTATGTACGGAACCCAGAATCAATATTTAAATGGCAAACATCGATCAGGTACTCGACTCGTCGCTACGTATCGTGTTTAGGGTTGACAATCATGCTGTAAAAGTAATAAATAGTTTGGAATTCTATGTTTCAACACAAATAAAAATATTTGTGTTGAAACATAGAATATTTTTATTTTATATTTATTTTTAAATATAAGAATGTGCATACGCTTGTATAATATTCTTAGGCATTTATAGATCTATACTAAAATTATAAAAGAGTTTGTTTGGTGCAATGCGCTGATTAGGAACTACTGGTTTGAATAGTTAGAATTTATTTTTGTGATCGTTGGACCATTTATCAAGGAAGGCTATAGGATAACATCACACTGCGTCGTCGAGTGGGTGCTCTGGGAAAGCGTTCCAGACCAAAAAATATATAGGAATAAAAAATGTACGTGACACTATATATCAAATAAGATTAACTTTTAACGACGTGACGCGGATGACGCCGGTTTTAATATACAATATGATGCCAAAAACTTCACGCGGACGCAGTCGCGGTCACGGCTAGCATGTGATATTTCGCGAAAACTGTGGGCAACCCTAGTTAAAACAGAGAACACGTAAAGCTTAGAATGAAAGTGAATTCTATGGAAGTATTACAACCTAGCCATTAATACAATATTTATGTTGATATAATTATGTACCCCTTGTGTGACAATTACTTTTTGATTGCATTCCCTAAATTAATAACATTTGAGTACGATCATATATACATATATATAAGGAGTTAAATTGCCATATATCATTCATAATAGTTTTTAAGTAAAGGGTCGAAAACCAAATGTATTGAATTTATTTTCCTGAAGGTAAAATAAATGTCATTTAACAAAACAAGTTAGGCTATAACACTGTCTTAAAAACTGTTACAGCCGCGTTTGAATTAGTTTAATAAACATAAAACTGTACCCTTCAAATTAAGGCATTGGTCAGACACAGTTTTGCGTCCTTTGTCTGGCCAAGTGCCGATTAATACGGAACCTAGCCATATCGTAATCGTAAGTTGCGCAGTGACATCAGATCACGTGTTTAATGGCAATTTCTAATCAATAACCGTGAACGCAATTCAGATGAGAAGGAAAGTACGGATCTAGTTATCGAACGCGGAATATTTACAAATCGCGCTTAACTGATTTAAATAGTTCGCTATTAGACGAAAACGGGCGGAATGCTAACGAGCTAATTGAAATATCGTTGGTTAGGAGATAAAATATATTGTTGTTATATTAATGGCTCCGTCTCGTAACAAAATAGTTTGGTTGCCAAATAAAGTTATTACTATTGTTAAAATCAAGGCTTCGATCCCAGGGAAACAATTTATTGTTTCGGCTTAAATTAAACAATTTTAATGATTTAAAAATAAATATATTATTTAAAAACTAAATAAATACTGCCTATAGTTTACTATAGGCAGTATTTATTTAGTCACTAGTAGTACACATTCAAATAAAACACTTTAACGGTTTAAAACGCGATATATTAGTTAAACTTATTTTAAAATGATTTTTAACTTCGGCCCGACGTTCCGGATGCTTTCGGCCGGGCCGAAGTTAAAGTGTCTTATTTAAACTAAATAAATGTTTTGTAGTAAATCAATGAAATGGACACTATTGTGTTGGTCCCATACCCCATAAGGGGAAACGCTTTATTGTTTTACATACAGTTTAATTTATGTTCAATATATCATCATTGTTATAATTTAAAATTCATTGATAGCGAACGGGACTCAGATAACGTTCATTTTATTGACCAAGAATTCGACCTTAGGACTTCTTATGCACATTTGAGTCAATAAGGTACTTTTTTTTATTTATTCACGAAAGGCAATTAAATTTTTAAGATATTAAGTTAAATAGGTGATTGATTCGCAGCGTAAAAAAAAACTTAAAAATATATCCTATATCATTCATAATCTTTTATTAATATTTTTAACCGATGTCCATTGTTATAAGCCATTTCTAACGATTTAAAACGAGAACAATATTTGTAACTCTATACAATGCGACGTTTTTGTATTTATATAAAATTAAAATAGTATTATAACATGACCATTGAAAGTGTTCAATGGTCATGTTATAATAGTAAGTAAAAAGTAAAATAAGTAAATAAAATTCAATTAGTGAATTGAATTTTATTTACTTTAACTAAATACTTACTACAAAATATTCACTATTTAAGACTTAGAGGATATTTTGCAAATTCGATTAGTTACGCTGTTAAAAACTGATTTATGTAGTGACGGAGAACGTTTTTACTGAGTGATAAAAATGTTGTTTAATAAAGGAAACGGTTTAGTAATTATTGGACAAATATAGTGGAAATTACTGTAAGTTATATCGCGAACCAATATTGATACTTTTATTTAAGCCAGCGTCTAACAGAAGCGTGAGGTTGTTTTGTGCGCTTCATATTTAGCTCAAGGTTTACTTGTATTCGGTATTTGATATCACTATACAGGATGTTTCGAAATAAGGAGTACCTAACAACAATAAGATAATTATTGATTTTGATCCCAATTTTATTAATTGGCTTTCAATGCTACATTTGAACTTATCGTATGAACGGATTTTTATAATATAGTTACATAGATCATATGCAAAACAGTAGATGCAACTTTATTTAAATAAAACACTTTAACGGTTTAAAACGCGATATATTAGTTAAACTTATTTGGAAAATGATTTTTAACATCGGCCCGACGTTTCGGATGCTTTGCAGCACTCGTGTTCACGGGGAGACTAATAAGTTTAACTAATATATCGCGTTTTAAACCGTTAAAGTGTTTATTTAAATGTGTACTACTCGCGTAAACTATAGATAGTATTTGATAAGAAACTGGTTTGACCCATTAGGGAGCGAAGCCATGATCTTTTGCTACCATTATTTCAACGAATTTGTCTGATTTCCTGTCTGTATTTAAATATTACGGGATACGATGTCTGTATGCATTTGAAGTGTTAAGAATCAAATCAGCTTCCCTCTCGATAAGAAGAAAAACGTCATATTTTAGATTTTCGTCGGTATGATAATATGAGATCCCCCGTGGGTTATGGGACGAACACTTTGCTGTATCCGTTTCACCGGTTGTTTTTTTTTATTTTCAGGCAAGTGTTGATTACTTCTGTGCCCTGTGCGACCGATATAATGGTCTAATGTTATGGTTTATCTAAATATCACACTGTGTCGCCATAGTTAATACTTTTATTCATATAACATTTTCCTATACATAAGCTTTGACTGGTCTATATTGTCGCAATATGTTTGAGCGAGCCCTAAATAAAAAACCTTCGCAAATCTGCGCTTGCGTTTGTGGCATACTGTCTGAGAACTGGATTCTTTCGTTATCGGTAAGGACATTGATAACTGCGTAATGGAACATTCAGGGCACCAAATAGTACTCTGTTCGGAATGCCTTTAACTCCCTTTAATTAGGTAAAATTCACAAGCACATGACATTTGTTTCGTGGACGCCAAATCTGTACTAATGCTATTTCTATGCTTTTTCATAATTATTTTAAAAGTATATTTTTTATAAGTAAAACACTTTTAACTGTAACTGTAAATATTATAAACAAGCTCTTTGGAGTAATGGTGCAATAATCAACGGGTTCGAATCCTATCGGGTCCAACATGTCAATATATATTTTTTCTGAAACATGTAAGACTTTTGCTGGAAAGAAATGAAAATTAAATGGATGGTAGGAATATCGAAATTCCATCCGGCTAACAACCTGTGGATATCCAAAATTCCAAAGCCAAATATAGGTCGACAGAGCTTCTTGTTGTGATGTAAACATTCGCTTGTCTGTCGTTCTCTATCATGAAAAATAAATCTATCTATAGTTTACGCGAGTAGTACACATTTATATAAAACACTTTAACTGTTTAATTTATTGGTTAAACTTATTTGAAAATGATTTTAAACTTCGGCCCGACGTTTCGGATGCTTTGCAGCTGCCGTGGTCACCGGAAGACTAAAGATAAAGGATGTCTCTGACGTCAAAGTAAAAAATTGCTACGCTAGCGCCATCTGTTCCGTCGAAGTTGGTATTTAGTTAAAAATCATTTTCAACTAAGTTTAACTCATATATCGCGTTTTAAACCTTTAAAGCGTTTGATTTAAATTAAAACTAGCATAGTTTTGGTAATATTACTATGCTATAAGCGCGGTCTTTTTATCAACATCAAACGTGGAAACATCAGTTACAGTGTTTCTTAATATCGCAGAAAGCGAAGTGTCTTCAGTAAAAAGTTGTTGATTGAACATAGCTGTTGACATAATGACGAGGCAAAACATATAATAGCTATTGTCGTTATAGAAAAAGTGATAGGTTTGAGAAATGTTATATGGAGTAAAAAGTTTTTACCCGTACTAAGAATACTTGTTTATTAAATACTGTCTATAATTTACGCGAGTAGTACACATTTAAATAAAACACTATAAACGTATATAACATGATATATTAGTTAACTAATATATCGCGTTTTAAACCGTTAAAGTATTTTATTTAAATACTTGTAGATTTTTTGTTTACTTACTACTACTATTATTTGTCCGCGTAGACTAGTTATTGGCATCAAAATTTGTTTTTGCAAACCTCCACTTTATCTTTACTATCTGTTACCCACGACTCTGCGTCCCGTCGTTTTTGCAAGTTAATCTTAAAAGTTAGAGATATACTGTCGTGGACATTTTTTTAGATTCTTTATAGAGGAATCATACTTTAGTACATATTTTTTGGGTATCTTGAACCGTTTTCGCAGCGTATGCAGTCGAAACTGACTATATTTAATAAATTTCCCCGGTTTTTCCTACATTTCTCACCTTGTCTTCGCTTCTATTTGTCACAGCGCGACATTTTATAGCCTTCAGCGATAAATGCTGCAACACAAAATCCAATTCGAACCAGTAGTTTCTGAGCTTAGCGCGTTCAAACAAACTCTTCAAGCTTCATGCATACCCATCCACGTAATAGTCATATTGTAATAATGTAATTGGATCCTCAAAATATCTATTCTACGCGAACGAAGTCGTGCAATGTGTTTCTTCTAAATCAACACTCAAAACGGAACTATAAAGCCACGGAACATACATCAACGCTGGTTCAATTATTTCAATGAGACAAAGATTACGAAATGCGGAATCGTTTGTGCCCATAAGCGATTACTTCGGAGTTATGATCGATTTCATTGTTCATACTCTAACTTGTTCGTTTGACGTTAATGCTCTTAATATGTCAAATTTGTGAAGTCATAATTCAAAAGCTAAACTTGATAATAATTCAACATTCCAGTCAACCGCGTTTTTTAAATAATAAATGAGGAGCAAAAAATAGTCTAGTAGCTGAAACATCGGATTTTCAATACCTTAATTAAGAATTCTTGACATTTTATTTTATTAACTAGTACTAGTTTATTTTGGAATCTAGAATACCTTTTTTCTGGTGATGCGGCAATAAAGCAGATTATAGGCATATAGGTACACAGAATGATATGTTAATTTTTAGTGTCATTAATGGCTTTCCTTATTACAAACAAGAATGAAAATTGAAAAACCTAAATTTTGAAAGCGTTAATATTTTTTACATGTTGAAATTACATTGCGCGAGAGGTGCATGTATCAATAAGTTGAAAAAATTCGACGATGAGGTATAGGACTCGGTAGCTCAATTGGTAGAGCAACGGCACGGAAAGCTGACGATACCGGTTCAAGTTCTGCCCGAGTCGAATTTTTTTTTAATTTATTTTCGATTTTTAAATTGAACATAATTTTGATAACGCTTCTCAAACCATAGGAATTCAAAACTTCTAGATCTTGAAACATCTGTCAAGAGCAATTGTCAATTTTATATAAATATACTTCAATTGACATAATAATATTTACATACTGTCTATAGTTTATGCGAGTAGTACACATTCAATAAAACACTTTAACGGTTTAAAACGGCTGCTGCAAAGCATCCGAAACATCGGGCCGAAGTTAAAAATCATTTTCAAATAAGCTTAACTAATATATCACGTTTTAAACCGTTGAAGTAATTTATTTAAATAATAATATTTACAAGCCGATTAATTTATGCGGAAAATAAAAACATAAAACACAAATTTAACGTTTAATAATTAAAACAGCAGTAAACGGGTTTGCTTTTATTGACCATTTTACTGTCAATATTAGCATATTTTTCTTAAATTAAAATTTAATATCTTAAGACCTAGATTCTAGTTTATACTTCTGTATACCTGACCTCGACAATTAATTTCGTTTATAATATACTAGCTGAGTCACGCGACTTTGTACGCGTAGAATAATTATTTTGGATATAAATTTTTGTTTTTGCAAACCCCCGTGTTCAACTTTATAAATTTGCTGTTACCCACGACGTCGTCCTCGTCCCGTCGTCCTTGTGAGTTAATCTTAAAAGATTGACATAATTTTTGGGTATCTTGAACCGTTTTCGCAGCGTACGCAATGGATGAATATTTTTTTCAGTTTTTTCGACATTTCCCGATGTTTCTTAGCTCATATTAGTCACAGCGCTATGTTTTAGAGCCTATAAGTCTTCCTCAAAAAATTACCAACCAATACTAAAAGAGTTTTTGAATTCGTATTACTTGTTAGTAGTTAGTTAGTGAGCGCGTTAACAAACAAACAAATTCTTCAGCTTTATGGTATATTTAGGAGGTGACACGGTTGTGCTTCAAAGAGCAAATTATCTTCACAAATTTTTTGGTGCTAGTTGAATTCCGCCAAACTGCACTTCTGCAGCTTAGGTTTAAGCTCTTAGAACCTTCTCCTGGTGTGGGACAGTAGTTTGAATATACTTTTTTCTCTATAAAATTATAAAATATATTTATAAAAAAATATGAATATGTTGTCTGTCCGTTCGTCGTGATTCTGCAGAGTATTCAAAAGAGCAACCGAGAAGAACACCCAAGACACTAAGTCTTACTTTTTACAACATGTGCTTGCTTAACAAATGCCGTTAGCCATGAAGCTATAACTAATATATATATATATATATATAGCTAAGCTCTGGTGGTACCCGTGACCACGGCCGCTGCGACGCATCCGAAACGTTGGGCCGCAGTTACAACTAATTTGTAAACAAGTTTAAATAATAAATTCCGCGTTTTAAACCGTCAAAGAGTTTCATTTAATTGTGTACTACTCGCGTAAACTACAGACCCATACAGTCTGTAGGTTACGCGAGTAGTACGATAGTCTACTTCCTGCATAATTCCTATTTTGTGCACTTGAGTACAAGGCCGTCCAAAATAAGAACCAGTTTATGAATGAAACTGTTATAACGACTGGCACCTGTCCGATTATTAAAATAATGCGCTTGCGCAACCATAGAATTGGAACAATCGAAAATAATTTGAATAACTCGCCTTTTTGTCCGAACAATGGGAATAGTGTGCTTGTATTGACAGCTATATGCTGTATAAAGCCACGCCAATATCAAATGTAGTCCATTTGTAGACCGTGGGTTTTATTGTTAAACCTTTAGGGCACTAGGTATAAGCTGCGTCCGCGACTTCGTCCGCCTGCAGTAGTTATTTTGCGCATCAAAATTTGTTTTTGCAATCTTCCTCCTCCGCGTCTCGTCGTTTGTTAATCTTAAAAGATAGACACATACGGCCGCGGACATCTTATTAGATCGCTCAAATAGGGATCATTCTTACATACATTTTTTTTTTGCGTAACTTGAACCGTTTCCTTAGCGCACGCAGTGGCATCACACATAGAGTTTTCCCCGTTTTCTGAATAGTTTCCAATGATCCTTAGCTCCTAGTGGTCGCATCCTGATGTTTTATAGCCTCGATAAGTTTTCTAACATAAAAAAACGATACAACCAGTAGTTCCTGAGATTAGCGCGTTCGAACAAACAAACAAATCCTTCAGCTTATTAATATTAGTCTAGGTAATGCAAGGTACTACAATAGATGTCGGCTTGCTATTATCGTGAGACATTTGGTTTGTCTAAAAACAATACTATTCAATGGGAATAATGTAGAAATAGATAACACAAAAGAGAGCCGAACCCACGACCAACAACATTACCGTAGGTTTGAGTTCCACTTAAGCCGCTGTCTTAAGTGGAACTCAAACTTATCAATTTTTACAAAATATTTATTACGAATATAAGTTCGCCTTTAGGGTATGGGAAAACACATATCTGTGTTTCTTTCACTGGTCGACAGAAAATCATTGTATTGTTTCCCCTGAAATCAAAGTCGGGTAACGCATTTAGTAACTGTAATCACTAACCATTTCGATATGTAAATAAAATACTTTAACGGTTTAAAACGCGATATATTAGTTAAAATTATTTGAAAATGATTTTTAACTTCGACCCGACGTTTTGTCAATCGTTTTCAAATAAGTTTAACTAAAATATCGCGTTTTAAACCGTTAATGTGTTTTATTTAAATGTGTACTAGTCGCATAAACTATTGACTAGTTCATTTTGACATGCTAAAATATGCTTCTAGATATAATAAAATTATATAGTGCAATCATGCAAAAAGTAATTTATATCAAATTATTTCGATATAAAAACTATAATGACCACAAATGTGATTATAACTGACCATGACAAACTTTAAAATTGGCAAACTTAAATTTAGACTAGCTTAAAACAAACTTATGCTTACTTACTACACGGTGGCACAGTTAGTAGAACAACAGCACGGTACGTCTGATCTTGGATTCGGATCCCGCGATTGACATACCTTTTTTCTATAAAACACTGTTAACGGCTTAAAACTTGAAATAAACTATACTAGACTAGACATATCGGGTCGTATTTAAAATTAGAATTAAATTTAATATATTTCGTGTTTAAAACCGTTAAAAGTGTGTTAATTAAAGGTGCACTAGTCCCGTAAATAACCGAATAGTATCTTATAATTAAATTAATCTTATATTTGTTGCCCAATGAACAACAAAATAAATATTAGGTTGTAATTAAAGGAGCTAAATGAATTTTATTTAGTCAAATCTTTACATAACTTTGACCTAAGACAATTACAAATATAAGGTTTATTGTTAGGTTGACAAGATTTATTATCAAATTCTTTATTACAGTGAAGTACCTACTAATTTTTTTTTTTGTATTATTCTCATTTGTTTTTGTTAGTTTTATTTCCATAGTCTTTACAATATTAAGTTTCCTACATATAAAAATAGGGTCACGTACGAATTTAATATTTTGTTTGCTTTTGAATCTTCGGTTAAGGATTCCAATGTCTCCCTGCAACCACGGCTGCTGCAAAGCATCCGAAATATCAAGCCGTAGTTAAAATAATCTTGTGATACGTTTAACTAATATATATCGAGTTTTAAACCGTTAAAGTATTTTATTTAAATTCCATAGTATATTTAAGTTTTCACGACACTAAATAATATGTTTATATTTGAATACGTTTATACTTTTAAAAATCTCCAGCCTTACTATAACAACATACAACATTGTATAATGCCGTGTTAGGGCACAGTCGGTGTAGTTTAATTGTATTGTTTTACGATTTATGATTGTAATATTCTTGGCATTAGGGCGGGGCTAACTTTTCGTCACGTTGGTATTGTTACAGCATAGACTAAGCTAGGCAATGTAATCGGACCATAACAGGATAAACTTACATAATAAAGCGACAAAAACACTTTTTAAAAGAAATTATTTATTAAGGTATTGACTAAACTAGGATACAATGTATATGGAACGAGATTCGAAGTAAGAATGAATATGGTTGGAAAAGGAACAGGATTTTATACGGTTGGGGTGTGGGAAATGGTAACAAAAAAGTCATTAACTAACGTTATTTATGAGAACTAATCATGAACCGAGTTAAACAATATTATTTATGAGATATTGAAAAGTAGACATGGATTTTGAGTTAAACAATATTATTTATGAGACATTGAAAAGTAGACATGGATTTTGGAGTGTGAGAAATGGTATCGACAAAGTCATTAAGTAATCATGAACTAAGTTAAACAATGTTATTTATGAGATATTGAAAAGTATGGTTTATGAGCTATTGAAAAGTAAACATGGATTTTGGAGTGTGAGAAATGTTATCAACAAAGTCATTAAGTAATCATGAACTAAGTTAAACAATGTTATTTATGAGGTATCGAAAAGTAAACATGAAAAGGTAATTATATAATAATAAAGGTGAATAATGTAACGATATAATAATATAGAGTTTTGGATTATGTAACACCTCCCCCCTTAGAATAAAGATTGGGCGCTAGTGCCCGATTTTTGATGTGGGGCGTGATCTTCATCTTCTGAGATGTTGAAGTCCGTCATAGGAATGGCGTGAGCTTGAATTCTCGTTGACTGTCGAGTCGATCTTGATGAGCGGTCGTAGCAATTGTTAAAGATTTGAATACAATGGGTGTCTCTATTTATGAGTCTTCTTTTAAGACATTTTTTAAATATGATATATATTGCTGTTAAAAGCAGAAATATGGAAGATATGAACGAAAACCAGGAAAATTGGTTTTGATGCCTTTTAACGAAAGGTTTATTTTTTGTTTCGAGGATATGTTCGTTTTGCTTGTTGAGTTCATGTTTAATTTTGTTGAGCGAGTCAAGGGGAACTTCGTTGATTGAGATAGGCAGCAATGATGGCGTTTTGATCTTTGAAGTGTCTTTGAAACAATCTTCGTTACGAATATCTGGAACGATGATCGGAAACGTGATGTTTTCTTCTTTGTCGTTCTGGTAGACGAGAGTGGTGTAACCGGTGTGTAGTTTGCAGTTCTTGTCAAGTGTGATGACACCGGATCCTTGTATAATATGATGAGATACTTCATTACCACATTGTAATATTGATTGTGTGGTATTAGTTAGAATGTAGAACCACATATTTTCGGAAATAGGTTGGAAAGTGTTGATGTCAGCGTTGAATGTTGATGTTGTGCAACTGCTTGGCATGGATGTGGATATGCTGAATAAAACTTGAACTTCGCAGATAGGGCGTGCATCGGCGTTGTAAACTACGATGTTGCGGCATACTCTCCTCCTTTCAGCGTAGCGTTGGCAACTTTCTAGGGTGCTCATCGTTACATAGTGTTCTCCAGCCGGGCTCGTAGCTAGATACTTATGCTCCGGAAGAATTGTGGAATATAGGGAGGAATGAGGATGTTGGATAGGAATGGAGTAAATGTGATATAGTTTAAGGAGTTCGTTGTTGATTAATGGAAATTCTAAAATATATACTAATTTGTTTGAATAGACATAAGCGGAAAGCTGAGAAGAATCTAGTATAGCTCGGATGTTGTTAATTGTTACTGGGTAAAGTAATTGTTTAGAAGTACGGGCATAATTAGATAATAGGAGCTCTTTATAAAGTTTGTTTAAAGGTATAATTGAAGGATGGACAATATTAGACTTAGCAAATAAAATACTGGAGAGACAGTCATTTATAGTCGTTTCCAGACTTATAACAAGTTCTAAAATCTGAATAGATATTGTCAAAATGTTTTCTGTAACTTTAAGGTCAAAAATAGTACCAGTTGTAGTATTAAAATAGTCATTTAATTGTTGAATGTTATGATTAATTATTTGTTCGTCATAGGAAATCTGTAAAATAGTCTCGTTAAAATTTTTAATTGTTGACGATGTGATTTGAGTTTGTTTTTCTAAAAGTGTCGTAATATCGAGTTCGCGTTTTTCCAATAAATTGATGCAATTGTCATAATGTGAAGCGTCTTTTGCATCAGGAGTACCTATGAGGTATTTCAAAACTCTGCCTAAACCATCAAATAATTCTCTCTTCTTTCGAGAGTTTTCGCCAAGATACATTTTTAGTTCAGAGATTCTGTCGTTAATTTTATTCAAATTCGTTTTAAGATATGATTTTGTAGAGATGACCGTAGGAAGAGTGGAATATTTTGTCGCTAAAATATCAAAATTAGAACATAGACGTAAAAGGGATTCGTGAGCTGTGATTATAGGTTTTAAATCTTTATAAATAATTAATTTCCAGGATTCGCTTGATATTGAAATCGTACCTTCTTCTTTATAGAATAGACCGGAATGTGTAGGTAATGGTTTTGTTAGATTGGCAACAATTCCCGTGGTTGCCCTGAAATAGATAAACGGTTTTTTGTAAGACAGTGACATAACTTATTACTAATAAAATCTCGTAAACGAATATATATATTTTATAACCTATTATGTATAAAATAAGACATGTCCTAAGAACTAGGAGATTGGGCCTCTGTAAAGCTGACCCTAAAAATTTGTAAAGTTGCATATAATATATAAGAACTTGAAGTAATGAAAAAAGTAATTGAGAACTTAAAATAACGAATATAAAAATTTAGGATTAAAAGATTAATTATACTTAATTAAGTGATAGTGATTGAACGTGAAATGGTCGGAGTCTATCCGCATGTACGAGTTGGTTCTTGTGGGATGTTTTGACGATATAATTATTGTTGAAACCTACTCGAATAACCTCAAAAGGTCCTTGCCATTTTGAGTCAAGATTGTTAGGATTAGGGACACGTAACATGACTTTACTTCCGACTTGATATTGAGCTAAGTTTTTAATTTGACTATCATATCGTTCTTTAGCCTTTTCTTTCATGTTTTGTAATCGTCTCAGAGCGGAATCTCTTGCTACTCTGAGTCTTTCGTTGAGATCTCTAATATAGTCACATGCAGTGTATTCTGGGATGAGTTTCATGGAATAAAGTGAACGTGGTTTATAACCAAAAAGGAGTTCATGTGGCATATAACCTGTTGAATTATTAATTGAAGTGTTGTGACACATTATGGCAAAAGGAATTATTTTATCCCAATTTTTTAATTTGCGACTGTGATACATACGTATATGATCTCGCAATGTTGCATGAAAGCGTTCTAATGCACCATTCGTCTGAGGATGATACGTAGTATTGAAAGTGTGATTGCTACCTAGGAACTTGTTGAGTTGTTTAACGACGTTATTAGTAAATTCAGTACCTTGATCGGAATGAAATCTTTTAGGTATACCATAATGTTGACAAAAATGGATGATTTCGCGAGCAACAGTAACAGCTTCTTTGTCTGAAATGGGATAAGCTTGAACAAATCTAGTGAGATCGTCTTGTAAGGTTAAAACGTATTTATTATTATTATCGCTAATATCGGAATATGAGACTAAATCCATAGAGACGCGTTCGAATGGTTCTGTTGATTGAGACGTTATTACCATTGGTGCCTGAAAATTCTTTCTTTGGATTTTATTACGTTGACAAATAAGGCATGATTCTACATAATTCTTAATTTCATTGGTCATATTTTTCCAAAAATAATCATTACGAATTTTTCTAGTGGTTTCTACAATTCCGCGATGTCCAGAAAGTGGTTCATCGTGATATGTTTTAAGAATCATAGGTATTTCATCCGGCTTAGGATATTTAATATTATTTTGACAAATAGTTATTTCACATTCATAAATGTCAGCGATATAAGAAGTTATTTTGAGTTGTTCATTTCCATTAAGTTTACAAGTGGAGTTATTTTTTAGTTCGGGAATATAGAGAGCTTTTATGTCATGCTTTTGTAAACACGTCATTAATGCTTTAAAATAACTTTCAGCATCCCAAGGATCGAAGTGATTGGGCCTTGTTGTACAAAAATATAAATTTTGTTTTTCATTTGACACTAAGAGGTCGACGTCGTAAAGTGATTTTAACCTTTTAAGATAAGGGTCGACTTGAAAACAGGAATGAATTGCTTCGTTGAAAAGATTATCCTTATCAGAATTTTCACAGGACGTTGGAATAAATATGTCTTTATGTCTAGAGTCTAAAAGATTATCTGGAGAAACTTTAAGTTTGGGACCATCGATTGATCGGTCGACTGAGAGGAAATGTTCATAGTTAAGATGTAAGAGATCGTCGTGATTAGATGTAGGGATTGTGTTGTTTTGACTGAGGTCGTCTTGAGTTAAATCTACAATATTGGAATTGAAAATAGGAGGACGAGATAATGCATCTGCATTCGTATTACATTTTCCGGCCTTATAAATTATTTCGTAATCGAATTCTTCTAATTTAAGTCTCCATCGCACTAGTCGACTACCTGGATCTTTGATTGAGAATAACCATGTTAGAGGTTTATGATCTGTCACGATTTTGAATCGTCTGCCGAAGAGATATGGACGAAAATGTTTAACTGCCCATACGATAGCTAGAAGCTCTCGTTCGATAGTGGAATAATTTGTTTCGGCTTTATTGAGAGTTCGAGACGCATACGCAATAGGGAGATCTTTACCAATTTCTCCTTGAGATAAGATTGCGCCTATGGCATGAATTGAAGCATCGGTTGTGAGTACAAATTCTTTACTGAAATCGGGATATTGAAGAATAGGGATTGTTGTGAGAATATTTTTACAAGTATCAAAAGCTTGTTGTTGAGATTCAGACCAAATGAAAGGAACGTTTTTCTTTAAAAGACTAGTCAAAGGTTTTGTTAATTTACTAAAGTTAGGAATGAAACGTCGATAATAACCTGCTAGACCTAGAAAAGATTTAATGTCTTTACACGACTTAGGGATTAGGAATTCTTTTACAGCTCGAACTTTTTCAGGATTAGGTTTGACACCTTCGTTAGAAATGATATGACCCAAATAAGCTACTTCCTTTCTGAGAAATTCACATTTATCGGGTTGAATCTTTAAACCATGCTGTCTTAAACGTTCGAAGACTTCAGTGAGTTTTGTTTCGTGTTCTTGAAGGCTAGATGCAAATACGACGATGTCATCGAGATAAACAAAGCAACGTTCGCCTTGTAATCCATAGAGAACGCTATCCATAGCGCGTTGAAAAGTCGCTGGGGCATTTTTAAGCCCGAAAGGCATTCGTAGGAACTCGTAATGCCCATATGGAGTATTGAAAGCTGTTTTTGATATATCCTTTTCGCTTAATTCAATTTGGTGGAATCCAGATGCTAAATCGAGAGTGGTAAAATATATGGAATGACCAAGTTTGTCAAGGATATCGGTAATGTTAGGAAGTGGGTAACTGTCACCAATTGTTACTTCGTTAAGTTTTCGATAGTCGATGACAACCCGCCACTTACGTTTACCTGAAGCGTCGGTTTTCTTGGGAACTACCCAAATGGGACTACTCCATGGTGAAGTACTTGGACGTATTATGTCGTCTCTAAGCATCTTGTCAACTTGAGTTTTTACTTCTTGTTGATGTATGTGAGGGAATCGATATGTTTTTGTATGAATAGGTGTAACTGAAGTTGTGGGAATGGTATGTTTAGTGTGATTTGTAAATGTTAATTTATTACCTTCAATATAAAATATGTCGCAATATTGTTCTACTAATTTAGTCAAGGAATCGCATTCCTCAGAATTCAAATGATTTGTCCTTATTAGTTTACTAACAGTGTCATATGAATTTTGATGATTATTATTTGTACTATTAAAGGATTGGATTTTATAAGCATCGGAAGATTCGTGATATGGTTTAATATCATAAATATAAGGAATTGAAATGTATTTATCCTCGTTACTAGAATTAACACAAGTTATTAGAAAGTTATAATTATTTACTTTAACCAAAGCATTAGGAATCGTGAGATTTTCGTCAATTGTTTGTTTATCAACGATAGCAAAGCCATTAGTGACTTCCTTAGAAAAACAACTAATTACAGTCTCGGATCGTTTGGGAATCATTTGCTTATCTATTTGTTGTTTTGGTTCTTCGCCTAAGAAAAATAAATTATAAGACTTATGTTTAACTCGCATTGTTTTTGACTGCACATAAATATTTACATTGAATTTGGACATAAAATCGTTTCCTAAGATACCGTCAGCTATGATATTAATATCTGCTACATGAAATTTATGCGTAGGAAATTGATCAAGCGATAGTTCGCAAGTACCATATGTTTGAATAGTAGAATTATTATTAGAAACACCAATTATAGATACTTTGTTTTCCGAGTTGATTAAATGGTTAAGAATCTTGTCTTTTCGAATTACAGATATAGCAGCGCCTGTGTCAATTAAAAGTACAATTGGTTGTTGGTCAATATGAAATTTACAATGCAATAAGTTTTCAGGAGGTATGTTAAGAGATTGTATATTATATGATTTTAGATTTTGATTACCTGTAGATTCTAGAACGTGAGAGTAAGATTTAAGAATAGGTTTCGATTTGGGTTTCGATTGACGTTTAGGTTTTCTAGATTTGTTCCAATTAGAAAGTTGAGGAGATACAGAGGAATTAGTAGATTCAGTGGATTTAGTAAGTGTATTGGGATTTTCTTTTGAAAGAAAATGTGTTTCGATAGTTTGTGTACCGAAATCACGCATTTGTCTCCGATAGACTGGTGGATTTAGATGGGATGTGTTTGTAGTGTGAGGATTTTGACTGACAGGAAGTTGTCCCCGATGGACTGGAATGGACTTTCTATCAGTTGTTATCCGTTTATCGTGTCTTTGTGTTACTGAAATTGAATGTTCTCGAGTTCTTGGTTGCCCGGGTTCGATACGTGGACTTGAGCGAGAGTGCAAGGAATTGAAACGGTTTCCGAAGACTCGCTCGTCTCTTCGGCCGTCTGTGAGTTTAAATGGTTGACATGTATGTTTTGCGAGTTTTGTGTGTTGAATGTATGTCTGTTGTTGTTGAACTGACGTTTGCGACACTCGGATATATTGTGTCCTTTGTTTTTACAATAATTACAAAACTTTAGTGTATATTGTGGAGTAGATGTTATATGTGGGACTCTTTGTTCGGAAAACTTAGGTGAAGGACGAGGAATAGGATAATTACGAACTGGAGGTCTTGTATTGGGGATTAACGCTTGCCGTGCCTTATTCATTCTCCTAATTTTTTCTTCTTGCATGGCAAAATTGCCAGCATCATTAATATTAGAGAATTCGCGAGTTCTTAACATTACTCCTATGTCGGAACTAAGACCGTTAATAAAAACATTTAAAGCCGTTTCTTCCGCCGTTAGTTTTCTACCGATTAGAGAATCGTCAGTTATTTCGGTTGTTAATTTCTCTAAGATTTTATTGCGACAAAGGTCGACTCTATGGTAATACTCAGTGACAGTCTCGTTTGGTTTTTGAAACATGGTCTGGAGTTCTAAATTTAAATGACCTAGTGTTTTCGTTTGTGAGAATCTCTGAATTAAATATGTTTTTAATTCGACCCAATTTTTATATTTTTTGGCGTGGATCTCTGAAGAAGAGGGACCAGTAATTTTGTTTAAGGCATAAACTAATAACAATTCCTGTTGCTGAATAGTCGCTAAGTTAAATGCAGAGTCACATGATCGTATAAACCTATAGACTTCCGAGTTTAATTCGGTACGAAAGTCTGGAATCAACTGTAATAATGTCGGGAGAGAAACCAACTCCTGTGGTTTTGCGTCAACTTTGGGGTTAGACATAATGATATATGATGAAATAGAAAAAAAAAAAAAAAAAAAAAAATAAGGAAATAGGAACTTGGAAATGAGCAAAAGTATTAAAGCCACTTACCAGAGTAACACCAGCAGCACGAGTTTCATTATTGGTTCGGCAAAGTTATTTTTAAAAGTCTACGACTACCGTAAATTCTAAGGTCGACGATGTTTGTTCTACCTAGGAACTACGTTTTAACTTTGTCTTTAATGCACGCACTACTATATTATCCTACCGACTGCGCCAATTTTGTTACGCGGCAGCGACAAAAACACTTTTTAAAAGAAATTATTTATTAAGATATTGACTAAACTAGGATACAATGTATATGGAACGAGATTCGAAGTAAGAATGAATATGGTTGGAAAAGGAACAGGATTTTATACGGTTGGGGTGTGGGAAATGGTAACAAAAAAGTCATTAACTAACGTTATTTATGAGAACTAATCATGAACCGAGTTAAACAATATTATTTATGAGATATTGAAAAGTAGACATGGATTTTGAGTTAAACAATATTATTTATGAGACATTGAAAAGTAGACATGGATTTTGGAGTGTGAGAAATGGTATCGACAAAGTCATTAAGTAATCATGAACTAAGTTAAACAATGTTATTTATGAGATATTGAAAAGTATGGTTTATGAGCTATTGAAAAGTAAACATGGATTTTGGAGTGTGAGAAATGTTATCAACAAAGTCATTAAGTAATCATGAACTAAGTTAAACAATGTTATTTATGAGGTATCGAAAAGTAAACATGAAAAGGTAATTATATAATAATAAAGGTGAATAATATAACGATATAATAATATAGGGGGGGGGGGGGGGGGGGGGGGGGGGGGGGGGGGGGGGGGGGGGGGGCCCCCCCCCCCCCCCCGGGGGGGGGGGGGCCCCCCCCCCCCCGGCGTGATTTTTTTTTTTTTTTTTAAAAATTAAAAAATAAAAAAAAAAAAAAAAAAATTGATATAATATATTATAATTTAAGGTTGGGGGGGGGGGGGGGGTGTGTGTCGCGCCCCCCCCCCCCCCCCCCCCCCCCCCCCCCCCCCCCCCCCCCCCCCCCCCCCGCGCCAAAAAAAATAAAAAAATATAAAAAATATTTTTTTTCTTTGTTTTTTTTGGGTGTTGTTTTGTTTTTTGTGGGGGGGGGTGTTGGGGGGGGTGGGGGGGGGGGGGGGGGGGGGGGCGTTGTTTTTTTTTTTTTTTTTTTTTGTTGGGGGGGGGGGGGGGCCCGCGCCCCCGGGTTTTTTTTTTTTTTTTTTTTTTTTTTTTTTTCTCCCCCCTTTTTTTTTTATTTTTTCGGCCCCCCCCCCCCCCCCCCCCCCCCCCCCCCCCCCCCGGTTGGTGGGGGGGGGGTGTTTTTTTTTTTTTTATAAAAAATATTTTTTTTTTTTTTTTTTTTTTTTGGGGGGGGCGGCGCCCGGGGGGGGGGGGGGGGGGGGGGGGGGGGGGGGGGGGGAGAGGGGGGGGGGGGGGTGGCCCCCCCCCTCCCCCCCAAAAAAAAAAAAGCCCCCCACCCCCCCCCCCCCCCCTTTTTTTTTTTTTTTTTTTTTTTTTTTGAAAAAAAAAAAAAATTTTTTTTTTTTTTTTTTTTTATTTTTTTTTTTTTTTTTTTTTGTTTTTTAGAAAAATTTAAATGAAAAAAAAATATATTTTTTTTTTTTTATTTTTTTTTTTTTTTTTTTTTTGGGGTGTTAAAAAAATTTGTTTTTTTTTTTTTTTTTTTTTTTTGGTGGGGGGCCCCCCTCTCTATTTTTATGGGAAAGTTTTTTTTTGTGTGTGTTTTTTTTTTTTTTAAAAAAAAAAACACCCCCCGAAGGGGGGGGGAAAACCCGGCCCCCCCCCCCCCCTTTTTTTTTAAAAAATAAAATTTTTTTTTAAAAAAAAAAAATATATTTTTTTTTTTTTTTTTTTTTTTTTTAAAAAAGTGTGTTTGGGGGGGGGTGTTTTTTAATTTAAAAAAAAAATTTTTTAAAAAGGAAAAAAATTGGGAAAAAAAAAAATATTTTTTTCCGCGGGGGCGGCGTTGTGTTGGGAGAAAGAAGGGGGGGGTTTTTTATTTGGGTGGGTAGTTAGTATATATATATATATATATATACTAGTTACACTATTACATATATACATATAGTAAATTCCACAACCCCACCAGCCGCCACTGTTCGTAAGAATATTTTAATTATTATAAAAATCAAACTTATGAAATACTATCTATAATTTACGCGAGTAGAACACATTTAAATAAAACACTTTAACGGTTTAAAACGCGATATATTAGTTAAACATATTTGAAAATGATTTTTAACTTCGGCCCGACGTTTCGGATGCTTTGCAGCAGCCGTAGTCACTGGGAGACAGAGGGGCCGAAGTTAAAAATCATTTTCAAATAAGTTTAACTAATATATCGCGTTTTAAACCGTTAAAGTGTATTATTTAAAAAATCAAACTTATGACTAAATTAACTATACACAAATTTATTGAACGCCACAACACTTCACTAATAAGATACCTAAGCCTCGAATAATTGCAAAACAAGAAACGCGATTCTGTAATACTTTATCAATAAGTATTAAATGCAGTAGCGGTGTGTCAGAAGCCTAATAAGCGCAAATAGTGGTGTAACTATTGATAAGCGGAGTTAAGTACAGC
This sequence comes from Leptosia nina, assembly GCA_963661955.1. Lineage (NCBI taxonomy): Eukaryota > Metazoa > Arthropoda > Insecta > Lepidoptera > Pieridae > Leptosia > Leptosia nina. The sequence continues at coordinate 8,777,559 of CAVLEF010000006.1, read as the reverse complement.
CTGCGAGCCTGGTATTAGTTTACCACCTTCATTTATTATTGCTAACGATTACCTTGCGTACGTTACCGCCAGTCATCACAAATCAGACATTCTGGAGAATGTCCAGCAAATACATAGGCAGAATACCAAACTAACCCCTGCTTGATGGTAGGTAAAAAACGCTGTAGACCTAATTTGGCTTTGGATATTTGGAAATCCTTAGACACGATTAAACTTGACGGCTCTTCATCTGTGGACGGTAGATAGTTCATGAGTTAGACGGAATTTCGATATTCCTACCATCCATTTGATATCCAGATTTCCAGACGAAGTCCAACGTGTTTTAAAAGATTTTAAAAATGTTGGACACAGGGTCGATCGAATCCATGAGACGTCGTTTATTAGGCATACATTGCCACCAATAGACCAAAGAGCCCGTTGACGGGTTTTAGTTAAACATAGTTAACTAGGATACAAGTTTAAACGATTTTTATTCTTAAAGTTACCTAAGATCGTCACTGCTATCAGAGTACTAAACGCAACAATGTTTAACTAATTACCTATTCGTTATTTTTCATTAATAACATAGGTATTTAACTTTAATATGTTATTGCACATGATAGCACTATACAAATTTAAAATAATTACATAGAAAAAAATTACGACTACGGCAGCACTCGACCCGGCACAGCCTGTATTACTGTTGCTGTAACCAAATGAGCTACCGAGTCACTCTTGGACTCAGATCCCGGTAATTAAAAATCGATTTTTAATTAATATCCTAGTTATTTTATAGAATGCCGAATTATAAGGATTACCTGTAACATACATAAACCGGTACTGCTTTGATGGATTGAACTTTCTTTGAATAGTATAAAATTAAGCGTTGGACAAATAATTGATATTCCGCGGACAGGTATTGATGATATGTTTTGATTTGTGATAATAATATTGTTGACATATTACGTGTATTTAAATAAAACACTTTAACGGTTTAAAACGCGATATATTAGTTCAACTTATTTGAAAATGATTTTTAACTTCGTCTCCCCGTGACCACGGCTGCTGCAAAGCATCCGAAACGTCGGGCCGAAATTAAAAATCATTTTCAAATAAGTTTAACTAATATATCGCGTTTTAAACCGTTAAAGTGTTTTATTTAAATAATATTGATGACATATTACGTGTAGTTTTGCGATATATTTTTTTATTGCGAGAAGCTTTCAATTATTGTTCGCGACTCGGCCTTGGACGTACTCATTTAGGATTAAGATAGAGTCTAACATTTTTTCAACAAAATATAAATAAAAAAAAAAAAGATTTGACACGGGCGGGACTCGAACACGAAGATTGGTGTTGCTTTAAGCAATTAACCTACCGTGTCTCGTTATAGGGCAGGCTGAATAGATTTTTATTTTATATGATAACATGTGTAATAACATATGGAAATATAAAAGTTTTATAATTATAAATTGTCAAAAAAACATTGGATCTGCCGGGATACAAACCCACAACCCATTGGTGTCTAGCAACATTGCTACCGTATGAAATTATTTCACGGTTTAAAACGCAAAATGTATAAGTTACACACACTTAAAATACTGCCCGACGTTTCGGATTTAAATAAAAATAAGTTTATCAAATACATTTCGCGTTTTAAACCTTTAAAAGTTAAATTAAAAACGATTATAAATTGATAAAGTTACGACACGGACAGGACTTGAACCGGCATCCACAGCGCACCGTGCTGTTGCTCTAACCAATTGAGCTACCGTCCCCTACACGTCATCGTCGATTTTCACCCTTTCATATATGCACCTCTCGCGCAATATTCTTTATGTTACATAGCGCCATCTTGTAAAAAGTTTTCATGTTTTCAGTATATGATCAAAGGAAAAAATAAACGCCTCAGGACTACAACAATTGCCTTACACTAGTAGTTACAATTATTTATTTTATCAACATTCAAGTTTATGATATTTTAGCATCGCCGTTTTACTACATCGGTAACGCCCACTGAGTCTGGCTCCCAAGGTTCTACCTTTCGTGACCACTGTTTACTTAATTAATTTAATTTATCCACTAAGTGCGCACGAGTTTAGGATATTGGTTCTCGATAAGGTTTATCGCTGGTCCGATCGCGACTATTATTTCCCATAGAACAGGATATTTGTTAACACTTTTTCGATTTATTGTTCTATTCTGTTTAATACGAAATCTATTAGAAACATTTTACAGTATTGGTACTGATGTAACGGTTTAAAACGCGAAATATATTATACTAGCTGTGTCAGCAACTTTGTCCGCGTAGAATAGTTGTTTTGGGCATCCAAATTTGTTTTTGCAAATCTCTACATCTTTATAAATTTAATCTACTACATAGTGTCGAGGACATTTTTTCATTTTAATTTAATCATTTAATCATTCCCCGCATTTCACATTTCCCGCTGTATCTTCACTCTTATTAGTGACAGCGCGATGTTCTATAGCCTTCCTCGATAAATGCTCTAACCAACACAAAAATAATTTTTCAATTCGAATTCGTAGTTCCTGAAATCAGCGCGTTCAAACAAACAAACTCTTCAGCTTTATATATTAGTACTAGCTGAGCCGGCAAACGTTGTTTCGCCATATAAATAATTTTACTAAAATGTCTATTAAAAAATAAGGGTTGATCGTAGAAGGGTGAAAATTGAGGCGTGTATGTATTTTTGTATGTTGTATCATAAAAAAATAGAAATTAAAAATTTTGTTTAAAAAATAAAAAAAAATATTTAAGGGTGAACAACCCATATCACTTAGGGGGATGAAAAATAGATGTTGTCCTATTCTCAGACCTACTGAATACACATATCAAATTTGGTGAAAATCGGTCGAGCCGTTTCGGAGGAGTTCAAGTTCGAACACCGTGACATACGAAACGTCACATCGTAGTTACAATGAAAAATATATTTCTCGTTTTAAATCGTTTAAAGTTTTTTGTTTAAATTTGTACTACTCAAGTAAACTACAAACAACACTGGTACAGATATACAACAACCATGCCAAACTAACAATTCAAAAAAGTATTAGTTTAAATACTGTCTGTAGTTTACGCGAGTAGTACACATTTAAATAAAACACTTTAACGGTTTAAAACGCGATATATATTAGTTAAACTCGTTTGAATACAAATTTGACTACGGCCCGACGTTTCGGATGCTTTGCCGCAGCCGTGTTCACGCGGAGACTAAAGATGGAGAATAATAAGGAAAATAATTTTCAAACAAGTATAACTAATATATATCGCATTTTTCGCTTATTTAGAATTATATCTTTTCAAATATCTCTTTATAACACGAAAACAAGACAAATTAATAAAAAAACTACCTATCTATTAGTTATTTATTTACCGGATGATCAAAACGATTTCGACTCGGCCAGTGTCAACGCTATCAGCCATAGAGCACGTTAGCACTTAGATCATAATTTCACAGATACGCAGTAAATATTTATTATCTGTCATTATATAAAACGGCTATGCGTGAGGATTCGTTTCAAGTTAACGTCTTAATAACGGGTACTCGCTGTCGGCGTTATAAATAACAATTTACACCGCAACACATAAACTGTACCTGTACAAATTTCAGTTATTTATCTTGGCTCATTGCTGGGTTCGTGTTTTATGATTGGGTGTTTCAATTACTGTTAACTTGGTGTTGCCAACTTACGGTTAACGCATGGCTATAAAATAAATGCGATAAACCGGCCAGAACAACAATAGGTCCGCAAATTTCATATTTTTTATGATATAAGAAAGCAGACGAGTCTAGGGTTCTTTTGATAGTAGATGAGTACCCCAGCCATATAAAATCTATAAAAGTTGTGCTGTCGCCCTATTTGGCTTTGTGATATTTGGAAAAAATGTGTACCCGCTGGGTATCGAATTCACAACCCCTTGATTATTCCAAATTATAACCTATTTTAACTAATTATCCACCTGTTATCATTGATTGATATCATCGCCAAATATAGCGTTTGATTTTAGGATAATCTTTTCGTGTATTTCTTGATAAAGGGGCTAATTTTGTAGTTATTCAATTATATGTTATAATATGTAACTATTAAAATTATTATATATCGCATAAAATATTTATTACAAGTTACCTTTAATTATAATACTATAATATAATTTTAACGACTACCATAGCGTTATAAACCATTAAGATGTGTGACTACTTCTTGAACCTTAATTGTTCGGAAAAAAAGAAATAAAAGGGTAGTTTTGTATTATCGATACGAGGGCCGAACGAAGCTAGCGCGGGTAGACGATAGAGTGCCGCTCGTGCGTGTTGATTGTGCACAGTGTTGATTTAGTTTATATGACTGCCAAGTAAGTTTAGTTTTAACTCGTGTAAGAGAGATTTTTAAAAATTGTAATTAAATTTTTCGCGAGTTCAGTGCGTTATTAACTGTCATGAATAATCGTAAATTCAGTGTATATATTACGTGGTGAAACCTTTTTTGTGATTTTCCCTCTTATGTGATTGCCCTTTAATCCCATTAGGATACGGACATCCACAATATTAGTGTACATAATCCAGGACTGGACTGGAGGTATGTATTTAGAATATTGAACTTACTTAGCCATAGTTTATTAAAAGTGTGTATCGACATTAAAATATAATATTACTAGCTGTGCCCGCGACTTCGTTCGCGTGAAATAGCGACTTGGGGTATAATTTTTAATTATTAAGGCTGTTCATTAATTTATGTGATTGCGCATTTATCGCAGCCAATCTATGTTGTAAGTGCTACTTTGCCGCAACACTCTCACCTCACATCACTCTCACATACTCAAACTCCCACTCTCACTCTTACACTTCCATTCCCACTCCCAGTCCCACTCCTAATCCCAAAAAGCCAAAGATGAAAGTTTTACTGGTCTAGCTTCAAAAACCACGAATTTCCATACAAACTTTCACCCCCCCCCCTTTTAACCCCCTACAACACCCTTTTCGCAATATCCCTATGTCCTTTCTCAGGGTCTAGACCATCTGTGTACCAAATTTCATCCAAATCCGATCAGTAGTTTTGGCGTGAAAGAGTAACAGACAGACAGAGTTACTTTCGCATTTATAATATTAAGTAAGCATTTAAAATTATAATTAGTTACAAATACGCCTCTGTCCTATTTTAAATACAAACGTTTCTAATAATACACTATTTCTTTAATAAGTGAATAAATAGATAATAGATACTTAAATATAAGATTAAATAATGCAAAAAAATAACTAATATATGCCTCGATATATATTTTAGTTGACATTTTTGCTTACTATCGTTTACTAGCTGTGTCAGCGAGTTCGTCCGCGTATAATATTTATTTTGGGTATCCAAATTTGTTTTTGCAAACATCTACACCTTTATTAATTTAAGCTGCCTACCGTTCTTGAAAGTTAATCTTAAAAGATAGACTTATGATGTCGCGGACATTTTTTTAGATCATTTAGGAAATCTTCGTTTCGTACATATTTTTAATATACAATACACCCAATTAAACCGTTTTCGCAGTGTAAGCATCTGAAACCAAAAGAGATTAAAAAAATTCCCCGTTTTAATACTGTCTATAGTTTACGCGAGTAGTACACATTTAAATAAAACACTTTAACGGTTTAAAACGCGATATATTAGTTAAACTTATTTGAAAATTATTTTTAACTTCGGCCCGACGTTTCGGATGCTTTGCAGCAGCCGTGGTCACGGGGAGACTAAAGATGGAGGATGTCTCTGACGTCAAAGTAAAGAATTGCTACGCTAGCGCCATCTGTTCCGTCGAAGATGGTATTTGGCGAAACTGGCCGGGTCCTTACAGAATTGACTAACGTTGTCTTCGCGTTTGCTGGTATGCTGTTTATTGGGATCCAGAGTTTTTATATGGGATCCCAGGTGTTCGATAGTTTGAGACCGTCCTCCCTATTGAAATTTCGGTGTTTTTTGATTTCAATTGCTTCGCGTACCAATCTTGGAAAAAATCGACTCTCCTTTGCGAGGATTTTTGGTTGGTCAAAGCGAATGTAGTGATTGGGCCCTTCTGATGAGTGTTGGCATACCGCAGATTTGGAGAGACGTTTATGTTTTATATCCGCGACGTGTTTCTTAATTCTGTTTGAGATGCTACGCTTTGTTTGGCCGATGTAGGATAGGCCACAATCACAATCCAGTCTGTAAACGCCTGCATCTTATAAAGGGATAGTACACTTGCTTGGTTTCAGGAATTGCTGAATCTCCTTGTGCGGCTTGAAAATTGTGTCAATAGAAGCTCGATTTAGGACTCTGCTAATTCTATCTGTAACTCCCTTCACATATGGTAGGTAGGCGGGCTGACGTTTGACTGTGGGTGGCTTGTTCCTGGGATGCTTCCCCGTTTTGTTAACATTTCCCGCTGTATCTCCGCTTCTATTAGTCACAGAGCGATGTTTAATAAACTTCCTTGATTAATGGTTAAATCAACACAAAAACAAATTTTCAATTCGAACCCGTACTTCCTGAGATTAGCGCGCAAACATACGAACAAACTCCTCAGCTTTATATATTAGTATAGATGATGACTCTCATGCTTTTGTTTATTTTCCTGTCCTTAAATAAATAAGAAATATCACAAATCACACTAAACATCACGAGGAAAATGAACTAGGTTTTGACCTAGATGCATCTGATAAGGCAATGTTTCGTAAAAGTGAATAATTCAACGCGTAAGTATATGACATTAATATCAATTTATCAAACGGAAAACTGATAGAACGATTAAGTAAACGCTTTTAATATACTTAAACCAGATCAAGTCATACCATTTGCTAATTCATTATCTACTAGCTGTGCCCGCGGCTTCGTTCGCGTGGATTAGAATTTTTAATTATTTAGGCTGTTTATTAATTTTTGTAAGGGCGCATTTAGGGGAGCCAATCTATGTTGTAAGTGCTACTTTGCCGCAACACTCTCACCTCACATCACTCCTACTCTAACTCCCACTCCCACTCCCACTCCCACTCCCACTCCCACTCCCACTCCCACTCCCACTCCTATTCCCAAAAAGACAAAGAAGAAAGTTTCAATGTTCTAGCTTCAAAAACCACGAAGTTCCATACAGATTTTCACTCCCTTTTTCAACCCCTATCAACCCTTTTTGGTCCTATGTCTTTTCTCAGGCTCTAAAATATCTGTGTACCAAATTTTATTCAAATCAGTTCAGTAGTTTCGGAGTTAAAGCCGGATAGACAGACAAAGTTACTTTCGCATTTATAATATAAGGTTTAGCTTAATTGCTGGGAGATATGCGTGAAATTCACCCGACCTCTTACAAATGGGAAACGGTTATTAGCGAGGGTAATTGGGACCTTATTTATCGGTAATGAAGGGACAAATTGTATTAGGCTTGTTTTTACATCGTTGTGGGACATGGCAACGCTGTAGAAAAACTAGAAGTTACGTTACAGTGTTTTAGCTTTATATGTCCCGCTAGATGGCGTTGTAATCAAAAGACGTAAATGTTTTATTTTTGACAAACAACATCGAGGAATGGTTTTCAACAAAGAGAGGATCTCAACTTACCAAAGATTGTCTTTCTTCGTTGTAAACATTATTTAATAAGATGTTAATAATGCTATATAATATTAAGTAAGCTGTTCAGCCATCATATTAAATAATGTCTCGCCCATAAACTTAAATAGCTTTGCAGAATAGGCAAGAATATAAAATTTTCATGCCTCTTTGTAACCACTCAATTAACGTTAAACTCTATTTATCGGTTATGCATTAAAATCACCCTTATTTAGGCGTGGATACAAAATCCTCAGAAACAAAATATCCAGTCGCCAACACAGGAGCGATAAAAACAATCCAAATATGCCAGTCACTTACCTGACTACAAAGTAATAGTAGGTGATTCTCTCTTTATTATAAACAACAAAGCGTTTTCGAAGTCCAACATGTTTCAGAACAAACATGGCTGAGACACATGTTGGGCCTGGTCAGATTGAACTCACGATCCGTCAACATGTTTATATTACCAACTCCACAACTTTATACATTTTAGCTGTTACACACAACTGCGTCTGCGCCCCGTCGTTCTAGCGAATTAGTCTTTAAACATAGACATATATTGCCCGGACATTTTTTTACATCATTTAAAGAGGAATTATATTGTTTATAAATTTTTAACGGTTTAAAACGCGATATAATAAAAATTAGAATTATTAACTTCGGCCCGACGTGTTTTATTTAAATGTGTACTACTCGTGTAAACTATAGACAGTATATTAAATCGTTTTCGCTGCGCACGCACTCAAAGAATTTTCCATTTTTTTTACACATGTTATATAGTCTAAAGCCTTTCTCGATAAATTGTCTAACCAACACAAAAAACAATAATTTCAACCCAATAGTTCCTGAGATTAGCGTTCAAACAAACTGACTCTTCAGCTTCATTTAGTATAGATGTATGTTACGATTAAATCATAACACAATAAGTAATTGTGATTTTGTTTAAATATGTCGCTCCATACTTGACCTAAAGATAACACTGTGAAACCATTATAATTAAAGTAAGCCCTTGCTTATTATTTGAGGGTCGTTTGCGCAATGTTTTAATTAAGATGAACGGTGTACCACGAAAGGCGAGATCAACATTTTTACGGCCTCGTTGGTCGTGGCATGGGCCGTAGGTTCGATTTCCACCGGGTCTAAAAACTATTTTTTATCTTTCTTGGATCTTTCATTTAAGTCTTCAGAACAATTAAAAGAGCTTTGATGTGTTTGTTTGTTCAATCTCTGGATTTCCGATGTCCAAAGCCAAAATAACAGCAATATAATCTTGTTTACATGTTATATGCCTTTGGTGTTTTACCTATAATCAATTGATTCCTATGCTTGCCTGTCTCTGTCATAAAGAACATGAAGTAATGTTCACGAAACGCGAATAAATAGTCATTGATGTCTTTATTTCTTTATTCATTATTTTGGGTTTGCAAGAAACCTGTTATGTCTGTGTATATCAATAACCTACAATACCGCATTCAATAAAACACTTTTAACTGTTTAAAACTTTAAAATATGAAATACATTAGTTATCGCATTAAAATTTATCTTAATCGCGTTAAAGTTAATATATTTCGCGTTTTAAACCGTAAAAAGTGTTTTATATAAAAATGTACTACTTGCATAACTACATACAATATCTACCTCATTTAGATACGACCTAACTCTATTGATTACATATCTATTGATTTTTGTAGAAAATTAGATATTGCGTAACAACTTTATTAAATTCTACAAAAATAATGTCGCGAATATTCTAGATCATATCAAGAGGAATAACTTTTTCATACATTTTTTGGTATCTTGAACCGTTTTCGCAGCGTTCACATCGGAAACCCACAAAGATTAATATTTTCCCCGCTTTTTCACATTTCCCGCTTTTACTTCGCTTCCATTTATCACAGCGCGATGTTTCATAGCCTACAGCCATCCTCGATAAATGCTCAAACTCACACAAAAATATTTTTTCAATTCGAACCAGTACTTCCTGAGATTAAACAAACAAACAAAGAAACTCTTCAGCTTTATATATTAGTATAGATAAACTCCAACACGAGGCCACATGACGCAGGACAATCCAGGTCATACTTTTCCTTATTCCATTTGAACTCCTCTGGTTCATCCGGTTGACAGAGATGACCTTCACACGTCCATTCGCGATTGATGTCGTGATCAAAGCGTATGCAATACATGCCTTATCTTGTTCTGAGACGCATGTTACGCACAGTTCGTGCGATCACACCTTGGATAGCTATTAATTCGGTGGCAATGATATAAGTTTCTTTAGGGTTCCGTACATAATAATACAAACCCTGTTACTTGGCTGTCTGTCTCCAGAATCTTAAGAACAGCAGTGACTGGTTCATTTATGATAGACATGATGGTGTTCTCTTGATGGAAGGTGACATACCCCAATCATGTGACATCTAAACAAGATTCGCTGGCGATCTATTTAGGCATACACACAAAAGTTACTACGTTTCTAAGTCTTATATGGAATAGTCTACCTCCTCCACTAAGGAAATGCACGGTTGAAAGTACTTTTAAAAGTACCGCGACATATTAATGAAATTCCAAATTAGCTCGACTAAGTACGTATGACCTTAACTACAAACCATTGAAAATATCTTTTATTCTCTTTAGTTTTCTTTTACTTACGCAATAGTTTTGCATTCGCGCTGCCACAAATATATGCCATAATTATATTTTTTTAAGTTCGTTACAACTTTTCCACAATATTTATATGTTTTGGTACTTGTTATCTGATAGGGACAGACTGAAAATCAGCGCTTAGCAAGCCTTGCTACATGCTAAATCTAGATGCCTTTTAACACAAAGTTAAAATTGTACCTTTTTTGTATTATTTTAATTGTAAGGTTTCTTTTTTATTACTTATTTTAATTGTAAATTATGTACTTTGTGATAATAAACGGATTATTTATTTATCCCAAATTAAGAGTACTTTTAATTTAAAATATTTAAACCAACCACTTTTAACGATTTAGATCGCGATATCACTTGTAATACTTTTAAATTTAATTTTATGACCCGACGTTGCGGGTGCTCTATAGCAGCATGTTCACCGGGGAAATAAAAAGGGGGAAGGTGTCGCTGATATCAAAGTCAAACATTGGGCCGTAGTTAAAATAAATTAAAAATATATCAACGAATATAATTCGCGTTTTAAACCGATAAAACTGTTTTATTTAAAAGTGTACTACTCTTACACATACATGTCCTTTACTATCTTTAAACGTGGTTGTATGACAGATATGAATATTATAACTTCTTTAATAGAAACCAACAGCCCGTCAACTTTAACTGTGTTTAGCGACGAATATAAGGTTATCTAGTATTATTTTATGAAGTTACTAATAGCTGTAAATAATGAATGAACAGAAATTTAGTTCGTGATATGAATTATGTAACTGTGTAAGCTGCGGGCGTTAAATGCAAGAATGATTTAAATCAATACCTCCGTTATGTCAAGCATATTCATCTTATACATATATAATTAAGAAGTAACAGGTGTCACTATTCAAGTTCCGTTATATATAACATCGCATTGGTAAAAAATTGATATATATATGATGTTTGAAAACATTAATATTTTTCATATGTTATTGCACATGAAGGCACTATATAATTTAAAAATGGAAAATAAATTGAAAAAAATTTCGACTCGGGCAGGACTTGAACCGGCATCGGTCACGGTAGCTCAATTGGTAGAGCAACAGCACGGAACGCTGACGATGCCAGTTCAAGTCCTGCCCGAATCGAAAGTTTTTTCAATTTATTTTCCATTTTTAAATTTTATATTATGATTATAGCTTTTACTATTTGTGTAAAATCCAATTGTCCCCTCGTGGGGCATGCCCCAACACATTTCGGTGTCCGTTTGACTGATCTGTTCTTTAACAGGCAAGTTGATCAGACTTCTGTCCCTGCTGATCGAAACAATTTTATGTTTTCCTGGGATTCGAACTCAGGACCTCTCGCGCTTAACGCAAGGCTAGGCAATACGTTTAACCATTTGGCTACAGAGGCGGTCATTTTACTATTTGCTATACTGATATTATAAAACTGAAGAGTTTGTTTAATTGAATGCGCTAATCTACAAAACGAACTACCGGTTCGAATTAATATAATCTTAAAACATAGAAAGCAACAAAGATACATAACTCTAGTGTAGTGGACATTTTTTTTTTTAAGAGAAATTTGTTCAAGCATATTCTTTTGATCTCTTAAACCGTTTTCGCAGCACACGCAACGGAAACCGTCTTTTCAAATTTTCCCTCTGTTTGCTCTAATTGGTCGCAGCCTTATATTTTATGGCCTAAAGGATTTCTTGATTACCGTTCCACGTATTGCAAAAAGAATTATTCAATTCGACACGGTAGTTCCTGAGATGAGAGCGTTCAAACAAACAAAATTAGTATAATTTTGTTTGTTTGAACGCCGACGAATGGCTACTAAAAATACTAATATTATACAGCTCTTAAGTTTAAATAAAACACTTTAACGGTTTAAAACGCGATATATTAGTTAAACTTATTTGAAAATGATTTTTTACTTCGGCCCGACGTTTCGGATGCTTTGCAGCAGTCTCTCCGTGACCACGACTGGTAACTAATATATCGCGTTTTAAACCGTTAAAGTGTTTTATTTAAATGTGTACTACTCGCGTAAACTATAGACAGTATTTAGCACTAAAGTTTGTTTGTCTGAACGCTGTAATCTCAGGAATTACTGGTTTTTATTCAAAATTTATTTATGTTAATTGTTATCAAGGTAATATAGATAGAGATGTAAGTGCGAAATAATACTTTTTAGTTTTAATTAACTCACGATTTGTATTTCTAACTTTTGCAAATATTACAAAACAATAGATTGATTGAAACATCAACAATACAGTTAAGTAATTCACCGATATCGTTAATGAATCTAGTTGATCAATTTAGCTAATAAAGTTTCAAAATGCCCGCCGCAAAACACCGAGCAGATTGCGACATAATTCATGTACCTTTTGTGGGTGGCCAGTGTTTTTGTAACGAGACCGCTATTCAAATATTGCCGAGCATGTAATGGGCTAAATTGAGATATTAGAGTACGTTTTGTCAAACGAGCCCCGGGCTGCACGGCATAACCCAGATTCGAGAACAATCTTATTACTTTTTTGTTGTTGTCGAATTTGCACACTTTCGTTGAGATTGCTCAATATGTGCGATTTATTTTTTTAAGAAAACTTGATAGAATACAATTTTATACAGTCTGTAGTTTATGCGAGTAGTACACATTTAAATAAAACATTTTTTTAAAACGCGGCCCGACGTTTCGGTTGCTTTGCAGCAGCCGTGGTCACGGGGAGAGACCACAGCTTTTCATAATTTTCAAACAAGTTTAACTAATATATCGCTACTAATATATGTTTCAAACCGTTAAATTGATTTATTTAAATGTGTACTACTCGCGTAAGCTATAGATAATATAAACAGTAGTTAACACGAGATTAGCGCCTTCAAACAAATAAACTCTTCAGGTAATCTTCAGGTATAGATAATCTTGTTATAAGCCATGTTCTCCATCGAGTTTAGAACCCGCCTCTGCTTTTTGTTACGCAATACAGCGCACACGAGCGGCAATGAAAGATTTAATTAAAATAACTTAATATCAAGAACAATTAAAATTTGTTCACTTGGAATTTCACAATTATTTTAATAAGTACTAATATAAAAAAAAACTCGAATGTTTAGAGTTCCGTTACTTTATCAGAATGTGATAAGCGAATATTATGCTCTGGTTAACTTTATTATCTTTTCACTCGACACGTAATAAACGCGTTATATTTATTTTCAACTAAGACCATAAAACTAACGCAGAACTATTATGAACGTTACATCATTAAGGAAAGACGAAATAATTTACTAATAACATCCATAGTCTCCAAGATAACATCAAGTTAGAGTCTACAGTCATTTGTTTTTTCTCTTGAAACATGGGACACATTTCCGTGTCTGTTTGACCGTTTAATTTCCAACTGGAACTACGTTTTATTTTCCGTTATAAGCGATCGTTATAAAGGTCGCTCTAAGCGAAAACATAGCAAATAGAAAGAAAATGCTGGCGACGCCTGCACTTCCGCAATGCCAAAAGATGCAGAAATCGCAAAAACATAACACTTTCAAATATTGCACAAATGGAATAAAAAATAACGTCGCATTAATTAGTGTGAAAGCGAGCGCTGAAAATTCGGAGACGTGACTAAAATGTGATCGATGGACTGACTGAACGAACTAGTCCGAGACGTCATTTTAACGTTCCAACGGCACGACGTTAAGTACTCAACAGGTCGTGGATTCGATCCCCGCTGGGTCCAACGAGTTTGTAATTTTTCAATTTAAAATTGTTCTTGGATTGGATTTCCTCTCGAAATCTGGATATTTAAATACCAGAATATCAAAATATCGTGCGGGTTACGAACCACCGTCCACAGATAAAAAAGCCAGGAAGTTTAATGACGTTTTGGTTTGATAATAATAAAATTCTTCTGATTTCCGAATATCCAGAGCCAAAATAGATCGACAGCACATCTTGTTTAGATGTTATATGGGTATTTTACCTATTATAAAATGAACCCCAAGCTTATCTGTCTTGTTCTATCATAAAAAAATATGGTTACAACCAAATACAATAACAACTATACCAATGGTGCGTGTTGTTTTTAATTTAATAAATTGAGAAATATCTAAATATAAATTCAAAACTCAAAAATACACATCAACATTGTGACGTGTATATGACTTTTTAAGCTAAATTATAGCTTACATTTAAGCTAGATAGTAGACAATATTTTTGACCACTTCTACTAACTGTGAATTCAAATTTCGAACAAAGCTAAGCAGTGTCTCATTAGAAACACATGAGAATCGCTCAAAGTACTTTTAATCAACGCGAATATTCTTAGATTTAATCGTAGACAATTGCGCTGAACATGATACTGTGTTATTATGATAAGCTAGTTAATTGTGAGTGGTTTCTTTGTAAATGATTTTCACACATCAAGTGTTTTTTCAAGTAGGTCAATGTTAGTGACACGGTATTTTTTACGTTGCTCTATGGTATTTGGAGCGGATAAATTTTAAACTACTATCTACGCCTGATATGCGTAAGGAAATTAACAAACTGTACTATTTACATACTGTCTGTAGTTTACGCGAGTAGACACATTTAAATACAACTCTGTAACGCTCAAAACGGTTTAAAACGCGATATATATCAGTTAAACTTATTTGAAAGTTATTTTAATTACGACCGACGTTTCGGATGCTTTACAGCAGCCGCGGTCACGGGGAGACTTACTATGTTATGTTAGCGTATCCGTGACAAAGCACTACTGGACGGTTTCCGGCTACTAGAAAGATAAAAAGTATATTACAAAGTACACTAGCATTTGTAATAATTACTGAATACTTTTTATTTCTTGTCACTACTAACATGTGCAATATTTAAATCCGTATCACTGCTCAATTTTCATTAAAAAAGTTCTCTATGAACGGGATTCGAAATTAATAATTTTTGATTTGATGGATTTTCCTTAATAAATACAAATTTATCGATATGAATTTAAACTCGGGACCGCCACGAAATAACTCTAACTGCTATATTAAGTTTAGTTATATAAATTAAACAACTATGTAGAATCTTAATTTTATATTAAAGAAAAATACGACTCGGCCATCAATCTGCATCCACAGCGTTCCATGCTGCGTTTCTAATTAAATTAGTAGAATTTTAGTTTTTATGTGAAATATATTATTTTTTATAGTGGTAGATTGTAATTAAAGACAAATGTCTTTTATAAGACATATCTTATAAGAAACGAAATTATTTAATAGGACTAGTTCTGTGAGATCATTAGCATAATATTGTCAACAATTTATGCAAAGACTTACGATTAATTCCTTTACAAAAATGCAACGTAAATGGCTAACGAGGTCGCAATAGCGACCAATAACTGTAGAACATTCGAGAATTTGCATTCCTTTAGTTTATTAATAAATCTAGACTAATTTTTATTGCTGTTAATATTTTTGGAACTAAGACTACTTCCTATAATTGATGTGGCAACCGTGAAAGAAAGATTCTTTTTAATTATATTTAGTATACTGTAGTTTACATTTAAATAAAACACTTTAACGTCTCAAACCGCGATATATATTACTTAAACTTATTTAAACATTATTTAAACTACGGCCCGACGTTTCGGATGCTTTGCAGCAGCCGTGGTTACGGAGAGTAGGGCCGTAGTTGAAAACCATTCATATAAGTTTAACTAACATTGTACTCTATGGATTTCATACCATAGAGTACTAGCTCTGTAGATCTTTTATAGATTGAAGTGTCATCTTTGGCAACAATGCCACAGATGACACAGGGAGAAAGAACCATCTATTATAAATAGTCCATACGACCTCAATATTAAAAATCACCGTTATGACGATCTTTTTTTTATTTTATTTCTTATTATTTACCTCGAACGTTCGTTCGTTTCACTTCTATTGTAGTTAACTTTTTTTATATACTCTATAAAAATGTCAAACTAAAGAGGTTTTAATCTACCTATCCATTTACGTAAATTTATTTTTAGGATTTGCATTAATTTGGCATGTAATGTGTGGTTTTTGAGTGAATTTGAGGAAGTTTCATTAGTTTAATATACATTCCAATGTCTCAAAGGTTTTTAGTGCACGAGTACATAAGTATAAACCTTTCAACAGATTTGTAAATACATTGTGTGTTTGTTTACCAATAACGCCAAGTTAGAAAAATCCTACTAATATTATAAACGTGAAAGTTTGTATGTGTGGATGGATGTTTGTTACTCTTTCACGCAAAAACTACTGAATGAATTTCAATTAAACTTTCCAAATAATAGCTTATACATCAGAATAACACATAGGCTACAATTTATAAAGATATTGTGCGAGCTGTTCAAAATATGACATCGCGCATCTTGCTTAGACGTTACATGGCTGGGGTTCTCTCTATAAGGAAAAATTAAGCAAGTCAAAGTAAAATAGAGTAAGAACAATTACCATCTGTTTATCAGCGCTGCTCTTCCGCAATGTTAGTGTCTATTCAATCGTCTGATCCATTAATTACAGGGTCCCACTTAAGTATAGGTGTTAAACCAAAGTGAGCTTTCGTAAGCTCTGGGAAATTCTACGCTCTGTTTTACTTACATTATGTCCAACGGCTGTTAGGAAATTGAACGAGCAATTTAGTAGGTAATTGGGTTTATCTGCTAATTGGGAGTCAAAATTAAGACTGACCTCTGGTGGTTCGTCATCGCAACGGAATATCAATATTCCTGCCATACATTAAACTTTAGATTTTCCAGACGAAAACTAACATGGATCAGAAAAATTATAAATTGTCTTTAAGAATTTAAACAAAACACTTTAACGGTTTAATACGCAATATGTATTAGTTAAACTTAGAGACACCGTCATCACGGCTGCTGCAAAGAATACGAACGTCGGGTCGTGGTTAAAATAATTTTCAATTAAGTTAGCCATTTACGTTGCATTTTTGTATATGAAAATCTATGTAAGATCTTTAATACAAAATGCTTTTTAGTTCCTATTTGGGCTTGCAGAAATGCAAACAAAAACACAGATACACTATGAACGTA
Source organism: Leptosia nina (assembly GCA_963661955.1). Classification (NCBI taxonomy): domain Eukaryota; kingdom Metazoa; phylum Arthropoda; class Insecta; order Lepidoptera; family Pieridae; genus Leptosia; species Leptosia nina. The sequence continues at coordinate 8,760,311 of CAVLEF010000006.1, read as the reverse complement.
CCCTTATGCGTACCATTATTTAATTCTATTATCTTTTGTTATAACCTATTATATATATTGTCACTATTCAAATAGGCATCGGTCTAGCAATCAAGGAACCAGCCAGTTTCTCCCAATACCAACTACGACGGAACAGATGGCGCTAGCGTAGCAGTTTTTATTTGACATTACCGTCCACCTCTTTTCCCCCGTGACCAGGACTGCTGCAAAGCATCCGAAACGTAGAAACGTCTGGCTGTAAATAAATTAAGTAATACTTTTCGCGTTTTAAACCGTTAGAAGTGTTTATTTAAATACAATAAAATACTTTTTTGTTATGTTTCCTGGTTTATCAACGTGGTGGAAGTGACCGCTTTTTATCAATTTATGTATGAGACCATTTAAGCTTTGAACAATGTGTGTTACGCCTATGAAATCTAACTTCCCATATGAAATTATGACAGGCATTTGTTTACAATAGATATTAGATCCATAATTGCTGTTCCGCATTGTCTGATTATTGTTCAGGAATTTGTATTTAGACCGATTAGTTTCTGTAATTTATGGAACAATTAAATAACTTTCATTTGATAATTGGTTTGGTTTTTGCTCGTAATGTGGGAACCAGCGTGAGGTATTTTTAACTTTATTTCTTTTTATCATAGAAAAAACATACAAGCATGGTGTTTACTGGATGGAAGGTGAAACACGCTAGCCAGATAACATCGCATGATGCGCTATCGACCTTTTTTGGCTTTGAATAATTTATTATTGTTTTGGTCGACCCATTTCGACGATAAGTCAACAGAACGGCCTCGTCAATTTAATGGTAGCAATGTACAGCTGATAATCGGCAAGTCGTGCGTTCGATTACCATCGGGTCATGTTTCTAATCAATTTATAATTTTTCCGAAACATCTTGGACGCATGGACTTTTAAAAGTGGATGGACAATTTGATTAAAAATAGATTGAAAGACAGAAATGCATAGGATTCACATAATCAGTCAAAATTATTATCTTACAACAATCATTCATCAGTATCAACATCGTCGCATTACTACGGCGGAAAAGATGGCGCTAGCGTAGCAGTTTTGACTTTAACATTATGTCCTTCATCTTTAGTTCTCCCGCGATCCCGGCTGTTGCAAAGGATTCGAAAGTTATCGATATTCGAAAGTAGAAACTTTAACTGATATTTTTCGCGTTTTAAACTGTTAAATAAGTATAAATACTGTCTATAGTTTACGCAAATAGCACGCATTTAAAATTATTTTTAACTAAGGCCTGACGTTTCGGATACAGTAGCCGTGGTCACGGATGCTGCAAAGCATCCGAAACGTCGGGTCGAGGTTAAAAATCATTTTAAATGTGTAATATATCGCGTTTTAAACCATTAAAGTATTTTATTTAAAATAATAACGTCTTATTTTATGTGAAATTTTATCATTTTGCACCGTTCTTAAGTGCTTAATTGATTCTATCTGTATCCTTTACTTATTCCGTCAACATTGCGTAATAAATCACTCTTTGTTACAATTATACATTTATCTGGGACGGCTGAGTATAAATAAACGATAAATTTTATTAGTTAATTATTAATTAGTTCATTATTTAGTAGTGAACACTGTTTGCTTTTAACTCAACAAAGGAAACGGAACTATTTTTATTCTAAAATTATATCACACTAGCAGTATAGATTATACATGTATGTTTTTAAATAAGACACTTAGTAGTCATATTATAGGATTATTTAATTAAAACTTTAAACGGTTTAAATCGCAAGTATATTAGGTAACTTAGGATTATCCTACTACTATTATAAAGGCGAAAGTTTGTAAGTATGGATGTATGGATGTATGGATGTATGGATGTTTGTTACTCTTTCACGTAAAAACTACTGAATGGATTTGAATGAAACTTTACCACAATATAGCTTATACATCAGAATAACATATAGGCTACAATTTTTGAGGTTTTTAATGTCGGGTCGTAAAAAAACACATTTTTTGCGCTTACATTGCAAACGCTGACTGAATCCTACAAGATAGATCAAAACAATGTACTACAGTATTGTACAACTTAAAAAGGTCTCCAAAAAAGTCCGTGATGGTATATGTTTATCTCTTAGGAATAACCCACAATAACCATTTTTTATCCTTTACTTTGTACGAGAAATAATGGCTTATTTACGAAGCGATTTTAAGCAATACAGTATTAATCCTTATCCAATTAAGTATCTTAAATACATTGTGCATTTATTAAAGATCAATATGGCTTTTTACAGCATGTAAATTAAATAAATATTTTCGAAGATATCACAGATTTAAAATGCAGAGTCATAGGAATTTCGGCGATAAATACCGGCAGCGGTGCCAGGCGAACGGGGCGTGGGAGGAGCGGGGTAGGTGCGGTAGGGAAGATGTGGCTCATCGCTGAGTGCGCGACCCGAAATCGGGCAGACGCGTGAGGGCAGACGTCGTTGACGGTTGTGTCCGTTTTGCGCATTTTCAAGGCACTAGCGATTTGATAAAAACGTATGGTCGCCTACTTTTAGTTATATAAGCCTAAGGTTGTTATTGCCAGGTTTCTTTTTGGTTAGGAGTTACACGTACAAAAAGATACTTCATTTAATTCAATTACTATATAGATAGGTTAATTAAATAGGCAAGGATTGCATTAAAGTACAATCATAACAATAACTACCGTACTGTATTTTTTGGAAGTATAGAAACAACACGTACTTAAGAATTATGCCGCGAAAGCGTAAGTCTAATCTTTCTGAAGCTCTGATAAAACTCGAAATATGAAAGTAGCTAGACTTAACGAGACGTTTCCACAAGCCGAACTGCGAAGGCTTAAACAAGCAGGGCGTGAGGCAGCTCAAAGAGCTGCTGAGACACCAGAGCAGTCCCAAGATAGACGTCGACAGCATGCTGAGTATCTAGCATCTCAACGGGCTGCAGAGACACCCGAACAGTCTCAATCTCGACGTCAACAGAACGCTGAATATCTGGGATCTCAACAGGCTTCTGAGACACCCGAACAGTCGCAGGATCGACAGCATTCGATAAAACTGCATTTGAGTACGATGAAACTCTTGATTACGAAAGCCACAAGCTTATAAAAATAGAAGCGATGAATAAAGAATGCAGATTTTGCGGTGCTCTTAAATGGAAAGAGGAAGCAGGAGGCATGTGTTGTTCGGGAGGAAAAGTAGTTCTTCCTTCAATAGACGAGCCTGTTGAACCTCTTAAAAAACTTTTTTTTCAAATGAAACAGATGAGTCTCGCCGTTTTTTAAAAAACATAAAAATTTTCTCACGGTCAGCTCTATGTGGCTTGCTCACGTCTTTCCAAAGCGAGGAATCTGCATGTTTATGCTGAAGGAAAAAGATCGTTAAATGTAGTTTATAGGAGCATACTGCAGTAGCGACCTATAGACCTATGATTAGGGCTCTGCAGTGCTTAGTTACCGTATTTCTAACTGATTACTAGACTAGACGGGACGAACCTGAAGTCCACGCGAACGAAGTCGCGGGCAAAAGCTAGTTTATTATATATACTTGATTCGAGAACTGGTGGTTAATGTAAAGTTAGATTTTTTAAGTTTGTAACGTTCATAGTAATGATTTTTGACTTTGACTTTGACTCATGTTTAATTTATTTTGATTTCCCGTTTCATTAAAATAACTTAAATATGTCCTTATATATGTCGTGTTCAAAACCGTTAGAAATGTTTTTGTTGATGCGTATTGCTTGCGTAAACTACAGACAATATTTAATGTATGTAAAAACGACTGAACAGATTTCGATTAAACTCAATATGAAGCAATGTGAAGTACTTCGTAATTTACATAAAATAATGATCTACATTCAAAACACAATGCCCTAGTTCTTACACCACAAGTACGGAATTTATCCCCCATTACCTGAAATGAATTTCCGTGAATTAATGGCGGATCACTTGTCGATTGTTTTTTGGAAAAGACCCAGATGTAGATATTAATGTGACGGACACCGAAAACATTTAACTATATCACACTTAGGTGGAAAGAGGTTTTATCTCTTGACTTGGTTATATACAAACTAGCTGTGACAGCGACTTCGCGCGTAGAATAGTTATTTTGCATCAATTTTGTTTTTATCCATATCTTTATAAATAACAGCTGTTGCCCGCGACATCGTCCGCGTTCCGTCGATCTTGCAAGTTAATCTTATAAGATAGACATATACACCGGACATTTCTTAGGAATAATTTTATCATACCTATTTTTTGGGCATCTCAAACCGATTTTGCAGCGCACTAGAAGTTTTCCCCCGTTTTTCCACATTTCCCACGGTTTCTTGGCTCCTAATACTCGCTTCGTGATGCTTTATAGCCTTCCTCGTTAAATAGTCTAATCAAAACATACTTTTCAATTCTAACCATTAGTTCCTGAGATTAGCCCGTTCAAACAAACGAACTCTTCCGCTTTATATATTAGTATAGATAAGGTAATATTTCTCGAAGTAAGTTTAGTTAACGTGCTGTGCAACTACTTAACAGTGTCATAAATCACGTGAAAGCTGCGCTGAGGCAAGATGCATAACAAACGAAATTTCTACTTTAATGTCATCTAGTAACCAAACACGGCTGTTTTAATGGCTACCTATTTTGTTGTATATACACTTTTTTACGATAGAGGAGAAGTCGAGCATGTGGTTCACGTGTTAGTTGGTGATATACCTCAGCCTAGATTGGCTATGGATATTCACAAATCCACAGACTAAAACGAAACGTGAATTAACTTCACGGCTTTTTCATCTGTGGTGGTTCGTGACTCGGACGGACTTTCGATATACCCACCACCCATTTTACTTAATTTAGAAAGTTAAACTTATGTGGTATCTTTAACTAAAGTTACAATATAAAAAATACAGTATTAACGGTTTAAAACGCAAAATATATAATTATTGGAAGTCTTTTCTGTTTTTCATTAGCCAATATCACCAGTCGATGAAATATCGAGTAGTTTGTAATAAAATAAAAAAACGCGTTTGAAACAGACAGTCATGCATTATTTAGTTTAATTTAAAACACTTAGAATGGATTCACACGAAAAATATATTGTTATAAAATTATTTATTTATTAATTGTCTATGCATTAATTAATTAAGCAAAAGGCTTTGGGTTCGAATCACTGGGATTTCTTTTGTCTGTCTGATAAGACTCATTAATCTGACTAACTACTGACTGTACATAAAAATCGGCGAAACGGATTCAGAAATGTGTTCGTCCCTTGTTCTGCAGGGGTACAATTGTAAATAATTTTCCCAATTTTTTTTCACATTTCTCGCTGTATCATCGCTTGCGTTAGTCACAGGGCGATGTTTTATAGCCTATGGCCTTCCTTGATAAACGCTCTAAGCAACACAAAAAGATTTTTTAAATATTTATAATTTCAATTCGAACCATTAGTTCCTGAGATTAGCGCGTTCAAACAAACAAACAAACTCTTCAGCTTTATATATTAGTATAGATAGATAGCAAAATTAAGACGACTCTACCAACGATTTCTACGCAACAACTGTATCGATTTCTATAGATTTTGAACAGTGCCTTGAACCGTGGGAAAGCTCATGCATTTCGATCACGGTCAATCCGGACGTTGCCCAACTTGAACCGAAATCGTTAATAATTGCCAGATTAAAAAAATGAATGTCATAAAGTGTGGCAACTGTTACGAGGATTTTAATTTTTAAATGTAGGTGTCGTAACTGAGCGCTCTACTTACCATAAATTAGAACTTTATGACATGTTGAGAGTTAAAATTGTCACTAACATGACGCAGTTGACCGTTTCCCGGGCTTAGTGTTGAAACGCATCGCTTTAATCGAAGGTCCTAGATTCAATCTTGTTTAACAATGCGACACACATATTACAACAATAATTTAGACAAATTAAAACATCCATATTATTTAAATAATGCACTTTTAACGGTTTAAATCGCGAACTGAATTATTTGTTAACTCAATTTTTATTTTGTCAAACTACAGACCGAAGTTTCGGATGCAGTAGCTGTGGTTACGGATGGACTGAAGATGGAGGATGTCCCTTTTTTCAAAGTCACAGCTGTTAGCGCCATCTCTTTTGCCATTGTCGCAGATTTGACTTTGACGATACACATAAATCATCTGATATACTTCGCGTTTAAAACCGTTAAAAGTGTTTCATTAAATATGTACTACCCGCGTAAACTACGTTTTGCGTTACAACCAAGTGTTTTATTTAAAACTAGCTGTCAGTGACTTCATCCGCGAGAATCGGTTTTTTTGGGCATGCAATTTCGTTTTCGCCTCCCCTTCACCCACGACGTGTGTCGCGTCCCTTCCCGTCGCACTCGAAAAATAATCTTTAAAGATAGGCAAATAGCGTCGCGGACTTTTATTAGATAATCTAAAGAGAAATCATTCTGGCATACATATTTTCTGGCTATCTTGAACCGTTTTTGCAGCGTACGCCTCGGAAGCCCAAATGTTGAATAATTTTCCCAATTTCTGTCATATTTCTCGCTGTATCTTCGCTCTTACTGCACTCTTGTCGCAGGACAATGTTTTATAGCATATAGCCTTCCTCGATAAATGCGCTAACCGACACGAAATATTTTTTCAATTCGAATACGTAGTTTTATATTCTATATCTAAGCAATTCTAAAACACATTTGACTCGTACGTAGTGTCTCCTAGTAATATTAAGATATTGAAATAATTAATACCCAATTCCGGTTCCGTCATCTGGCCTGTCGAATGAATATTAATAAATCAATGAACAATTATAAGCGAAAGTTGGTTTGTGTGTCCTGGTATTACACAACAATGGAGCGACATATTCACATAAGTTTATATTATTATACTATATACTTATGAAGTTTATTTTAATAGGTTATAATCATTGTGGGACTCCTAAACACACTTTTAGTAAAAAGTACTGTTCCAATTTTATAGGCTGTTGCAGAAAATTAATTATCATTATAATTATAAGGATTTTTTTTGCAAGAGGAAGAGAGAAAAGATACATCCTCCATGACAATAAATACAAAATACGCTGTCGACCTATTTTCACTTTAGTTATTTGGAAATAGATAAACAAAAACAGAAAAACGTCTGCACTTTACGACTTTTACTGAAAAATATGAAACGGGTTTCGACCCGTTTCATATCTTTCAGTAAAATTTTCAGTAATATCTTGCCCGGAGTTGCATTTTATCTTGAGGCAGAACCGTCGACACACACATACTTAAAACTGAACTGAACTGGTAAACTTATTTAAAAATGATTTTAAGTGCGGCCCGACATTTCGGATGCTTTGTAACGCACGTAGTCTTCCGTAACCATGGTTACTGTAAAGCATATTCCGCGTTTTATACCTTATTTAAATATTGTGTACCACTAGCGTAAACTACAGACAGTATTCAATGTTGAAATGTTAAAAATGATAGTTTTATCACGGATTTTTAAATATAGAAAGAAAGAAAAAAGAGAGAGAACTAGGTACACTTGTGAACGTCACAAGACTAAAGAACCTAACATTACATTTACCACCAGTTCTCAAATCAAGGGCGTAGAACGAACGAGAAGAAATGGCAATTAACTCGCCGTCACTCCTTTTTACGCCAAGTTTATTTTACATTTTTCATGTACTTTAAGTGAGTAAGTTGACATTTCATCAAATGTTATAATAATCATAAATAAACATAGATCACGATAGAATGTTTTGAAACATGGTCTCGTTTCAAATTCTATCTTCCGGGTACACTGCGAACCACGATTTGAAAATAGATCGCAGAACTAAATTGTGTCGACCGAATTGTTTGTACGAATTACCTAATTCGAGATTTGCTAACTTTGATCTATAGTCGTCGCCAAGTTTAACGAAATAGACGGTAGATATTGTGAGAAATACAATTTCAAACGATACTTACATTCTATTTGGTAACGAATGACAAAAATAGATTTTAAGTAACTTATTATTTGGGAACTATAGTAAATTAAAATTGGGTTTGGTGAGTCTAGTTTCTTACTGGTTTGATTTTTAAAAGTTCTAGTTACCTACGTGAATTTTATTGCGTATATATAGTCTATTAGAAAGAAGACCAGCGGTTCAAATTACGCAGATACGTTTTGATATTTGCGGTCGGTTAGGGCACAAAACTTTGAATGTGACTTTTATTAAGTCGATCTGAGACGGACATAGAAATGAGCATGTGCTCTGAAGACATTGTTTACAATATCTATGTTACTTGTTCCAAATTATATCGATATATGTCAGGTACATGGGGCAAACCCATATTAACATATATATCTATATTCGTTAATACTTTACGATTATTTACCTTTCTTTATATATTGTTAATTTTAGTTAATATTGGTGTCTATGTATTTCAATTTTATTTTCAGGCAAGTAGTTGATCAGACTTTTATTCCATAATGTTTGGTAATAAAGGTAAAAGTAAGTAAGGTCTACCATTGAGTTACGGAGGCAACTTACAACTGGTCATTAGCAACTCGTTAATGATATCGAAGCAATTTAACGTGTTAATTAAAATATAATTGTGCACAGCGACACTGCATTTCCTTTCACATAAAAATTAATTTCTAATTGGACATGTATAATTCGATCTGGTTATTTTATTGACAGGCGTAAATCCTTCTTTGATTAGGTCACGAAAAAGAGTACTTTCGCTATCTTATTTTATTTTATTAATTAATTTATTTAGCAAAATGAAATAAATAGTTAAATGTTGTATACAATATGAAAAAACAAAAGTCGATAAAAATTACAGGAAATTAGACAAAATTTTATATAGGAGTTAACAAACAAATAAAATGTATTATACGTCTAACTACAAATTAAACAACGCAAACATAATTAAATTAAAAGACCTAAGGCGAGATAAGCGGCCTTTTTGATGTTTTTTTTTAATGAAGCAGTAGAGGAGTGCAAATGCTTGTTAGTATGTTACTAACTGCCGGTTCTATTTTTTGTCGAAGGCTTTAGGCTATAACGTCACTCTGCGACCGAATTTTTTAATTTATAAGAAATTTTCAAAAAGTTAATTTTTCACAAGTCATCAACAAATGTCTTTTAAACGAGGTGAAATATGTCAATGGTTCTACCACTGTTTGTATATATGTATTTTCACATACACATGTGACAGGGTTGATCAAGCAGGGTAGTGATCAATAAGCTGTCTGTATAAGACAAGCAATCAGTGAAACAGGCAGAAATGTGCTTAATATAGGATTTCACATGTAGAATTTTTGTATGTTGATCGATGGTAGTTATACCTTACTTGTTTTTCATTGGCTATAACTTTGTGGCGTTAATTACAAAGTTCATATCTCAATTGTATTAATCATTGTGATCAGAATGGCTTTTCAAACGTTACTTGCGTTGACCTTGCTTCAGAAATTGATATCTTTTTCTCGCCAACTGCGGTCACGTTAGACCATTTTTATACGAGCTATTTAGTGAGCTGAGAATTCAATGTAATATCCGGTTTCGGTTTTAAAAATGTCGTAATATATAAAGTAAATAAAAAGACAAGTTTTTTTTATAATTCTGTCGATAGTGAAAACACGCAAGCCCTTACGCCAAACCCTTAGGTAGTAAAAAGCAGCTAAGGACGACGGGGATTCCCCTTCCTCAGAAGGGACCTGGTCTACTTATTCTTAATTATTTTATATATAATTAATCTATTAGCTTAAGCTACGTATTTTAATGTATATTATGGCTATCATTACGTCTCTCATCTTCTCACTTCTGGTGTATTATTTTACGGTAGTAGGTACTTAAAAAAGGATGGGTTGTATCGCTGAGAAACATTTAAAATTTTCCGAGGTTACTGGTGTACCTATTTGTCGCAAAAAATACAAATGATATATAGAAAAACTGTTAAATTATAATTGTAATAGTCTTGTAAAATAGTACTAATGTAGTCATATTAAGAGAGAGCTGCCACAAACAATAAGGCGGCAAGTTATAAAAATACACATTATACAACATTATTATACTTTTCCGAATATCCAAAGCCAAAATAGGACAACAGCCTTAATTCGATGTTATAATGCATAAGCATCCGAAACGTCGGGACGAAGATAAAAATAAATTTCAAATAAGTTTAACTAATACATCGCGTTTTAAACCGTTAAAGTGTTTTATTTAAATGTGTACTACTCGCGTAAACTATAGACAGTATTTAAGTATATACCTCGCGTTTTAAACCGTTAAAATTGTAATTGTTTTAAACCGTTTTTTTTATTGATTAATAATAAATAACCTGGAAAGCACGACCCGTTAATTAACATACTATCATTAGAACAACTAACCGGTCCAAATATAGCAGCGTAAACTAAATTTGTTAGGAAGTCTCTCGCAACAACCACTCTAAATTCCTTAACAAGTTGTTACACTCGATCATATTTCTCACACATAAGACCACAAATTTCACCGCGAACATTGCTTTGGTTAGCTTTTAACTGGAATTTGAAATTCGAGGAAGAGATTAGGTGAATTGATGGCCACAATTACTCTCTATTCCCAGATGGACTGCTATTTTAACTTTGCTAATAAGCAGTTTGTTGTAATCAGTCTAGTTTAACTAGTGTTGTTCAATTGATATTAATAGTAGATATGCTTGGTTACAGAGCGAGAGAGCCAGTCATGGAAGAAGGACAAAGCAGACATACTTAAGTCCATCAAAACTAAGTACAATTCAGAACTTTAAAGCCAATGATGAAGTTAACGAACAAATAATAACAATAGTTTTTTTACGCGCCAAAGTTTTTTTTACTAAACATTTTTCTATGTTGCCAGTTCGAATTTTAAATTAAACCTTTGGTAAGTTACCTCTTTGGTCGCCATGTTGCGTAGTAGATCGTTCAATTTTTAAATTACACGACAAATGTGGCTATAGTTGTATGAAAGCGGCAGCAGGTTCGATTTAGAGTTAGGTCTATAGTTTACGCGAGTAGAACACATTTAAATAAAACACTTTAACGGTTTAAAATGCGATATATTAGTTCAATTTATTTGAAAATGATTTTTAACTTCGGCCCGACGTTTCGGATGCTTTGCAGCAGCCGTGGTCACGTTCGATTTATCTAAAGAGAAGGTTGTCAAAATGATGCTCAAATTTCCAATAATGTTTGTGAAAATATATTTTATCGTAATCAACATTAAAATTCGTTCATTACTTAATAGATACCTTACCTAATTTCTCGAGCCTATTTTATTTTTTGGAAACGTAAATATATTTTACATAACGTCTTTGTTTTACTTAAAATTCTTTTAGATTGACAATGATGATGATATGGGCGGGATTTGAACTGGCATCCACAGCATTCCGACGTGCTCTGACCACTTGATACGTTACCTCATTTGGTTAAAGTAGCAGCACTCTGTGGATGCCGGTTCATCTCCCGCTCGTTTCGTTTTTATATCAGCTTAATCTTGTCTTGCCTCATTGTATTTATGCGTAAGCGAAAACCCAAATACCAACGTTTTCTAGACACAGTCTTAACAAACCGAATAAAAAGCTCAAAACGTGAACTAGATCAATCTATTGAATTACCACGTTTTTTTCCATTCTTTTATAATATAATTTTAGTGAAAGGGACGTTATTTGTTGCAAATCAACTTAACTGTATTTGTAATCTATTGTTGTGTTAAACAAAAAGTTAATAAGAACGACGTAATCCACCTAATGGTGAAAACTATACCGTTTTCAAAAAAGAAAAAGTCCATAATCCACTAAAATGTATTTAAAGTTTTACATAAGAACTTCCAAACTAAATATTTTATTTAATACAATAAAAAAAAAAAAAAATTCAGATAATTCGAATTATTTAATAGTAGCTACAAGAAAAGAGATTTGATGTTAACTAGCTTCCATAGTCAGTATTTTATATTAAAACAAAATATCGCAAAAAACCAAGTTTTGAAATATACTATATTCATCTGTGAAGTCTTCTTTATATCTATATATATTGGAGTTGTCTCTGGATTTTCAATATTATGCAATGCTACACTACAATGCTCGAATAGATTTTTGACGTCTATAAATAAAATGACAAGCCACCAAAATATAGCAATTGAGTGTTTTTAGGTTATTGCTTAAAAGTCTAAAACAACTGTAAACTATAGGTGGCAAAGTTATTAAAAATTTGACATCACTTGTTGATTGTCTCTATAGCCGTGATCGTCTAGTGGTTAGGACCCTACGTTGTGGCCGTAGTAACCCAGGTTCGAATCCTGGTCACGGCAATGTGAACGCATTGTCACGGAGAGACGTATCTTTTTTGTTTTATGAGCAGTTTAATTCCGTTAAAATCATCAAAGTATTCTTATATGCATGCAATAGTAATTAAAACTAAAATTTATCATCTGTTAATTGGCTTAGGCTATCATTACTGATAATGAAATGTATCAATTAATAATTATAAAAAATTAATTATCTGTGATAAATCATTTTTTTTATGTAGATAAAACTGCCCTCTATTCTAAATAATATGTAGTCATAAAGGCTATTAATAAAATATTGATAACAGCGCCACCTGTGATGAACTTGTTGAATCCGAATGAATTGAACTACACAGCCTTGTAGTTGTGTTGTGTGTACAGACGCCATTACGTACGATTTCTGTGTAGTATTTTTTCAGTTTAATATGAAAAATAAAAGGTAATATATTTATATTTTAACATAATATCAAAATAACAATACTAAACAAGCAAATGTATAGTATGTTTAATTAAAATTTAGAATTGCAAAATGTGTTCTACATGTTGCATTGTATTAATACATATATGGAATAATTTTTTACCTCAATATTAACATTTAATTCATATTATTATATTTAAGTAATTCTTTATCGGTTGTCATATTTTTTGGTACAATATTCTTTATATAATCGAAATTTATCTTCAGGGTTTTTTTTAAATATATTATTCATACTTATATAATAGATTACATTTTAACCCTTCTGCTCTGATAATTTTTAGATACAAAATGCCAGTAAAAAGGCTTTTTTCACATCTTTATAAGCTCTACTTAAGGTCATAATACTTCCTGGCCAAAATGAGTTTCCTTAGTCCGTAAAAGGCCGAACTCACAAAGCATGTTTAGCAGAGCGTTGAATGTCAAATGGTGGCAATTAAAGTAATTTTTACAACCGTCCTCTTCATATTTAACGAAAAGTAAGTCGTAGATAAAATGAGATCTAAAACCTAAAAATATGCATATTATAATAATAATAATAATAATAATAATTTATTTGTCAGACCATAGATCCATACATTATTTTAAAATAATACATAATTAATTAATTCTAATGTGCGTTAGTTGGGTTAGTAACAATTTTTAACTTAAAATGTATATTAGAATGTGTTAGTCACTAAAATTAAATAGACAGAATACATAGAATAGGTGCTAGGCGCTAAGGGGGAGCATGGACGTCACTCCATCGTTTTAGCAGCACCGTATACTTTTCACACAATGCCCCCAGAATGCCATTGGTGCTTTGTCGAACCCGATACATGAGGGAAGCTACACGCTTGCGGATGATGGCGTGGAAACCATCTGTACGTGCATCCGCAAACATGCCCGACGCACTACAGTATCTTGGCAAGCCCAATAACAACCTGAAAACATTGTTGTATTGCACACGAATAGCATGCAGTGCTCTCTGTGTAAAGGAGGCCCATAAGCTGCACGAGTAGAATGATTGGCAATAAGCCTTAAATAAGACGATTTTGACATCGTTTGAGCTTCGTGCAAACCTACGGGCCAACATGTTACCCCTTACCGCCATAGCCCTCCTTTCTCTCTCCAGGTCAGCTCCATCCGAAAGGTCCTCCGTGACACAATGACCTAAGTACTTATACTCAGTTACTCGTTGTAGTGGTACACCTTTGAGCATTATTGCAGGAACTACGCCTATCTTATCACCTCGCGATTGAAAAACGAGTAACTTACTTTTGGCTGTATTGTAGCTGAGGCCATGAGCATCAGCAAAGTCTTCACAGATTTTTAAGAGCTTTCGGATGGCGCTCACCGAGGGAGCTAGCAACACCATATCATCAGCATAATTAATGTTGTTCACACTTATTCCATCTATTGAGCAGCCTACACCACTGCTCCTAAGACGCTCTATGAGGTCATTGACGTATAGGTTGAAAAGACAGGTAGATGTAACCCCCCCCTGCCTTACCCCACACTTTAGCCCATACGTCTCAGACTCCACATTACTCCATCTTACACAATTCTCCTGATTGGAGTACCAATAATCAAAAACTCCTACAACTTCCTCTGAAACCCTTGTCTTCGTTCTTAATTTGTGCATAAGAAGGTCATAAGAAATTGTATCAAACGCCCTGGACATATCTAAAAAACACGCAAAGACCGAGGTGCTTTTGGCGGTGTAGTACTGGACCGTCTGCTTAAGACAGAATATTGCACTTTCCGTGGACAAGCCCGGCCTGAAACCGAACTGTGCGTCATCTAGATCTACGTGTTTGCAAAGGTGGTCATTAAGCAGACTGTCCAGCACCTTCGCGACTATCGTAGCTAATGAGATAGGCCTGTAATTATCTATTTGCGAAAGATCTCCCGTTTTATTTTTGATTACTGGTACAACAATGGTCTTCATACATGCCGCTGGAAGATATGAATGCCTTATACAAAACGTGTAAAACATTGATAACACTCTAGGCAGGTGCTCACCAGCATGCACCAGATGCTCGATACTGAGTCCATCGTGTCCCGGAGATTTACCCCTATTTATTCGTTTTAAACATGAAGCTACCTCTCTCGAACTGAACCCCAGAGGGCTAGAAATAGCGCGACAGGCCTCAGCAGCGAGCACCGACGCCGAAGATGCAGATTATGGTTATGTACTTTTAAATCATGTATTTAAAATTATAAACATTCGGCGTCTACATAGCTCAATGGTTAAATATATTGTGGATTTGATGCTTTATCGCCGTCCTCAGTTCAAATCCCGAAATAATAACCAATGTCGCCGTACAAACAAACATTTGTTTTTCAAAACGTAGTTTGTACCATATTATTGGTAAAAGTGCCATCTAGTGTACAATTTGTTAAATTATGTTTTGTACGGGATTATTTGTCTCGTATTTAGTCGAAACTTTCGATACAATAAAAACCTATAGATAAAAATATATAAATTTAGTTTGTACGACATCAAAACGAGTAGAATAATTTTTTTCAAGAACTCGAACTCCATCCCTTTCGCGCTCAGAATACATTTTTATATAACTATAAAAAGATAAAAAACGAATAGGCAGTAGAGTTCTTGTCCTAGCATATAAATGATGATATACATTGTACTTTGTAGTTTTTATTTATTTTGTAGTCTATTTAAAATAAATAACGACTCTATTGCTTCGTAACATTCAATTTGTCAAGATCTAATCTTTGTATTGTATTGATTGAATTACATAAGCCAGAGTTAATGTAATTGCGCTGATTGCTCTTGAATTAGACCATTAGAGACTTGGTTTAATACCTGACAGTATTGTGTATCTAGTAATCTTGCAGAATGTGTTATATACATTGTATCTTGTTTACATACAGCGCTGTATGTACGATTGTACATTTGGGGACAATGCAATAAACGTAAGAGTCTTGTCTTAAGGCCATTAAATATGACATTTTTAACTGTTAACAAGATAATATATAATACGTTTCTTATTTTTTAATGGCTTTAGGTTTAAAAATCGAACATAAATTGAAAAAAATTTCGACTCGGCAGGACTTGGAACCGGCATCGTCAGCGTTCCGTGCTGTCGCTCTACCAATTGAGCTACCGAGTGCTTTAGGTTATAAAACATTATGCTGCGACTATTAAGAGCGAAAAATAGTGGGAAATATAAAAAAAGAGGAAAGAATATTCACCTTTCGGGGTTCCCGTTGCGTGCGCTCCATAACGGTTCATGACATCTAAAAAAAAGTATGACAAAATTACTTTTCTAAAAATAAACTAACAAATATGACCACGACAGTATATGCATTTCTTTTAAGACTAAATCACAATAACTGTTATTATGAGAATCAAATTCTAATACTGTCTGTAGTTAACGCGAAATACATTAGTTAAAATTATTTGCAAATTTATTTAACAACGGCCTGATGTTCGGAGCATTTTCGGATAATTTACAAGTAAGTTTAACTAATATATTTAGCGTTTTAAACCGTTAAAAAATAAAATCGAAATGCATCATACGGCAAAATGAAGTGTGCCAGGTCAGCTACTTAGAATATAACTTTCTTTTACCGTTCAAATAATGAAATAACTGAATACCTCCCCAAGTTTCCCCCTCCTACCGACTCTACATTTATATTGAACGGTGACTTATTGGAAGAATATCGCAGCATCGTATAAGTAATTCGTTTAAGGTTTTAATTTTCTTCTCGCTGAAGCGGCCCGAGTCAGGAAATTGAATCGGCTCGTACCCGCAAAACTCGACAATTCCGTTCGCGTGTTATATTAATAGACAGTGTTAGTATTATTTAAAGTTTGTTTGAACGCGCTAATCTCGGGAGGATCTATCGGGGAAGGCTTTAGGCTACAACATCACGCTGTGACCAATACAAAAGAAACAGTGGGAAATGTGAAAGAAAAAATTAACTAATACACAAAATATGACTGTGCAAAAGAGGAAACCAAAAAAACATATTTTTAGAGCGGCCATTGAAGTTCCCCTGATTGCATTTTTGGTACTTTTAAAAGTAAATACTGTCTATAGTTTACGCGAGTAGTACACATTTAAATAAAACACTTTAACGGTTTAAAACGCGATGTATTAGTTAAACTTATTTGAAAATGATTTTTAACTTCGGCCCGACGTTTCGGATGCTTTGCAGCAGCCGTGGTCACGGGGAGACTAAAGATGGACAATGTCTCTGACGTCAAAGGCCGTCCCATTTTAAGTGATATAAGTATGATATAAGAATGTTATTAGAATAATTTATTTATCAAAGTTTTATGTACCCTGTATCTTTATTAAACATTCCTACTTGAGTAATTTCTTTTTCCGTGAAGGTCTTATAGAAAACTCGTCCAAACGAGAATAAATTTCAATGAAAATGTAAAAAGTTGAATTTTCTCTGCGACTGCCAATTCACCATATTACCAATGAAACGGTACAGTCGCAATCAAGAGCGAATTCAAGAGAAACAACGTTTCGTTCTATCCGTATTTTTACCCGACAGCGAAACGAAGAGTAATGGTTTAGTTGCTTATTGTCACTGATTGTAATTAACGTGGCATATCAGAAATATACTTAGTTTAAAACAATAGTACCAATGTTTAAAGGATTTCTTTTAGGGTGCAATTTTCATAAAACAGTTCATATTATAAAAATGCTTTGTATTGATGGACGTGTGATTTTGTTTTATTTAATACATTTATAACGATCTATATAAATAGAAACACGATATAAATTAACTCAGTTACTGCAACATTTTTTTTTATGAGGGAGGAAATTAAGCATGGAGTTGACGGAATATGACTTGTCTTTTTCTTTTATTTTTTCGTGTATTTCAGGTTGCCTAGAAGAGATCGCTGCTTAGCGATAAGGCCGCCTTTTATGTATAAGTTCGTACATAAGATTTTTTTTGTGGTATATTTTATAAATAATAAAACTATCGGCCTTACACAATTTATTACTCTCCGAATAATTCATGTATTAAATTGTGTAAGGCTTTAACTGCCTTCGTTCAGCATATCATTCTCTCTTCGCCTAACAACATCTCCTGGTAATGCAGTTAACTCGTGATGGCGAAACGTCAAAAACCTCTTCTTGCTCACGTCGGCCGAACAACCCGGAAAACAATAATATGCAGATTCGTCAATACTTTTGTAAACCTTCTAATAATATTAACTTGTTTTTGATTCAATTTATTAATTATGTTATCATTTCACAACCAAGACACAATTAGTTTTCAAATGTCGAATAACGATTATATTTTGAATTCTCTTAATTTATTCAACACTACTAGTAGGTTATTGTAAACCATGCCTTATTTATATTAGATTAACAAATATTTTCCTCCGAATTACCGATGTGTACCTGGGCATGCACTTCATAATATTTGGCACAGGTTACAAACGATCAGCTGTTATAAGGGTGACCATAAAACTTTGATAATAAATATTTAAAATTAAATAAAATATAAAAAAGTTTTTTTATTATATTTTGTACGCTTTTATAAAAGATTTATTACATTTTCTGACACTTTGACAGCTAAATTATAAGAAGATTAAATGAGGCAATATAAATTAAAATCCCACAGCTCCAACTTTCTAGGCAAATCCTTTCAAATTACAGCGGTCAGGTTATGGAATACCTTACCCGTCTCCATTCGTATGGCGCCTTCCCTTCTATCGTTTAAAATAATTTTATGTCGCTTAATTGTCACTATCTATTAATATTGTTACGTAATCTTACTTAATTAGGTTTAGTTTCCTTAGATAAGTTTAGAAATAGTGTGTAAGTTCTGTTTTGATTTTTTAAAGATTGTAAATTTTGTTTCGCCCACCTTGCACGTCTCCTTTTCTCGTAAACTTACTCCCCTTTTATCTTGGGTTGCCTGGAAGAGATCGCTTGTTAGCGATAAGGCCGCCCATTGCACTCAATTTTTCTAGTATATAAGTCTCGTTTATTTTTCTGTGCAATAAAGTGTTAATAAATAAAAAAATAAACTGTTCAAGTCGTTTTAATGATAAGTGCTGAAAATTTACATCTGGGAAGTCGCAAATGTGCGGTCACCCTACTAAATGTCGGAATACCTCGGCAAGTAGCCATGCTTATATCAATACTATGTGCGCTATGTAGAAATTTACTATATATCGTATATTTGAATTGCACAATTGTATAACATAGAACGTACGTAATTTATGAGTGAATTATCCAAATGTTATGTTTAGCTGAAAGTTTATAGGGGGCATTGTATACAACATGATTTTAGATAAATTTATGCGAAGATAAATTTGCTTTGTTTATGCTTTCTGTTTTATTAAGAATTGGGCAGGAAATGGTTTCAGATTGCTAATTGAAAAGGTATGGTATGGTATGATTTATAAATAAAAACAACGAATACCATACATATTATATAATCCCGGTCAAAAATAGTTTTAAAGAGGTTGTCAGTCTAAGTATGTATGTGTATTTATATTTATGATAGAGGAGAAGAGACAAGCTGCTGTCGACCTATTTTGGCTTTGGATATTCGGAAATCCGAAACTGAAAGCGTAACGCGATTAAACATCATTAGTAGAGGTTGGTTCGTGACCCGGACGGAATTTCAATATTCTTATCGCCCATTTAATATGCAAATTTATTATTTATTTATGATTAGAAACATTTTGACCCGGTGGGATTCGAACCCACAGCCCGTTGATTATTAGTTATACTTTGTTACCATCACAATTAAATAAGTTTAGAGTTGAGACGATTTTTATTAATTGAATATCTAACGCAAGAAATACGAAACAAGATCTTATTTGGCAATTTCATTAACAATGTGTTCATGTAAAAATGTATTTGGCGAGATTATAAGTAATAAATGAGTTGATGTAAACTTCACGTAGGTTTGTAGGTATATTTTAATGAATACGTTTGTAGGTACATTTGTAGTTCGCAAAAGACACTTAACGATTTTTTTTCAAAATCATAAGCTTAAGAGAGCTAAAAAAAGATCTAATTCATATTGTTAATACTTAGTAACTCTAAGTAATCTTTCTGGAAAGAAAGACGCATATCTTAAGGGCTTGATAAAACTGTAAGTTTTCGTTCTACCTATAAAATAATAACCTATATACATCTCAATTTAAGTAGTTAGTTATTTGTAAATAAAAGAAAAATCTTACGTTATAATTAAACAATAATTTATTATCTCAAAAAATGAGGTCCGCAATCACTTTGGTAACACAACGACACATCCGTTTGTGAGGATATCTCTTGGCTTATCTTTCATCATCACCGCCGGTCATCACCTCCATGAATTCTGTAAAAGGAACAACGATTCTAAGATACGGTCAGATAATTATTAAAAGGACTTTGTTATTAAAATGTAAATTGCATCATCGTCTAGACAAAATATGTTTGTTAATTTTTTAAAGATTTACTATAAAGTATGGCAGACACGTATGACACAGATTTCACAGATAAAAAAATTGTAAAAACTGATCGTGTTTTGTCAAGATGTTGTATGGCCAGGATATTTCACCATCCATCAAGTAAACCATAGCTTATATGTCATATACAAAGTTGGATCCCTGTTTCCCCATATGGGGCATGGGGCGAACATTTCACAAATAGATATTATTAACAGACAATAAGTTGATTTAATTTCGTGCCCTTTTCGACCGTCGCAATCATTTACCCAGGATCCAAACTTAAGACCGAATGTTAGAGTTTAACCATTGTACTGCAGAGGCTGTCACTTATAAAACCATATACACAACATAATTTACTATTTCAACATTGTTGTTCGGGCTATTCGACCAACGTGAGCGAAGAATTATTCGAGCTTCGATTGCTAACATCTCCTGATGATGCCGTCTGTTTGTGATAGCGAAACGTCGAGAGCCTCTTCTCGGTCACATCGGCCGCGCAGCCCGAAAAACAATGATATGCTGAACAATGGCCGTGAAAGCCTTACACAATCTATAATTTACTATTACTTCGTAATTAAAGTACGCATACCGTGTTAATTAATATTATATTTTTATGTAATAGCATAATAGTTTTTAGCTTTATTTAATGTTTTACCATCGAAGTCAACGGTGCCCGATCCATCGGAGTCAATTTCTTCAATCATCATGTCTAACTCCTCTGCGCTGATCTTGTCATCTAATTCCCTCAGGATCTCTCTTAAGACTGCGGTGGTAATATAACCGTTACCTATAAAAATAGAATATCTTTGAAATGATATTAGTTTTTGAGATGTGGGCAGAACTTGAACCGAAATCCACAAGTTGCTGTTGGAACTACTATTCTAACTAATTAAGCTACCGTCTGAATGTAAACATAAATCCTTACCCCATCTGGGGCATGGGGCGAGCACCTTTCTGTCTCCGTTTTACCGGTCGATTTAATTCACAGACAAATAGTTAGTCAGAGTTCTGTTTATACAGAGAGCCCAATATTTTTTTGACACCGGCAAGACTCGAACAAACACCCGATAGCTTACAGTGTGGTCGAGATCATTTAATTTTCTCAATAGACAAAGCTTTAAGCTAATTAACTTAAAGACACTATTATGTACTTTTAATATAGAAATACTTTTGTCATTCTTATCAAGACTCGGTGTTTAAATGTTGAACTATTAAATGGTAGCTTTTAATTTTTGATTATTGTTTAACTATCTTAAACTAAATCGCAACAGGAAGGTTTGAAGGGGCATCTGACGCATTGAAAATTGAATAACCCAATATGTTACGTAAGGGAAGAATGGGGAAATGGTTATCAGCAAATATAGATTGATCTTCCGGTCTTCTATTAGTGTCGCCCTTAGGACATTATAATAATAACTAGCGAACAAAAATAATCAATAGATTAATTGTAAACATATTAGAAGAAATACATACATTATTTAATAGAAAATCACTAAAAATATGGAATTACATACTTAAAAGAGATAAGCTGCAATATTATGACTTGACTTATTTATATTTTCATAGTCTAAAAATGTTATTCTTCAATAGCACAGTGATTCTTGCACAAATAATAGTACACATTAATTTTCGCTGAACTTAATTGCGCATTTTTATTTTCCTTATTGAAAATAATGGTTTTGTATTAGGCCACTCTGGATCTAGTAGCCTCATATAAGGTCGTAACACAAATACATTTGTTACCTTCTTTGTCATATAACCGGAATGCTTCTTTAAGTTCCTGTTGCATCGCTTCCGCGTCCTCCTCAACCATAAACCTGGAGGCCAGCGTTACGAATTCTTCAAACTCCAATTCACCAGAACCTATCAGAAAATTCTCCTTTTGATAATGTATGGTAAACTTTAGAGTTAATACTAAGAATACTAAGAAACACTTTAACCGTTTAAAACGCAAACTATATTCGTTAATTAATAAAATTTTACTACTACGCTAGGACACCCTCCATCTTTAGTCCCCCCGTTACCATAGGTTCTTCAAAGCATCCGAAATGTTTAAAGTTAACAAATGAATTTCGGTTTTTAATATGAAAAAGTGTATTTAAATAAATATATGAAACGAAATTTAAGTTTTAAACCGCGTTGTAATATAATCTTATTAAATTGAAATATTTAAAACAAACCAATCCCGATTTAATTATTTATCTAAGATGCTATATGAAGCTATAAAGTTTCCAAGAAGAAACAAATTATCACTAAACGTTCAAATAAACTTTTTATTATATAATTTACTTTAAAAATCGAAAAAAAATTGAAAAAATTTTCGACTCGGGCAGGACTTGAACCGGCATCGTCAGCTTTCCGTGCTGTTGCTCTATATAATTTACTATTAAACAATACTCACCATCAACATCAACTTCGTCGATGATCTCTTTGAGCATATCATCTGTGATGCTGTGCCCCAACATTCCCAGGATGGTGCCAACCATGACTGTGCCGATGCATCCTTTCTTCTCATGATCGAAGGCTTCGAACGCCTTCTTCAGAACTGGATACATAAAAATTACATAACTTTTAAGCTATTTGACAAAGGACAAAAACAAGCCTTGACAAGACTAAAGATTTTTTTATATTTACAAGCCTTAGGGACGAAAGTCTAAAGACAGATGTTATATGGTTTGCAATATTTTTCAGGTTGAAAGATAGAGGCTCCCCAAATTCTGTACAGAGACTATGTATTGGTGACTGGACCCCAACATGTATTTTACTAACATTTTACATAATGCCATTAGAATTAATTAATTATGTATTATTTTAAAATAATTATGATTATGTTAAAAAAAAAATAATATAATTATATAGCCAGTCTGACGCCGTAACGCATTACATAGCGCTAATCTATGAAAAACTATTACTACGAAAATGAAATTTTTTAAGAGAACTAACTGAGAAACACCCATTACATTCTTAACTCATAAACTTCCATTGTCTTTTAAGTACATTACTTTTGACGGTTTAAAACACGAAATCTATATATTTACTATCGATCAACGTTTTGGATGCATTAAAGCGGGCATGGTAATGGTCGTTCTTAATGTCAAGTTAAATCGTCTACACTAGCGCTATCTGTTTTCCGTTGCAATATTTCGCGTTTTAAACCGTCAAGTAAGATCTAAACTAAGTATAGCATTTAGGTTGATTAAAATTAATGTAAGTGTTGCAATGCTTAAAAAACTAAAAGGTTTATGTTGTGTTGTTGGTATTTAGAATCGCTGTCAGAAGCAACGGCGAATTAATTAATGGCGCTAATTAAAAGTTGAACGTACTTGTGAGTTGATCCTTGTTGAGCTCCTCCTGTGTACAAAGAACGTTTGTCATAAATCTATGAATCTCTGTTTAGCGATTACAAGAGAGGTAAACTGACATTTAATGGCTGTGTTAGCGTCTTCGCGTAAAATTATTACATTGACAAATTTAAGGTTACCCACGACTTCGCTTGCTTTCCGTCGTTTTTGCATGAAATCTTAAAAAATAGACATTACGACGGCCTTATTACAAAAAATCACTTAAACTAGAACTGCGGAGTCTTGGTTTATCTCTTAAACCATGGTCTAAATAAATCTAAGTTAGTACCATAGTTAGTCCAGTTAAAACTCTTCGTTTTGTAATAAGGATTTCAAATAAACCAGGGCTTAAACCTGGTTTGAGAGTTGGTCTTTGTTTTGTAATAAGAGTGATAGTGTCGCGGACATTTTTATAAATCCTTTAAAGAGAAATCATTATTTCATACATATTTGGGTATCTTAAACCCTTTTTAGCAGTGTACGCAACGGAAGTCCACAAAAATAAAAGAAAAAGATTTCCCCGTTTTTTCCACATTTGATCGCAGTTCGAGAAAGGCTTCGACAAACAGAAGAAATAACTTTTCAATTCAACCTAGTAGATCCTGAGATAAGTGCGTTCAAATAAATCGACAAGTTTTTAAGCTTTACAAAAGACTATAGTTTTAATTACATACTATGATTAAAGGAATGCCATGATCAATATTCATAAATGTACTAAGTACATGGAACTATGAATTACTAAGGCCCCTCGTGGGGCATGGGGCGAACACATTTCTGTGTCCGTTTCATTGATTCGTTCTTTTAACGGGCAAGTAGTTGATCAGACTTCTGTGCCCTGCCCGACCGAAACATTTTTTTGGTTTCCCTGGGATTCGCGCCTCAACGCAATGTTGGGCAATACGTTTAACCATTTGGTAGAGAGTTGATATTGAATAAGAATTAATAGCCACTTTTTAAGGTTTTGCTAAAATTAAAGCATAAGTTTTGTTTTTTTTTTGTCGTTACTACTTGATCCGGTAGGCGTTACAACTAAGGTTCTAAAAAGTAATTAAATTATATAGTTCCTTCGTGTACATGTAAAAAATAATAAAATTTTTAAAAGTAATTAATTGTAGAAATTAACCAATAGTTTTAGTATCATATTAGTTAAATTAGTAAAAGAAGAGATACATCGTCTATTCATCTTTATTTTGTGTTAATACAATCAATAGATTTGAAATTATATCGTTTTTCACGAAACTATCACATCGACCCCTTTCTCCCCTATGCTAAATACTTCGGTCGGAAAGTGTTAAGTGATCTTGTCAGTACTTAGTACCCTAATTACCTATGCTTTAAAATTAATTATAATAGCTTTGTAGAATAAACTTTATTCTACAAAGCTTTTCAGTATGCTCTTGAAACATTTAGTTTAGCAAAATTAATTGTAAAGATACATAAAAGTTCAGGAATTTCTTTTTTAACAAAAACGGTGTGACAATACCTATAGCAAAATAAGCCTTGGTTCAACGCAGAATAAATGGATTAAAACGCGATATTTATCTATATTAATATATAAAGCTGCAACCTTTGTTTGTTTGAACGCGCTCATCTCAGAAATTACCGGTGAGAATTCAAAAAATCTGTCGTGTTGTTTAAAGGCTTCATCGAGAAATGCTATAGGCTATACAATATAACACTACGACTAATAGTAGCGTAGATAGAGTGGGAAATACGGAGAAAAACGTGGAAAATAAATCTTTGAAGGTTTCCGTTATATGCGCTGCGAAAACGGTTCAAGATAGCAAGATAGGTTTTAAATAATCTAATAATATGTCCGGCACAGTTTTTGTCTCTTTTAAGATTATCTTGCAAAAACGACGAGACGCGGTCATCGTGGGTAACAGCTTTAATTCACAAAGTTGAACAGGGGGTTTGCCAAATAAATATTGATATCCAAAATAATTATTCTACGCGTACGAAGTCATGCTTCGGCTAGTTTCTAAATAAGGTTAATTTACTACGCGGGCGCAGCTATTTATTTATGTGTTAAAGAAGATGCTTTTAAACTAATTCTAAGCTTCTACTCACCATGTTTTAGAAAAACTGCACTAAATAGAGCACGATAGCAACAAACAATGTCAGGAACACAAGTCCTTGCAGCTGTACGAAGTAAGCGACTGCCTTAACACCAGCTACCAAAGATGCGATCCCCAGACTGGTCCAAAACGACTCACGCGCCGATCCGAACCGCGAGTATTTCCTCCTAGCGAAGCCGAACGCTTATAACCACTATCGCTAAGGACGGACACCGCTGCCAATTCTGTATATCTACAATTGATTGTGTTGTCTTGTTCAGTATAATCTGATAAGACAATCGATCGTTGGTTACGCTAGCTCAAGACAGTATGAGGACCTCAAAATAGAAAGGATGGCTTAGCTTAAATGTACTAAATAGGTATTGTTTATAGCTTACGCACTTAAACATTTAAATAAACTCTATTAATGATAGTATCTATCCGATAGAGTGCCTGTAGCTAATTACATAAATGTGTTCCCTAGTATGGTGTTATGCGCGTTATTTCGCTCGAGCAGGACAAAAGTTTGGTCAACTACTTGCCGTACATATAACTAATCAGTGAAACGGGAAACGTGTTTACCCCATGCCCCACGATTGGAAATAAAACTATATAAAGGACTGAAAATATTAATATTTTTCACATGTCATTGCACATGAAGGCACTATATAATTTAAAAATCGAAAAAATTGAAAAAAATTTCGACTCGGGCAGGACTTGAACCAGCATCGTCAGCTTTCCGTGCTGTTGCTCTGAGCAGAGCAATTTATTTTCGGTTTTTAAATTATATAGATAAAGGACTTTCAACTACTTATACGCGATAAGAGTGTTAGTTAACGACGCTGCTGCAATGCCTAAATACCGGGCTGTAGTTAAAATAACTTAAAAATAAGTTTAATATTATTATACTTCGCGTTTTAATCGCTGTTAGTGTAGTTTGTGCGGGTAGCACACGTCTACATAAATCCGAAACGCTCCGAACATTAAATACTGTCTATAGTTTACGCGAATAGTACACATTTAAATAAACACTTTAACGGTTTAAAACGCGATATATTAGTTAAACTTATTTGAAAATGATTTTTAACTACGGCCTGACGTTTCGGATGCTTTGCAGCAGCCGTGGTCACGAAATTAAAAATGTTTCGCATTCTAAGCCTTTTAAGTGTTTTATCAAAATGAACAAAATAGGGCAGTAATAAGAAATTTACATATTTCACATGTTAAGGTACTAAGGTACTAAGGCTTTACAAAAGCACAGTATGTTGCGACTGTAGGTTCAAGTCATGCCCGTTTTATAAAAAAAAAATGTAATAATAAAATTTACCTAATTATTAAATAACTTTATTTTGCCACATAAGTGATTTATTTACATTACTTTTTTTCGTCTGGAAATCTAAATAATAATTGAGTGGTAGAAATATCCAAATTTCGTTCTGGGTCACGAATAACCAAAATATTTTGATAGTGCATTTTATTTGGACAGCGCATTATATTTTACTTGACTGGGGTATTTTAAGTAAAACCTAGGCTTTTATCCTACAATTGAGGCTAGTAGATGCAGAGTGGCTTAATAGCAAAAACCACGATTTTCCATAAGGAGGAAAAAAGATATGCAATTACTTGAGAAAATGTATTTACTATTATTTGTGTAAGAAATATGTAAACAATTTTCGATCTCTGTGCACTCAAGAATAACATTTTTAAACTACAAAAATATAGCTCCAGTCATAAAATTGCAGTTAGGCTACTCTGCCTCTAGCGTCCTAAATTTTCCGCTTATTTATTCGAGAGCACACCTGATTATTCCATGTCAAATATCTGACGATCTACTGTCCCCAAGCAATGCACTACATAGCGACATAACAGCCAATTAAAATGTGTGTTCTCCGCTTTGAATCGGTTGGATATTTGCCATATTTCACCCATACAACGGCTATAGGAGCCAAGGCACGTGTAGTGATGAGAGTATTATTGCTTGAGTAACGTAACATGCAATGTAATACAATTGGAACCGACACTTGAAAGAGAGAAGAATTTGGTTGAATAATAATAAAACTTTTTATTAGTCAAACACATAGAAATCACTAAAATTAATTGTTTAGTAATTAATTAATTAAATACTGTCTATAGTTTACGCGAGTAGTACACATTTAAAGAAAACACTTTAACAGTTTAAAACGAGATATATTACACGGGGAGACTCTCCCCGTGACCAAGGCTGCTGCCAAGCATCCGAAACGTCGGGCCGAAGTTAAAACAAATCAGTTTAACTAATATATCGCGTTTTAGAACCGTTAAAGTGTTTTATTTAAATTAATTAATTTTTAGTCTATTGCTACCAAACTAAAAAATACAAACAGAACACTTAAAGCAACTCCGAAAGTAATAAAAATACTCACTAAGTAATAAATCTGGCGTTCATTTAGTACAATATTAGTAACTAATAAATATGATTACAATAAAACCATAATTAATATAATATGATTTTATACAATTTAAAAAGAAAAGCGGTGTCAGAGGGTCTGACATTCAGATTCATGCCGATTTTCAGCCAAACCCTAATATTCGTAAATTAGACAGTGCATTTGATATTTTTTTATACTTACTAAAGTAAGGAATCATTAGTAAGTAAGTTATTCAGTAACTATAGCAATTATTGTCGTAAATAGGAGGGTGTAATTCTTGCGCCCAGCGGCAAAGTGCTCTGGTAGTTTAATAAAATCTACTTATTTAAATAAAACACCTTAACGGTTTAAAGTGCGATATATTAGTTAAACTTATTTGAAATTGATTTTTAACTTCGACCCGACGTTTCAGATGCTTTGCAGCAGCCGTGGTCACGGGGAGTCAAATAAGTTTAACTAATATATCGCGTTTTAAATCGTTAAAGTGTTTTATTTAAATGTGTACTACTCGCGTAAACTATAGAGAGTATTTAAAATCTACTTAGTCAGCAGAAACTACTAAGGATATAATGGTTAAAAAGCTGAATTGAAGAATTGAATTTCGATAGGATTTGTCTAAATTCAACGGTTTATTATTGACGGTAGATAGAGAAATGAGATATTTTCCCGGACTTAAACTAATATACTAAAAAGAAAACGAAGTTTCTACCTTAGGACGTAAATGGGTCAAACAAATTAATGCACTTTTACTTTTTACTTTTTAATGATTAACTGCGCCCGCGCACACCAGATTGTCCTATTGTAAAATCGGCTATCTATTTTATTGTATGATGCATCATAACAAAATACATCATGTATTTTAACCCACCTCTTTTAACCGGGGAGAGGGGGACGATTACACACATAAATACAGTAAATAACATTATGCAAAATGCAAACATTGTATTTTTTTTAATACTAGACGCATTGGTGCGAAGCCATTTAGATTATTATACTATTTGGGCCCCGGCCGAACAAAAATGCAAAGTAATGTTTGAACGCATTCAAACAAATCTATCAAGCATTTGTAGTAAAGAATGTATGGAGTATATCCATTTTATCATATCCAAAACATCACTCCATGAAATATGTATATAATAATTCTATCGCAATGGATAAACTTTTAAATAAATTATTTTTCTTATAAATTATTATTTAATCGATATTATTACCACGAGTGTCGAGCCTGGAACCAGTGCTAGTAAAAAGTTACCGTCACGACGTCGTCAAAAATTATATTTTGCTATGTATGAATAAGAACGCCGTCTCACATTTTCTTTTAAAGTTATAACTTTACAAATTATCGAATTTCTGTTCGGAGATTTACAACAAAGATCGTTTTGTATCTCCCGAGAAATTTACAGTAATTGAGAGCACTTGGAAGGCTTATCTCATTTAACTTTGTTAACTCCGAAGTGGTAACTTGTAATTAGTAAACTAATGTTTATTTATAGATGCAAAGGCTCCATTGAAAGTTTTCTTAACTTTAACAAAATCTATTTATCAAATTCTGCCATTTCATTCCAATAAAAAAATTACTTTTAGTGCAACTTAGCTGGAGAGAAATTAGCTTAGCTGGTATGAGTTACTTACATTTATTACATGTGTATTCAAGATTATAGATATTTTTTTTTCTATCCAAAGTCTGATGAACTTTTCTGTTAAAAATGATAGAATAGACACAGATTTGTGTCCGCCTAAACGCACAGGTGCGTAATTAATTACATTTTACCTTTTTACCAATTCTGCCTCAGTGATTTGGAAGTTCAAACCCAAATCCAAACTAGTTGGATTTCTGCCAACTTATATGTAATTTCAGCCCTCAGAAAACTTACTTTCGGGGCAAATCTCTCTTTCCCAATAATTAATAAATACATTCATCGCAATTTAACCTTAATGTTGATATATGCGTTATTTATCTTATATAATTTTTATTTACGTCTTTTGGAACTGTAATATATATTTATAGCATAGCACGATGAATGATTTAATAAAATATTTTATTGCGAATGTCCGTTTAATAGAGCTTTAAACTTTTATATAGCTTGAAGCGACGATACCGGAGAAGTTTCCACTAGAAATCTATACCAATATATAAAGCTCAAGAGTTTGTTTGTTTAAACGCGCTAATCTTAGGAACTACGGGTTCAAATTAAACAAAAAAACTGTGTAGGTTAGGGCGTTAATCGAGGAAGGTTATAAAACATCGCGTTGTGGGTAATAGACGCGAAGGCACAGCGGGCAATGTGAACGAAACGGGGGAAATTTCTCATCTCTGTGGGTTACAGATGCATACGTTGTGAAAACCGTTCAAGACATACAAAAATATATATGAAATAATGAGTCCTCTTTAAAAGATCTAAAAAAAGTCGTCGGACACTATCGGCCTTATTACAAAAAAAAAACTCTTAAACCAGAACTGCGGAGTCTTAAACCATGACCTAAATGAATCTAAGTTACTACCAGAGTTAGTCCAGTACAAACTCTAAACTTTGTTTTGTAATAAGAGTGTATATCTTTTAAGATTAACTTGCAAGAATAACGAGTCGTATCAATATTATATTATGTTGTTCTAAACAACCTTCGCCTTTTCAGTTAGTTGTTTATACGATACATCACTGATGATTGACCCTCCAGATGTTGACAGTAATATAACTTCCAGCAGAGAACATCGGACAGGTGTACTCCGCAGTGCCAATATTTAGATTGTCCAGAAATGGCAGATACGAAGCCATTAATTCTCCTGTTGACACTAATTTATTTAAAGTCCTTACTGTTTAAATTTAATTTGGAACACAAATAGAACTGAGTGTTGAAATGTATGTTAGACTGATGTATAACGCAAACAAGGTGTTTTAATGTAGTGTAACATACATAGTGACATTCGTTAACTTTTCACAAATGATATTGACACTATATGAATTAAACACGATTGCTCTGAGCAACAGTAGCACTGTGGATACCTCCTCAAGTGTAAACGTCTGCTCAAGTCCTGCCCGAGTCTAATAACTTGGGCAGGACTTAAGCAGGATTTTAAAGTTTTCAAATGATCAATATTATATTAATAAAATAACAAGTAATAATGACTTAGTTTACCCACGTCGTTCTTGCTAGTTAATTTTTAAAGATAGACATATTATATTGTCGCGGACATTTTACCATTTAAAGACGAAGCATTCTTTCATACATATGTTTTTTTTGGATTTCTTGAAGCATTATTGTAGCGCACGCGACGGAAAGCCTCAAAGATAATATTCAAAGAAAGAAAAGAAAGAAAGAAAGAAAGATATTCCCCGTTGTTTCCACATTTCCCATTGTTTTTTCGCTCCTGTTGCCTATTGCTCGCTGCACGATGTTTTATAGTCAAAGTTTTCCTCGATAACACAAAAATAATTTTTCAATACGAACTAGTAGCTCCTAATATTAAGGCGTTTAAGGAAACAAAACTCTTCAGCTTCATATTATGGGTATAAATTCTATTTTTATGACAGAAATGGGATAAACAATGGATGGATTCACTTCTATCAAGAAGATAAATACCCCAGTCATATAATTTCTTAATAAGATACGTTGTCTATCCATTGGCTTCCGACGTTAGGAAATCCACAGACTGGAACCGAAATCCATATACGCTTCATACCTTTTAGGAGTCTATTATGTTGTGTTTTGATTAAAATAAGCTAAAATCGAAATGAAATTAATGTTTGGATGTCTAAGATAAAGTGTATTATAATTGCAACTTTGGCCGAAGTTCAAATATTTAATATATAAATAGATGATTTTCTTTGAGTTATTGTCGGTCATGATTTATGGTGATTTTATTGGAAATTTACACATTTAATTTTAGTTGTAACTGTTTGTTATTCGTGTCTTTAAAATTGTTTAGATATTTTGATAGTTCCCACAGCTGGGACAATACAATTACTCTTATCGGAGTTTCCTGTTTAATCAAAATAATGTAAGTTGTAAATATATTTATGAGACACGTAAAAGATATACAACGTAAGGAATATTCCTTACGTTATATATCTTTAGTTTTTGTTCATACAAACATAGCTATTTGTGTATAAACATATTATTTTATATTATTTGCTTCTTTGTATTATTTACAGTTTTATTTTGATAGAAAAAAATCTCAAAACTTATCAGGACATAATCATCTAGAGTTTAGCATTCTTCCTAAATTTTTAATGTTCTTTATTCTCGGAGATTTGTGACGCATCACAATGTAGGGTTAAAATTAGTTAAATTATATACTTGTTTTTAACAACAAAAGTTTTATGTAACGATATAAATAGACTAGGACAGTAATATAGTGTAAATAGAACTTATTGTTTTTTAATTAAATATATTAAATACTGTCTATAGTTTACGCGAGTAGTACACATTTAAATAAAACTCTTTAACGGTTTAAAACGGGGAGACGTCCGAAACGTCGGGCCGAAGTTAAAAATCATTTTCCAATAAGTTTAACTAATATACATATGTATCGCGTTTTAAACCGTTAAAGTGTTTTATTTAAATAAATATATTTTTATAATAGAGTGCAAGGACTGGTTTTCTGTAGAAGTTTCTGTTTACTTCGAAGTTTCCTTTCGGTGTCTCATACGAAAAATATTATGTTCTACTCAGTAGTAAATTCGAAATTTAACTGGTACAGTTACCAGTTAAATTTCGAATGCACATTTTATTATCATCGTTATAAACACTTTCCAGAGATACATACACCCACGTTTATCTACAGATGATTTCATTCCGACAGTATTGTCGACCGTAAAATAAAAGACGATCGATTTTAAAGTTATTTTATGGCACCTATGCGCAAACAAGAGCAATATTTGTTTGCCAGAAGAGTTTCAGGTGCACGTTTGATATTTGAGAAGTTGAAACGGGGAATCGACACACTCCCAGTTATAGCTTCGACGGCGTTTTATATTTTCATTCTGTTGAAATTGCAACTGAATATAATTTGGACCGACTGAATTTATTTATCACGCGTTGAAACACGTTTTATGTGAGTTTATTAAAACACCGACTAAAATATTGTGCAATAGTGAAATCCTGATTCCCCTTGCGGGGTATGGGGCGAACATTTTACTAGTACTTAAACTTTAGTAAAGAAAAAAGAAAGAATAGAAGAATATTTTTTTTTAACTTAAGCAACACAAAGATATATACGAATATTGTGTGCTGTTACTGATTTTCAGTAAGCCTTAGAGTGTGGACAGCGGAGCCACACACTAGTATAAATTAATTACACTTTGTTGTAAAAAAAATTAACAGACTTAATCGTATTTTTGATTCCCCATTTAGGATTCAATCCCAGGATATTCCGTGTATAAAGCAAGACGTTTAACCGTTAGGCTATATCGGTTTTATCTGCTGTGTTTTTATAATACCAAATAGAGTTTTTGGTGAATGGATAACCCCTTATATGCTAAATCTTGATAGTTCAGGTTGAGCTTACGAGCTAGGTTCTTTAATTTTTAGTTTTACAACAACTCAGGGGTTGTTACCCTTTTAAATATTTACCTACTGAAAAAATAAGTGATAAAGTATGTGGTTATAAATATTATTGAATATAGCACCGCTCGTTAACGTGTTAATTTTTTTATGAATATTCATGATAAATTATGTTTGTCGTACAATGCAAAGTAGGCTAATTAGTTTTCTGTAAATATCGATTTGTGATTTAATACAAAGTTATATTTTACAATTCTTCCGAAGAGGTGGATTTTCGCAGTTCCAATATAGGTGGACAGGATGTTATATGGGGTATTTTAGCTTTTATCAATTAGACCCTATGCTTGTCTCTTTCTTTATCATAGAAAAAGTCTGATTAACTAGATGCCTGTTACGTACTGAATGAATCGAGTTTCTTTAATTTAATCGTTTATTTATTTGCTACTTAAAAATTAATATTCGGCGCAAGAAAGCAATGTAGGGCTTGAAAACATTAATATTTTTCACATGTTATTGCACGTGAAGGCACTATATAATTAAAAATCGAAAAAAAATTGAAAAAATTTTCGACTCGGGCAGGACTTGAACCGGCATCGTCAGTTTTCCGTGCTGTTGCTCTACCAATTGAGCTACCGAGTCCTACACCTCATCGTCGAATTTTTTCAACTTATTGATACATGCACCTCTCGCGCAATGTAATTACAACCTTAACACTTGCATGCACGGAAAGCTGACGAAGCCGGTTCAAGTCCTGCCCGAGTCGAAATTTTTTTTAATTTATTTTCGATTTTTATATTAATGTAGGGCTATTAAAATAAATAGTATTTATCAAGGATTAATGAATAACTCTTTCAGCGCTTCAACCCTTTATTTTTAGCGGAACCCTTGACCTTGGTAGCTGCATTCAGCGCAGCTAATAGCCGCACATGTTCCGTTGTCTGACGATTATGTCATTTGCGGCGTCTACCTGTTTTGGCACGCGACTGTACGTCGTAGACAACACCAAATGGCCGACCTTTTATCTAATTGATTGTACAGGTGTTATATAATTAATTATGCGACTGTACCTAGTACGGTTGTTTGTGACTGTACGTACTGTCGATTTCTACATCTATATATTTTTATGCCCGAATCTATTGCGTGCTGTGTCAGCGACTTCGTCCGCGAAGAATCTTGGGCATCCGAATTTGTTTTTGCAAAACTCCTCTTCATCTTCACAAATTTAAGCTCTTCCCTACAACCTCGATCGCGGCCCGTCGTTTTTGCGCGTTAATCTTAAATGAAAGACATTACTTTTTTTTCACCTTCCCCGCTGTTTCTCCGCTCCTATTAGTCACAGCGCGATTTATAAGGTATAACCTTCCTCGATAAATGCATTAACCAACACAAAAATCATTTTTCAATTCGAACCGGTACTTCCTGAGATTAGCGCATTTAATCTAACAAACTAACTCTTCACTGTGGCTAATAAGGACTGAGGAAAAATGCCTGGGGCGTAAATCCGGTGCCTCTAACCATGGATTCGCTTTATAGATTACTGTTTGATTGTGTTTTGTTTCTTTCGAATTAAAATTCGTTTTAATTTTCAGAAAATGATATACTAAGTATAAATGTATCTATAAATTTGCTATATAAAGCACAGTTCTCTTTTTCTCTTTGTGCGCAAATACTTAGATACTAGTTTGTATAAGTGTAAAATTAATTTAGTTAAGAAAATGTATGTATGTTTCTTTACGCCTACCTCCATCAACTTTCAATGTACTGGCTTGTTTTGTGTTAAACAATACCGGTCGAATACCGGGAAAAACGTAATCAATATAAGCGTCTGAGTAAAGACATGCAGGCAAATAAATGCATATATTGATATTTTTTTATTGTTTTTATATTACTTACTTTCTAATTATAATAGAAAATAAACAGACCAAGTGTTTCCATTCTCTAATTTTAAAATATGTATCAATACAGTCTATTTTTATTTACGTAAGTATTATAAAAGATCTTGCAATAAACGACGAGTGTAAATATTTAGGTATGTAATAGGTTTTCTCTGCAGCTCAAATACGCTACGAACGATGTTTGCGCAAGTTACAAAGACCGCTTCTGCTTTTGACTTTCGCTTTGGTTAGTTTTGTGCAAATAAATAAACCTTATTTAGGTAAAAGGATATTTTTAAGATTAATAAAATATGGAAAGACGAAGAAAACATAATTCAGAAGAATTGGAAAGATAATTGAAGGAGAATTTATTGTCAGTTCTTGTAATTCATAGTATATTTTAATGGAACTGTAAAATCATACATCGTCTCCAGCTTAAATTAATATTTATTTAAAAGTAATAGGGATAGTATTGCCACCTACACCTGTATCGTCTGCAGTTTACGCAAGTAATACACATTTAAATAAAACACTTTTAACGGTTTAAAACGCAAAATAATTTCTAACAGTGCATTTATAATAATTACTATCTATGTCAGCGACTTCGTTAGCGTAGATTAGTTATTTTGGACATCAAAATTAGTTTTTGCAAACAGCCATTAGAGCTGTTATCCACGACGTCCGTTTTTTTCATTTCCCGCTGTTTCTTAGTTCCAATTAGTTGCAGCGACCTTCCTCAATATATACTCTAACGAGTACAAAAATATTTTTTTAATCGAACTAGTAGTTCCTGAGATCAGCGCGTTCAAACAAAATCTTCAGCTGTACATAGATTTTAAATAGATTTATAATGATTATAATGTACTCGTCAATTACATTATAATCATTATAAATCTATTACATCACAGTTTATCTCTCCCAACAATATATTATATTAACAACAGGAACAGAGAAACATCAATGTGCCAAGAGATCTAATAGACCGATGTTCACTAATAACGTTTCAAAGCTACAGTTGCTTTTGATATAGTCATTAAAATAGATCTGACGTCACTCAAGACAGTATACAATATGTCAGAAACAACTGTACGAATCGATTCACTCGGTGAGCACGTAGACGACGTAAATATTTTAAACGTCTTTAAACCCTAAACCTACTTGTACCTCTTAATAACATGATTTATGATTTTAACAAGTGATTGATGGATTCAGCGCAAGAACTTCTAATTCTTAGTAACGTTAGGTGTATCGTAGATTCTTTCGCTCAACGAATAATATGGTAGCGATTCAGTATCGAAAATATTGGAGAATTGGTACACCTCAGATGTCAGTGACTTGTATTGCTTCTTTAAGTCGTTCTGCTTCTTTCTCCACTGCTCCAATTGTTCGTCTGTCGGTTGCAATGCTGATATGTAGCTCACTTCATTGCTGCTCGTGTATGATCTTTCAACGTTCGATAGGCTCTCGTGATGAGTCGACACGAAGAATATCTTTTTCTCGATCTTGTCTCTTAAATCAGTGTCGTCTATACTTTTGCGTAACGGCACCTTTGGTGGAAGGATCAGTGCGTTTATTTCTTTATGTTTTACAAATAGTATTCGTTTGTTTCCCTTTAAGAGGTGAGGGTTGCGTTGGATTAGAGCATAGACGCAGATAGCGCCAAAAATCAGGCATACTATCGATAGAATTGTGAATCCTATTATCAATAGCAGGTCGTGGGTTTTTAGTACAGTATTGTCTAAGTCAGCGAGGCTGTAGAAGACACATTGTTCGGGGTTAATCTCACCAGTCAGCGAATTGAACGGACAGAACGTGTATTGAATTTCTATTCGTTCGTCGTAAACTCTTAACACATCGGGAACTGCATTCATACAGTAGATTTCGCTTGGACAAGTTGAGTCAAACCAGAGTAATCCCTGGCCCAGTGCATTCTTCGATGACAGCTCGACGATCAGTTGATGATTACTTCTCACTGAATACGATAAGCTCAACCAGTCACTACCGTCCACTAATGGATGTTCCTTCGATATAATAGCCCTTGTCATGTCAGCCATGTCTGAAGTGTTCAAACGACAATAATAATTCTGGGATGTCACTTTGTGCACTTCACAAGTTGAGTTGTGACAAACACCATTTATATGAAATGTTTTTGTATCGTTCCTTGAGTAGCACGTAGACGAGATATTCTCATGACCGATTTCTGGTAACTCAGGACTATTCTTCATTTCACATTGACCCCTGAATTCTGAAAAGGTGACACCGTTGAAACTGTCAGGGTATCTACAAATGGGGTCAACAATTAAAAGACCCTCCAAGTCGCGTATGATTGACTGGGAGCAGTTGCAGTACCATAAATTATCCTGGAGGGTGATTCTTGGTCTGCGCGGTATGACTTTACCGAAAAGATCGTCAGGTATGATGATCAAGTAATTATCATGTAGATACAACTTCTCGATTCGATCCAGGGCGTCGAAAGTACCGGGTCCGAGGAAGTTAATACGGCAAGAGTTCAAGAACAGTTTCTTACACACACGTAGTTCTGAAAAGCTTGTCCTGTCAAGTATGGTGTAGAATGGATTTGACGAAAAGTCAACAGTCTCTAATCTCCTAAGGTCTGCTGATCCAGTGAAGCTGACGGGGTTCCACAAGAAGTTGGCTTTTATATCCAAGAATTCTAAAGTGTCATCTACTGCTTGTAACGCGTTTTGTGATATATTGTTGTACACGCAGTCTTTGATGTAAAGTTGCTTAAGGCTGGATAAACCCACAAACGTCTCCGGACCCCAACTGGAAATTTCTATGTTTTCGAGAATCAGAGTGTTAAGATTATTAGCTAATTGGGTACTAAAAGCACCTGTTGGTATGTGTTTTAAGTTGCCGCCTATGATCGCCAGCTCGTTGATGTTTGAGCGAATTTTAGACATCCAGCGTGGAGTTAGAGTCGCGTTTGTAAACAATGGTCGATTCAGAGTCAATACCACGTGTGGACAGTTGGCGTTGGCTTGCTGAAAAGATATTACAACCTCAGAAAAGAACAACTGTTAAGTGTTTGTATTAAAAAGGCTTTATAAAATATTTGTCAAGAAATAATACATTAGAGATAAAGCTTCACATACAAACATTATGACAATTCATTAGTTAAAACACTTAACGGTTTAAAACTTGAAGTTAGTTAAAATATGCCTATAACCAGGCAGATACTATATAGGCAATTGTAGCTAGCATAATTTGAAACCGTTAAAATGTTGTATTTTTTGTGTATATGATTTAATTTCGGCAATAATTAAATTATAGATGAATTTAGCTGCCTCTTTGTAGCACTATCACCAAGGATATACTTTCTTTTAAATAAAACACTTTAACGGTTTGAAACGCGATATAAAACCGTTAAAAGTTAAAGTGTTTTATTTAAAGGTGTGCTGCTCGCGTAAACTACAGACAGTATTTAAGATTTTGTCATTTCTTTTAAATATGAATCTAAAGATGGTTAGATTAATATTAGATTCAAACATTACTATAAACTTGAAGCTCAATACGGATCAGGTGTAAATTCATTGTTGCTATCAAACTGCGTACCCAGGCCGCTTCAATAATATCATCTTCATAATCGTCAAGGTACGGAGCTTCGAAGCAAAGGACCCTGCAGTGGTCCACTCTGCACCTCGACAGTAGGTCTGGTCTTAATTGACGTGATTTTAAGGACATCGTCAAAATAAGCGTGAAACTGGCCACTATGATCATCCCGAAGAAAGTTTGGACTATCAGCCGGAGCCAACCCTTGCTGCAGGATGCATTTCTACAAATTAAACGGTTATAAGCATTTTTGCGGCGTTTTTTCTTTAAAGTGAGTTTTTGTGAGAATTTTTAATGACTATATTTGACGGTTCTATAGCTAAATGGTTAAACGTCTTGCCTGGCATTGAGTTAAGCGCGAGTCTTGGGTTGGTTGGGCAAATTGTTTTCGGTCGGGTTGGGCACTGTTAATAAAACCGATCAGCGAAAAAGATACAGAAATGTGTTTGCTCAATGTTTCATCAGAGGAAATGGAATTTCAATTTTAATTTTAAATATTAGACAGTCATTGGACTAGTCCTTTAATTCATTAAGTGTGTATAGCTACTAATCAACAGGTCGTAGGGTCGTTTCACACCGGGTCTAACAAGTTCCATTTTCCTTAATTTTTCGGAATCTTGTAGACTTCGTTTGGGAATCTATTTATAAAATCAGTGGTAAGACCGTAGGTGACGAACCACCGTCCGAAGATAATGTGAAATAACATGTGAAAAATTAATTTTCCTAAAATTACCATAGCTGCAATGGAGAACAAATTACTTGGTAACATTTTGGTGGTCTAAAAAACTGTGTATATACTGACCTTATAACCATAATGAAGTTTTTATTTTCTTTCTCGGACATCATTACTAATAAACTTGTGTTCGTAAATCACTTCGTTTGACGTGTTAAGTGCTAGAAAGTTTGGCGGAATGACAGATTTGATACACACAGTACGGATAATCCATTGATAAGGATCGATTGCATACTATCGCTATTAATGGACGTATAACAAGTTACTGAGCAAATATTATGCGACAATAATGATTGAATGGTCGTAATTTCATGGGCAAGGGTGGGTTATTGCCAGATAAAATGTCGCTTTTGTCATTAAATATAATATATACTGACATTATAAAGCTGAAGAGTTTCTTTGTTTAAATATAACACTTTAACGGTTTAAAACACTAAATATTTGAACTCACTTAAAAATTTTTTAACTTATTATTTTTAAAATTACTTAACTTTCATTGCTGATGTCGATCTAAGTAACTAATTATATAATATGTTCTCTGAATTACAGAATATTACATACTAGCTGTGCCAGTGACTTGGCCCGCGAGAATCTTTATTTTGGGCATGCAAATTCCTTTAAAATGTTTATAAATTTAAGCTGTTAGCCACGACGTCGATTGCGTTCTTCCCGTCGATCTATCAAGTTAATCTTAAGAAACATATAACATCGCGAACTATTTTTCGATCATTTACAGGGGAATCATTCTTTGATATATGTTTTTTTAGTTACCTTAAACCGTTTTCGCAGCGTACGCATCTGAAACCCACAGAGATGAAAAATTTCCCCCGTGTTGTTTACATTTCCCGCTGTCTTCGCTTCTTTTAGCCACAGCGCCATGTTTTATAGCCTTCTCGATAAATGTGCTAAGCAACACAAAAATAATTTTTCAATTCGATCCCGTAGTTCCTGAGATTGGCGCATTCAAACAAACATACAAACTTTTCAGTTTTATATATTAGTATAGATTAAGATAATACGTTGTATTACAGCTAAAGTGTAGTAATTTCACATATTGACATTAGAGATAGCTAGATATCACATATAAATTTCTGTGAAATGAAAAACCTTTGGTAATAACAGGCATTTTTTTCCTTTAAGTGAATAATGTTTTTCCTTGTTATCAAAGCATACATTTTACTATAACTGTAATTGAAAATTAAGTATTGAACAATTGTACAGAATAACGTAGATATTTTGAAAAATATACAATTTCAGAATATAGCACGTAGGTATCCCACATATTAAAAAATAAACGGGCTCTTTAGTACAGTAACAATCTATAATAGTCAACGCATCATAGTTAGACGTTATATTGCTTGTGCATTTCCTTCCTGTCGAGTGAACGCTATGATGGTCTCTCTTCCTCCATAAAAAAGTCAACAGGTCTTGGCTATAATTCCCATCGTATCAGATATAGTAAAGTAAAATTTGTGAAGTGTGTTTTTAATATCTAAAGCCAAAATAAGTCGACGACGCTTCGTGGTTAGTGTTATATGTTATATTGCTGCCATATTTTACCTTCCATAAACTGTAACACGCTATGTGTGAGATAAATAACTAATAACAATAGTTTTTTACGCAAAGTATTTTTATCGCTAAAAAGTTTTCTAAGTGCAAGCCAGTTCGAAATTTAAATTAAACCTTTGATCAGTTACCTCTTTGGTCGAAGATCGTTCCATTTTTAAATTTATTCAGCGGCTAAACAGACATGGATTTTCATAGAAGTATTGCCGACCGCTGCTCGACCAGTACAGCAAGTTCGCTTTAACTCAAAAAAGCTTGTCGAAACAATGCTCAAATTTCCAAATATCTAATTTATATGTTAATTATGTGTTTTTTTAAATAAATGAATCTTTAATTTCAAAGTTTAATTGAAAACCCTGACATTTTCGTTATTATACTGACTTACTACTAACAGACTGAAAACACTAGATAACAATCGAGCAATCAAGTCGCCCTTTTAAATATTGCATGGCAGTGTTGTTCACTGCTCATTTTATTGCTCCCAACTGAAAACTTACTGGTCGTAACTCCGCTGAAGATAAGGGTCTGACTCAAAAATGGGTCAAGGATCTCGACAATTATGTATTCATAAAAGTGTGTTTCATTCATTATTTTTTCTGGGGACTCGAGGGACTAAATGATAATTCAGTACCTTCTATGAACACTTTAGACGGCGATATTTTTAATTAAATCTCATAATTATGAGGAATCTAACTAAATAAAAATGTTTGTGAATCAACGAATTATGGCAATTTCTTCCATCTTTCTTCTTTGAATAATCAGTAAAAA
Source organism: Leptosia nina (assembly GCA_963661955.1). Lineage (NCBI taxonomy): Eukaryota > Metazoa > Arthropoda > Insecta > Lepidoptera > Pieridae > Leptosia > Leptosia nina. The sequence continues at coordinate 8,718,332 of CAVLEF010000006.1, read as the reverse complement.
TCAAAAATAACCCAAATAACTATTCTACACGTGCGAAGTTGCGGGCACAGCTAGTATATAATATATGCCATGGTATATTATATACCATATCATGGTATATTACCATAGGTAATATGCCATGTTTACATTAGGTAGTTTTTATCGTTCCAATTTATCAAGTTGAATAGTCGGTAGGTTGGAAAAACACACGTCAGCATAATCAAGAGAAGAGAGGAGAAGGGATTGAGCGAGCGCAATTCTGGTGGGTACGGGTAAGAAGTTACGAATACGTCGCAAACTGGAGGCAGTGGCAAACATTTTCCGGCTTATTACTTTTAATTGTAGTTGCCAGGATAAGTAACCAATTTATCTCAGCTATAATTCAAGAACAAAAGCTATTTAAACCTAAAACATACTTGGCTTTTAGTCTTAGTACGGGAATAGGTATTTATTCCAATTTTATCCCCAAATGGACTATTCCAAAACCAGATGCCAGTAAATGCATATAGCGTTATTGCGTTTCAAGAGCTCGGAACGGAAACAATAAGCCATGTGTCTCGGTATTGCTTCATTTATTAGTTTCCACGTTACCTGGAACCGTAGAATGTTAACACGATTATTTGTTATTCTAGAGTATACAGTGTTCTAAGTATATAGTATTTAAATAAACCACTTTAACAGTTAAAAACGTAAAATATATTTGTTAAATTTCCTTACAAATTGTGCTTTGCAACATCCGAAACGTCGCGCCGTAGCTAAAAATGCAAATCATCATTTTGTAAAGCATAATCTTATTTGAAAATGATTTTTAACTTCGGCCCGACGTTTCGGATGCTTTGCAGCAGCCGTGGTCACGGGGAGACATCATTTTTCAAATAAGTTTAACTAATATATCGCTTTTTAAACTGTTAAAGGGTTTTATTTAAATGTGTACTACTCGCGTAAACTATAGACAGTATTTTTCTGAAACATGTGGAACTTCGTCTGGAAATGTGAATAAATGGGGAGTATGAATATAGAAATTCCGTCCGGCTCAGATGAAAAACTCGCCAAGTTTAATCGCGTTTCGGTGTCTGTCTTTGAATTTCGAATATCCGAAGCCAAAATAGGTTAGATGCATCTTGGATAGATGTTATAGAATATAGAAACAGGATTGCTTTAAAATAAAAACCAATATACCATACTTAAACTTTTATTAAAACCAAAGTTTACAATTTTTACAGCGACATCCAATATTAGATTATTCTTATGTAACTTAATAAATGTGACTGTAGACTCTAGACACGTCTCTTAGCAAGGGTTTAACATTCAATACTATTGCATATGTTATTCAAATGTATATATATATAAATTGCACATATAAATATTGTTTATTTAAAAGAAAATTGTCAAACTAAATTGTATGTGAAAAATGACACCATGTATAGTGGAGAGTACACCTAGGTAGGTTTAGTTTTCATTGAAGAAAAGCTAAATACATGAAAAAATCCACTTGATTGAACAACAGACAGATATTTTTGTCCTCTTCATGTCGCTTGATATTGTGGTGTCTGTTCATGTACAGACAAACATTCTACTACTTTGTTATTATGTTGATTTTGCGATTCTTAAACCCATAGATTTTTAAAACTATTGTATATTTATTAACGTCTATGCAAAAGTTACGAATTTAAAAGATCACTTAACTACAATTTATTGCTGTCAAAATTACACACAGATACACATTTAACACACATAAACATTTATATAAGCGTTCACAACAATAGCTATAACAGTGAATATACGATGAGAATAATTATATTTACTTAATGTATATTAGTTATATTATCTTATTACTAGTTGATATGCATATAAGGTCCTTTAGGATATCCGTGTTATTTCTTAACGGTTACAGAATTATTCCATTGCTTTAGACACTTTTCAACAGTCAGAGAAGAATATTTAGAATATATTTTTGACAACAATGTACGCTCTCACATTTAATAAAAAAAATAATTAAGAAATAAATATTATTTTATACGTTTAACTGTCTTGATAGCTTTATTTGGGAGAGAGCAAAAATCTATTCATTTTTCCCTTGTCCATCCTCTGTTGTGTTTCGCTATCAAAATAGACACGTAAGTAATCGAATTTTATTAAAATCTGTTCTATTTTCAAAATTCGAATTTGAGTACTGTACTACAACAATCGAATACACAACGTGAACTTACATGAAGAGCTCTAATATCGTACGTACTTGCGTCAGATAACAATTAGTAGATAATAGAAGATGAATTGCTTAATCTGTGCCCCTAATGACTTCCTAATGGATTTATAGAATCATCGAATCGCAACACAGACGCGCTCCATCCCCTTATAAATAATGTATAGACAAGAATCACGACATCCAGATATCGAAAAATACAAGAAACATCGATCCGAGGTTTAATCGTAACCTCCTAATTATCAGGTTTCCTCGACTCTGCTCAACACTATCCGTTAATGCTAAGTGCTTTATGATAAATTGTGCCATCTAATAATATGATTCATAAAAATATCAATATAATTTTCACTACGCCATATATCTATATTTAAGCTTAAAATATGTTGACGCCTGTGAAAAGAATACAAAACGGTATTCAATCTCGCGTCAGGCAGGCGCAACATATTTCTGTATAAACCACGAACAACGCTGAAATTTCACGAAACATTCCAAAACATCACGTAGGTAAATGAAATCTAAATATTTTTTTAGAATTTCACTTCGAACTCGAACCAACACTTGTATATAGAAATATATTTTTAATTTCAGACTAGGGGATATGTTTTGCGTTACCTTATCACTTGGAAGGCTTTCCAAAGATTTTTCTAGTGAATATTGCAAAGGAATTTTCGCAAGAGTTTTACGAAGCTTATTTTGACAGCTGTTAACAAAACCGCACGCTCTGTTTGCAGTCACATTTATTACTATTCTATAAAATACAGTAAACCTACAGCTTACAGAACGAATATAGAATGAATAACTACGAAACTAATAAATTCAGGAACCTATAAAACCTCCTTGCAACTTCAAGATATACTTTAAAAGCTTAAAAACTGATATAAAAAAATTCGCAATTAAAACTCCACTAAGACCTCACTAGTCGTACTTCGTAAAAGACTCGACTAGTGGTTTCGTAGTCAAATTAAATGATTTTTAAATTACAATATTTAAAATGCTACAAAATTATCAACAGTAATAATTTATTTAGATAAAACTAACACTTACCTACGTATAGAATTTAACTAAGCTACATCAAATCGAACGATTGGGGGCTCATTTGTAATGACAGTTGAGTAGTTTAAATTTCGAATCAGACATAGCGCCATCTTGAAAGTTGATTCGAAATATGTCTTGTTTGACATTGACATAGAAAGCGATAAAAAGATGAGCCCCAGAGCCTTAGTAGATACAGATAAACGTTAAAATGACAATATTATAATAGTCAACATGGTAAATGCACAAAAGCTTAGTATACAATATTAAAGTTAGGGGTAAACGATACAAAATATAAGAAGATTTATATTTGGAGTTCAATAAAGGTAGAAAGAAACGCGATAGTTTTAGCTCATGGCATCACAATTCAACTAGAGACCCGCTTAGACATCTATTCCGATATATCGCTGTTTACTGAGGGTTCCAATTCTGCTATTATACGAACGAGTGACTTACTTACGCCTGTTAAAACGCCAGTTTCATGATAGTGATAAGAACTTGTTTTTTCCACAGGATTCACTTGATGGCAGGTGAAATACTCAAGCCATACAATATCTTAAAAAGATGCGATGTCGACCTTTTTTATCTTTCAGAAACCCACACACTGAAACCGAAACGCGATTAAGCTTGACGGCTTTTTCATGTGTACACGGTGGTTCGTGTTCAGGACTTGCGATATTCCTACCACCCATTTAACATCCAAAATTACAGAAGACCAACATGTTTCAGAACATCTTAGACCCGGTGAGGATCTAAACCACGACCCGTTGATTACTAGCTATACTAACGAGACCGTCTAAGTTAGTTTTCAACAATGGTTTAAGTAGATTACCAAGCCATGCTAGAAACACGCTCGCCAGAGGCTAAAAATAGCAGAATTGGGCCCTCAATATCACTACAGTAAGGCGTACCGTTTGGAACCTAATCTATATATACGTGTATCACACTCGCAAAAACTTGCCACCATATCACAAGTTGTCATTCCAAAATTCTACATTATTCAGCCCAAAATTGATATGTATATGTTATTGCACAAATTCATCACGTTAAAAAGTCGAAGAGCTGGCGTAGAGCTATCCGGCCACAGCTAGCTTTATTTGGCTCTTCGGCTAACTGAAGAGGGTTAAATTGAGATACGAATTGACTTACTAGAGCCCCCTGGTGGCGAGGACGATGAAGTTGATCGCGAGGATGGGGCAAGTGTGGGCGGCGCTGGATGGGCCGTATCCCGGTTTCCGTTTGCAGTTCATTTTCTCGAGGGGCATTTTGGCCAAGCTGTACTCGCGGTGTTCGTTAACCATCGTGCAGACCGTGCGTTTCTTTTGCATCATTTCGTCGTCGCGGTCTCGCAGGCCCGCCAGCCACGACTCGTACCAGGCTAGATCGCAGTCGCAGATCAAAGGGTTATCTGCAATGATGAGAAATAATAACACCTCATTAATAATTAAGATTCTAATTCTAATGTGAGTGGAGGTCTAGCAAAAGGGATCAGCCATCAGTAAAGTATTGGACCTCAGCTCGCTGTCTACGTTTGACGCAGTAAATTTAGAAAACATATATGTATGCATGTTATATACAAAGTCAATTAATTGATTATGTTGGCGTTAAAATGTATATAAAATGATAGACATTACATATACAGAAGTTAAAATATTAATTATAAGGTTATTGCGAAGCAATGAGAGATAACTAAGTCAAACTCTTGCAACAAGTGTCAACTGCTTCTGGTGTTGCAACAATATCCTTTTTACTTATTTTTTAAACGCCATCATGTCTATTTGTATAGTATTATATTAATAACTAGCTGTGGCCGCGGCTTCGTCCGCGTAGAATAATTATTTTTGGCTTTACCTACGTCTTTCCCGTTTTCGCCGTTTACTGACGCGCACATTTATTTTAAATTATTCAAAGACTTATCATCCTATTATACATATATTTTGGTTTCTTGAACCGTGTTCGCAGCGCACGCATCAGAAGCCCTCAAAGATGAATAGTCTTTCGCGTCTTTTCAATAACTTCCACTGTATCTTTGATCTCATTGGTCGCAGCGTGATGCCATATGTCCTAAAGACTTCTCGATAAATGAACATAGAAACAATTTTTCAATTCGAACTAGTAGTTCTTGAGATTAGCGCTTTCAAACAAATGTGCGTGTAGATTAAAAGTCAATTTAGATTTTTTTAAAGTAAGACACCGACGGCACATCGAGCGGTATCCACAGCGTTTTCTCTGCTTCTTAGGATACAAAGCATATGATGTTGATACGTAAGTTTTGGGATTGAAATTACATTTTGCGAGAGGTGTTTGAAAAAATAGGTTAAAGAAATAAGACGATGTCGTGTAGGACACGGTAGCTTACTTGGTTAGAGGAGCACGGAACGCAGTGGTATTTAGTTTTTTCAACCTAAATAGATACTGTCTGTAGTTTACGCGAGTAGAACACATTTAAATAAAACACTTTACAGGTTTAAAAAAACACTTTAATGGTTTAAAACGCGATATATATTTAAACTTATTTTAACTTCGGCCCGACGTTTCGGATACTCTGCAGCAGCAGGTCACGGGGAGACCACGTTTAACTAATATATATCGCGTTTTAAACCATTAAAGTGTTTTATTTAAACCTAAACAGATGTTTAATAGAATATCACATTATTTATTCAAGTGTAATTATCTTTAATAGTTTCCTAACACTTCTCTATTCTCTTTGAGTGCGAGCTTAATCTGAATCTAACTCGTATTAATTTAAATTTAAACAGTTACATTTTAAAATGAAACATTGCGACGCTTGCTCCGGAGTTTTAATTGACTTTTAAACTAAGTGCTAACATACATGAATTTACACGTGTTGTTTGTTTAAATTGTAAATTTACTTTATACAATTCAGTCACGGTATTTTTTTGCATGATATGAATCTATTTGAATCAGTTTTCGTTTTTAGCTAAGCTTTAATATAAACTCGCTTAGTTATACACTGCACTTGTACTGTTGTTAAAGAAGGCATTCAAATATATAAATAGTTTGTGTGTCGTTCTGATACACAAAGTCGGTAATAACCCCAGCAGAAACAATACATAGAAATCTTTCATTACAAAGATTTTCTAAAAACACAAAGATAAAAGGATTTTAAAAGAAATGGTATAGAACATAAATGTTTCTGACGCTGGTATCGACACATTATTTCAAAGAGACGTTTTGCTTCATCTGTACTGCATTTGAGCCCAGAATTTAAAACGCTTTTCGTAGAGTAATTTAATCATAGACCAAATTTTGCTTAAGAATTGCATAAACGTCTATTTCGAGTCTTATCAACTCCCTGTAGTAAAGCGAAATGCATTCAAAGTTAATTTAATAAGTTTTAACTGAGAACTTAAACGAAAAGTAGATTTAAAATGTAAATTTATATTAAATAAATACACAAAAAAAAGAAAAAATATCGTACTCTGTTTATTTTCCATCTCTGTAGCTAAGGCTAGCATGCTGGCTAGGTGTAGCCAGCATGCTAGCATTATGATAAGCTCGAGAATTCGTGGATTCGAATCCCAGGGAAACAATAAATTGTTTTGGTAGGGTAGGGCATAAAAGTCTGATCAACTAAGTGCCAGTAAATAAAACGGATCAGTCAAACGTACAGAAATTTGTTAGCCCCATGCCCCACGGGGAAACGGGCTTTCACAATACTATTAGTGGTCACGGGGGGACTTTATTAATAAAATATTATTATTGTATTTCCTATTTAAAACCGTCGCGTGTTTATTCAACTAAGCTATTATCAACAGTCGAGTATCCTTTTTCTTCCTTTATATCATCGATATGTACCTTCTTCTACTTACCTTCTATCTGTAACTGCATTATTACGTGTATTATTGTCTTGGAGATTTTTTTTATTCCATAAATATCTTACCCATAATGTCAACTACTCGCAGAGTATCCAGTATCGGTTCCATGATCTCTTCAGGAATGTGTTGAAGCTTATTGTTCTGCAGATTCAAGGTTTCCAGCGAGTTCAGATTGTCGAAACCCATCGTTGGCAGCTGGTGGATCCTGTTGAAATAATAACCCCATTATTATGCAATAGAAAGAAGAAAAAAGATAGAAAAAGATTTTTTTTTGTATTGCCATAAAACTAATAAAAGACAAGCAGAATAGTTAAACCTTAAATCGTAAACTACCTCCGTCAGTCGTTCTGACATCTAACACGATGTACTGTTGACCTATTTTTGCTTTGGATATTCGGAAATCCATAGACTGAAATCGAGACGCGATAAAACTTCACAGCTTTTTCAATAGAGGACGATGGTTCATGACCTGGACGGAATTTCCGATATTCCCATTTAGTATGTAGATTAACCAAGTCCAACATCTTAGTAATAAATGTGTAATTTTTTGGACCCTGTGGTAATCAAACTTACGATCTGTTGCTTATTGGCCATACATTTTGAACAGTTTGCATTTCGTTGTCGTTTTGGAATTAAAAAAGAACACGAAAGAAAGAAAAATCGTTTATTAGGGAACAAGTGAATGCAAAATTTTACCAACCATTTTCTTTGGCATGAAAATTACCGCGCTGTATAATTAATTACTTCTATGAAATTGCTAGAATGCTAATTATTTTCTGGAACTCGCTATGGTAAAAGATTTTATTAAAAGTTCAGCTTCGTGTTGTTCGTAATTAGTTATCAAATGTATATTTAAATAAAACACTATTAACGGTTTCAAATGTGACATGTGTTAGTTGAACTATTTTTAAGGGAAAATTACTTATACATTTCACGTTTTAAACCCATCATCTCTTATCAAACCGCTAATTTACGCGAGGACATTCAAATAAAACACTTTAAACGGTTTAAAACGCGAAATTTACTTTTTAAAGTAGACAAGGTGAAATATGTTAACTAATATATCCCAGTTTTAATCCATTAAGAGTTATTGCAAGCCCCAATCAATTCAAAATGGCTTAAACCGTTATCGATTGAGCTGAATAATACGTCTCAATTAAGGAAGCAAACTCGAGACCCCGGCAGACAAACAAAAGATGGCACAAGTTGATTCACCCCGAATTAATCAAACCCGACGATTTACGACGAAATTAATCTTTGCCCAAGATAACGCTGTGCTGGGGTCGAATGTACATCGGATATATCTATATGTGCTGTGTTATTTCACGAAGCTTTTATGGTTTATGGTAAAATTTACAAAATCACTCACAGAGAAACTATGAAGTATGCTTAATTCTTATTTGTAGGATATCAAAACTTTTTCGCAAGTTCTATTAATAGGACGGCGCATTCGCTTCTTATCTCTAATGTATCTTGTAAAGGTTGCGCTTACTTACTTTGCGTTACATCGCATAACGTAGGGCAACATTGCTATAGTTTTATATTTAAATATAATTGATGTTCTAGTTATCTTACAATATATTATTTTGAAATACTATATACTTAACTAATTCTCCATATAGTTACAAAACATATTTGTTTATTGGTTTATTTAAAGCTGTAATTTTATTTTCATAATATTCTCGTCAAATTTAGCATTGTATTTTTACAGTATTTGGATGTTGTAGACATTATAACGCGGTGTCAAATGCTTTAAATTGTAACAAAACGACACTCCTACTTAAATATTAACGATACTTGACCTAAATTACAGTGTACGTAGCTAATGCCCTATGATTAATTCAGACGGGATTTTCGTAATTAACAACGATATTTCGTCGCGTAACTTCAAACAAATCGATACAAGGGAAGTGGACTATGTTATTTGATACATCAATGTTTATAATAAACTAAATTTTAACTTAATCCGAGTCATATTTTTAGTTTAGGTTGTTATCTCTCGGTAGAGAGTCGGCCTGAGGGTTGCCGGTTCAAGCTGAGACTGCCCGTGTCGTAAAATTTAGTGCCATCATGTGCAATAACATGTATAAATAACTTTTCAGTTGCTATCTCATTTCAATTCAACATACAATGTTATCAGATGCATTCGTAAATTTCCGTATAAGACTGTGTCTATTCTGAGATTTAGAACCAGTTAACTTTTTGGCAGAAGATGATAAAGAACTGAATATATAAAAAAGGAATATCTTATATAAAGAAAATTAACCAACACGACCTTGACACCGTGACAAATCTACCTGGATATATATTTTTTCGAGCTGTTTGGCCGACGTTCCGCCATCACGAGCGGACGGCTTCATCACGAGATGTTGATTCTTCGAGCAATCGAGGAGCTAATAACATCTCCTGATGATGCCGTTCGCTCTTGATGCCGAAACGTCAAAAACCACTTCTATCTTATGCCAAAACAATGATATGTTGGCCGTGAAAGCCTTACAATTAAACTTTAAAGGTTTAAAACGCGATATATTAGTTAAACTTATTTGAAAATGATTTTTAACTTTGGCCCGACGTTTCGGATGCTTTGCAGCAGCCGTGGTCACGGGGAGACACTGCTGCTGCAGTTAAAAATCATTTTCAAATAATTTCAACTAATATATAGCGTTTTAAACCGTTAAAGTGTTTTATTTTAATGTGTACTACTCGCGTAAACTATAGACGGTGTTTAGCCTTACAATTTACAAATCTACCTATTAATAATATTAGTGTAGGTTACAATTTTAGAAATTTACTTCAGTGAGAAAATGTTCACCAATTGCTGTCAATTATTCCTTGAATAGAAGGAATTAATAATATTACTAACAACTGAAAGACCGCTACGAGAGTTAATAGACAGAAATAATAACGAACTAACTTCGTAGCAGTCGTAGCGCGTGCTACGATTTCCGTTCTGACGAGCTCGTTGGTCCGTAGCGGTTCAAATTGTATTAAAAGCGACGAGCGAGCGGTTCAATTCTACAGGGAAAACTAAAATCAATATTTAGTAATGGTAAATACTGAAGATATAACTTAGGTATTAAAATTAAGTTTTAATAGCATGAAATAAAGTTATCTTAGAGCGAGGCCCCATTAGTGCGTTGCGCCGCGTTGCGTCGTCGCAGCGTCGTCGCTGCGTCGTTTTCCATACATTTTATATAACATGCCCCATTAGACCGTTGCGTCGTCGCGCGCGTAGTTTCAACGGATCGACGGACAAGAGACGAAGCGGGAGGGGGGTGATGCGCTGCGTTGTCGGAGCTCCGCTGCGACGACGGACAGTGATGCACTGCTAGAGGAGGAAGCTAGACGAGCGTAACGACATTTTTTATCTTACCATGAGTGAGCAGAATATTGATATAGATTTTCTCATATCCTTGGTCCAAGAAAGACCCATTATATGGGATAAATCACACGAACATTACAGTGATAAATTTCGTAAAGCGAATGAATGGGTAGCTGTTTGTAAAAAAGTATTTCAAGATTACGACGAGTTTGAGGACCAAAAAAAGAACAAGATTGGTGAGTTGGTATTTGTTATATTATTTTTAAATTCAATACATAAGTTAATTTATATCTTTTTCAACTGCCATGGTAAAGCCCCTTCTGGACTCATAAAGTAATTAGCAAATTGATCTCTGATAAAATTTTCGGCTAATGATTCTTCACTGCTATGGGGTCTCAATTGTGGGAACCTACTTATTGCCATATTGTCTTGTTGTTTTAACCCATCGTGTTGTATAACAAAATTGTGTAAAACACAACATGCTTTCGCAATATTAATAGTTAAATCATATGACGTATCAATTGGCCTATGTAAAATGCGCCATTTATTTGCCATGATCCCAAATGCACATTCCACGTATCTACGAGCTCTGCTAAGGCGATAATTATAAACTCTTTGTTTCACATTGAGATTGGATCCGCCGTATGGGCGCATAACATGCTTACTTAAACCAAAAGCTTCATCACCGACGAGTACATAAGGGATTGGTGGCTCGTTATTATGATCATTTCCAAGTGGTTGTGGATCAGGCAATGGTAATTCATTTCTCATTAAAAGCTTGTACAGTGTCGAATTTCTAAAAATAGTAGAATCACTTTCCTTACCATATGCACCCACGTCGAAAAAAACAAACTTATAATTTGAGTCAACAACCGCCAGCAAAACAATTGAAAAATAATTTTTATAATTATAAAACAAAGAGCCACTTTTGTCTGGTTTTATTAAACGTATATGTTTCCCATCAATTGCCCCAAAGCAATGAGGAAAGTTAGCTTTGAGATCAAAATCTAATGCAATATTTTGTAGTTTTTCTACTGTGATCTCTTCTAAGTACTGTGGTCGAACATATTTCCATATAGCTTGACAAACTGACGAAATAGTTCTGGAAATTGTTGCTCTTCCACGTTTAAATTTGAAATGCAAATCGTTTATCGAATTTCCGCTGCCTAAGTACCTGAAATAGAAACACAAAAAATAAACAGGGTGGCCCATTTAGATTGGTCAGTGTAGACAAGTTAGGTACTTACACATTTTTTTCTTTCTTTGCAGGTAACGAGGTTGTGAAAAAATGGAGAAGCGTGAAGGACAACTTTTTTCGATACGTAAAAAAAATAAAAGAAAACAGTTCGTCTGGATCAGGGGCAAAACAATTGAAAAAATATCATTATTATCATCAGTTGCTGTTTTTGATGAAAGTTGCCCAAAATAAAACTGACAGTAGCCTTGAAATGGTGTCTGAAGAAACGGAACGAAATGAAAACACATTATCATTTCTCCATTTCCTACAAAAGAAATGTCCTCGTTACCCCCAGGTCCTTCTCGCTACGTGCCTGCAAGCCGTAAGAGATCAAACCAAGCAATAGATGATTTCGAGGCGCAAGCTTTAGAAGCGTTGCAAGAGAAAGAAAACCGCCACTTATCATTTTTCAAAGGAATTTTGCCTTCTTTGGACAGCTTTACGGAATTACAAACTTTGACGTTCCAAAGCAAAGTTATAAATATCATTACCGAAATTCGGTTCGGGGAACAGACTCAATCAACAACATTTCAATCACGCGGATATCAAACTGGACAACAGTATCAAGCAACACCATTGCAGTCACGCGGATATCAAACTGGACAACATGCCCAGTCACCATCGCCATCGTCGTATCGAACAGACGAATTCGAAGCTACCTATTCAACCAACACTACGATTAATAATTTTACTGATGATAGTCAAGAAGAAGATTATAACTTTGCTTTGTTGTCTAATAGTAACACTTAAATTAAACTGTTGTTAAAGATAATAAATTAATAACTGATTAACATTACGAGTATTATGATATTTGAATTACTTACCTCAATGTAATACCAATCATTTCAATTGGTTCTAAAGGGTTCCTGAATTTGGTATACTGCTTTTGTATATGTGGTTTTAAGGTTTCAACCAAATTATTAAAGCTGGCCACACTCATTCGAAATAATTGAAAAAAGTCTTTTCATCTAATAACAACTCCCTATATTCCTGCATAAAAAACTGACCATCACTATTTCTTAATGCTATCAAAGGAGATATCCAGAATCTTCTATGATTTCTACGTTTATTTCGGCGGTGCCGTAATAAAAGCAACAAAAGAACACGTTTGTATCTATCCATTGCAAAGGCTGAACTGAGACGCAACTGCGTCGACGTGCATGCCCGCTTGCGTTGCGTTGGCGCAGCGTCAACGCAACACAGGTGTGGCATACAATGCGTTGTTCCGTTGCGATGACGCGACGTAACGCAGCGCAACGCACTAATGGGGCCTCGCTCTTAATCGTCTGTACTTTACGCGAGTATTACACATTTAATTAAAACACTTTAACGGTTTACAACGCGATATATTTTAGTTACGTTAACTAAATTATCGCGTTTTAAACCGTTAAAGTGTTTTATTTAAATGTTTAATCGTATATATGTATTTTTATTGAATAAGTACAATTCGGTGAGAAAACTCTCGTGTACTTAGGAATTGGCCCTTAAAATTGTTTTACAAGAAATATCAGTTTTATTACGTTTTGGGTAATAAACTAGTTATCGATAAGTCAATTCTCTCTGATACTTAATTGTGCCTTATTTCTGACAATCTAATGCAGAAATCATAAATTATAACGTCGAACAGTAGTTAAAATAAATCGTAACAAAAAAATTAAATATCGATTATTAATTACATTTTAAAAAATTACGACACGGACAGGACTTGAACCAGCATCCGTAACGTTCCGTGATGTTGCTCTAACCAATTGAGCTACCGCTTTTACGATTTTTTTTCAATTTATTGATACATTTCGCCTTGATAAAATCCTGCCAGAACCAATTTTTTTTCAATTTACAATTGATTTTTTATTAATATAGTGAAAACTATTAAAGTTTTCAAAAGTAACTAAATAAGCTAACTAATACGTTAACTAAACCGTTAAATTTTGTTTATTTGTAGTCTACATATTTTAGTCTATTTTACTTACATGTTCTTCTGTAGATTGAGGAAAGTGATAGAATCTCCGTAGCCCGTGAACGCGTCTTCGCTTATGTAAGTGATGTTGTTAGATCTTAAATCAAGATGGCGAAGTCTGTGGAGAGGGCGCAAGGCTTCAGACGGTATCTCGTGGAGACGATTGTCGCCCAGTCGTAGGTATTGCAGGTTTTCTGTATAAAAGTAAAATGCCGTCTGTTAACCCTTTCACGTTAAAGGGAAATATTTTCCCTTCTACCAAAATTGTTTGTCTATTTTATTCGATATTTTTTTCTAATGAATGGCAAAATAAAACGTATGAAATTATCGGAAATCGCCCGCCAGCCATGTTTTTCTAGAGATATTCTCTTAACCACCCTAAATGGCTTTAATACGTTATTATATTGGCATATTTAGTCTCAGCCATCTTATAGTCCTGTAAGAGGTAAATCCATACCACAAAAGTATTAGTACAGTCCGTAGGTAAGGCTGACCGTCCACTATAAAATTTCTTTGTTTAAAGATAGTTTAAGCTTTAAGTTCAGTCAACTTTTATTCAAGTTTAACTTTGAGCAAAGTACTACTTAGAAATACTCTTAATAATTTTAAATCAACTTGACCCCGTGACCACAGCTGCCGCAAAGCGCCTGAAACGTGGGGCCTTATTTCAACAAATTTCCAAACAAGTTTAACTAATATATATCACGTTTTAAATCGTTTAATTATTTTTATAATGTATTTATTTAATAATGTACTACTCGCGTAAATTACAAATAGTATTATTCATATCTGTTTCGATGAGGAAACAAAAAAAGGGAAGCTTATTAATTTTTTATTCATAGAAGCCAAAGTTGTCGTTTAAATCGATTTCTAATCATGCGAACGCGATGTTGTTTAAAAGTTTGAAGTAATCTTATTTGTAATCAATGCTAGTATAATACGTGTCTGCACCTAAAATTGTTTAAACTCGTTATATTTTGTACTACTAATTAATAATAAATAATAAGTATCTTTACTTAAAAAATGGAAATAAAGTTTTCTCTTACCTTCAAGCCCAACGAAGGCCTTCTCATCAATACGCTGTATCAGATTGCCTTCGAGTTCCAAGGAGTTGAGGAAATTCAGATGAGAGAACACCTGAGCTGGTACATCCCGAAGCTGGTTGTGAGCCAATCCCAGGGAGTCTAGACTCCTTAATCCTATGAACATATTAAAGTTTATATTTATTAAATTATAAGTTAAAAATCGAAAATAAATTGAAAAAATTTTCGACTCGGGCAGGACTTGAACCGGCATCGTCAGCGTTCCGTGCTGTTGCTCCGTTGATGACGATGCCGGTTCAAGTCCTACCCGAGTCTACACTTTTTCATTATTTCTATTTTTAAAATCCTTGTTTGTAGATTAAAAAATAATAATTTTTTTAAAAGCAATATTTAGAAATGAATCAAGTTTTTAATATTGATAAAGAAGAGATATATCTTAAATTTTTTTTAAACAATCAAAGATTTGAAATTTGTATATTTTAGTCCGTATGTTGCTCTACCAATTGAGCTACCGAGTCCTACACCTCATCGTCGAATTTTTTCAACTTGCTGATACATGCACCTCTCGCGCAATGTAACTTCAACCTTAACACTTGCGTATTAAGGTTCAATGTCTTATGCTTTGCAGCTTAATTTCGATTCTTTATTTTCGATTTTTGAATTATATAGTACCTTCATGTGCAATAACATGTAAAAATTAATAAAAGGTTTCCAAATTATAAGTTATTGTTTATTTAACCCTAGTATGTGGGACAATATAATTGTCTATATGACATGTTATAGACAAGGACTTCCTCCATTTTTTCTACTATACAACAGGTAAAATATCCCAGTCTTCCAACATCTTATCTTATTTTGGCTTTAGTTATTTGGAAATCTACCGAAACCGAAACGCGATTAAACTTTACGGCTTTTGTATCTGTGGTCGGTGGTTCGTGACCCGGGGGGCGGGGGGGATTTTCGTAATTCAAATTCAAAACTTTTTATTGCCATTCAGATATTTACAGTAAACTAATTAAATTGGGTTAATGAAAAATATATAGTAATAATAAATACATAAGGAATGGCAATCGGTAGCTGTGCTGCCGAATGCTTCTCACTGAACGCCAGGTTTTCAGCCTGGCCCGGGTATAGAAGGAGAAGAGTGTAGTAAATCAGTTTATATAATTAAGTCGACTTATATATCTATAGTTTATAGTCTATAGTTTACGCGAGTAGTACACATTTAAATAAAACACGTGCCCACGCTGCACAGCATCCGAAACGTCGGGCCAAAGTTCAAAATCATTTTCAAATAAGTTTAACTAATATATCGCGTTTTAGACCGTTAAAGTGTTTTATTTAAACATACATATACATAATATTAATTATAATCACTATCATTTATTATATTCAGTGTAACATTCCTACAATCCATTTAATATTTAGATTTTCCCACATTGCAGAGTCTTTTTGATTTAGTGTAATATATAAAAGTAAAATTGACTGGTCTAACCAGTCAATTTTACTTTGCCTTAGTGCACATATACTGTGTTTTTACCATCCATCACACCACCATTGCTTGAAATACCTACGTACACCAAACCAACAAGCAAATTAAATCAAAAGTATTGTAGAATTAGTTTTTAATATTAATGCTGTTTACCAGAGCTAAATATATATAAACCGCTTCGTCTGGTAATGACTAATTATAAATATATAAATGTCCGAACATCTTTTTTTTAGGTTGAATATATCACAGTTAACAAAATAGCCCGTCTTAATTGCTACCAATTCTCATTCCATTACCGTTAAACGTGGAATATTAAACGTTTTAATTTACAGTGGAAATTAACTACTAAATACATGGAAATAGTTATATAACTGCTGAATGTTAGGCCATACAATTAACTTTGATTGTGAATGAGATAGCCGCGTACACGACATTACAACATGCAAAATTTTATCAAATAAATACTTTCCTAGTGAACATTGTTAAATGAAGCACGCGAGCCCTCGTTTATATGGCAATTTTCACAAACATGGGTTATTATTTTAAATATCCAAATAATTAAGTCTATTGGGATAGTATGAGATCCACCACTATTGATTTGATTGGTTGAAATGACTACTGATGCGTTGCCACCTTGGTGTAGTGGTAACAGGGTGTGGCTAATAATCAGTGAGTTGCGGGTTCGAGTCCCACCGGATTTAACATGTTTCTAAACAAAGTGTAATTCTTCTGTAACATGTTGGACTATTTTAGTGATAGAGAAGATAAGCATGGGACATGGCATTCATGGCAGTTGAAACACCATACTTATATATCTAAGTATGATGCGCTATCGACCTATTTGGTTTTGGGTATTCGGAAATCCAGACTAAAACCAAGAGGCTATTAAACGGTTTGAAGGCAATTTTAAGGCTTTTTTATCTGTGGACGGTGGTTACTTGGATCTAGATTCCATCCTGCCGTTTAATATAGAAATATCAGACAAAATATTTAAAAAATAATAAAATTGATTAAAATTACGTTGGTTCGAGTGTGAATCGAATCCCTTTGATAATTAGCAATACATCGCCGTTATTTAACCAATAAGCGCGTCAAAACGAAATGAAACAGGAATCAATATTGGATTACAGATAATGTTTAAATAATACACTTACAACGGTTTAAAACGCGAAATCTATTGACTGATAAATTCCGCGTTCTAGTCCGTTAAATATGTTTTATTTAAATTTTTACCACTCGCTTATACTACAGACTATACTTACAGATGCCGATAATAAATTTATTCGTTTATTAAAAGAAGTAATATCAATATACTGAATAATAGAATACTAAGAATACAAAAACAAACTTTCAAGACATTATTTACATATTCCAAGTCACTTAGGATTCGTCCGCCCAATACGCAGAATGGAAAAACGATATCGTGAAACAAAGGAAATGTTGTTACCTGCGAAATCTCCTTCTGAAATGGAGGTAATTCGATTTTCCTGCATCTCCAGTTTCTTCAAATTCTCGAGTAGAGCGAGGGCCTTTTGCGGCACCGCTGTAAGTTCGTTCCCGCCCAAGTTCAGTCGCTTCAGTTTCCTGTGAAGCATATATCACGTTGAACCGAATAATTGTGTACGTCCTCATCACGAGAACTTCAGTATTTTGTTCCCAAAGGATCATTTAGCAGAAGGTATACAGTACTATTGGAACACAACTTTGTATTAAATTGTGGTAATACTTCTTGAACAAATTCTTTAATAAAACACACAAAATGAACATATGTATATCTTAATTATAATACAAATTCAATTATTCATTTAAATAAATTTAGCCGTGGTCACGGCTGCTGCAAAGCATCCGAAACGTCACGCCGAAGTTATAAATAAGTTTAACTAATATATCGCGTTTAAAACCGTTAAAGTGTTTTATTTAAATGTGTACTACTCGCGTAAACTATAGACAGTATTCAATTATTTACTTCAACACGTAAAACATATATATATATATATATATATATAAGATTAAGTCGATTTTTTAAGAAATATTTTTGGGCAATTTCTGTGTCCCTTGCTTTTTACAAGAAGTTCGAACCCAAGACCTCTTCCGCTATTTTCCCTTGTTTAGGCAAATACTACGCATTATATAAAGCTATTTTGTATAAGTTTAAATAAGTAAGAATAAACTAACAAAAATAATTATAAAACAAATAGTAATGTAGGTAGCAAAGTATGGCTTATAACCAAGGGGACGTCTGAAGAACTGGGAATCGAAAATTCCGTCGAGGTCACGAACTACCGTCTACAGATGAAAAGCCATGAAGTTTAATCGCGTTTCCGTTTCCCAAAGCGATAATAAACGACAAATCTTGTTTAGTCTTTATATGGCTGGGTTTCTTCATCTTCCATCAAGTAATCTAGTAACAAAGTAAAAGCACCTCACGCTATTGTTTAAGTTACATAATTTTATATACGTAAAGAAACACCTGCAGAGCGAGTACAGAAATAATAGTTAGTTGGTGAGAAGTTTTAATGAAATCTTTCATTTGTTTAAAACTTTTACAGGTTATAGGGCGCTACAATATTGTGTTTCCTTAAGTTGTAGTAACAATCTTAAAGTACGCGTCAGACAGTATATACGTGTGAAATTTGAAAGTAACACAATTGTGACTCAAAAGCTACGACTGTAGCGAACCGGACTATTAGTGTGTGACGGTGCGCTGCGCTGTGGTCGTGGATTCTATTTCCGTCTGTCTAATTTCTTTTTATAAAAGAGTTGATCAAGCACGGGTTTCCCCTTTTTCGAATAAGAAGGTATCTTCTAAATAAAATATCCTTTGAAAATTTACTTCCTCATCCCCGCTCGATCTACGCGTACCAAAAACTTATTCTATGTACCAACGACTAGAGGTAACACTGGTAAACGTGCCCCCCTCCACAATATGGTTTCATTGCATAATAACGCGTTGAATGATGTTGATTTATTTTTGTGCTCGCAATTAACGTATAAATATAAGTTCAAAAAGTACGTAACCTGTAAAGATATCACACATATCTAAGTATAAAAGAATACGGTTTTTGTCATCTGTCATACTGTTTTTTTAATTTTTTAATCAAATGTTCTTAGAGAAACTTGTTAAGGTACTGTCTCTGAGTACATTCCTGCATGCATTTGGATTTTTTATAAAATTTTATTTTTTTCCCTAGACAATAAGAAAGTTGGTTATAAGTTATCATAAGAGACTGTACTGTTTAGTTTCCTTAGTAAATAAATAAATAAAAATAAAATAACTGAAACGCAAATGTACCAGATTATCTATCAGGACAATCAAAATCCATCAAAATGTTTGAGAAAACTTTTAAATTGATTTCAGTTACACTTAGGCGGGAATCAAACCCGCGACCAGTTTATTGACCATATAATGCTGTCATTAGACCAACGAAACCGTCGAAATAAAATAAGTTCATAGATAAACCGACCATAAATATAATATTTAGTAAAACATGTGACGGATTAAAACGCCAATTAAATTAATTTTTTTTTAATTTATTTCTGCTAACCAACGTTTCTAAACTAGATTTATTATTGATATAAAAATAAATTAGTTATTTTATTTCCCACTTTAAACCGATAAATCTTTTTGTTTTTATTTATTCATTAAAAACCAATCAAATACCAATAAAATTCAATAAAAATTAAAATTTAAATATATCTGTGTTCTACTCGCGTAAACTTCAGATAATACTTCTTATTCATATAGTTTAAATGGATCCTTAACAAACTATTTACTTAAAAGTAATGTATGTTATACTAGACTACATTAAAATATATACGTATTTAATACGCCATAGAGTGTAATAAAATATATTAATATTCTTGATAGAGGATAGAACGAGCCTAACTGGCATCTGTTTCTCATAATAATATTACCTTTTGTTTATGACACAAATAAATCACTGTCTCTGTCCCTCAATCATACTTTATCTTAGTAATCTCGTTATCTTAGATATTTAAGTACTTATTACTGTCTGTAATTTACAAGAGTATTGCACATTTAAATAAAACGCCGTTAACGGCTTATAACGCGAAGTGTATTAGTTAACTATTAAGCATTTATTTTAAATGCGGCCCTACCATTTATGATCCAGTTTTCCAAACGAAGTCAAGAACGAAGAAACGGAGTTTTGGAAAAGTTATAAATTTATGAGAAAGATGTTGGACTTAGCGAGGATCGAACCCACGTTTATTGGTATTAGACCAACGAGCCTTTTTTAAAGGTTAACGATTTGGTTTAAGAAATGGTTCAAAGATTTGGGTCCTTTGAATTTTGGCCGTCGTATTTAACGGCGAAACGTCGAAAAGAGTTCTCAATTCCGACGGCCGAACGCAACGATTTGAAAACCATAAAAGTTTTAACAAAGGACCCCGAAAACCTTACACTTTATGGTTTAAAAGCTTGAATTTAAATTAAGAATTCATCACTTTTCTGCTTTGTTTTTCTCTAATCAATATTAATTTGGGTGGACCAGGGAAATGTCCTTTGAATAAATAATGCTAATCTACAAATCAATACTTACTTTTCTAATCCCTTGAAAGCCTCGCCGTCGACGACCGATATTCGATTCTCGTAAAGGGTTAGAATCTCCAAGGTGTCGAGGCCTAAAAACGCTTTGTTATGCACGGCGGTGACCTGGATAAAATTTGTGATTATTTATTTGTGAAGTCTCGCGGGACCAACTTGAGACAGAACATCAATTCTGATAACGTCTGATTCAGCTGTCCTGTTTGTCCTGTGACCGATTGTGTAGACGTTGGATTCGAGCCCGGGATATAATAGTTTAATATTAAGAGATACGAGAAAGAGAATGACTTTCTGTCGAGTAGAACATATAATTATGGTCTGGTCTGTAAAAGAAGTTGATCAGTAACAGACACAGTAATATGTCTGTCATACCTATGCCACAAGAGCAAATGAGTTTGTAAATGACTGTAATTACTCATTATAACGTAAACGTTAGTTTGTCCGCTGTCTAACAGACGATTTTGAAGAAAATCAGTCTTGAAGCATTACTATGCTGCAAATTAATATAATATTTATATTATGAAATCGATAATTGTTAACAATGAAATGAAAATTTAGTATTTTACCTTATTATGATTCATGTTGAGAATCAACAGATGGTTCAAATGCGTGAAGGAGGATGTCGGTATCGTCGCCAACTTATTTTGCGAAACGTCCAGCTGAGTCAATTTGTTGCCTGGAAAATATTTTTCATTATTTCACTGTAAATTTGGAATCCATTTTGAAATAACCGTCGTAACTTAGCCATTACCAACTTCGATACGACTCTCGAAATTCTTAATTGCGCGTAATTGAAATAATTATTTCTTCCCTTCTAAATTCGGAACGCTTCATCGTTTTAAACTAGCCAGTGCTAACAGCGGTATTTAATAAATTTTTTGTTTAAAAAGAAAAATAATCATTATTTGGAGTAAGAATTACTGACAAACTCATAATTTAAATAAATCACTTTTTAACAGTTTAACGCGAAATATATTAATGAACCTATGACCACGGCTGTAAAGCTTCCGAAACAGCGGACCGTTGGAAAAGTAAATTGTGACTAAATTAACTAGTTTATATCGTGTTTCAAACAGTTATAAAGTGTTTTATTTAAATGTGTTCCACTACAGACAATACCACAGATATTTCTTTTTTAATGCTCTATTATTACAAAAATATATTTTCCTTAACTTGTGGAAAAATAGGCTAAAAGAATATTTAAAATCATTATTGTAATAATCTAGTAACTTATAACAACACCTAAGTAGGTGTAATATATAAGTATATGTTTAGATTAACATTGAAGTGTTATTTCCTTTATATGAATTTCTTAGTGTAAAAATACAGCTCTAATTAATAAAAATATTCGTAAAACAAACTTGGCTTAATCCTGGCTGATAATTCTTTATCTCTAAACATAGCCAAATCTCACCTATTGAACTCAAAGATGAATCCTCGATTACAGCCAAGGTACTGTTGTGTACCGTCAAATGTCGAATGTCCAAGCCAAGGAATATGTATGAGGGTAGTTTTGCCAAATTGTTGTGACGAAGTTTCAGGTAAAATATAATCATTGGCTTCGAACGTAGCGTGTTCATTGCCTGGAAGAGACACACATCATTAGAAACTTATTAATGTGAAAGTTGTGGGATTAAGTCGCTAATAATTTTCATCAATATTTAATAGATTGAGCGCAAGAGATCCTAGTTCGAAACCCGAGGAATAAGAACAGTTCAGTCGGGCAGAGCACTGTCTCATTTTATTTATTTATTTAATATTTACATATATGCACTGTCATAACAGATGGAATCCAATGTGACGGAGATCTTAAAAAACTAAACAATACATATATAATAGAACTAAAGTACAAAAACTCAAAAAATCTTTCGTAACTCAAAATAAAAATTAATGTATTTGTGCGTTTACACCAAGGACAGTATAAAATATCTGTTTTTTGTGTAATAAACTGAGGACCTGGGAAGGCCTCGTGCATTGTGCTTTTGCCATTAAGTTCGTTTTAGCTAAAGGTACCACGAGAAGAGGTGGCGTGTGTCTTTGTTATCTGTAAAGGTCAGCTGTCTGTCTTTCAATAAAATTGATATGTAAGACACAGAAAATGTCATCACAATTTACAATAAATGGGAATGAATATCTATTGACATTATTTCAGCACGATAAAAAATTTGTAAATACATTGGAGTTATTAACAACCCATAAATCTATTTCAAGACATAATTTATAACAGACACGGTTTAGATCGTGAAATATAATAATTGTTAAGTTATTTACACATTATTTTATTTACGGCCCGACGTTTGCGATGATTTTCAGCAGCCGTGGTCACACATGTCATAAGCTTTTAATTTTTATACGTTATTATATACGTATAAGCGTTTTTTTTGTTAGATTTTACCATCGAGCCGTAAACGTCGGACCGTAGTTAAATAAATTGTAAATAATTTAAGTAATACATGTCGCGTTTTAAACCGTTAAAAGTGTTTTCTTTAAATATCATTGTCTTATCTCTTTTAACTGTCTATCACGATTCAAAATATGTCACTTCCTGAAAAACTGATTTTTTTGGATGAAACACAAAAGGTAATTACTTAATTAATTAATAAAACACAATATACTCGTAAATGTTTTCTCAACGACTGTACCTTTTGTATGTGCTGCTGTTCAGTGAACTCGCAGAGGATATCCAGGCCGTTCTTCTTGACGGTACAAGTGCAAGGGGTGATCGTGTTCGGCGCTGGACACTGCTGGGCGCCCTGCTGGTGCGCCGGCCGCGCGAGCAGCACCACGCAGCAGAACACCAGCCACCGGGACATCATCCTTCAGGATTCTGAAATGTGATTACTTTAAACACTGTCTGTAGTTTACGCGACTAGTACACATTTAAATAAAATACTTTAACGGTTTAAAACGCGATATATTAGTTAAACTTATTTGAAAATGATTTTTAACTTCAGTCTCCCCGTGACCACGGCTGCTGCAAAGCGAATTTAACAATGTGTACTACTCGCGTAAACTATAGCCAGCATATTTATTACTTATTTTTCGTTAATTCGAACTACGGCACGATATTTTGGAAGCTTTGCAGCCGTGGTCACGAAGAGATGACGATGGACGGTGTCCCTAATGCCAAAGTCAAAAGCGCCATCTTTTTTCTTACTTTCAAACTGTTATAAGAGCTTTGGCATAGAATTTCACGCATTGTTCCAAACGGAATTGTCTTATTTTCGCGTGGATCGTTGAGGCCCTCTTAATGAGGTCAGACACGTCTGTAACATTAATCAATAAGATGTGATTTGGAAAATTAAATTGTAAGATTCGGGAAACGAAATTAAAAGTAATACTTATGTAATTACCAAATACGCGTGTATATATGAGGTTGCTAGCTGTAGAGTGGCCTAGTAACAAAAATTCATGATTTATATGACTTGAACTAGCATCCACAACACGGTAGCTCAATTGGTTAGAACAACAGCACGGAGCGCTGTGGATGTAGTCTTGTTTTTATTCGATAAATTCCAAGGACAATATTCTAATTGTTTTAATGTTATATACTGTCTTTAGTTTACGCGAGTAGTAAACATTTAAATAAAACACTTTAACGGTTTAAAACGCGATATATTAGTTAAACTTATTTGGAAATTATTTTTAACTTCGGCCCGACGTTTCGGATGCTTTGCAGCAGCCGTGATTACATGACCACGGCTGCTGCCGTGTGTTGCCGTGTGTATTTCCAAATAAGTTTAACTAATATATCGCGTTTTAAACCGTTAAAGTGTTTTATTTAAATGTTTTAATGACCTCGTTGGTGTAATGGTAGCTATTTATGGCTTATAATCAACGGGTCATAGATTCGATCCCCACCGAGTCTAATATATTTCTAATCGATTTACAACTTCTCTGAAACCTCTTGGACTTCGTCTGGTAATCTCGATATTAGATGGGTGGTACAAATGTCAAAATCTATCCACAGATTAAAAAGCCGTCAAGTTTAATCGAGTTTCGATTACAGTCCGAATATACAAAGCCGAAATAAGTCGGCATCGCATCTTATCGAGATGTTATTTCATCTTAAATGAAGTGATATATCTATCATAAAAACGTGTGCCTCGCAGGAAAGTCACAATATGGAGAGTAAAGGCATAAACCAAATGAAATTTCGAGCACTCCGAACAAGGACTTAAAAAGGATAGCGAGAATGATGGCATCCTCAATACTTTGAGCCGTCACTTTACACGGCTCTTTGGATTTCAGATTGTACCTTATTCACGTGCGCCCAGCGAGTTTGTGAGACAAAAGAAAATAGAGCTTTGTAAATGACGTTCTTCGAACTTAAAAAAACGGTGAATCCCGGTTCCTCCTGTCGAGCCTGGGGCGAACATATTTGAGTGTCTGTTCTACTGATCTATTTATTTATTATAGCTTTATTATTTATAAAACTTTCAAGAAAAAAAACATATAACTGAGAAAATCTTACGGTCTCACTTATAAATAAAAGGCGGCCTAATCGCTAAACAGCGATCTCTTCTAGGCAACCTGAGGTACATGAGAAAATAACTGAGATGGGTGTTAGGAAATCTATTTTATTTAGAAGCAATTATTTAGTGTTACTGTGTCCCGTCCGAACGAAACGATATTGGGTTAGTTTCAAGACCTGTTTTATCTTTGGACTAACAAACAATCTATGGCATCGGCGTAATTTAAATTATTTTTGTATATGCCTTTATAGTCTAAGACTTTGTAAAATGAAAATGCTTTTAAATAACACACTTTTAACGGTTTAAAACGCGAAATAATGTTAACTTACAATTTTATTTTGACTACGGCCCGACGTTCCGAATGCTTCGCAGCAGTCGTGGTCACGGGAGGACAAGTAATATTGCTAAATAAGTTTTTTGATTTGATAACATTGTAAATAAGTTAACTAATATATATTTTTTCTTGTTATTTAATTTTGGACTCGCGTAAGCAACGTACTCAATGAAACGACTGTCCGTGAGTGTTTTAAAGTTTTTTCTACTCTTGTATTGAAGTTCATAGAACCACAGTCTACATAAAAAAAAAACGTTTTTTGCCTTGATAGGTGCCAAAAATAAATAAGATGTTATTTTTACCACCTGTGTAGTTCAATTTAGATTGGAGTATAGGAAATCATGTTGTGCTGGGAAAATATTGAAAATATAAAAAACGGATTTGCGTGCCAATATATGGCACACAAATAGCTTTTAGAGCAAAGTAAATCGGTTTGAGAAAGGTGCAAAACATTTTAACATTTCTCTTTACATTCATTCAAATTATTTCAATTTTACATACAATGTCCACTTTCATGATTTTTAATTCATGCAATGGAAACAAAGACATATTAGTAACTATCTGATCTGGCAAAGGTTGTATCGCTGTTTGTAAGTTTAACATATTGTTAACATAAACAAATTATATGTATTTATGCATTCATTTCAACCGAATTTAATAATGGTGCAAGTTAATTTAAAAAATTAATATTAATTGAACGCTTTTATTGCACAAACAAATAAAATACAAATATAGTAGAACTAAATTTACTTTTTTAATTTAGTTTAATTATTTACATAGAGAGTTCGTGCAAAGGCGGATTTATCGCCTATAGCGATTTCTTCCAGGCAACTTTTGTATAAAGAAAAGGAAAACAAAATAACAATAAATGAGTAAAAGCCAACGAGGATGACAGAGAATGCAATAAATTGTAAATTACAATGATATCAAATACAACACAACAAAAATCGCTAACACACTAAACATTAACATATTTAAATAAAACACTTTAGCGGTTTAAAATGCGAATTATATTAGTTAAATTTCTTTGAAAAATATTTTCAAGTTCAACCCGACGTTTCGGATGCTTTGTAGCAGCCGTGGTCACGGGTGGTCTCCAATAATTTTCAAATAAGTTTAACTAATATATATCGCGTTTTAAACCGTTAAAGTGTTTTATTTAAGTTTGTGCTAGTCGCGTAAACTACAGACAGTAATGGACATATATTTTTCTGGACGTTTTGGCCATTTAAAGAAGAATAAATTTACAGGTAAAAGTGAAAAAGCGATCGAAAAAGATTGTACATTCAGATGGGTTTTATAACTCCATTTAAATATGATATTTAATACGTCTGTAAGTTTAAATTCAAACGTTGTTCAAATGTTGTCGTATAGGTACAATGAAATTATATCATTCTAACTATAACATGTTTTTATAAAAGTAAATTTAACTACATTTTAAGAAGATTTTATTTAAGTGCTGTTGTACAGGTACGTATATATTGATTGTAACTGTACTTTTATTGATTAAACATAGAGTTGAACAAGACGAATTTTTACTAAGCTTAAATTCAAACGTCACTGTTGTACACAAATATTGATTTCGGTCTACGAAATTATATCATTGTTACTATAATTCCGTGGCTAAGCAGTAATTGTGTATACAAATTGTTCTCAATCACTAACTTCAGCCCCGAATAACAGAACTAGTATGAATAGCTAATTTACCCCCAACCATTCATAACACTCTACCTACCCTCTGGGGAGTACAATAGCTATTTCCACACATAAGTTTTACTGTATTCAAAGGCAACTTCACCCGCAAACCTAAAATTTACATATGACCAGCCTAAAAGCCTTCGGTTAAATATTACGTGAAAATACATCTTGTCTGAATCTTGCTTTTGTGTCGAATCAGAGATCTATGCTAATATTATAAAGCTAGGACGTGAACAACGTCTTGAATAGCTGTACATTAAAAAGTTGAGGAGGTTGTTTGCCGAAAACAGTTTTTCATGCGACAAATAACTATTTCACGCGGACGAAGTCGCAGGCACAACTAGTATTATATATATTACCGTACCAAGAGGTTACAAACGTAAAGCCTTATTAACTTTCACTGTTTGTACCACAAAAACCAGCTAGACCGTTAACATCACAAATTATGTATTTAAATAAAATACTCGTAACGGTTTAAAACGCGAAGTAGTGTAATATAAATTTTATAAAGCACCTTCTTTATAATTTCGTTTTTGTTTGATTTTCACAAATTTAGATCTTCGAAAAAAGCCTACTTAAGCACGCCCCTTCCAAAGTGTTATTTAAAAAAACATTTGACAACAAATACTTTGGAAGATGTTAGTTGAGGTGAAACGCAAACAGACACACGAAAACTTGTTGAAATTGTCATATTGATTACATTATAACGAAATACTTATTATTTGTTCAATATACATTGGGACAATTATTGATTAGCTGTGGACTCCGGTTCAAGTCCCGACTGTGTTCAATATAAATAGAATATTTTGTACCCATTACAAAAAAAAAAACGTTGCTTCATATACTATGGTTATATAATATAGTTTATGAAATTCTGACTACAAATTCCCTTAAGAACGAAATGAAATATTATATCTATCTATGTAAATTAGCCACCCTCCACATTCCATAAATGTACCAGAAAGCATGGTACGTAACGATACCGATAAATTTCACTACCAAAGTTAGGGTAGGGCTGTCGAGGATTTAGTATCCAGGGATTTATATTGCTTCTAATCAAATCTTCAAATCCTTCCGGATGTTGAAGATTTGAATTAATGTTTCTATAATATTTGAGGGAAAAGGGGGAAATTTTACGTGTTTACTTATAGCTAAGCATTTTTGGATGGTATAATAAAGGATTTGCATTTGTAATTATGATTAACTGAGAAGCACGATTTATAGATTAAAAATTATGTTGACGTCCTAGGTTACTTAAGTTTATTACCTATATAACTAAAATTAAACGTTTTTGTGGCGGTTTAAAACGCGAAATATAAAAGTAAGTTTTCGTTTTCCTTCATGACGTATGAACACATGTCCTGCGTCCGTTTCACTGATCGCTTCTTTTACAGGCAAGTAGTCCATCAGACTTCTGAGCCCTGCCCGACCAAAACAATTTATTGTTCCTCTAGGATTAGATCAGACCCAAGACCTCGCGCTTAACGCAATGCTAGCGCAGCGCAAAATATATTAGTGGTTCCGAATAAAAAAGTAGCAATAAGTCGACAATTTATTGCATTTGTTTTATTTGCTTATGATAAGCTACTGTCGATTAGATTTGATACTTTATACTAGACTTTTAAATAAAGCACTTTAATGGTCTAAAACGCAAAATATATTAAATTGTGTAAGGCTTTCACGGCCATCGTTCAGCATATCATTCATCAGACCGACGTGAGCAAGAAGAGGTTTTCAATGTCGAACCTCTTCTCGCTCACGTCGGCCGAACAGCCCGAAAAACAACGATATGCGAAATATATTGTTGTGCATGCCGTTGCCCCGTTACCATTACTGCTGCAAAGCATTCGAAACGTCAGGCCGCAGTTAAAAAATAATTTGTAAACAAGTTTAACATATATATTTTTCGTTTTAAACCGTTACTGTGTTATATTTAAAGGGCTTGTTAAGTTTAGTTAAATGTTTACTACTCGCATGAACAACACAGTATTTAACAAGACTTATTTATCTGTCACGACTTGTTAGTGTAAGTTGACAGCCCTACGCACACAAGCAAAGTAAAGTACTCACGTGGTTGTGTGAGTGTCTGGTCGGCGAGCGCGTTCCGCGTGAGGGGTGCGCCACGATCATGGGGCACTAGGTCATGTTACTCAAGAATCACCTTCCACCCTGAAACAAATACTCAGTTGAGCCATTCAGTCCATGAAGTTTTGAGTAAAACCGGTGCTAACTCGTTTTTTCACACACATACTAACCTACACATCTACAATCTATTTTACTATCTAACGATCAAATCTTTAGGCTATATAAATTACGCTCCAACCAATAGTAACGAAGACACAGGGGGAATTGTGGGAAAATCAGGGAACATTATTCATCTTTAGGGTTTCCGCTGCGTAGCTGCAAAATGGTTCAAGAAACCCAAAAAATATGTAGGAAAGAATGATATCTTTTTAAATGTTCTAAAAAAATGTCCGCGACATATATGTCCATCTTTTAAGATTAACTCCCAAAAACGACGCGGACGTCGTAGGTAACAGACAGATTTAATAAAGCCATATATATAACCACGCGGGCGATTTCGCTGGCTCAGCTAGTGTAGAACATAAAAGGCATTTATTCATATTTTTAACGCGGTATTGTATGATGTACCGTATATTAGACAAATATGTTCGTCACACAGCTGACTGTTTAGACAAAAAGAGAACATTTGACACGATACAGTATTGAATTGTTGAAAATAAAACATGTTTATAACCATTAATTTATTTTTATAAATTATGTTATTTATTTTCAACCACTTTTCAGTTTTACAGACACGCGTGGGGAAATAATATAGTAAATATATTTTGCGTTTATAATAATTTCAAAGTATGTATTAAATACAATACTTAATGAGGCATATACATCAATAGACATTTTACAATAAAATAGGAAAATTTGATATATACCTTCTTAATAAATAAAATAAAATAATTAAGCTTTTTAATAACAACTAAAACAATAATAGTAATTTAATTTTAGAAACATGTGCCAGATGGGAATCGAACCAGTTAGCCATCGAGAAACGCGAAACGTAACTTAAACGTTGTATATCCGTCGAGTCGACGTAATAGAATTTTGTTGGAAAATGATTTTACGATACGCCATATGAGTTTTCAGATAGGTTAATTTCCCATTTGAGAAACATTGGAGTGGCATCCTCTAAGAAGCTTCGGGGCTGAAAACCTTTTACGATTACGTCTTCCAAAATATTGGAACAGCGATTATATTAGATTATATTGAAGTAATAAGCTGTGTTTACGCAATATCAATATCCTGTTCTCAATTACCAGACATGTTCTATGTAAACTGTTATATTATAATGATCATAAGCAAAACTTCTCTCCGCTGGGACTAGATAGACCCACGATAGTTTTTATCATATAGAAGGACAGACAAGCTCGTTCACTTGATGGAAAAGAAAATACATAAACTAGTTTCGAGATATGTTCTAAAAGATAATTTCTCTATTGGAAAGCATGCATTGGAATCATATTTTTTTGCGCACAACCGAGAATCGAACTACCGACCCTTAAATGAATCATATTACGAATAGTTTGGGTTTAATTTCGTTAAATTGCCAATTTAGTTTATAAAAATATTGACAAAATAATATTTTAACTAACAGCATAGCTCAATTGAACGTGTTGTTTACCATAGCTATACGTTGTTTTGGTTGAGCAAGATAGAAGGTCAACATATTATGTATACTGTTTGTCTACCTATCGCTGATATTAATCCGTTTCCATTCTCATGTAGGGGGTATAAGATTTCACAAACACACACAATTTTTCAGGTAAGGTCCCTTTGATATATAGTATGCAAATGAAAAATTCTCAATGTAATTACACAGAATACGATACACAGAGTTTAATAATCTATATGCAATGCCTGAAGCGTTTTTAATTACCTCACTACATCATGTCAACACGGGCTTTAAACTTTGAAATATGGGTTCCAAAATAAACATTTTAACTTTTTAAAAATCGAGTACAAATTGAAAAAAAATACGAATCGGCCAGGACTTGACCCGATATCCTAAGCGTGCCGTGCTGTTGCTCTAAGAAAGAGTCGGTACCTAGTGAAAGATGCCGGTTCAAGTGCTGCGTGATTCGTATTTTTTTTATTTAGAACCGATTGTTTATTTATATTATGTGGTTTTAATATATCATAGGTTTATCCTATATTAGTAAAATAGTGTCTCGCTTAAGTTTTATCAAAAACAGTTCAGTTATTCTTGCGTTAAACTGTAACCTGGAAACATCAACATGCTAACAAAACAACATATATATATTTTAACAACACATTTAGCAGTTTAAAACGCGAAATATATGAGTATCTCAACTCTCCGTATTTACGACCGTTGCAAGTAAAAACTTCGCGAGCCGTACTTAAAATATATTGTACTGATATATTTACTGTATATACTTAAAATATATTTCACGTTTTAAACGGTCAAAAGTGTTTTATTTTGCAAATATTCTTAATGTTATAGCATACTTTCTTGATAGTGTTCGTCTAGTTATGTAATGACTAATTTATTTATATGACGCAATATTTACCAAGTAGCGTGTTTAATTAATAAAGTTATGTAAATTTCAATATTAAAGCTTCTGTATAATTAAACGAGACAATATCTCAATTGGCAACGCATATACGGGCGCTAGAGAGGCTCGTAATGATAACAACGTATAGCTATCAACGGGTCGTGGGTTTGACGCTCACCGGATCCAACATTATTTGGATATTATACAAATCTGGATAATAAATCGGTGGTAGGAAGGATTAGTGCAGTTTTTGTTTCAATCTGTGGAATTCCGAATATCCAAAGCGAAAGTATGTAGATCGCGCATCTTGTTTAGATGTTATATGGTATTTCAACTAACACTCTAGTGGACGCCATGCTTATCTTACTCTATCATAAAACATACACTGCAAGCTGTTAAACAAAGTTCGTATCTAGGTCATATCTTTAAACTTTTTATACAAATCAAATTACCTGAGAACACAATCCAATCCCTTATACAGACCACTAAAAACTCTTTAAAACGTTCACAAGCCCATTAAACGTAAGCGCACCATATCACGTTATCAACTCCTACGCAGACCGAGCAACAACTGTGGCCCCTCGGTCATTATCAATTGATAGATCATCTCCGTTCGGCCGGCATTGTGTGTGTGTAACCGTCGAAGTACTGAACGGTCAATGAATCACTGAACTCGTAAAGATTTTTGCATATTATACAGAAACGAACAATTTTAACAAAAATCTACGTCATATTATTGCAACGGGCTTGTCGTGGTTTGATTTGCATCCGATGCAACACGTTGAGCATTTTATAATCTCTCTAAAACATGCATTTTTATTTAAAAGGTCTAGTCCTAAAAAACGGTTTAAAACGCGAAATGGATGCGTCCACGTGGTATGGTTAGTTTGGGCATCAACATTTGTTTTTGCAAACCTTCTTTTGTAAAATTTATAAAAAAATTACAACCCACAACGTTATCTAAGTTCCATCGTTCTAGCAATTTAATATTAAAATATAGACATATATTGTCGCCAACATTTTAAACCGTTTAAAGTGGAATTATTCTTTGATACACATTTTTTGGGTATCTTGAACAGTTTTTTGCTTAACGGAAATCCTTTAAAATTAATATTGTTTCCCATAGAAACTTAAATTCCTTTCCTCCCTCGAGAAATGCTCTAACCAACACAAAAATAATTTTTCACTTCAAACCAGTAGGTTAGGTTCCTGAGGTTATCGCGTTCAAACAAACATACTTCCGAGCTTTTTATTATTAGTATCGTCGTTATATAACGTATAAATATACGTTTAAAGATATATATCATATCGTGTTTTAAACCGTTAAATCAGTTTGGCAATTGAGTATTGTTTCCAACAGGAAAATAACAAGAAAATAACAGGCGTGGCACATCCTATTATTTACATAACACGACGAAACACGAGACCAATTCTGTCGCGGCCTTAAAACAACACCGCTATAACGACTCGGCGCGGCCGTGGAGGCAAAATTGTATCGGATAATTTTAGAGGTGGAGGAAGTATCGACCGTAGCTACGTGATACGAGTTTCGTCATGCTTCGATAATCCCTGGAGGTGGCTCGACTTTAGCCAAATATACGTGACCATCTTGTCTTAACGCCGCCTAAATACAGACCACAGTAGAGTTATACTTAGATTATTTATGTAAAATACTTTCTATAGTCTACGCGAGGAGTACATAATATATAAATAAAACACTTTTACGGTTTAAAACGCGAAAAAATTGTTCAACTTGTAACCTCAATATCTTTCACATGTGGACTTGATAAATTAAATATCGATTATAAATTTTTTTTAAAATGACAAGAGCATCAACACACAACGCTGTGGTTGTAGGTTCAAATCCTGCCCAAGACGTATTTTTTTTTTCAATTTATAATCGATTTATATGTGTATGTGGGCATATGTGTAGTCCAAAAGTAATGAATATAATTACTAATACATGACGTGTTTCAAACTGTTAAAAGATATTAATCCAAAGGGGAAGCTAACTAAACACCTACTATTAAATGGTTACTAAGTTCAGTTTAAACCGTAACTTTATTATTAAAGAAAAGTCTTTGAAGGTGAATTTATAATTTTCTTTTCATTTTTCATTATACCGGGAATGCAGACATTAGCGCCATTAGTGTCCAAAACAAAGATATAAGTTTATCTCACTGCGTATCATATTTTATCTTAATATTGGATCTTGAAAGAAAATATAACAGCGCTACAACTGTGTGAAGAAGTTAAGTGTTCCACGAAGATAATGCTAAAAGCCAACGTCACTTGAACGCAGTATCCTGAGTTACATGTGAAATTCTCAAGTGCCTTTGGAGAATTTTTCTAATGGCATAGTCTGTGCTCTTTCTTGGCGCCATTTTGAACCTAGCACAGACTATAACTTAAGTCCGATAGTGTGATAAAGCGGCCATCTTTCTTCTTCATTCGAGTAAACGTTTCCTACTTGAACTTGTAATCTATCTAAATGTCTTTATTGGACTGACATGGATTCTGATATTTTCATAAATATACTTCGATGGGCTCGTAATCGTAGGAGTGTATGACTAACAACCAACGGGCCGTAGGTTCGACATTTTTCTAATCTACACTAATATTCTAAGCTGAAAAGTTTGTTTGCTTCTTTGAACGCTCTAATCTCGGGAACTACAAGTTCGAATTGAAAAATTATTTTTGTTTTGGTTAGAACATTTATCGAGTAGGGCTATAGGTGTGTCACTATCTTTTAAGATTAACTACAAAGAGCGATGGGAAAGGACGCGAACAACGTCGTAGGTAACAGCATAAGATATGGGGTTTCAAAAACAAATTGAATCCCATAACGATTCTCACGAACGAAGTCGCTGGCACAGCTAGTCAATATATAACTTGTCAATAATTATAAAATTTATTGGACATTATCTGGATATTAAATCGATGGTATAAATATAAAAATTCCGTCCAGGGTCACAAACCACCGTCCACAGATAAAAAAATCGTAAAGTTTGATAGCGTTTCAGTGTTAGTCTGTGGCTTTTCGATTATGCGAAGCGAATATTGTTTAGATGTTATATGAGGCTACTAGAGGCAGAGTGGCCTAAAAATAAGAAACATGATTTTCAATAACAAGGAACATAAAAATGCGCAATTAACTTAGGCGAAAATGAATTTGTACAATTATTTGTGTAAGAATTATGTTAAAAAATTTTAGGTCACTATGCTCTTGTAGATTAACATTTTTAGATTCAATGAATAAGTCTAGTCTTAAAATTGCAATTAGGTTACTCTGCCTCTACTAGCATCATATGTCTGGGGTATTTGACTACAGTTCCCATGCTTCTACTGTCGGAAAATAAAGTACATCGCTTATAGCACCGTAAAAGTTATTAAACAAGTACTTATTTAATACATGAAAAACTTTTAAAGTTCTGTTGATGATAAAATGTCACAGGAAACAATTTTAAGACCCGTCCACCGAGCTTTTCTTAATTTCACAAATCCTTCGGTCGAATTTTCATTTAAAAATTTTTCACGATTCTTTAGCAGACTTTCCCTATAGAGATAAATTTCCTATTTTCCTTAAGGATTTGTGTGCTTTCAATCTTTCTAAGACTTTATTCAGAGGGAGAGACAGTTTAAAAAACATTTGAGTATAATTGTTGAAGTTAAAAGAAGAAAATTTTTATAATATGTAATGTATGGTAATAATGGTAAACCATTGTCAGAACATGGTTAGGTTTTGTGTTCGGACAAGAGTTTGTCTTTTACAATATTCGGATCAGGTCCATATATCGTAAAAGGACGGGAGTAAAGTAGGAGAGTAGTGGTCGATATATATTGTTAAATTTGTAGATGCTGGTACAATAAATTATTACTGTATTTTACCATATATAAATGATTGTACTACATACTATAGTGATGAAAAAATAAAAATTCTACCATTTTTAACATTTTTAACATATCTACTTTATTCACTAATCCCAATTAATGTTTTTCAGCAGCTAATCACGGGTAGCTGCTGAAAAA
This sequence comes from Leptosia nina, assembly GCA_963661955.1. Lineage (NCBI taxonomy): Eukaryota > Metazoa > Arthropoda > Insecta > Lepidoptera > Pieridae > Leptosia > Leptosia nina. The sequence goes on along the minus strand of CAVLEF010000006.1, from coordinate 8,682,536 downwards.
CATTAATTCGTCTTAAATATTGTACAGCTAACCGTGTTAAAATAAAATACTCTAACGGTTTAAAGCGTGATATATTAGTTTAACTTATTTGTAAATGATTTTTAACTTCGGCCCGACGTTTCGGATGTTTTGCAGGCCATAATTCAAATGAATTTTAAAGAAATTAACTTATACATTTCGCGTTTTAAAATTAAAAATGTTACATATGTTTTTTTCTGAAACATATTGTACTTCTGAAAGTCTGTATATTATATGGTTGGTAGGAATATCAAAATATCATTCGGGTCAAAGCCTTGTCAAGTTTAATCGCGTTTCGGTTTCACTCTATGGATTACCAAATATCCAAATCCAGAATAGGCCGACAGCACATCATGTTTAGATGATATATGGCTGCGGTATTTCACCTACGAGCAATATTGTGTCCTTCTTCGTATATTATTTAGTAAAATTATTTTATTAGAAGCATGTTGGATCCGACTCGATGATTATTACACAGACTGACTCTTAGGATACTTCACCTTGGACCTAATACTTATATCTTTCGTCCACATGACAATGGAAGATCGATAATCCCATCTAGACAGGAAATGTGCAACCAGGTATGAAATCACTTAAGCTGTGCATCCAGCTAATTGCGTTGGTAATACAGCTCGTTGATACGATAGCTTATAAATGGATTACGGCGCAATTATATCATTACACAATAGCACGTTTCAACAGTCATTAGATTCTAGGACGGCGTACAATTGAATAAAACATTTTTAACTGTCTAAAACGGAAAATGTAATTGTTTTCTTTTTCATAACAACTTACTAACGACGTCGTCAGCGTCTCGTCGCGTCGTTCTTGCGAGTTAATTTTAAAAGATAAACTTATACTGTCGCGGACATTTTCTTAGATCATTTAAAGAATAGTAATTCCTTCATACATTATATTTTGGTTTCTTTAACCGTTTTGCCGCATTTTCAAAGCATGCAGGTATGAATAATTTTGCCCGTTTTGGTCCAAATTTCCCGCTGTTTCTTTGCTCCTATTAGTCATAACACGATGTTCACGAAGCCTTCCACAGTAAATGTTCTACCAATAAAAAAGATTTTTCCATTCGAATCTACTTCCTGAGATTAACGCGCTCAAACAAACAAACTCTTCAGCATTACATATTAGTATATATTTAGGTGACTATTTACAAGGTGAATGCTCGGCATTAGTTAAAATAATATCAATATTAATGTTTCTTTTTTTGGTATGGTAAAAAATGTTGTTGAAATGGTATACTACTCGCGTAAGCTAAACAATTTGTTTTAATAACAAACTTCAATAATGGAACGGAAATCTTATATAAAAAATATGAAGTTGTTAATTAATATGCGAAATATATAAACTTAATTTATTTTTAACTATGACGGGTTACCTCTGTGACCACGATTGCTGTAAAGCACTTGAAACGTCCGGTTTTATTTAAAAATAAATTCTCTGATATATTTCGCGTTTCATACAGTTGAAAATGTTTAATTTATTGTGTACCAGTCGCGTAAAGTACAGAACAATACTACAATAAGATATAATGACCCTATAAATAAAAATAAAATGTAATATGTACGAAGTAGCTTTATAGTGATCTAAATTAAATAGGGAATATTAATTACCTTAAAATAAAAGCTAGTTTTTTGTTAAAAATTAGTTTATAAATCAGTGAACCTGTAAAACACACGTAATTAATTCCCAAGCAGGTGCACAGCTATTGCTTTTCAGTAAAAAGTAGTACAATTTGTGTATTAAAAAAAATAGTGATATCCCATTTCCCCCCGTGGGGCATGGGGCGAGCACGGCGTAGTAGCGTCTCATTAATCGGTTCTTTTATAGAAGAGTAGTTTAACAGACCTATGTGCTCTACCCGATCAAAAAAATCTCTTGTTTCCCGGGATTTCAACCCGACCTGGGTTGAAATCCAACGCAATGCTTGTCATTCAACCATTTGGCATCAATGCAGAGGCAGTCCCAGTCCTGTGTATTTACTCATTACAAAATAGCAATTCAATATAATTTATAGTTTGTTTGATGCTTGAATTTATTCTATAACACGAGCGACGAGAAAAATAAAAAGCCAGTCCTAACCAACACGGGTAAAAATATCTAAATCGCTGTGTATCGTCCCAGCTGAAAACATCTAGTTGGAATTGCAAATGCTATGTAAGCACGAAATAAGCCCAACCCCCAAGACCTATGTTGTTCTTCGATACTTAGATAGTTATAATGAAGATAATTGTATATACTTAACTAGCGACCCGTCCCGCCTTCGCTCGGCAATACTAATACCAAATACACAACAGAATAACTGTGAATGTGTGTATTTTTAAAACCTTCCTCTTGAATTACTCTATTTATTGAATCCGTTGTGTATTAAATATTAAAGCGCACATAATGACAGAAACAGGGACTTTGTTTTATACTTTTAGTGAAAAAAACACTTTTAACGGTTTAAAACACCTAATGTCATAACGTTAAGACGTAGGTGACTTGTAAAATAGTTAACTAAATTTCGCGTTTTAAACCGTTAAAACTATTTTAACGGTTGAAAACGCTGATTATATTAGAAAATTGATTGTCGTCTACAACCCTTTAATAAGCAACTTTGTTTTATACTCTGTAATGATATGGCTGTTCTAAAAGTTGTTTTCTTGTTTGTAACATTCATATTTTAATGAAACAATTCTAACAAATTTGACTACCATAAAGCCGGTTCTAGCGAGTTATTCTATAAAGATAGAAATATAATGTCGTAGACACTATTTAGAATATTTTAAAAGGAATCATTGTTTTATACATATTGTTTTTCTTCTAAGGTCTCTTAAAGCGGTTTGCAGTGCACGCAAGGAGACTTTCAAAGTTCTCCGCTCCTATTGATCGCAGGTGAGTTATATAAGTCTATCCTAACAAAAATCATTTTTCAATTTACAGTAGTTCCTGATTTAGCGCGCTTAAACAAACAAATAAACATACTCTTCAGTTTTATAATATTTGTATAGATTTGTGCAACGCCATTCAAGATATAGTTTGAATTATATTATTTCAATGATTGTCCACGAAATGCTCTAAAATCCATGTTTAAGTACAGATGAAACATATCAAATAATAATAAAACCTCCAATTTCTTTGATGAAAATAAATATGAAATTTTATTTTTTTTAATGTCGGTGCTTCTATTACCAATAAATATTAGATCCTTATGTTAATATAAGAACGTCATAGGAAATGACAATTGACATTTGAGAATGTTGGCAGTGATCAACTTTTGTCACCACAGGCTTATGTGATACACATACTTTTAATTAACAAAGTATTGTCTATAGTTACTAAATAAAACAATTCTTACGACTTCAGTTAAAGATAAAGGTTAAATTAAGTAAAACTATGGTAAATTTACTTTTCAAATCTTAAGTTTTTTTTTTTAATTGTCTTATTTTGTATATATGTATATTATTATTTACCGTCCTCCCCCTCCCCCCTAGAAGTCCCCTTAATACGCAAAGAGTGAGTAATAAAAACTCAGATTCTTAGCACAAGATCCTTTATTAGCGTCGTAAAAATAACTAATGAACCAACTCCGAAAGTCCCGCCTTAGCACACTAAACAAAAACTTACGTTTTATCTATATTTTAGCTAGCGTTATTCTTCATTGAGGGCGAAAATCTAGTCACGAGGGGAAGAATACTATTCCGTATTTTAAACCGTTAAGAGTGTTTTATTAATGTACAGTCGCGTAGACTGCAGACAATTTTTTTAGGAGACCTAACTTTAATGTTTACATAATAATGGTATAGTATAAAGTATAAAAATTACGTATTTTCGGGTTATTTTTAAGTTACGCGCGTCGGCCTCCCTTATTGTGCCCCACGTACATTTTTTGATTGATAATTATAAAATTAGATAAATATTATATGACATACTTCCGTACATACATATAAAAGTGAAAATTAAAATTTCTATCACAACTCTTTTATTTTTGGTATTAATTGTATTTTATTTCCCTCGTCATATAGTCGTCGTACAATTAAAAGCGACATTTATTATAGCACTGTACAACAGGACAGCAATATCGGTTGAGAATTTTCAAACGTGTCATCCTATATTAGACGAAGTATAATTAGCGATAAATATTCACTTTGCGTAATTCCCCTGCCTCTATAGATGTTCAAGATAAAAGCACGATGGAAAACCCTAGAGATATCTCATGACATTAGGTTTCCAATCGTCGCTTAGATTAAACGAGATTAATCTGTTTCTATAATATTTCAGTGCTGCAAATTGGCCTTTTATTTATTTACCATCTCCTTTGCTGACTTAACAGCGTTCATTTATAAGGCTTTATAATTGACGAGGTTTTACGCTGCTAAAGTTGCTGCTAAGTTTGTTTTCATTAAACTAAACACCGCGGATTGAAACGCGAAATACTTATATGTTTTATTTTTAACTACTGGCAATTGAGATGTTTAACAGGAGCCGTGCAAGAGAGATGGAAGTTCGAGCGTCGGGTTGTAAAAAAAGTTATATATTTCGTAATTTAAACTGTTTAACGTGTTTTATTAAATGTAATTAAGAAGAACACTAGTAATGAAATGTTTATGCGTGTTAAGATGATTAGTGTGAGAATGCCGAAAGCTACAGGAGAAATACATCTTCATATATTATCTCCAAAACAAGTTACGGTTTATTGTGGAAAAACAAGCAACAATAGATATTATCAGTGGAGCAATTTTTTACGAGAGATGAAGTCAAGCATGGGGTTCCCTTATGGAATGTGAATACCCCAGATGTCACGCAAAAGATACGCACTCAACATACATAGAGATAAGTGGTTAAACATATCGGCTTTTCCATTTGGGGACGGTGGTTCGGGACCCGGATAGAATTTCGATTTTCCTACCACCCATTTGATATTTTGCCAAAAGTCCAAAATGTTTAAAATAACTTGCCATCAAAAAAAACTGATTTAAATAACTATTAAATTATAATTTTACTAAAGATAAATACATTATAAAGATAGATACATTACTCGATGCGAGCGAAGGTTTAGTAGGACTAAGATGGCAAAAAAGGCACTGATTTTCAGACTGCTAGGGCTCTTGACGTGTGATACGATATATAAAATTTATAAAGATGAAGAGGGGGTTTGCAAAGACAAATCTGGGTGCCCTAAATTCTACGCGGACGACGTCGCTGACACAGGTAGTAAATAATAAACTAATATAAATATTTGGATTTTAAAAACCATGTTACACCCGGTTAAAATCGAATCCGCGGTCCTTTATAAGTCATACTTTGCTGCCATTCGATGAACGAACCCAAAATGTATTTATAAATAATACCCAAGAAAACATTTATTAAAAACCGTCGTTTACTCGTTCGTAGGAACAATGGATAAATGTAAATAAATCGTATTCAAGCCGATACATTCGACAAGCAATTTATTATTGACTTGTGTTTACCGTTTCAAAGTGAAACAATATCCGGAACGCTTTTTAATGTTTCAGCGAAACATTTTCGTGAAACACCGAAGGACGAAAGGTAATACAAACCTCATGAAAAGTATTTTTATTTATTTGTTTAATTCTTCATTGCAACAAACACAAAGTATATATACATGATTCCTTAAAAATAAGTATGTTTATTGAAAACTAATACAATAATTATATACTATCTGTTGTTACGCGAGTAGTACACATTTAAATAAAACACTTACCACGTTAAAAGTTTATTTTTCAAATTGTTACGTTACGTACGTTAGTTACGGAGCGTGGTGTACTTTGATGTCAGAGAAACCCTCAACATTAGTCTCCCGTGACCACAGCTACTACAGCCCGAAACGTCGGGCTGTAGTTAAAAAAAACAAATAAGTTTAACTAATATATATCGCGTTCTAAACCGTTAAAGTGTGTTATTCAATTTTAATCACTCGCGAAAGCTATTTATTTTCGCGTTTAGATGTAAACTGTAGAAGATTGAAATTCTTCAAACCGTTCATGAATGAATTCCACCAGACCTCTGCATCAGTGATTTTAATTCACTTAGCCACTGAACGCCGCACCACAACATCACGTCCGACGCTGGTTTAATTAAAAAAAAGATTGGAACCAGCACATCGGGCCGGGATTTGCGAGCCAAACAATTTCACTGTCAACAAAGTTAATTATGCGTCCTACGTCAAAAGTGTTAGAGCTAATTACCTTCTATTGTCGGGCCTCGAAATATACATAATTATATATTGTTTTATACAACTTCTGTAAAATTAGAGTTGTGCGGGTCTAGCGACACCGAAGATAGGTATAATTAACCAATTATATGTTTTTTATGGCAGACAAATATACTATAGTACACAGTGGAAATAAAAATAATCAGACAATATATCCCGTTTTATACCTAAAGCGTTTTATTCAATAACTAGCTAAACTGGCGTTCTTTTAGCAAATGAACTAGCTGTGCCAGCGACTTCACCCGCCTACAATAGTTAAGATTTTGCAAATCTGCTCTTCAATTTTATAAATTTAAGTTGACACCAACGACGTCGGTCGCGACCCGTTGATCGTGCAAGTTAACCTAAAGATAGACATATATTATCGTAGACATTCTTTTAAATCATTGAAAGATTATTTGTTAGATAATTAAAAGAAAAGTAATTCGTTTATCGATATGAATAATTTTTTAATAGATGACTGTTGTTGATTTCTTACAGTGAAAATAACAGATAGCTCATCGACTCCTTACTAAGAGCAACTAATTTTGGTACATCTTCCAAAATTTGTATTGTGTTTAATTAATTAAAATAGCAGAGTTCAGCCACCGCAGTAGTCAGGATATAAAGCAGTGGAGCGTGCAGCTCCATTTAACTATGCCGTTTTGACAGGCAGCGAAGTCACCAAACCACAGCCCACAGCCCACAACTCGTCGAGCTAAAATGCTAATCTCAAGCACTATACAGCTAATTTAAGCTGCATTTACAGCGCTGCCTTTGATGTAACGAATGTTGGATCTTATTAAACCCCGTTTGGGGCAGAGTTACATTCCTGTGTCAATTTCACTAATAGCTTTTATGGCTCGGCACGTAATCCGGCGAAATTAACATCGCGTTCCCGAGATTCGAACTTAGGGTTAGCTCGCACTTGAAGTAGTTCTAGGGTTAACCAGAAGTCATGCTACGGCGGTACTAAGAAATATTTCTTACATAACATTAAAAAAACTTTAATTTTGTTAATACGTAACTGAGCCATAAATTATGAATCCTGCCTCGATGTTAGGCATAGTTGATATATAATACTTCATAAACAAGAAGTGTTAGGGGTTCCTTTACCACACGTGTCAAAAGTTAATTTGAATACATATGTATATACGTAGACAAGGCGTATTTAATTTAACTGGCTTTTAAAATATAACAATTTCTTTTAAAATGTTTTAATAAATAAATATCACTACTATAAAGCATTAGAAATGATGGGACGTTGTTAAATTTAATTAATAATAAGTAACCTATTATATTTTTCGTTTTAACCCGTTAAAAGTGTTTTTTTTTTATAAATACTTTACATTTTAAACTTTCAAAGTGTTAATTTAATATTTATATACGTACCTTTGAATTACTTTACAATCATTTTAAATATATTAATATTGGTATTCGAAATTCTTTACTATGGATTACGCAGGTTATAGGCACAAGGTTTAAAAGGTTACGAGCAGAGCCTTATTGTCCGTACTCTTGACAAATTATAGTGGCATCATAAAATGCGTAAAACGACTTTTAGAAGTACCGTAATAAAAGGCAATAACTCATAAAACGTATACGACGCAGGAAGCATGGCAACACAAAGCAGTTACTTTATATAAGGAAAATAACGAAATACAAGAATGTTTGTGTGATTTCTAAATCAGCACATTCCATTAGATATTATAAACTGGCTATGTCCGCGACTTCGTCGACGAGTTTTCATTCATACTTCGTTTATTCGTTTCTTGAATCGTTTTCGCAGCGCACGCAAAGGAAGTCCTAAAATATGATTTTTTTTCCCGGATATCAAAAATTCTCGTTGTATCTTCACTCCTATTGATCGCAGCACAAAAGCAAGTTTTCAATTCGAACCAGTAGTTCCTGTGATTAGCGCGTTCAAACAAACGAACTCTTCAGATTTCTAATATTACTAGAGAGGTGTCTCCTCTAGATTTCTTTATACAATAAATATACATTAATAAACGTCTTTAATTATATTTGACAGGCTCGTTGGTCTAACGGTAGCAATGGGTAGCTAAGCATCACGGGTCTTGGGTTCGATTCCCTACATGGGCCCGGCGCCAACGTGTTTCTAACCTAATATATAAAATTCTCATGTCACAGTTTTTGTTGCCATACTCCTCCGAAACGGCTTGACGGTTTTGATGATTTTTTCTGTGCTTATCCGGTATCTATGAGCATCGGCCAACATCTATTTTTCATCCCCCTAAATGTTACGGGTAGTCCACCCTTATTTTTTTTTTCAATTTTTAGACAAAATTTTTAATTTCTTTTTTTTTTACGATACATCATACAAAAATACATACAATCCTCAATTTTCACCCTCCGTCAAAATTATTTATATGGCAAAACAACGTTTGCCATCAGACTAGTGAATATATAATTTTTTCTAAAACATGTTGTTCTTAATCTGGAAATCTAGATATAATGGATGGTAGAAATATCGAAATTCCATCTGGGTCACGAACTACCGTCCACAGATGAAAAAACCACGAAGTTTAATCGCGTTTCGTTTTCAGGCTGTGCATTTCCGAATATCCAAAGCCAAAATAGGTCGACATTGCATCTTGTTTAGATCTAGTATATATAACCCTTTGCTTTACCGTCCACCTCTATATTATAATTCTTAAATTTTGGTTCTTCCAAAACAATTGATATAACATACGTACAATTATTCCACGGGAAATAAAAGACCTGTCAAAGTTTAATAGAGCTACAGAGAAATTCTATTGCTTTCGCAGAATTAATAAAATTCGGAACGTCGAAAAACATTTTGCGTAATAGCTATTCGGTCTGTCAAGTTGTCAGAAGCCTCTACTTTAGTCAACAGCGCAATTAGAAAAATATTTTCAGAAAAATTCTCCCGATTCCAAGGGCTTGATACGTATACAATTAAGTTAATATAATGGAGACTTGATCAATTCAAGAATTTTCTGATACACTTTTGTAATGTTAATATTTTAGGTAGCTCAATTGGTTAGCCGTTAGAGCAACAGCAGGTAAACCTGAGGATACGGGTTCATGTCGCCATGGGTGCGAATTCAAGACGGCCCGTGTCGCTAATTTTTTCAATCTAAAATCGTTTTTTAATTCATCTTTTTATATTTAAAATAATTTATAACCATAATATTTTTTTTTGAAAACTTAAATCTTTTCATTTGTTTTGCGCATAATAGCTTATAAAATCTGCCTATATTGAAAAATGCGACGCTATATAGGAATAGATATTAAGAATAACATAGTTCTTGTTTTAACCCGATTAAATCTGTTAAAATAACTAAGCTATTTATTTTTTATAATTCTGTCTATACTTATATATTAAGCTGAAAAGTTTTTTTTGAGATTTATTGATTTAATTATAAAGATGAGTAGGTTTGCAACTAATTTTGCCGAAATGCAACTATTCGACGCGGACGAAGTCACTATCGCAGCTAGTTCAATAATATAATGCAAATATTTATGTTATGAACGCAACATGAGACAGACTGAGGCGAAAATTTATTTCAACCATAACATTTTACAAGCCACAGATTATCTAATACTCATTTACATAGCGACCACAGATAATACCACATGTACCAGTTTGAAACATGTAAAATGACAGTTCGCTCACCGATACCCCAAACTCATAAAGCTTTATTAAAAGCTAAGTGCTGCCAAAATGGTTGCATTCGCCACTAATGGCATCGGCGCTTTGTACTCGTGGCTTAGCCACTGTTCAAACCGGTTGAAACCAGCTTTATCTAGTTTACAAAACAGTTGACTGATCACAGTTGACGTTTACGAATAAGCAACTTTGTGATGGTACACACTTTACTTCAGAAGCACGCGAGAGCGTCTATCTCTAGAGATAGACAGAGAGACATCGAAATAGGTTATATAGCTTAGCATTCTGTTCTTGAGTTTAAGTTTATTTATCTACCCTCATAAGTTACTTCATGACTAAATAGTAAAGCGCGTTTTTTCATACAATAAGACTTTAAATCAAGCAGAAACATAATATCGCGGTGTAATGGTAGAATGATGGGGGGCGCTTGTATAACTTTTTGGATACATGTTCGAATTCGTCTGGAAATCTGGATGTTGAATGGGTGGTAAAAATTATGAAATTCTGTCAGTTTCACGAACCACATATTGGTCAGGTGTTAATCCCAAGCCCAATATTTTAACACAAATACCCCAGGGATTTGTGTTAAAATATTTCATCTTGAAATGATTCCAAGCATACATTTATTTATAAACACGTTTGCAAGTTTTGTAAGTAAGCTTCAATAGTAAATAAACAAGAGCTCAGTACGGCCTTTGTATTCAAATGTAGGAATTTTCGCCCACAGCTGTATTTCGTGTAAGATTGCTTGATTAAGACGTGTATTGCTTATCGCCCCAGTTCACTTGAATTCGAGGCTTCATACCGCCGCTCCACAATTTCAACGCTTAACGCTGCTTCATTTAAAATGAGGAAATAATTTGTATGAAAACTCGAGTTTTTCAAACACGAGCTGCCAAGTTAATTTTCATTCGCAATTGAATGTGTGTTATATGCTTTTTCATTCAACGTTAATGAATAATAGCCTATAGCATCTAAACAGACTCGAAACGTCATTAAGCTTTACAGCTATTTCATCTGTGGTCGGTAGTTCGTGACCCGGACGGAATTTTTACATTCTCACCACGTATTTAATATCCGGATTTCCGGATGAAGTCGAACATGTTACAGAAAAAATATAAATTGAATAATTTGAAACATCTCGGACCCGGTGGGGATCGAACTCACGGCCTGTTGATTAATAACCGTACATAGACACAATTACACCAACAAGTCTGAAATGAATTTATACGCGTAGGTGACTCGGTTCACTAATGAATAAAATAGAGTTTAAAACAAAATATATACATATTTTATTCACTTAAAAGAGAGAAAGAGCTAGGATTAGAATACTACGTAAAAAAGGTTGGGCATAGCGAGTCTAATTACCTACTTCCCTATAAAATCGATCAGTATAACGGACAATGAAATGTGTCTGCCCTATGTTCCAAAATTTATATTTCACACAATTTTTCTACGGATTTTTTATAGATGTCAAAGAATGTATGTATGTTTTTTTTGTCTTACAACCTACGATCAGAACTTTCAGTCTCCAATGTTAGTGTCAAATCTTCACAATCCTAGCCTCACACCTTTTGTGTAATGTAATTTCGACCTTAATTATTAAAGATTAAGGTTCAATGACCTATGAACAAAATACATTTACCTATAGTTAAAATGTATTTAAGACGAGAAAAGATCTCTTCAGTACAAATACTACAAAGATGTTTCCCGAGAACATGATTCTTTTAAACCTTGCTTACAATTGTGTCCAACTTAGGTAATTAGTCACCTGAAAGTAATATGAGGTCCGAAGTTACGTGTCCGCGAATATTACGTGACGAAGTTGTAGTAATTATCTGTGCAAACTAAAGTTGTGAAAAGGAAAGTTTGGTGTTAGTCTAGTTTATATTAATATTATAAATGCGAATGTTTCTTAGTTGGAAGATGATATGGACATAAGCAACCTTGTTTACCAACAATAATTAGATTTTTTAATTCAACATTGCAGTACTACAATAGAATAAATTTAAAAAGTTTTTCATCTGGTCCTTCGAGCCGGATGAGCCGATGAAACGAATGCTCAAACATATAAAATAATAATGACTGATAATAAATGGTATACCGGTACTTCTTTCCTTTATTTGGATACCTTTTATTTCTTTAACTGATAGTGGCAATAGCCGACAGAACCACAGTGTGACATACCATCAGCCCGCTACGGCGCTTTGAGGGAGCCCTGGGAACATGTTTTTGCGACTCCAAAGCTCCCAGAACCTCATTTGGATACCTCAAAGTAACCATGAAACCGAGGTTATAATTGTAAAGATTATTTTAAGAACTGTTAAGCAAATGCTGCCTGTAGTTTACGCGAGTCCTACACATTTAAATAAAACACTTTAACGATTTAAAACGCGATGTATATAACTAAAACTTAATTTATTAATGCGAAAACTCCGTTAGTCAATCTGCAAGTACCCAGCCAGTTTCCCCAAATACCATCATCGACGGAACAGATGCCGGTAGCGTAGCAGTTTTTACTTTCACGTCAGAGACATCCTCCATGTTTAGCTCCCCGTGATCATAGCTGCGGCGAAGCATCCGAAACGTCGGGCTGTAGTTAAAAAATAATTCAAAAAAGTTTAACTATTATATTGCGTTTTCAACCGTTAAAGTGTTTTATTTTAACTGTAAGCCAAACGAAACCTAGAATGTCTGCCGTGCAATGCATTGTTATATTATTACTGCATGACGAGGGCAAGTTAATCAAAAGAGGCTCGGAAACAGAAACACGAGTAACGCTATGTTGCATTGTGGTCGTGACCCATTACGTGTAATTATGTCTCTGCTAATTCAGTGCGTTTCATCATATTTGTTCTCGCTAATTAGCGACATGACGAAGGGTTATTTCTAGTACAACGTCGTATATGCTTTAGATATCCACCGCAGGGATTACGTCCTTTTACAATTTATTAACGGTATCTACATTGACTAGATTTTACATTTTTATCTCTACATATTTAAATGAAACACTTTAACGGTTTAAAACGCGATATATTAGTTAAACTAATTTGAAAATTATTTTAAACTCGGCCCGACGTTTCGGATGCTTTGCAGCAGCCGTGGTCACGGGCAGATAAGTTTAACTAATATATCGCGTTAAACCATTAAAGTGTTTTAATTAAATGTGTACTACTCGCGTAAACTATAGACAGTATTTAAATTTAATATTTTTTATGATAGATTATGATACACGAGTACAGGCAAGCGTGACGTTCACTCGATGGTAGGTAAAATACCCTATCCATCATCTTAACAAGATATGTTGTCGACCTATTTTGGCTTTGGATATTCGGAAATCCGAAGACAGAAAAGAAACGCGATTAAACTTCACGACCTTTTCTGTGGACGCTAGTTCGTGACCCGGACGGAATTTCGATGTTCGCAGGTTAAAGACATTTTTGTTAGCGTCGAACACACGACTCGTTGATTATGAGTTCCTTTTATGCCTTATGTTATGACCGAACCGTTTTTGTGCTTACGCGTATGTTAAAACTGATACATGTAATAACTCAATATTGGATCACGTAGGCCGAATTTTAACGTCATTACCCCAAAATACACATGGTGCTCGTTAACAACTGTATCGTGTTCGGAATGGGGAATGATGTGACGTTGGTAATTTGTATTCTCCTCCGTGGGGATTTATTAATTGTGATTTAAACCTCTGTTGTTGCGCTGTGACACGTGTTGACACGAATTTTAGAGCTGTTTCAATCGTAACGGCTGACGTTTCAAACTATTAATTTACTAGCCTTGTCCGCGAGTTCGTCCTCGTGGAATGGCCATCATATTTATTTTGCCAAACATTATTCGCAGCTTTAAAAAAAACGCGCTCTATATAATTAGTTCACGTGTCACGGTCACGTGGTCGCGAAAACAACGGCCAGTGTTTATCATTAGCCTTATAAATCATGTTGTTCACGACGTCGTCCGCGTCTTGTCGTTCTGGCGAGTTAATCTTCATAGATACATTCTGTCGAAAACGTTTTTCTTGATCGTTTAAAGAAGAATCTTTCCCCTTCCATATTACTCCTAGAAGGTACTTAGAACAATTCCAAATACCAAAATAACACTTCGCCTGAACCAGGTGTTGCGACACCTCGAGATCTGGCGCCTGGCCGACCGAGGCAGTTGTCCGTTTAGTAATGAGAACACATGCTATCGTAGTCGCTTTGTAAAATAAACTGTGTGCAGGGGGCAATTAAAATAATTCGCAATGAAGTACGTCCGTTTTCCCGTGGTAAACTTTTGTGCCCTTTGAAGCAAAATTACTGTACTGATCAAACTGACGACCTTGCGATTAACGATCAATGTTTAATTTTCGATGGTAGCGGTGCTACCAAACTAGTCAACATGAATTGAATTTCACCCTTATCTACCCCTACCCTACTGATTCGTGGATAATCTAAATACTAGTTGGCTTAAATGTTTCTTTTAAATTTGGCTTCAACAGTTATAAATTTTAATATAACAATCAAGATAACGTTCCAAAGAACACAGAAAGGCTCTCGCCGTAAAGGAAATTATTAACATATTTTAACTTTTATTAAACTTGAAATCTATCGACTGTTTTCTTTTCCGTTCCTTTGTAAGTAGCTAGTTCGGTAATGTCTTTCACTTCTAAACTGATAAAGCCGTTCTTGTTCTTTTAAAGTTGTTCTTTCCGAATGAAGAAACAAATTGTTGCAACGAAAAACATATTTGAATTTAATAAGCTTGAAACTCATTTGATACGAAACAAGTATCAACTTAAACAAGTTAAACGGTTTTAATTTGCTGCAATGAAAAGTACAAAAAAAAATATGTCATAATCATCATTAAATACTGTCTGTAGTTTACGCGAGGATTACACATTTAAATGAAACACTTTAACAATTTAAAACGCGATATCTTAGTTAAACTTATTTGAAAATGATTTTTAACTTTCCGACGACGTTTCAGATACTTAGCAGCAGCCGTGGTCACGGGGACACGGTGACATAATCATCATGTTTTACTAGTGTCGCCCTTTCATTTGATACCCATATCGAGGGTGTTATGGAAGAATATGTAATCCGCCATTTTGTATCGGTGGCCATCTTGGATTTATAATATTTTTGGTTTTTTTAGTTTATATGTCATCTTAATTAAATGTGCGTACCAAACTTCAGATCAATCTGACAACGGGAAAGTGCTTTAATTTGAATTTTGACCCAAATAAATAAATTCAGTACGGATCGAGCCAAATAAAACCGTTTAAAAGCAAACTATAAACATCACATCTTACATACATTCATATTGTCACTACAAATATAATTCCAGAAATAAGAAAGAAAAGAGAAGAAATTACAAAAATATTTAGCGAGAAGCGAAGTTGAATCCTGTAAACAGTTAAACATGCGCTATCGACCTGTTTTGCATATTACGCACAGATTCACCAACACTTATCTTTGCAGATCTAAAACCATACAGCTTGTATCTTACTTTAAAAGCCTAGTTAGTTAAGTATAAACGTGAATATCGATTATTATTTAAATGGATGTTTCGGACCCTGTCTTGCGTCTAGAACAAGAAATATCATAGTGACTTCAACAAAGCTGCTTTACCGTATATATAACTTTCTTTAAGCCAATTACATCTCAATCTACGTAATCATGCTTTCATCGGCCATTGGAGCCTACTAAATTGGCGTACTTTATTTTTACGGGCGTTTACGTCTGTAATGGGTTCATATTTTCCGCTTTCCGTCGGTATTCGCTTGTGTAATTTCGTCCAGTAATTGATGTTTCCACAACTACGTTCAGCTTAATCGCAATATGCATATTGGGTGTTATTTTTCGATTAAAAATCTCTCATTACATTCATCGGATGCAATATTTTAAAGTTAAAATCCAGTCCATCCAATTACCTCTTTTTCGAAAGAGGTTTTAAATTATAATAGGAATATGCGTAACGAGTAATTGAAAATTTTAATAAATATACTTGTTCAATAATTACTATATATTCACGTAATCACCAAATTTCATTATATATGAGACTAGAGGCTGAGTAGCAAAGAAAATGGTAATCTACAAGAGCACAGCGACCAAAAATTATTTACATAATTCTTACACAAATAATAGTACAAATTTATTTTCGCCTAAGTTCATTGCGCGTTTTTATTTATTTGTATTTTGTTATTAGGCCACTCTTCCTCTAGTAGCCTCATACTACTATGCATTTTTTTATTATTATTCATTCTTTCTAATTGTGTCTTTTCTTCTTCTTCCGTATTGTTTCTCGCATGTTGGCCATCTCATCATCATCAGAATAAAACTTAACATCTGTAGCCAGATGACCACAGATGTTAAATATTTTCTTTTTGTGGATGACTTAGGTGCTTTGCAATTCACACAATCGTCACACAACGAAGTAACTAAGCAAGTAAAATATGGATACATCGTAGTTTCATAACTAAATGTAATGATTCAGTTTGTCTATAATTTAATATAAATTAATATATTTAAATTACAGCATTGATTAACTTAAGAAGTTTAATTAGTAAATCATTGTTTGGAATTAAATAAAGGTTTTATTAAATTCAATAAAACAATGTAGGGCATTTCGTAATATTACACATACCGAATCGAGTATCTACTGCCGACGAACGTTTTCGTACGAGTTTTTCATAGCTAGATTTTATTCTAGGTTCAGAAAAATTAAAATTTTATACCCGCTCTAAAACCTCGCTTCTATTCCACTTTATATCTTTTTCACACTCCGACGGAAAATTTTTAGTTTTACTAGCGACCCAGCGCGCGTTTTATTCTATTTGTATTAAGAAATTTCATTTCGCGGGAAACCCGCACTTGAAAGGGAATGTATTAAGTTGGGTGTTAGCATAACTTGCTATGATAACCTAAAACAACCACTCAAAACAATGGAACGTATATTTACCCTGCGTATTTATAGAGGACATTAGCTTAACTTCCGTCATATATTGATCTGCACCATTAAAGGGGTAAAAAACCTACAATACACAATTACACGGATAGTACGTATTTAAAATACTTTAAACTGTTAAAAACGCTCTGGTTTACCATTGACCACGACTGCTGCATCTGAAACGTCGGGTCATGGTTAACATAAATAAAAAAATAAGTGAGCAAATACTTTTTTTGTTTTAATAATACACATTATTTTATCTGTATCAGTCTTGTCGGGAGCTTTATACTTTCTCACTAAATACCTATTATAATGTTGTAATACATGTAACGTTCTAATACTAAAAATAATATTACATCGCAGTGTGGTCTGTATTTTACGCGATTATACATAGAAATTAAACACTTTCAACGGTTTTAAACGCGAAATATATCGGACTGATTTCGGATTCGGATTTGCAGCAGGCGTGGTCACGAAGGAAATAAAGATAGAGTCTGTCTTTAAGGTCTAAGTCATATCTGCCACGCTGGCGCCACCTGTTCCGACTCACGTCAAATAAGTTAAATAAATATATTCCGAGCCTGTCCGTCCGGCTCTAACTACCGAACTGATAAATGTAATTTGTACTCAGATATTTTAGAGCCTGAGTAAGGACATAGGCTACTCTTAAGTTACTATTCCACGCGGACGAAGGCGCGGGCACAGCTAGTATTATTATATTTTGGGCTCAAGTATAGAACGAATGTAATGTATATTTCTGTTTTTGTGTAAGCGATATTTAAGTGTCTTTAGATTTCATCGACCTTCATACTAAGTTGGAAACATTTCAACGATCCAATTATGAGTTTAATTGCTTTCAAAACAAACCTACAACACTCAGGAGTATGTTACCTTTCATTAAATATAATTATATTAAAGGTGTAAAAGCTCGTTTCCCCCTCGTGGGGCATGGGGTGAAGGCATTTCTGTGTCCGTTTCACTGATCCGTTCTTTAACAGGCAAGTAGTTGATCAGACTTCTGTGCCCTGCCCGAACGAAACAATGTTATGTTTCCCTGGGATTCGAACCCAGGACCTTTCGCGCTTAACGCCGTGCTAGGCAATACGTTTAACCATTTGGCTACGTATGTTTGTAGTTAGGTTAGGTATAAATAATATCTACTTGTATCTATACGAATACATAAACCTAAAAAGTTTGATTGTTTGAACGCGCTAATCTCAGGAACTACTGGTCCAGACTAAAGATTTCCTTTTTATGTTGGTTAGAGCATTTATTGAGGAAAGCACAAAAAAATCGCGACGCGACTTATAGGAGCGAAGAAACAGCGGGAAATGTGGAAAAACGAGAAAAATTATTCATCTTTGCGTTTCCCATGCGTACACTACGAAAAAGGTTCAAGATCAGAGATCAGTACCCAAATAATTTGTATAAAAGAAAAATTGCTTATTAAATGATCTAAAAAAAATGTCTGTGTTTCAAGATTAACTTGCAAAGGCGGGACGCAGACGACGTCGTGCTCTATACCAACAGCTATTATTTATAAAGATGAGAGAAGGAGGTGTAACACAAATTTAGATGCCTGAACTGAATAACTATTCTACGCGAAGCCGCTGACACAGCTAGTTATGTAATAAGTATAGCAAATATATATTAGGACGTAAGAGCAATGATAGACTGAAATAATTGACACAGGACAATTTTCTCCTTATGTTACAATATTCAAATTTATTTTCAAAGCGAAGCAGAGGTGTGCCTATTAAAATGTTTGTTCCATTCGAAATAACCCAGTCAGTTCCTGAAGTTGACGTTCCGATAAACCAACAGCTGTCCAGATAGTGTTTTGCCTCGCTTAAACTAAACCGTTTCTCTTTGTGTTTGCTGAAAAGGGAGATAACTTTTCATCGCAGTGTCTGTTTGAAACTTTCGAAATGTTATGCTAACTCGGCAGTTTTTGGAAATACTTAGCACAATAATAATTTGAGATGAAAAATTATCTTATATTATCATTGAAAGTTATTTATCATTTGAAAACTTTAATATTTTTCACACAAAGGCACTATATAATTTAAAAATTGAAAAAAAAATCGACTAATAGAATGATTTTAACGCGGCAGCAATAAGGCATTATTACGGAGTCGTAGACATTAATCAATTTTCTAATATAATTAGTGTTTAAACCGTTAAAACACTTTAAACTGTTTAAAACACGAAATGTAGTTAACTTATTTACAATTTACCTACGCCCTGATATTCTAACGTAGTAGTTTTTCCCTCCGTGACGAAAGCGTCTGCAAAGCATCCGAAAACTTGGGCCGTAGTTAAAATAAATAGTTAGTAAGTTACCAAACATTAATATATTTCATGTTTGAAACGGGTAAAATTGTTTTCTTTAATATGCACTACTTATGTAAACTACAGACAATACATTTATGTTTCATCCAAAATAATGTGGTATATTAAAAAATTATAAAGTATAGATTTAAAAATATAAAACCAACCTCAGTTGCTTGTATAAAGTAGAATGATAAACAGTACTAAACCACCCTAAAACTGTCAAGTCTACTTTTGGTACACAGAAATCCTTAAATAATACAGTCGTAATTATTCTGGGATTATAACTTACAAAACTATAAATCCTTATTAAGTGGTCTTGACGTTCATTCGTTCTCTCTACCTTAGGCATTAGGCTCCGGTCTCCTATAAATACTGTTACTACGCTATATACACTATTTTTACTGTTTTGTGAATAACGATCGAGCTCGTTCGATCTGCTAGTTAAGATTTTAACTTCTAGTTAAACGTAATTTGGTTGTTGAGACCGGCCGTTAGACTTCGTCTTTCACGTAATTAATTTACTGATAATTTACTGAGCAATAGTGCAAGTGCAACGTGATTGCAATTTAACGCGTTACGCGTCACGTTCAAGTCTGCAGCGTTATTAGGAGACCAAAACCTTAGACTCGTTAGTGTAATTTAGTGTGCGTGCCTTTAATATTGCTTTGTTTCCGTGATTATGTATTTTTCCTCTACGCTGTACTTTTCAGCACAGGAAACGTTTTGGATAACGATGGCGAATGTGTAACAGTCCTGCTTTTGTTTTTAACTGGTCAAATTACTCGTAAATTAATTGTTATACGACCGATTGTATAATATTATTGTACAACTTTATAAAAACATAAATAGTGATACACTTTGCGAGCAACTAATAATAATCACAATAAAATAATACTATAAAGAAAAAAAAACAATATCCAAATCAAGAAAATTACACACCAAAGATATGCGTAAGAGCCAACTTTCTTCTTCTTTCTATGGTCTTGAGCGTTTTATAAACACAAACACCAAAAATGATAAGTGATAAATGAATATATATGGCCAAAAAAATATATTTTTCAAAATTATATAGTAATAAAAATAACATAATGACTTCTGTGAAACACCGTGAAATATATTACTTAAACTTATTTACAAATCATTTTAACTACGACCCGGCGTTTTAAACCGTTAAAGTGTTTAATTGTATACCATTCGCGTAATCTACGGACAATTACCTTCATTGGAATTTTCAATATGAAAAGAAATATGTACTACGTTTGTTTGTTTGAACACGCTAATATCAGGAAGTACCGGTTTCAAGAAATATTTTTGTTTGTATTGGACCATTTGTCGAAGATGGCTTCGGGCTTTAAATCTTCTGGCTGAGATTAACAAGAGCGAAGAAACACGGGGAAATGTGGAAAAAACGGGGAAAATCGCCGTGGAACTTCAGATTTTTAGTATATAAGTCTCGTTTATATTTTTGTGCAATAAAGTGTAAATAAATAAAATTATTTATCCTCGAGGGGTACCGTTGCGTGTGCTGCGAAAACGGTAAAGATAGCCAAAATGTTGAATAAAAAATTACTCTACTTGAAATGAACTCAAAAGGTAGCCATAACTATTAAGGATTTATGGTTATCAAATTTCGTCGAATACTTCATACCGCAATAACCAACGTTACAATATTTCCATTTATTTCTTCATTAGAAAAAGTTGAAGACTCACTAGAGCTCGCCGAGAATTCTAAGCAATAAAAGAAGACTATTTTAAAACGAACATTAAAGCAACACTAGTAATTTAGTTAAGTATCGCAGTAAAAACACTCCTACGTTCATGAAGGATAAAATAAACTTTTAACACATCGCTATTCCGTTATGGTAGAAGATAACAAACATCCAGCGTGGAGGATAAGGTTGATTAAACTGGATAATGGTTTGAAGTTCTTAGATTTAGTTTAAGAAAATCGTTATCTTAAAAAGCATGTGTTTTCGAGCTGTTCGTCCGTCGTAATTGAGAAATAGTTCTCGACCTTTTTTGCTGTCACGAGTGGATGACGTCATCTTAATCCATTATGCCAAAGCCTTAATCCAACAAATAATTGCTTTTTTATTCGGCATTCTTATAATATTTCAATAAAACACTTGTTAACGGTTTAAAATTCGAAATGTATTTGTTTACATACTGACAATCTATTTCAACTACTGCCCGATGTTCCCACAAGTTTTCCGTGACCACGGCTGCAGCAAGACATCATATAGTATAGTATTATTTATAAATAAGTTAATTTATACATTTTGCGTTTTAGGCCGTTAAAACGTGTTTTCATTAAATATTATAAAGCAACGCAATAAAATACTTTACTTTTCCACGACTTTGTTTAAAACTTATAATTAACTGTAGATAAGTGGTTAAGCTTGTCGTAGGCGCATTACGTGAAAGGGTTCGAATCCCGAGTAAATAATCGTTTGTCTTGGTCAGGCAGGGCACAGAAGTCTCATTAACTTTCTTAAAATAAAAGCGATTACTGAAACAGACACAGAACTGTGTTCGCCACATGCCTCCTGGACACGTAGTTTTACCGTTTACTACCCTTAGGAATATTAATAGTGTCATACAAACTCCAGCTAGCGAAGTACACAACTGGTATCAACTATTTTCATCAACCGGTAGTTCTCAAAAGTTAGTCCGTTTATTTTCCACTATATATATAAAATGTCCGGATATGGTATAAGCGGGCTTTCAAAGTCGATTAAAGCTGTGCCGAGTGCAAAATGTCGGGTCTTTGATAGATAACTCTAACTTGAACTGCCAGGGGAAAATCTAGACTCGTGGTAGCACGGGAACTTACTAAGTCGATTGTAAATTTTTCCCTGGGAAAACTTTTACACATTTCCCGTTGAGTGAGCAGAAAATTCCCTTTTTTAGGAAGGTGACTGTTTGCTGTTTAAATTACTATTGTTCTTAACACATTTTGCTTGTATACTTATAAATACATAATAGGTAAGGCTTTAATAAATTGTGTAAGGCTTTCACGGCCATCGTTCAGTATATTATTGGTTTTCGAGCAGTTCGGCCGACGTGAGCGAGAAGAGGTTCTCGAATTCGCCATCACGAGCGCACAACATCATCAGGAGATTAGCTCCTCGATTGCTCGAAGAATACACGTCGGCCGAACAGCTCGAAAAACAATGTTATACTGAACGATGGCCGTGAAAGCCTTACACAATTTATTCGTAACTAAATAGTTATGAGAGACGGTGTGAGTTACAACAAAATCGCTCGTTAGTCTAATGGTAGCAAGGAATGGCCAATAATGTGTTCAATCCCCCACCGGGTCCATGGTTCTAAATTTTCAATTAATAATTTTTCTAATTCATTTTGGAGTATGGAAATCTGGCGATGTCATGACATTGTATGTACTTTTATATTGTATCGAAGTAGACGTAACATTTTTTGGTACTCACTTCGATTTCAAAAGTAAATATATTAAATAATCATTTGTATGATATATTATTCGTATTCGTATGTATCATACGTTGCCAGTTGAGGTTGCAAATTTATCAATAAATAAGTTTTAAAACTCATAAAATTTACCGCCAATATTGTTGACAAGACCGCCTGGCAGTAATATGATTTGCTCCTTAGGTTAGGCAATTCACAAAAATGTAATAGTTTATAAGACATGTTTAAAAAGGCCGGACTGATTGTCTTGGGTGTTCTTCTCGGTCATGTGGCTCTTTGGAACACTGTAGACACGTTACAAGACAGACAGACAAACATTTTTTGACAAATCTAAATAATTGTTGAAGTTAAAAAGAAAATAAAATATATTTATTTGATATTATTTTTCGATAACTTATGATCTTATTACCTATAGATTTAAGGTTGGTATACATTGTCAGTGAAAACAAAGAAACGTGGAGTGAGCCTAATCGCATATTGCTGTACTACGGAACACTGAATTTATAAACGCAATTTAAAATTTACGAGCTCCGTCCCCTGCGGTTCCGCTGCTTTTCATGAAAATATAAACAGCGAGTTTTAATTCTGTTACATTTGAACTACACGTATTTGTTCGTGAATACTTCAGTGACTTGCTAGGTGCGACACGACGTGGCGGAAATGCTAAATCTTATATGACTTGCAACTTAAGTATTATATCTTGAGCTGAGAAATATTTGCGTTCTCCATCTAAAATCTCGAAGGATCGCACTGCCGTTAAAATATAGCAAAGTAATAATTGTCTAAGTTCGTTCCAGAGCTTCTCAATGTTTAAATGTATGATGCTATTTGTTATCTGATAAGAGACAGACTTGTTAATAAACGCATTATGTTTTTTATTTAACGGGTTAAAAATAATATTTTTCACATGTTATTGCACAAGACGACTTTCACTTACATACGAGAGAGTTTAGGAATTGAATACCACCATGCTTTTTCAAAGCGACTTGTTGGTCATTAAGAATGACGTTTTTCACCGCCATTGACAAGCTTCGGGCTGGTACAAGAAAAGTTATTACAAAAATTCGAAGTTAAAAATCTATATAATAGATAACTAAATAAAACTACAAATTTAAATCGATTATAAATTGATTTTTTTTTACGACTCGGCCAGGACTTAAACCGGCAACGTCAGCATTTCGTGCCGTTACTCTAACCAATTAAGCTACCGCGTCCTACACATCATCGTCGAATTTCGTAAACTTATTGATACGTGCCCCTTAGCGTTGTTAGAAAATTAGCACGAGAAAAATGTAAATACTGTCTATAGTTTACGCGAGTAGTCCACATTTAAATAAAACACTTTAACGGTTTAAAACGCGATATATTAGGTAAACTTATTTGAAAATGATTTGCAGGCGTGTCTCCCCGTGACCACGGCTGCTGCAAAGCATCCGAAACGTCGGGCCGAAGTTAAAAATCATTTTCAAATAAGTTTAACTAATATATCGCGTTTTAAACCGTTAAAGTGTTTTATTTAAATGTGGACTACTCGCGTAAACTATAGACAGTATTTACATTTTTCTCGTGCTAATTTTTGTGCTTTAGTTATCTATTATATAGATTTGGAACTTGGAATGTTTCTCATAACATTTCTTGTACCAGCGCGAAGCTTGTCAATAAACGATGAAAAACGTCATTCTTAATGACCACCAAGCCGCGTTGAAACAGCGTGGTGGTATTCAATTCCTAAACTCTCTCGTATGTGAGATTCTCCTTTATCGTCTTTATCACGCCCTCACCTAAAGTGATATTTGACTGATATTTTAATGTTTTTTTTTTAGATTATAGTTAATTTTTAACGAAGTATTAGTTAAAAAATTGTAGGTATTGGTAAAGGTTCCTCATGTGCTTTTCATAAATTAACTAGCATTTTAAAGTGGGACTGCTATTAAATTTGCAATAAAAATAAATCATTACCAAATATTATATTAACAAACCACTTTATGCACGATAAGCTTTAATATTAAATAGCTTCGTGACTTTACATAATTAATTATAAAGCTATGAAATATATTGGATCGAGTTATTAATAGGGAAGTATGGCATTATTTTACATCTATACTATATATAAAGCTCAAAAGTTTGTTTGTTTGTTTGAACGCGCTAATCTCTAAAACTACTGGTTCGAATTGAAAGATTATTTTTGTGTTGATTACAGCATTTATCGAGAATGGCCATAGGCTAATATAGCTAAACCTGCCTGCGAAAAGAAAACAGTGAGCTCTCCTTCGCAGTGCCCTTTGCGAAAAGTTAAAAGAACGGATCAGTGAAATTGACACATAAATGTGTTCGCCCCATGCCCCACGAGGGGGAAACGTGATTTCACACTTTTTTTTTAACTCGAATTGAATTAGGATTCGTTAGCTACTAACGCTGCTAGTTACGAACTTATAAATTCCGCATTTTAAACCATTAAAAGTGATTTATTTAAATGTTTAATACTCGTGTAAACTCCAGACAATACTAGATTATTATATCAAATGACGCCAATACATTTAATACGAAAATTTCAACGTAATAAAGAATTATTTCGCGCAAAACGGGTTAAATTGACTGATGACAACTCAGTTGACAGTTTTATCATTGCCGTGAGTACGGAGAGCACATGCTGTTCAAACTGTCAAAATGTCATCGGGGATCTGGCATTTGAATGAGCGAGTAATGCTGAATAGAATTCGATATCAATTCCAGTATATTCTGTTGAACAGTGCACATGTTAGATGTTAAGTTAATACATACCTAAAGAAAACCAAACAATCAAATTAAGATAAAACAAAAAGATAATATTGTTTTTTCAACATTACAGTGTCACATAGAGGTGGGAGCTTGAAACCCACCACACTGCTCTTATGGGTTGGTGGGCTTTAACGACTGTCGGCAGTTACTGATGATAGTTAGAATTGACAAATCAATCAGCTATCTCACCTCTGAGCAAATACTGGACATCTACTCGTGCTTAGACCAATTCCATATGTAATTCGACATGTAAACCCAAGACCTCGTAATATACAGTTGAGTATACGATCAACTAGAACAATGAGTTCGTATTAAATTGATTAAATTGAACTGTTGAAATTTGTTATTTTTAAAACACCTATTTGGATTAAAAAAACAATTACGTCACGGGCAGGACTTCAACCCGCATCTACAGCGATCCGTGTTACCGTGTCCTACATGTCATCGAACTTCTTTAACTCATTGGTACATCCACCTCTCGCGCAATGTAATTGTAATTTTTAGTTAAATCCTTAATAATAATTCTTACATTTTATTATTGATCGAAGTGACTTTGATACTTTGTTCAAACGGAATTCGAATATTGCTCTCCTGTAAAACTATGTAATTAATCTGATTAACACATTTATCAAGATTGCACGAGATCCCGAGATTTATCAGCATCCCTTAATAATTAATTCGCTGGAAGGGACGCCAAGGACGATCCCAGTGTCTAATTATCACATACCCATGGCTAAATATTACATGCGCTGGGATAACGCTTTTTATATTAGGGTTTATTTTGTAACCAAATGGAACTGAATTCTGTAGGAATTGAAAACGTTAATATTTTTCACATGTTATTGCACATGAAGGCACTATATAATATATCGCGTTTTAAACCGTTAAAGTGTTTTATTTAAATGTGTTTATTGTAATAATTGAAAAATAAAATGTTACTTAAAATTACCAGTAACACATAATATTTAAAATGTATAACTATAAATTATTTCCTTTTACTTCATTTGACTGAAATGATAAAAGATTTCACTAGACATTAGGTACTTACAATACCCACACGAAACAATGTATTGTTTAATAGCTTTTTTCGGTCGGAAATAAAATCGATCAGTGAAATGGACACAGAACAGTGTTTGCCCCATGCCCCACAGAGGGAAGGTTTCACATTATGTATGTTAAAGTAATTCTAAAATAAAAACCTATGAGTTAGATAGGCATATAAATGCTTTTTTAATAAGTAGTAATACGGAAGTTTTATTAACAAAAACTACCTGATTACTGCCAATGCATATAAGAAAATCTTTTAATTAAACCGCTTAGAGTTAAGAAAAGAAACGCGTTATAAAAGTTTTCCGTAACAACGTATATAATCAATGTCCTTGGCAAATAACTCTCATTATAAAAATGAACCTTAACGCAAGAAAATGGCTGCTTTGAGAAAACAATGGCGCCTGGCTTAA
This sequence comes from Leptosia nina, assembly GCA_963661955.1. Lineage (NCBI taxonomy): Eukaryota > Metazoa > Arthropoda > Insecta > Lepidoptera > Pieridae > Leptosia > Leptosia nina. Next base: position 8,655,688 of record CAVLEF010000006.1, on the reverse strand, counting down.
CCGTGATAGATGTTGATTTTCTATTTAATCACATAATATTGGAAAGTGGATATTTTAATCTACCCCTTACTCTGTGTAACTTGAGTAATATAAAGAAATAATTAATTTCTCTTGTATTAAATGGAAAACAGGAAACGAATTAACTGGTTGTCTCTTTTTGTTATTACAGATTTTTGTGGAGTTCTTTGTTACATTTATACTGTAAATAAATAAAATAATGAGTAATTACGAGTCTGATATATATTATATACAACGTTTTTAGCGTTTAGCGGTCCTGAGTTCGAATTCCAGAGACAATATATTGTTTCGGTCGGGCAGGCACAGAAGTCTGATCAACTATCGCTTGCTACAGATGAGTGAAACGGACATAGACCTTATGGGGGCAACGAGATTTAACTTAGTAATATAAATAAACAAAATAACGTTATTTTTTATTACCATAACTTATTTTTTTTATGACTATATTAATTATTATAATTGTAAATGCTTAACTTACAAATAATTATAAAATACACTTAATAAAAGATCACTTATACCATGTAGATTAAAATGTTGTCTTTTATGTATTTTTACTTTAACAAAGAAAACTGAGAGCTTTCGCCGAAAGCTCATTTCTTTAGTATGCATGAGATATTTCATTTAAATGTCAAAGCTGATTCACAAGTAGACTCACAGACTGTTCAAACATTTTAACATATTTCTCCCATTTCGATAAAAAAACAGATACATAATTTGAAGGAAAATATGTCTGAGACTACAAACCTTAATTTTTTAATAAATACAACACGTCAGGGTGGATAATTCGTATTGCTTATGTAGTACAAATAGTAGCCGATTCACAATATGGACATATAGTTTCATCAAACTGGGTTTAGCCGTTTCGAAGGAACATGTTTCGTGACACAGTGTTACGTGTTGCAATTTTTTTATATTACACACTAATATTATAAAGCTGAAGAGTTTCTTTGTTTGAACGCGTTAATCTCAGGACCTGGTTGAAATCGAAAAAATATTTTTTTTTGTTTGGACCGTTTATCAAGGAAGGCTTTAGTCTATAAAACACCAGACTGAGACCAATAGCACATTCCATTTAGTGAGCTGCGAAAAAGGCTCAAGAAACCTAAAATAGATATAAAATAATTTCTCTTCTAATGTTCTGTAACATATCCGCGACAGTAAATGTTTATCTTTTAAAACAAGAATTTTTAGTTAAGTTTATCTTTTAAGGCAAAAATCATTTTATGGTAATCAAATCTGGTCGAAATTGATGCATTAACCAATTGTTTGTTACAGTTGTAATAATAATAATATTAATATTTCAAACAACAAGCGTTTGCTGAATCAGCTAGTATATATAACTCCCTTCCAATAATGTTATGTGCAAAGCAGGGCGTTGACTCGTCAGTAAATATTTCCTTTGTTTGTCGACGAAAGTTTGAAAAGTCCCCAAATGTTGCGCGTGCGGGAAACGTGGACGGCATAACGGAATCAAACAAATGAACATCCAAAAACAATATAACGTCACGTTTTACACAAATGTACGTTCGCGATTGCTTTTGATCGTGTAATGTAATTTTTTTACATCAAGACAGAGGGGACGTTATTTCACCTGCGCGTCGTCTTCATTCTCTATATTTTATTGACCAAATTTCTACGTTGAAATGTAATGTGTACTTACCTCGCGTAAACTCCATACTGCATCTTCGTTATCTGTATTGCGTGTTTACGCGAGTAGTACACATTTAAATAAAACAGTTTCAATCAAGGGTTAATAAAAATGCTTTTAAGTCGACATTTCTACTGTATTGTAGGTTAGATATCTAAAAATATCATAGCAAAATTTTTATATAAAAAAATATCTCCATTACGTAATCAACTGCAGATAAAAACACGCAAATTGAAAACATTTTTTTACGGTTTAAAACATGAAACTTATTTATGAACTTTTTAAGGTTCTTTTTTAACAATGGGCAGACGTTTGGAATGCACAAGGGGACTTAAGAAAGGTCTCGAATGTCAAAGTCAAAATCTGCTACACTAGCGCCATCCGTTCCATCGTAATTGGTATTTGAAATATCTCCTCGCGTTCCCCGGTATATTGCGTATGTACCAAACGAGAAACGACACACTCATTAACCACAGAATATAGAGATGTCATTCAGAGAAATCTCGAAGGCACAGAGTATAAATAACAGCGACAATAGATTGTCTGTGAAAACACCCCGGTGAAGACGTCTCGAGATTTTATTTCTTTAAGAGCTGCCAAGTCATTATGCTTCAGGCCAAGAGCCTGAAAGTTTCACGGAGATTTGTCGAGACTGTTTTACTGACTTTACTTTGTATATTTATAATTCTTACTAAGCGATGCCTTCTCGAATTTTGATAATAAAAATATAACCCAGTTCTGTACAAAACTTTGTTGTGCTTGCCCTAGTCTCAGAAACTACGGGTTCGAATTGAAAAATTGTTTGTGTTGGTTAGAGCATTTATCGAGGACTATAAAATAGCGCTCTGTTAAAATTTTTTTTCATATCTGCGGGTTTCAGATGCGTACGCTGCGGAAACGGTTCAAGACACCCAAAAATTATATACGGAATCATTATTCCTCTTTAAATGATCTAAAGAAATGTCTGCAACACTATATGTCTATCTTTTAAGATTTACTTGCAAGAACGACGGGTCGCTAGCGTCGGGTCGCGACCGATGTCGTTGGCAGCTTCAATTTATAAAGATGTAGAGGTTTCCAAAAACAAATTTAGATGCCCAAAATAACTATTCTACGCGGACGAAGTCGGTGACGAAACGATAAACGGCGGTCGTTCGTGACTCGAACTTCATTTTTATATCCTATCAAGTCATTTAATATCCAGATTTTTTTGAAGAATTATAATAAAGTTAATTTAAAAATCGAAAATATATTGAAAAAAATTTCGATTCAGGCAGGATTGGACTTATTGATACATGCACCTCTCGCGCAATGTAATTTCAACCTTAAAAAATCTTAATACGCAATACTAATAATTTATTTTCGATTTTTAAATTATATAGTACCTTCATGTGCAATAGCACATGTGAAAAATATTAAAGTTTTCAAACGATATAATTAAGTTATTAAAAACTTTTTTGTTGAAGCTCGAACTGATAACGATGATCATTATATTAATTGTAGCAACACATTGCTACCATTAGACCAACAGAGCCCGTCACATCAACAAAATATTACTTCTGTGTATGCAACACAGTATTGTAGTCAAGTTGAATAACATTATCTCCAGCAGATCGCTTTCAAAGACAAAGGGCGACTTATTATCATTTCTAGAAAGTTGCCCGCTTCCCGGGGGAAAAATAAACGTCTCGGGGTATTACGGAGTCAGCTAATAAATGTTGCATACAATTTTAAATATAGCAACCCCGATGCGATAAGCGTATTTATTAAGAGCAACAAAAATAACAAGGCGTTGTTTTCATAACTTATTAAATTGGCGACTATACTAATATTATAAAGGTGATTGAAAAAAAAATGTTCTTGCATTGGTTAGACCAAATATCAAGGAAGGCTTTAGGCTATAAAACATCAAGATGCAACCAATAAATGCGTAAAATTAGAGGAAAATGTAAAAAAATGGGGAAATTTATTCATCTATGCCAGCTTATGTTGCGTGCGCTGCGAAAATGGTTCAAGGTTGGGTACCTTGAACCATTTCGCAAAATATGTATGAAAGATTCATTCTTCTTTAAATAATAGAAGCGTTATTGTGGTAATTAAATTACGGCGAAATTTTTCAAGTGGAAAACGCCTGCCAGGCAGTGGTAATTATATAATGCATCAAAAATGTTTATTTAAAGGAACAGTTACGTCCTCCTCAGAACAGAAAAAAAAAAAAAATATTCAATAGCATACCTATACATAATGGTGTTTATTGTATGTCTGTATACATAATTTATAACTAGTTATGTTTTTATAAGGTCGTAGATAAGGCGCTTTAAACGTAGTTCCTTTTTCACATGAATTCTATTTGAAGGATGACTCGTAGGATGATTTCAATAAATTTAATAAAACCATAACAATGTCGTCTTTGAAACATACACTTGATATTTTCGACAATGATTAACGACATACGACAAACAAGACAGGCAAACGTGTACACGTTTATCGGTGTATCATAAAAAATTCAAACAATATTGGTGACGTCATAAAAAATTCAGACAGACGAAGTAACTTTGAAGATTCGTCGGATTTCCTTATAGAAAAAGTATTATAGAGATCTCGAGGTTTGGCGCACACACAACGTTCATATTTCTCTATAACAAAAACGCTACGAGTAAGTTTTGTAATATATTTTTTCTATAATTCTAGTTTATGGCACTGGTTTTTCAAAGTTTGCTACCAACAAGCTCCCCTATATTTATTATCAATTTTCCGAAATTGACTGAAATGGTTTTGCCAATTATCTGAATATTTAAATAATCTTGGTTTGAAACAAATATTTTAGTCAAAATAGTGTAGTGACAAGAGGGACTCTTAATTTACGCCTAATCTACATCACCAAGTTGATAAGGAATTTCCAATAACACTGTATACTACGAAGTAATTACTTAATAATGGACACTAAAGCTATTTACAGGTTACCGTATCGCATTATTTCATTGATGTGCTCGTTATAAAACAAGTTTTAAAGAAACAAATTTAAAGTTTATTTAAATAAAACACTTTAACGGTTTAAAACGCGATATATTAGTTAAACTTATTTGAAAATGATTTTTAACTTCGGCCCGACGTTTCGAATAAGTTTAACTAATATATCGCGTTTTAAACCGTTAAAGTGTTTTATTTAAATGTGTACTACTCGCGTAAACTATAGACAGTATTTAATGTTTATTTTTAAGCACTTTTAAAAAAAAAAATAAGATTAAATCGTACGTAAAACAAAAACTGTCTGGTAAGGGTTATTATGACGTAAATCATTATTTAAACGATAAAAATATATGGGGTTTGAAAGAATCCGTTTTAACTAGAAAAAATATGTAGAGAACTTAAAATACGTGAAGGCTGTAACTTCGCAATAAAAGGAGCGACGGCGAGTTTCTTGCCAGTTCTTCTCGATCGTTCTACGCTCTTGAATTGAGAACTGGTAGTAAATGTTAATTTCGGGTCTAGTTTTTAACAGACGTGACGTTCATAAGTGTATCTAGTAACCTGTGTAAATAAATGATTTTGTTTTTGACTTTCACCTACCAAGTAAATAGTACAGAGAGTAGTAGAGAGTTTAACTTGAAAAAAAAACGCTTTCCTTCTTTCTTTTTTTATAAGTCTGGCAACACCTGTACATACCTAACCTAGTGTTATTTAAGACCAAGCTCAATATCGTATTCCTTTGCAAGTATTTATACTTTAATGTCCTGGAATTACGTAATAAGATCCATTAAACACCACGCCGCCTTCCTTAGGAAGACATAATCCTGTTATTTAATATTAATGGCATATCATAAGCTGAGCCCCGAGCTCCTTTACCTAACCGTAATCATTTTCCAAGATTTTCTTCGTTATTATTGAAGTTTTCATATAAACGTAATGGGCTGTCAAATGATACTTGTGTTTGTTTTTTGTGCTCGTATGCGGTGGCCATAAGGCATAACACGCTAAAAAAATAACGAATAAAAAAATAAAAATATGTCTTTTCATATACAACTTCTAAAGATATTATATTTTATTAATATAAATGCTTAAATAATGATTAATTATTAATTCTTCGAGCGAACGAGAATCTCCTGGTGATGCCATGCGCTCATCGGCCTAACACCAGAAAACAATGATATCCAAAATTGAAGTAGTTCCTGCTAGGATTCGCGGCTTTTTAGACCTAAATTAACCATTAATAAACCGATAAGTAAAAATTTAATTCAACACAATCGAGATGCGCAAGTTAAAAATATTGGTAAAGTTTTGCAACTTTTACCCGGCGGTATCTAGGCGAGATAACTTCTCTGGGTAGAATAATATAAAGTTTACGGAGCGAATCGATTCTAAAGTTTTGATTAGTAGCGCACGAACGAATCATTGATTGTGTTACCTTTGTGCTTTTTCTAAGCGCCGCACTGTGAAACAGTTTGGTCAGTTTGAGTTCAGAAATCTCAGATCATATGGATTTGGTAAAGATGTACAGTAATATCTAAAGATTGTAATAGTTAATAAGTTATAGTGATATTGTTATTTATGCATATAACGAACACGACGACACGAAACGGGTACATCAAGAAAAAAAAATGAGCAATTTATTTATTTAAACTGTAATACAAGATAATTATTACTATACTAAATTAAAGCTACGGTAACAAAATAAACTTAAGAACGTCACACCAGTTAAAATCTAAAGACTCTAAATTTACATATACTACCATTCTATCTAGATACGTTCTATAGTTCTTAAAACGAGCGAGAAGAACTGGCAAGAAACTCGCCACTCATTTTATTGATCGTTCCATTTTTCCGTAATAATTAAATTACGAATAAAAAATAAAAAACCTTTAACGTGGTTATGTAGTATTAATACTACATAACCACCATACTTTTCACCTGTACTTCAGGTTGCCTAAAAGAGATCGCTACTTAACGATAAGGCCACCTTCTATTTATAAGTTAGTACGTAAAACTTTTCCTCATTTATGTATTTTCTGTGGTGTATTTTATAAATAATAAAACAATAATAAATAAACAAATAAAAATATATTCATTTGTTTACCAATAATAAGCTTTTTAATAGATTTAATCGTTATTTATTATTTAATTTACAGTAATTGTTAATAAATAGCGATTTTAAAACCTAAGTAAGTAGTAATAATCATAACGATAGCTTAACTCATTTCGCTTTTATTCCCATGGGTTTTCGAATCTCCAAAGCCAATATAGGTCGACAGAGCGTGATCAAATAAAAGTGGAGGTCTATCCTCATTAGCCATAAATATATCTAATAATAATCATTCATAATTTTACCTCATTAGATAAGATTCTTCTAATGATCTGTCAACGGATAAAAAAGACAAAAGCCGGCTTAACAAAGTCTCAGCGTCAACGATAAATGTTCCACAGACGATAGTACTTTCAAGAATCTGTGATTTTTTTTATGTATATATAGAAATGTATAGTGCTGTCCGTCACACCATATTATATAATTATATTTTATATGCCTTGTATCTTGTTAGGAAGTTAGAAGGTAAAGGACTCACATCTTGTATATTAAACATTTTTCTGAAAACATTAATATTTTTCACATGTTATTGAACATGAAGGCACTATATAATTTAAAAATCGAAAATAAATTGAAAAAATTTTTGATTTTCGATGGTCCTGCCCGGTCGAAAATTTTTTTAATTTATAAAACATTTTCTCCTAATTTGACGTAGTTTTGTATGTTTTATTCATGTAAAAGGCAGTTTGATGTTAAATGAAAAACCAATTTAGACTAAATTTACGGCACTGGCGGGATTTGATCCGGCATTCACTGCGTATACAGCTTGCCCGCGTGATCATGTTTTTCAATCTGAATAGATTTTACATTTATATAATGCCATCATATGCAATAACATGTGCAAAATATTATGGATTTCAAACAGTTCATTCAAACAAAACGAATCATTTAAACAAAACACTGTTACGGTTTTACAACACGCAATATATTAGTTTAGGATGCATTACAGCAGCGAAGTTCCCGCGGGACATGGGAAAAATAAGGTAATTATGTTTCGCGTTTAAAACCGTTAGAATAGTACAACTCGTTAACTACAAAAAGGAAAATGCTTTAGGATAAACATTTTATTTGATTGATGGTGACATGACTCCATCAGGTTGCCGCTTCGCTGAATCCCATCTATTTCTATATGTTTAGAGACATTAAATACTGTCTATAGTTTACGCGAGCAGTACACATTTAAATAAAACACTTTAACGGTTTAAAACGTGATATATTAGTTAAACTTATTTGAAAATGATTTTTGAGACAGTCTCCCCGTGACCACGGCTGTCAACGATAATTAAGGAAGATTTCGTTTTTTCCAACTCAGATGTAAAATCCGTCAAGGTAAATCGTGTTTCGATTTCAGACTGTGGATTTCCGAATATAATATCTAAAACAGGTCGACAGTGTATCTTGTTCAGATGTTGTATTATGAGGATATATTATATAGTATACACGAAACAATTCAAGTTGTACTATTTAATTTTTAACTAACAATGGAAGGTACCGCAAGCTACGGGAACAATAAGAAGCCTCAATAAGACTGCTTTATCAAATTTCAGTCCTTATTTTTGGCGATACCCTTTGACCCAGATCTTATCCACTAAAGCTCACCCCTTTGACGTTCACCCTAATAAAATGGTATGACGCACCGTTCAATTAACTCAACTGATGTACCGATTGAATCTTTCACTTGGAAAACAAGTATTGATTAGTGCTGGAAGTACGAGTGTCATACTAATATATAAAGCTGGAGAGTTCGTTTGTTTGAACGCGCTAATCTCGGGAACTACTGGTTCGAATTAAAAAAAATCATTTTTGTGTAAGGTAGAGCATTTATTGGGAAAGGCTTTAGGCTATAAAATACATTGTGTGACTAACTGGAGCGAAGAAACAGCGGGAAATGCAAAGAGCGGGGGTTATTCATCCTTGTGGTGCTGCGAAAACGGTTTAAGATACCCAAAAAATATGTATGAAAGATCGGTTCTTTGTATGACTTAAAAGATGTCCAGTACAGTGTGATTCTCGCCTATTTTGGCTTAAGTCATTCAGAAATTCACTTTTTTTACACGTTTTTATCTGTGGACCGATTTGTAACCTGGAGGGAAATGTGATATTCCTACCACCTATTTAATATATAGATTTTTCACACGAATTCCAACTTGCTAAAACACAATTTTAACACACATGTTCCATCTGGTGGGAATCTAGCCTATTTACATTGTTACTTTTAGACCGATGTATAGATTTATTAAATTCGAATCAAATCATTTATTTATATATTTACACTTTTTACACAAAAAAATTCTCAAAAATATAAACGAGACTTATATACTAAAAATATGGAGTGCAATGGGCTGCCTTATCGCTAACAAGCGGTCTCTTCCAGGCAACGAAATTTAATCCATACAAACAAACAAAAAAAAGTATAACATACAAATACAATAACATATATATTCATAGATGTATGTGTAAAGACACAACTCAGCCTTTGTTGTACCTGGAAGTACTCACAATGCCGATTTTCAGTGATGCCCCACGTTTGACATTTGAAGTATCTAGAACTAGTAGAAATATATATATATAATAGTACTTTTCATAGTATTCTAAAACAGCGTGAAAATGTGAAATTACGTCTGAAATTACCCTGCTAGAAAATTCTATTTAATAATAATTATTTATATTATAAAGAAACCGTAAATATCTTTCGACGTGAAATTTACAAAATACAGACTAAATGTTTCCAAGCTCGTGGCTAACGCACAATCACTGACAGCTTAATTGTACTCTGGACATGCACCGTAACTTAACCCTCAAGTTGGCTCAACAATCAATTAATTCCAATTTTAGCGCCAAATAAACGCGGAACTAATAAGCAAACTCCCCGGCGGCATTCAATACTGGTCTTAGTTAACGATATAAACTTTGAACGAGCTAAAATCGATAGCTGGGAGTTCGGAATATATATTTTTTTAAATATAAATTGATGCGTTACTTACCTTGACCGTTGTAGGTAAATGTTTAAACGTTTGCGTTAAGTGCGAGAGGACCTAGATTCGATTCCCGGGGGATTCAGTCGGGCAGGGCATAGATATCTGATCGAACATTTCCCTTGCAAACCGATCGGTGAAACAAACACAGAAATTTGTTCGCCCCATCCCCCACGGAGGTTTTACTATTACACTAGGGGCAGACCGGCTTCATGGCGCATTGGTTTAGCACTTTGAGGGTGGTCCTGAATTTGAAGTTCAGGATTTTACACAGTAAATAATTTCGGACAGGCTCGGAAGGCCAACTTGCTTATTAATAAAAACTAACAATAAACACACACATGTGCATGTGTCCATACACACAGACACTTGTTAGTTGGTGAAGTCAAACAACAAGCAAAGTACTTTTCAATGTAACATAATGTAGATAATATTTTTCTTTATTCCAATAGTAAATTGTGGTAGTTTACTAGTTTAGTGGAGTAAAATAAGGACTTAAAAATCAACTTTGTAAATCTTAAATAACGTAATATAGAATGCATCTAAAGTTTTATTTGAAATAACATTCGTATGCAGTCTATATTAAACCAATACCATTACCAACATAGAGAAAGAAACAAAATCACTCACGAGCTGAGTAACTAGATCTGGGTGAATATTTAGAAATTCTTTCATGTTCATATTCCAATTTCAGCTGAGTGGAACTCTCAACCTACCATGCTATTAAATGAGGCTGGTAACGCGAAATTATAGTTTTAATTAAACAGAAAATTTATGTCAAGGTTTGATACTGGCGTTTTCTAAGCACGAAGCTTACTTAACTGTATTATTTTTTGTACACCTTTTATTTGGTGTTTTTATAATAACGGAAGACCCTCCCCATATAACATCTGGCCAAGATATGCTGTCGACTTACATTAGCTCCAGCATTCAGAATTTTTTTTTATTAATATTGAAATTCCAAATTTCCAGTAGTTAACGCAATACACTACACACCTATAAGTAAAGTACTTTAACCGGGTTTAAACGCGAAGAATATATTAGCTTTATATTTATTTATTTAAATACCATAACCTTACAGAATAAATCCAATACATCATTACTTTAATTAGCATATTTTATTAAATAAAACAATTTTAACGGTTTAAGATGTTGTAATAACTTATTTACAAAATATTATTTTACCCACGATGCTATGCAGCAGCCGTCACGGGGAGGCTAAAGATCCGAAGGGTCGGGGTCGTTTTATTTAAATGTGTACTACTCGAGTACAAGCAGTATGTTTAATGTATATTAGAATTACTTTAAAAAATGTACACTAAGAACTATTTTCAACAAGTCAGGCCTGGTACTGGGCGAGCATGTAGCAAAGACAACGTACAGCACAGCATATGTATTTTAATAGTAAGTGCATAATTATTATAGACATACTGAGAGTATAAAAGAAAATTGACTTAATTTCTCCTCAGCGAATTTGTACAAAATCTCCGCAAACGTAATTATGAAATAAATAATTTGACAGTTAATTAATTAAGTTTCGCGGTCAGCGGTGTTCGGCGATAACAAGAAAGCCTTTAAGGTTTTATCATAACGCAAAACAGCCTATTCACTAGAAAGCAACGTTAAAATGTTTGACGGGTAATTGGTGAAAACATCTCAGGGTGAATAAAAGGAAAATTCCTGCGAGAAAAATAACTGAAATGTCTCGGCGCGTCTGAGATATCGCAAAATCGTTTTCGTAGAGACTCGTGTCGTAGTAAATTTCAATCTGTCTGGAAAACGGGGGCCTTATTCGAACCCTATCTATTACTGAGAGTAACGCATCGAAGATTACCTCTATACTAGTATATAAAGCTGAAGAGTTTGTTTGTTTGGACGCGCTAATCTCAAGAACTATTGGTTGTCGAGGAAGGTTTTAGGCTATAAAATTTTTCATCAGATCAATAGGAGCGAAGACGCAGAGGGAAATGGGGAGAAGACGGGGAAACTTATTCATCTTTGTGGGTTTTCCGTTTCGAGCGTTGCGAAAACGGTTCAAGAAACAAAAAACAACGTAAGAGAGAATGATTTTTCTCTAAGTGATCTAAAATGTGTATGTGTATCTTTTAAGATTAACGCGACAGATTATCTGTAAAATCAATTTATATTTTTTATGAAACATAGGTTAGGTTAGGAATATCAGAAATCCGTAAGAGTCACGAAACACCGTTGACAAATCAGAAACCGTGAAGATAAATTGCGTTTTCAGTCTGTAGATTTTCTAATATTTAAACAGACCGACAGCGTATTAAATTTTATATGGCGGGGATATTTCAGCTTTCAACAAGTGAATTGCTACAAGTGAAAAATTATAAAATCTTCCAAACACAGTAACACATTCTTATTTGAATAAAACACTTTTAACACTTTAAAATGCGAGATATATCAGTCAAACTTATTTATGAATTATTTTAATTACGGTCAGACGTTTATTTCACTTTTTAAACCGTCAAGTGTTATATTGTGTACTACTCGCGTTAACCACGGACTGTATATTCTTATTACTAGAATACATAGTAATTCTATGTTTCCTTCGTGAAGAATGGTTGACTTAACCATTACTGACAATGGTCCGACGATAAAGTTTGGGGTTAGAAATTGTAGAAGTTTTATATACCCGAACACAAGATTACCACGGCCGGCGCATCGTTCGCTCGTGACCGGACTATACAAATGTAACGAGCTATCTGCTACGCCATTTTGAATATGTGATAGCGTAGTTTATTTTTAGCTCTCATGCAACGCAAAGAGTAGAGGTGTAGCTCGCTGATTTATTGAAGTGACAGCTTCTTAACGGCGAACTTCTTTGTTACGTAACGCGTTACAGCTTCAGGCCTCGCATCAAATATTAAGCAGCTTAACTTAAATTAGTTTACAATCGCTGTTGTTTATTTTTTTTACCTTTGATGGAAGGTGAAATACTCCAGTCATATAACATCTACATAAGATGTTTTGTCGACGTATTTTGGATTTACATATTCGAAAAAAAACACTTACAGTATTCGTAAGTATTGAGCTCTAGTAATGTATTGTGACTAATAAACTTGTCTTGTTCTGTATTCTGTAGCCTCGTCTATAGGTATTAAATCATACATGAGGCTAGATGGACAAAATATTTGCTATATTTTATGCAAAGGCTATTTAAAGACTTTAGATCTGTTTTCCCTATTACCTCATTCGGATTCAACAATCAAACAATTAACCTGACTCTTGCGCCTTACCCGATAGAAACGATTGTTCACCAGATTCGAACTCAGGTCTTCTTACTTAACGCATTTAATCATTGTACCACGGTGGTGACATAAAGACAAACACGACAGCATATTCGTAATACTGTAATGGTTTCACGAGAAATACTACGAGTTCCAACAATACCTGTATCATTTTTTTTCAATTTAAATTAATTATAGAATAAATAGGTAATATTAAAAAGGTCACTTTAAAAACCAATCCCTTCGGAAACGGTAGAAATGCATTTGAAAAGTCGTTTTTAAATGAGGTCGCTTAGAAATTCCGTTTATACATTAGAAACACGATTTCCATTTGCGAATTCATATAGAACCCACGCAAAGGAAATATCGTAACAAATTAAGGCTGTGGTCTCCGAAGTACCATATCCGGCGGACCGGGTTCCGTAGTGCAATTTTAAAGAGAGACACCATGAGGTTCAGTTGAGGAAGCATAGCCCTATCTAATCTAATTAAATATCACGTCTAATAAGGATGTGCTATCGACTTATTTTGGTGTTGGAGTTTCAAAAAACCACAGACTAAAAGCCGAACCAACTACGTGGTTAGAATTTGCATATTTCTACCGCACATTTAATGTTTATTTATTACAAAATGTTTTACATAAGTATTTATTTTTTAATACATAGTTATTAATATAAAAATTATAAAAAAAAAAAAATTTAAAATGAAAATGTAACCAACGAAGACCATTGGCTACACTCTGTTGCCATTAGAACAGCGGGCCTGTCAAATTGAGATTTTGTTTATCTACACTAATATATAAAGCTAAAGAGTTTCTTTGTTTGTTTGAACGCGCTAATCTCAGGAACTACTGGTTCGAATTGATGTTTTTTTGCGTCAGCGAAGAACAGCGGAAAACGTAAAAAAAATGAAGAATTGTTCATCATTGTGGGTGTCTGATGCGTACTATGAGAAAACGGTTTAAGATTAACTTGCATGAACGACGGTACGCGGACGGCGCCGTGGATAACAGCTTACAGCTTATTATAGATGACCACGGCCTAAGAAAACTGCCGAGGAAAAACCGCAAGCGATCGATTCGCCCCAAGGAATCCCTTCAACGTTATTTATTCTAACAGTTTGTTCGAACGACTATTTAAATGTCTTCGGCGTATTTGAATTGATGATTTTGTTGTTTCTTGTGAGTTGCGAACGTATTTTGTTCTGGGTAAATAATTTAGGATAAACTGTTCAGAAGATATGACGTTTACGTTAAACATCATTAATGATAGCGTTATAAATGATTGTAGTAATACACTGGTTAGGGATCATATGAGATTGATATTATGTTTTGATACTAATTGTATCTCTACTAATATATAAAGCTGAAAGGTTTGTTTGTTGGAACGTGCTAATCTCAGCAAGTAACCGGTAGGGAATTGAATTTTTTTTTTTGTTGGTTGGAGTACTTATCGATGAAGTTATATAGGCTATAAAACATCGCGCTGTTAATAATAGGAGCGATGAAACAGAGGAAAATGTACAAAGAAAATGATGAAAATTACTCATCTTTGCGAGTCTCCGACGCGTATACTACTAAACAGTTATGAATACCCAAAAAAGGTGTATCGAAGGATGATTTCTCTGTAAAATAATAAAGAATAAAATATTCAAAAAATGTCCTCCAGAAAAAACAACTTTTTAATCTACCTTATTATCGATTATATTATTAGTACAATTTCTACCGATAAGATTTCTATTAGGAAGTACTATGTCAGAAACTAACTAAGCATTGTTTATTCGTGTCATATTCTTGCAATGACGTTTTCAAAGATCACATCTGCCACAAGCTGCACGGAGGGAATTTGACCGGGTCACGTACACATGGGGGTGGGAACATGCCCCCTTTATCAATAAAATAACCGGGTTAAATCCCGTCAGCAGCACAATCATGGAAATGAGTTCCGGTCCTTTGTAGTCAAGGGAAATTACCCCTTACACGCCTGGCTGGACTTTGGATTATTCACGCTAGCCGCTATCTTTTAACAAAAATCTGTGACTCGCTTTTTTCTATATATCCTGATGAGATCGTTGATATAATGTATGGCTAATAATCAACGGGTTTGAAAAATATACTTCGTATTTCAAATCAATTTATATATTTTTCTGAAACATATACTTCGTCTGGAAATCTGACTACTAAATGGGTGGCATCCTGCCATATTTAAATTATGTCCAAATCACGAATTCACAGATAAAAAAGCCGTGAATTTTAATCGCGTTTCGTTTTACTGTCTGTCGATTTCCGAATATCCAAAGCCAAAGGTCGACAGATCTCGTTAAGATGTTATATGGCTGGGGTATTTCGCCTATCATCTATGAACCCTATGCTTTCCTGTCCTTCTCTATTATAAAAAAATCTCGAAGATTATACATACAGTCACTTATAAACATATACGTTACTTAAAATGAGATATTAAGCTATGTATATTCTCATAAAATCCTGTAAATTTATTAGAATCTTGAACATTACATACATATCTAAAATTTTAAACATATTCTAAGCTCTTTTACTAAAAAAAAAAAAAAAAAAATTTTTTTCCCGGGGGCAAACCCCCCCCCCCCCCCCCCCCCCCCGGCCGTTTTTTCCCCAAAAAAAGCCCCCCCCCCCCCCCCCCCCCCCCCAAATTTTTAAAAAAAAAAAAAAAAACCCCCCCCCGCGAAAAAAAAAAAAAAACCAAAAAATTTTTTTTTAATTTATTTTCTTTTTTTTAAATAAAAAGGGCCTTCCGGGGCAAAAACATGGGAAAAAAATAAATGTTTTCATATTCTAAGCTTACTAAAATTTGTCTAATGTAATATATCACAAGGACCAATGTGAAACAAGAAATTAAAATGCTTACAATTTTAATTATAATCTATACTAATATATAAAGCTGAAGAGTTTGTTTGTTTGTTTGAAAGCGCTAATCTCAGGAACTACGTGTTCGAATTGAAAAATTATTGTGTTGGTTAGAACATTTATCGAGGAAGGTTATATATGGCTATAACACATTGCGATGGTGACATGCATTATTGTGTTGGTTAGAATGGATCACTAATAGAAGCGACGATACAGCGAGAAATGTGAACAAAACGGGGGAAAATTGTCATCTCTGTAGGTTTCAGTTGCGTACGCTGCAAAAACGGTTCAAGATACCTAAAAATTGTGTATGAAAGAATGATTTCCCTTTAAATTATCTAAAAAAAGTCCGGAACGCTATATGTCTATCTTTTAAGATTAACTTACAAGAACGACGGGAAGGGACGCGATCGACGTTGTGGCGAACAGCTTAAGTTTATAAATATGACGGGGTTTGCAAAAACTTATTTGGATGCCCGAAATTCTCGCGGACGAAGTCGCTGGCACAGCTAGTATATAATATTCTGACAGTGCATTGGGACTTTATTATTATTATTTATGTTGTAAAATGTAAATATGTTTACCATCAGGTAATTACGATATGGAATTACATGTAGCGATTCTTACCACACACATATATTCGTATACTGTCGGTATTTTACGCGAGTAATACACATTTAAATAAAACACTTTAACGGTTTAAAACGCGATAGCTATGTGTCCCCGCTTGCTGCAAAGCATCCGAAACGTCGTTACTAAAAATAATTCCCAAAAAAGTCTAACTAATATATATTACGTTTTAAACCGTTAAAATGTTTTTTAAAAAAAATTTGTTGCAATTTTGAGAATCACTATTTTTTTTATATTACTTATGTTGTATTCCCTTATTGTTTTTTTTAACTTCTTATTAACTAATAGGGATGAAGACTGAAAAACAGGGCTTAGCAAGCCTTGTAAATTATACGTTTTTTGTATACTTTTAATAAATCTTTTAATTAATCATTTTAGTTGTAAGTTTTGTACTCTGTGATAAAACGGATTATTTATTTATTTACTTTTTGGAAGCCTTAAAACTTGTTTAATTGAAAGGGTACCTATTTCAATTCTTAGTTTAAGGGCTGTTTAATTTGCTAGCTTTTCCACAGTTTATGATGGCTGATGAATATGGAGAAGAAGCACTTACGTTATGAGTGCTACGGAATATTCATACTTTACACAGTACTTTATGGTAACACTGAGCTAAATTGAAGTAGTTGTTTACGTTTTAGAGGTAATATACTAAATTCAAGTCATATTAAACTCTTAACGGTTTAAAACGAAAAGTTTAACCTATTTTTATTTTATTAATTTCCTCAATTCAAGCGACATCAAACTGATTTATTTTAACAAATAAAACTCTTTCAACGGTTTAAAACGAGAAATATATTAGTTACCTTCTTTTTATTTTATTACTTTATTTACTAAATTCAAACGACTTTTTACTAAAATATTTTTAGCTTGTTTATAACGCAAAATATATTAGTTACCATATTTTTACTTACGACCCGACGTACAATATGCTTTAAAGGAGCCAAGGCGGGAGTGAAGACGAAGGGTCCCTATTGTCAATATCAAAACTGCTACGCTAGCGCCATCTATTTCGTCCCCTATCTATATACCCCTAGGCTGGTATTTCAAATATAATGTTTTTAAAATTGGATCTCAGGTCCCCGTGGCCACAGTTGCTGAAAGTATCTGTAACGTCAGACTTCAGCGAATTCAATAGTGCCTGTTATATATACAAGTCAATGCTATTAAAAACACTAAATAACTTTGTTTTATACCGTTAAAGTGTTTGATTTAAATATTTGAAGGTCCATTAACAAATAAATAAATTAATTCATTTACGCTGATCCGTTGTATATGTCCAGCGGCAAAATAAATTTGTCATGATTCGGTAATCCAATTTCGTTTTTTAATTTAGTCTTTTAGTATTCAGTGAACTCGTTAGGGTTCCACCGGAAGGTCACTGAAGCAAAACAACGCTGTCGAATCGGCTTATCTTCCATTTCTTTGAACACTTAAGGTAATCTATTTGTTTGTTTTTTTTTCAGTATCCATTTCGTAACAAAAATTCAAGTTAGACACAATGGTTGAACATTGTGTCTAATATGAAATACAACACTCTTAGCAATTGAAAATGGGAAATATAACACTAGCTATGTCAGCGACTTCGTCCGTATAAAATAGTTGTAATTAGTTAATTTTATTAATCCTTAGATTTAAGCCATTGCATACGACGTCTGTCGTTCTTGCAGTATAATCTTAAAAGACGGCCATTTTTAGATTATTTTAAGAGAAATCATTTTTTCATAAATATTTTATGGGTATCTTGAATCGTTTTCACAGCGCAAGCTTTGAACACCTAAAAAGTTTTTTTTTGTTTTCCCTGCAGTTTCTTCATACCTATTAGTCGCAGCCTATAAAACTTCCTCGATAAATGCTATAACCAACACAACAATATTTCATTCATTCAATTCCCATTAGTAGTTCCTGAGCTTAGCGCGTTCAAACAAACAAACTCTTGAGCTCTCTATATAGGTATAGATTTTTAACGACATTTCCCTTGCGACCACGTGAACCATCCGATACGTCGCGTCAAAGTTAAAAAAATCGCAATTTAAACTGTTAAAATTAAACAAAGTCAATGTCAAATATCATTTATTAGTGTAGATAACATATTGTACCTAACTTATGGACGTCACAAAACTAAAGAATCTTACTTTACACTTACTACCAGTTTTAAAACCAAGGGCGTAGAACGAACGAGAAGAACTGGCAATAAACTCGCCGTCACTCCTCTTATCACCAAATTTCATTTTACATTATTTATTTGTATGTGCACTTTATTTTTTATTTTATGGGTTCTTCTTTTATATTTAGAGACACGTATGACTGTATTTTGTTGCTAATGTTTGTAATTATGAATGTAATAAAATCGAATTTATATTTTCCTTATTCCTGACATTATTTGTAAGCAATTCTAAACTATTGTTTTTTTATTATTTGTCTTAATATGTGTATGTGTGAAGTGAATGGTTTGAGTTTGGATTTCACAATTGAACCACCCAAGCAGTAACAAACACGAAGGTAGAAAACGTTTTCCCTGCACCCACTATGTAATGCATACTAAACGAATATTTTCCAGAGAAAATTGTTTTACTTCTCCACGATTCCGAACCGTATCCACTCGTAATAATATTATTGAACACTTAAATTTTATTTCAACCTTTATATTTATTCTATTCATATCAAAATAAACACCAATAGATAATAAAATAACGCCGTATAAATCCATTTTGTCACAATTAAATTCAATTAAACTCCAATAGACACTAAAATAGCCATATATAGGTAACAAATAAATTCAAATAAAACATTTTAACGGTTTAAAACACAAATTTTATTAGTAAAGTTTAACTTTACAAAAAAGGCAAGAACGGCGTTCACTTGAAAGGAAATACCCAAGCGATATAACATCTAAACAAGTTGTGTTGTCGACCTATTGTTGTTTTACATATTCTGAATTCCACAGCCTGAAACCGAAACGCGATAAAACTTCCCGGTTTGCCCATCTGGGTTTGGGTGCTTGTGACCTGGACCGTATTTTGATATCACCACCCATTTGGTATCCAAATAATCCAACATGATTCAGAAAAAATATTTTAAGACATGTATATCTACATTTATCCAGTATTTGAAATGTTGTTGCGCTATATACGTTGATCTAATGTAAAACTTACATTTTATAAAATAAGTACTTAATAATTTCTATCTATGTTCACATCGATAATACGCTTCGGGTAAAGACATCGAAAGGTAACCGGCATGTAACAGAATAAAAATAATTTTACGACCTCAGTCCCAGCAGGGGGACGGTGCCCACACTTTTACGGTTTGACGTAGCAGCGATTATTGTAATACATTATTTCTTCAAATACGACTAAACCCGAGCGTATTTATAATATAAAAGAAAATTCAACACAAGCTTACAGAGTTTATCGTACAAAGCTTCTTTGCTCTCAAATGCAGCTTACAGCTTAGAATAGACTAATTCTAGATTCTTTAAACTTGTATTGGCTTATCTCTCGAGCTTTCTTAGGGAAACTTTCACGGTATATAACAGCAACGATTTTCACGGAAGTTAGACTGTGTGATAAGTGTGTATATTAAAGTTGACATTATATAAAATACTTTTAACCGTAATACCCTATTATTAAGGTTGAAATTACATTACGCGAGAGATACGTGTATTAATAGGTTAAAAAAATTCGACGATGACGTGTAGGACACAGTAGCTAATTGGTTAGAGCAACAGTACGGGACGCTGTCGATACCGATTCAAGTTCTGCCCGTGGAGTTATTTTTTTGTTGTATTATTATAAAATCTCGCTTCCCGTAAGAGGCCATGGAGAGCACATATTTCTATGCCTTTTACACTAATTTTTATATACAAGGTAGTAAGTCATCAGAATTTTGGCTGACCTTGCGATATATAATGCCGGAAGTTTAACAATAGAATTACGACGACGAGGATTTTTTAAAGTTCTTAAATATCTTTGAATTAACTTTAGGTTTTAAACCTTCGAATTTTACAATACTTCACCAAAGTATTTCTCCAAAGCAAAGCGTGAATCGATCATACTTTCAATTTGATGTCTATCTTATTGGAATATCAATTACTTTGCTTAAAAAGTATTTAAGATTTAAAAATCGAATGATTTTGCTATACAAAGCTTTGAGGTATAGTCGAGTGTATCAAACAAATGTTACGGCTGTCTATCGTATATGTACGTATATTTGAGTTAACGCCGGTTTGTATGCTTGCTGAAAACAGTAACACCTTTGTGTAAAGTTTCCTTATAAACTATCATAATTTACTATACTAAAGTTCTTTGTCTATGTTAAAAATAAATACCTATTTAAAGGACAGACAAAAAAATGATAGCAACACTTATTTGTAACGTTTTAGTTTTTTATACGATTAGACGAAGAAATAGATTCTCTGTTTGAACCATTCACTGTTTAAAACAAACAACTTATATTTTAAAACAATTGAGTGTGCAAACTCGATCGCCAGTTCAAGTCATGCTTGTGTCGTCAATGTTTCAATTTAAATTAATTTTGAATTAACAGTCTCTAAAATTTAAATTATATAGCAGTTATTAAAGTCAAAACCCAATTGTTAGAAAAGATTGTTCTAATAAAAAAATAATCTTATTTTTATGCAATAGGAGGGTATAGAAGAGTCGAGTTCGTTTGATGGAATATGGAATACCATAGCCATGTAATAACTAAACAAGATGCGTCGTCGAACTATTTTGGCATTGAATAGTTGGAAATAAACGGCCTGAAACTGAAACGCGATTAAAGTTCACGGCTTCTTTATCTGGGGACGGTGGTTCGTGACGCGGACGGAATGTCGATACTCCTCTTATTTATATCTAAATTACGAGACGAAGTCCAACATATTTCAGAAAAATTATCAACTGATTAGAAAAATATTCGTTTTTGATACTCTTTTTATGTTTTTTTCATTACAGCGCGGTTTTTTAGAAAGAAGAGCTATAATGGATGTCCATAATTTCCCACTATTTTTTTTGTCCTGTCGCTTGTTTTGTGCCAATAAATAAAAGTTGTATTTAAATAAAACACTTTAACGGTTTAAAACGCGATATATTAGTTAAACCTATTTGAAAATAATTTTTAACTTCGGCCCGACGTTTCGGATGCTTTGCAGCAGCCGTGGTCACGGGGTAACTAGACACGCGTTTTAAACCGTTAAAGTGTTTTATTTAAATGTGTACTACTCGCGTAAACTATAGACAGTATTTAAAGTTGTATTTGTTCATCGCTACCATTGGACCCACGAATCCGTCAAAATGTTGACAAGAAACTAAATTCTTCTCAATACAACATCCATATCAGTATAGACGTAAATAACTACACTCGCTTCATTTATTATACAAATCTCGATAACAGTAGGTACGCCAGGGATACCATATTAGATTCGTGAATCTGGTTATCAGTATGCAGTATGCAGCTTGATCCAGCTCTTGACGGCTTGGCACGTTTTAGCACTAGGCCTTCGTTCGAGTCAGAGCTCGTTAAAACTTTGATGTCCCATTCCTTGCGTGACGCAATATTGCTTTGTACGAGGATAATTTATGCGGGATAGACGTCATGCTTCTATTCCGACTTTAATCAGCTTAACTTTTCTATTACACCATTCGTATGGCAACAGTGGATTAAAAAAGTTATTTACCTCACTTATATTTGGTGGGAAAACTCGCTTAATGTGCTAAGCGTTAATTTAATTGTTTTCCCGATGGCGGCTAAGCAACAGGAAGAGTAACGAATTCCCAGCTTTGCATGCGGTGAAAATTTTGCTTTTTTGTAATAAACTATATTTTTAAACAATGTTTTAAACGCGGGTAGTACAAATTCAAACTATATTTTTAAACAACGATTTAAAACGCATATTTATCATTACTACGGCGCGACGTTTCGAATGCTTTGCAGTCCCCCCGTGACCACAGCTGTTGCAAACCATATGAAACGTTGGGAATGTACGTTAACTAATATATTTCGCGTTTAAAACCATTAAAAGCGTTTTATTTACCTTTATTTCTATTTCCCGATGATGGCTAAGCAGATAAGAAATGGATTTAACAGATATGAACGTACCTTCCACTATAGGCTGTCAAACGATAAGTTATAATGACGTACATTAGGTATGTATTAAATATGACAGTTATGTCATATTTAATAAATGTATTAGAGACTAATAAATTATAATTCAATTAATATTTTAAACCACCACCGAACCATTAAAAGTGTTTAATTTAAATGTGTAGTAATATAAAAACGTTTCTAATATTTTATATCATACTAGCTCAACCGGCACACGTTGTATTGCCATATAAATAATTTTACTAAAATGGCTATTAAAAAATAAGGGTTGATCGTAGATGGGTGAAAATTGAGGATTGTATGTATTTTTGTATGTCATAAAAAATTAAAATTAAAAAAAATTTGCGGAGGAGTACGGCAACGAAAACTGTGACACGATAATTTTATATATTAGGTTGATAAATCGATAAACTATTTAAATATGCTTATGTTGTTTCGTGTTACTTATATGTTGCATATCGGAAGTACTTCTTCGATAGGCTTCAAGTCACAAAAGCCAAGTGTAAATTCAAGGATAAGTAAATCTTTGTCATGGCCAACTGGATTCCTATGACATAAAATAAGTGGTCCTAATTGATCTTTTATTTTTAATTTTCAAACTTTAAGATCACAATGTATTTTGATATGTAATAATGTTAAATACCAGATAAACACTAGCTTATTTTTTATACTTTATAATACCAAAATTATAACACAAAGACTTAATCGTTTCCAACATCACAACGAAATAAGGATACATCAACTAAGGGCACCATACACTTCGTGTTTCAAAATGGCGGACAATAGGAATTTTCCGCCTTTTTTAAACCGTGCGTTGTTAACGCAAAATTTATTGAGGAATAAAGCCAGCGTCTCCGCTTTCCGAATTTCATCCAATTTCCAATCCTCCATAAAAATGATCCGTTAACAAGTCGAGTTTTTATACCAAATAAGAATTTCAAGTACGTGCCGAGAAACTTTGAATTCTGAACTCTAATCGACTAACTGGTACGACAATTCTAAAAGAAATGATATATCAATTTGCGCCGAAATTGATCTTTAAGTTTTGGCAGTTTTTAATATTAATTAAAAGTGTATAAGAATCTAATACTGTGCAATAATCACTGTAAAAATTTCCCCCCTGATGGATGCCTAAGTGAGCTTCCAGTAAGAAGGGAAGTAATTCAACGTCCGATGAGATCTGAATTAGAAGTCTCAGGGGTGTTAACTGGAGATAATATCTTTCAAGAAGCACTTTAACGGAAAAGACAAACCAAGTTAGACAAAGGAACTTTAAGACGATTTTCTTTTTTAAATCCAAAGCTTATGTGATAAATCGTTACTTTAAATTAGGTTTTAAGGACTTAACTTACAATGGTTTATTTAAAAATAGATAATTTTAAAAATATAATTCATCGTTTTTAAACTGAAGAATGAGCATGTATTTAAAAATAATTTTAAGTTTCTAATATTTGTAACTAATATTTGTTTACTTTTTTACTATATTAAGTTGAATTTTTATTTTAGTAAATTCAGGATTTCTATCATATCGGGAACACTCACGATATTTCCAACAACGAAAGTTTCGCAGACAGGAAAAAGTAATAACCCTCGATAAAACCGCGGCAAGAATTACGAACCCTACTTTCGTCCTGCCCCGAACAACAAAAGAAAATGGACTCACCGAAAACTATCGACGAGAAATTCGCTGGAAAATTGATTTTTCTTCTCCTCTGAAGCGGCGGGAAACGGATGCAACAGGCGTAGCACAGTTAAAAGATCATTTTTCACAGATTTCACGTTTTTGTATACTGCGCGGGTAGACGAGGCGTTCGGCCGCCGCTGTAACGCGTTCAATTCTGACTGTTGCGCACCCCCGACCCTCGCCCCTCACAGGCTCTCACCCCTAGCAGCCTTCGCTCGTTTAGTCCTCGCCCTTTGTCACACTCAAACGTCTAAAACTATTGCACAAAAAAGCGAATTGTACCTACATTTAGGCTTATAATTGTGACTAGAGATTTCGGCTTTCGCGAGATGCAAACTTGATACATTTTCACGGTGAAAAGGGACGAAGGTAATAGGATAGGATTGGAACAATTATTAATTCATAACAAACCTCTCGTGCCTTAATTAAATTTCGGAATTTACTTGTTCAAAGTTGAATAGTGATGATGGATGTAACGAAGCCAATTCAACTAAAAACTATATATTACTTTCGCCTCTGTAGCTAAATTCTTTAACGTGTTGCCTAGCACTAAGCTCGAGGAGGCCAGGCTTCGAATCCTGGGAAAATAATAGTCTAATCAACTACTCGCTTTTGAAAACTTTAATATTTTCAAATATTGGCATTATTTGGCGCTAAAGGCAGAATAGTCAAACTGCAATTTTTATAACTTGAGTTATTTATATTTTCATAGCGTCTAAATGATCTACAAGAGCACCAAGTGACCGAAAATTTTTAACATAATTTTTACAAAATAATACTTACATTAATTTTCGCCCGAGTTAATTGCGCATTTTCATTTTCCTCGATTGAAAATCATGTTTTTTATTATTAGGCCACTCTGCCTCTAGCAGCCTCTTAAAAAATTAAAAATCAGTTTTATATTAAAAGTTCCAACATAGGTAGTACTGGAACTTGCATCCACAAAGATAAATAATAAAAATATAATTTAAATAAGCAGGGAAGAAAATGTTTTACATACAATCTCTACTATATTGTGTTCATATAAAGTTGAACGGAGGTTTTTCCACGAAAAGGCTATTGTAATGCTTATAAAGCTTGACCAAGGAAATCGCTGGTAAGTCAATTACTTTCTTAGATATGGACTTTTACCATGCGAACCTGGCATTACCTGTTTTATTGCGATGACAATTAATACTTTTTATTGCAATTTTCACTTAAAACTTTGAGAGCTTTCTTAGCCTTACGTGTCAATGTTGTTATAAAAATCTTTGGATGTACCTGAAGACCAAATTGTATATCTTTTTAACAATAAAGGACATATAACCCTAGACCATGCTTAATTAGTTTTAATTCCACCCCAGGCACGTACATGTTTTAAAAATGTTTCAAAATATTTAAAATAAAACACTGTCACGGTTTAAATCTCCCCGTGACGACTGCTGCAATGCATCCGAAACGTCGGGCCGTAGTTGAAATAAGTTTAACTAATATATCGCGTTTTAAACCGTTAAAGTGTTTTTTTTAAATGTGTACTACTCACGACAGACAGTATTTAATTATCCAACATTGCAAAAAGAGTCACATAAAAGAAAAATAAAATAAAGTGAAATCCCGTTTCCTCTCTATAGGGCATAGGGTAAACACATTTCTGTGTCCGTTTCACCAATCGTTTTTTTTATAACCATCTGCCCACACTTCTGTACCGGCCACATCGAATCTTTTATTTTCCACTGAGATTCGAATCCGAACCGTTCAACCACTATACCACGGCGATTATCACCTAAATAAGAATAAAAGAAAAGTTATCCACGTAATACCAAGCTTTTTACAGTAACGATGGCAACGGCCGATAATAGAATCAAGTTATTAAATAAATTTTGGATTTTTCACAAAGCCGGCGCTGAAAGCTTATTATGCTTCTGAATTCACTGTGCTTTCACGTAAATGGAACGTATTATTGAATATACATTTATACAATGGGATTTTACGTTTTAGACAGGTTTTTACTGAGTACAACGTACAACATTACATACATTAAGCATAGGCACATTGTTCTGGTTTGAGGTAATATGTACATTTAGAATTTTCTACATGTTGGCACAGGCACATGATGGCACTATACAAATAAAAAAATCGATTATAAATTCAAAAAAAAAATCGAGACGCACAGGACTTGAACCGCCATCCGTTGCGATTCCGTGCTGTTGCTCTAACAAACACCCCTGTATTGTGGATGTTGCTTCAAGCACTGCCCCTGACGTAATTTTTTTAAAATTTTCAAATAATCATTTTTTTAATAGTAACGTAGTTCAAACAAATTTAGTAAAATGTATCTATTTAAATAAAACACTTTAACGGTTTAAAACGCGATATGTTAGTTAAACTTATTTGAAAATGATGTTTAACTAATATATCGCGTTTTAAACCGTTAAAGTGTTTTATTTAAATGTGTACTACTCGCGTAAACTATAGACAGTATAAAATTTATCTATAACAAATCTTCTGAGAGACAATGTTCTGTTTATAATTATTTACTACCATGCTAAATTGATTTTTGATATCTCGATTCTAATTGAAAAATTACTTTATTATACTAAAATGACAGCGAAAAAAGTGCAAATGTGGAATAAACGAAAAAAAATATCCATCTTTGAGAGCTTTCGTTGCGAGTGTTGGAAAAACGATTTAAGACACCAAAAAATATGTATGAAATGTAATTAGTCTTTAAACGATCTAAAAAAAATCCGTAACAGTCTATCAAATTTGGTCGAAATTAATTTTTAGCATTAATACCGATTAATTTTTAGAGTTGCATGGACATAATATCATTAATCTTATATTAGACGAAACAATGTTTATTTGGTCAGCTAGTATTCTTAATAATGAGGGTTTTAAATATTATTATAAACTCTAATATAAGAAGTCAGTACTGGTACAGTCGGAGTATTTATTTTGTGAACAATTGTAAACAAAATCTACATATTCTTTGGTCAAAGTAGACAATAGTGTTTTAATGACAATTTTAATTCATACAAGTTCTAAAAGACTTTCACAGTTACTTTCCTGTCTTTTTTGTGTAGCAATTAACCGCCGACACAACAATGCTATTTTATAAACACTTCTTATGAAACTGTTCATTTAGCTGGTTGTTGGGCTTTTATTTTAAAACTGCAAATTGAAATTTTAGAACAGAAATTCACTATTCAACGTAGATGTACTCACTTATCCTTTAACACTGTTGGTAGTTAACGAGAGTAATACATAATTAAATAAAACACATTAACGGCTTAAAAGGTTCAATATATCCGTAAAAAATTATTATTTATTTAAGTTAAACTTTAATACTTTGCGCTTTAAACCGTTAAAGTGTTTTAATAAATTATTTATGGTTGCTACAATTCATTTCTCTACTTAAAAAAAAACAGAACTATACCTTGGCTTATAATAAAAAAGTAGAATATATAAGATCGACTATATTTTTATTAATAAATATAGTTAAATAATTAGTATGTGTAGTAACACCTTTAAAGACGGTTTACAAGTTTCACTGCGAAACTATTAAAAAAAAAAAAAAAAAAAAAAAAAAAAAAAAAAAAAAAAAAAAAAAAAAAAAAAAAAAAAAAAAAAAAAAAAAAAAAAAAAAACCAAAAATTAAAAAACCCGTTAATTGTGGTAGCACTACAGACAAAATCTCACTATTTGCGCGCCAAAATTATGACGGCACTTCATACCTAATATTCAATATTACACTTTTGATTACACATTTTTTTGTTAACATTACCCCGTTTTAGATTTTAGATTTAATAAATTATGTAAAAAATTGCACTACGATTTTTTGATTAGTGTTTTAATTGCAATTTTAGGCGTTTATGCTGTGCGTAAGATTTTAAAAGGTGCTAATATAACAAGTTATATAAAAGGAAAGAGATTAAATAAAACACTTTTCAACGGTTATATTGAATTTTAAAGCAGCCGGTCATTGTCACGTGAATTATATAGGTCACCTTTAAAACTGTGCTTTATTTAAATATAAATGTCATTCTTGCAAGTAATTATATACAACATAAGGAATGGCATAAGTCTAATATTTTTTAATCTATTATCCATAAATTACTAAACATATTTTAATAAAAATTTCATTGCATTTGATGATTTAAATAATTTTAAAATATATTTATTTCGCAAAAAAAATACGAGACGGTCGGAGCTAGATCCCGCTTCTAAAGCGTTCCGTGCTGCTACTCGTTTTTTTTATAAATCTCAATATATTTTTTTATCTAAATTGATTTTTAATTGAGCATTTGTGATCAAAACATCATTCGACACAGTTCAATAGATTTTTTTTCACCTCAGAGCTCTGAGCTCATTGAAATGTTTCCCTTCGTCCACATAATTTCTACTCGGTAACATAAAAATGAATTCCTTATTTCTATACAAATTGTATTACAAGAAAAAGATTTCGTGAGTAGGGTCTTCTTCGTGTACATTATTGTGACAAGCGTTCTGACACATTACTGAAATGTTGGCAAATAATGCGTATATTCCCGCTCGGGACATACGAAACTTGTAGAAGCGGAAATCATAGAATCCACAACCAGAAATTATTTACGAAATATTTACTCATTTCCTTTATTAGATTGTTTATCACGAATTTCCTTTCGTCTTCACCACTTTTAAAAGCTTTACACAAAAGGACGCTAGTAATCCTGATTTGTCTATGACACTCGTTTTGTAACACAGATTTGACGTTTGACATTTTCCCTCCAAAATAATTCACTACGGCGGCATAGACACTAGAGTAATACAATAAATATATAATTGATGCACAGACAATGTAATTTTTGTAATGATGGAGGACAGACAAACTTGGGGTTCACTCGATGGATCGAAATTAGTCTATATAAAGTGTTTGTACTAATTTGCCTCGCATGTTCGCAAAGTTCTTCATATTAAATAAAAAAGAATATGACTCTCGCAGGACTAGAACCCATAATAGCGGTTGCTCGAACAATATACTTAACCGTGATGTACATATGAGGCCACTAGAGGCAGAGTAGCCTAACTGCAATTTTATGACTTGACTTATTTAAATTTTTATAGTCTAAACATGTTAATCTACAAGATCACAGTGACCGAAAATTGTAAATTTGTTACACAAATAATAGACCAAATTCGATTTTTTTAGTGAAAATCATGTTATTTGTTATTAGGCCACTCTGCCTCTAGCAGCCCCATATAGCGTTATAAGCAAAAACAATACCGACATAAATACTCTCTATACTCTATTAAAAAGACTACAGTATGAGCCTAAGCTCGGAACAAGAAAAATAAAAGGGAAAAGATCCCGCCGTCTTATCTGCAGCGAAGTTAATTAAACTAACACCATACTCATTCTTCTAGGATTGTACTTTTATAATCTCCGTTGTAAAACTCCGGTGCAGAATAAGAATTAATTGCATAACATTACTACGTATATAATCAACGGGTCGTTGGTCCGACCCCCATCTGGTCCAACATGTTTGTCAAAACCATCTACATAATAAATGGGTGGAAGGTAGATCAAAATTTCGTCCGGGTTACGAACCGACGTCTATATATGAAACAGTTTCAGTTTCACTTCAGATTTCCCATTATGTGAAGCCAAAAAAAGGGTCGGCAACGCATCTTTTTTAAGATTTTTTATATGGCTGGGGTATTTCACCTTCTAATAAGTGAACCTCTAGCTTGTCTGTCCTCCTATAACCTAAAAAAGTCAGCAACAAAGTGCTAAACCTTTTTTTTAATTACATTAACGTGACTACAACAAACAGACTCACTCTGGTGTATGAGAATATCTTCGCCCCGCCTCCGCAAAACGGAAGTCACGCCATGGTTAAACTAAATTGTAAATAATCTAATCAAACTACATTTGTTATGCAGTTAAAAGAAATTATATAAAATTGACTAATACATTTCGTTTTAACCGTAAAAGTGTTTTATCGATGTCGTAGCTTAAATGGCTGTAAAAATAAACATTGTCTTCCTACAATAACTTATATTTAGTTTAAAATTTCTTAATAAAGTTCTATTTATGGTTGTTGTAAAATACTGTCTTAGTTAGACCGTAAGTTTAAAGAAATTACTATAAGGAAAATCGCCGATATATTAGTTAAACTTATTTGAAATGAGGAGACCAACGATGGAGGTTGCCTCTGACGTCAAAGTAAAAATTGCTACGCTAGCACCATCTGTTCCGTCGAAGTTGATATTATTGACAAAACTGGCCGGGTCCTTACAGAATTGACTAACGGTGTTTTCGCGTTTTCCGGTATGCTATATATTTGGTTCATTTTCAAATAAGTTTACCTAATATATGGCGTTTCAAACCTTTGAAGTGTTTTATTACTTGTGTACGGAAACTGCGTCCTCAATAATCGACGGAATTGCATTTGGTGTGTATACTTTTACGGTCTATTTGCTTTCACGTTAAGTAATGGAAAGTGAGTAAGTGGGTTGATCGTAAGGCCCTAGACACGAGAGGAGATGAAGGCAGGAACTATCAATTTTATACCCTCACGAAAATACCCTGTACGGATATCGTAAAGTTATCCTTCGTTACGGAAGTTGTAAAAACAGTAATAAGATAAATCATCTTGCTATATAATAAGAATAAGTCGTTATTAGTCGTATTACTCGATACTTCCATTATTATGGTATACGTAAGCTTTCGACCATCACATCGTAAAAACTGAGATATTTAAAATGAATAAGTAGCTACTTAGGGTTTAAACAAAACACTTTTAACTGCGACTTTGACATGACACCCTCCATTTCAGATCCCCCGTGACCACAGCAGCTGCATAGTAACCGAAACGTCAGGCCGTAGTTTAAATTATGTAAATTAGTTGATTAATAAATGTCCCGTTTAAAACCGTTAAAAGTACAAGTCGTGTAAACTATAGATAGTACTTTAACATTAGTTTATTATATCGATTTATCTAAAAAAAAACACAATTCCCCATGGACAAAGTTGCATAGTTAGTCTCTAA
The DNA here is from genome assembly GCA_963661955.1 of Leptosia nina. Classification (NCBI taxonomy): domain Eukaryota; kingdom Metazoa; phylum Arthropoda; class Insecta; order Lepidoptera; family Pieridae; genus Leptosia; species Leptosia nina. Next base: position 8,624,409 of record CAVLEF010000006.1, on the reverse strand, counting down.
TATGACACTGCTAGAGCCGGAGTGGCCTAATAACAAAAAGCATGATTTTCAAGGAGGAAAATATATATGCGCAATTAACTTAGGCGAAAATGAATTTGTAGTTTTGTACTATCATTTGTTTAAGGACTATGTAAACAATTTTCAGACTACGAAATTATAAATAACTAATGCAGTTAGGCTACTCTAGGCTTCTAGCTGCCTCGTACTTTTACTGTCTTAGACACAATATATCATCGTCATCCTTCCCTATGCATTTAATATCAATTTTCCGCACGCACCTAACCTTTGAGAATATATTCCATTCAATTACCGCTTCCGGACACTCGGTTCTACCCATAATAGTTTATCGATGACAAAGTGGAGTACGGTACAATTAAATCATTGAGATCCCTTCACCCGATCGTATACCCGATGCAAATGATGGAATTGCGTGTTCGCTTGACCAGCTCATCTATTTCAAGCTACCGTTACCCACCTTTGACCTTCCGAGCTATCTAATTAACACTACTTGGATTTGATTAAATTTACTTCTACATATCTATTGTTTACATTTTGTTTTTTTGGAAACCCTTCTATATGACCTCTGTGATTGTTATTGATGAAATGCATTTGCATCTTGTATCTGCAGTTAATACCAGTTACATTTAAAACACTTTTATAGGTTTAAAACGTGTAAATATAACTCTTTTAAAATTTATTTTAACTACAGCCTGACGTTCCAGATCCTTTACAGCCCCGTAAATTCAAAATAGGCACCAATAACCAATTTATTACGCGTTTTAAATCGTTAATTATGTTTTATTTAAATTTAATGTGTATGTTAAATTTTTGCTTTGCGCCGTTTACAAAATTACGTGTCTCCGACTTACAACCTCTTGTCGACAATGCAACGACAAAATAAACATTTAACAATTACCTTTTTGAGCTATAGAAGAGTTTAGATTTTTTTAATAAATTCGACTTAGAAAAATGCTGGTAGGATAGGGATAGGAGATCAGAGCTAATTATGTTAAATAAACCAAAGAAATCTATAAGATGCTATTTTAAATTACTGCTTTTTTGTGGCATATAGATGTCACTGCCAGTGTCATTTTAAAAATTCCTAATTTTCCAACAAATATTTATACTATGAAAGTATTAATGTATTGTCAATTGTCACTTTATGTACACGGCTGCTGCAAAGCATCCGAAACGTCGGGACGAAGTTAAAGATAGTTTTCAAATAAATTTAACTAATATATATCGCTTTTAAAGTGTTTAATTGAAATATTTTATAATTTAAATATTTCATATAGATACTAAATACTATAGTTACAATAGCACATATGTTATATCAACCATTTGCAATCAACACGAACGTGAAATAGCTGTTCGTTCAATCCAGATTCTGTTTACGTATCTAATCAAACTCTGAATCGACTGCCTATTTGATCACACTTTAAATTATGTTAGCTTGTAATCATGCGCGGAAATATATGTTAAATAATATTGAAAATAAATTTTAGGACACATATCTAAACTAATATGAAGCTGAAGAGTTTGTTTGTTTGAATGCGCTAATCCCAAGAATTACTGGTTTCAATTGAATAATTCTTTTAATTTTGTAGTGGTTAGAGCATTTATCGAGGAAGGCTATAAAACAAGATGTGACTATTAGGAGCAAAGAGATATGAAAAAAAACGGGGAAAATTATTTATTTTTGTGTATCAGAGAAAATGTTCCTCTTTAAATTATAAAATGTCCGCGATACCATGTCTATCTGATTATTGCAAGAACGACGGGAAGAGACGCGATCGTCGCGAACGTCGTGGCTAACAGCTTAAGTTTATAAACATGTAGAATAAACGATGGATTCTGACTGCTGAGACAGCTAGTTATTTATAAGAAAGAAAAATATATTTTGTGGTTATCTTTTTGAATGTTTATAGGTTATTTTATTCGTAGTTTTAACTAAATACTTTTAACGGTTTAAAACGTGAAATATATATGTCTGACCCATTCCAATGTAGATGACTTAGATAATAACAACCAAATGTCAGTTTCTACTGGGCCTTAACTTCTTTTTCGTATATACAAAAAATGTGCTTATAAAACAAGCAAGTGGAAGAGGAAGTTTTGCATAACATCTAAGATAACTCTACAACGCACATTTCAGCCAATTTGCTTGTCACACAAAAGTATAAAATTATCGACTGTTATTGATTGAGGCGTGTTGAAACAACCCACTTTCTACTTATATTCATGTACTCGAGTGTTAATTTATACTTGAATTGAATTGTCCTTGATTTGCGTGTGTATATAGATGTTATATACAGCGTGTTTTAAAAAACAAGATTAAATTCTGACTATTGTAGTAAATAGGTTGAAAATAAACAATTTTACTGCCTATTTATATAATTTAATATTTCGTTTTATTCCCGAGACAATACACAAGCAGTCAGTTCCTGTCAGGCGAGGCACAGCAGTTCGTTAAACTCCTTGCCTGTAAAAATCGACCAGGGAAACGAACTTAAAAATGTGTTTGCACCTTACCCTACAGGGAAGAACAGGTTTTGTCTTTTATACACATACAGAAGTCATAGATTAAAAAAAACAATTTGAAAGGATAAAACGTGAAATATATTACTTTGCTAATTAACAACGGCCCTGATGTTTTGGGATGCTTCGCAGATGCCGTGATCACGGTTTCTGGCTCCCTAAAGTCAAAGTAAAATCTGCTACGCTAGCGCCATCTGTTTCGTCATAGTTGATATAAACATACGTACACCTCCACAGACGTTTATAGACTAGATGGTGATTGTCATAGTTAAAATAACTCGTAAGTAAGTTATATTTCGTGTTTTAAACTGTTAAAAGTAAAACTATGTTAAATCCCCAACCATTTATTTAAATACTAACTAAATAAAATGTCCGATATAGGATCTTACGAGTATAAATAAATATAATACATGTAAGTGTAATATTATTCATACAGTTATACCTGTAACAAACAATGGGTAATGGAGGTCGGGAGTACAAATCTCTTGTTATTGTGGCGGATATATTGATGTGCCCTGGGTAAAGATTTGCCCTGGGCCAGTATTTATGATACAAGAACGTAACGGTCTACTTTATTCTTGCCTCGAGAAAAATATTACAACTTTCTTAAATTTTGACTAGATTTTAACATTAACAAGAGAAAGAAGACATTTAAATAAAACACTTTAACGGTTTAAAAAGGAAAGGGAAGAGGGGGAAAAAAGGGGGGGGTGTTTTTTGGAAAGGGAAGGGGGGGGGGGGGGGGGGGGGGGGGGGGGGGAGGGGGGGGAAAAAAAAAAAAAAAAAATTAATAAAAAAAAAAAGGGGGGGGGGGGGTTTTTTTTTTTTGGTTTTTTTTTTTTTGGGGGGGGGAGAAAGGGGTTTGGGGGGGGGGGGGGGTTTTTTTGGTTTGGGGTTTGGGGGGATGGGGGGGGGGGGGGGGGGGGGGGGGGGGGGTGGGGGGTTTTTTTGGGGGGGGGGGGGGGGGGGGGATATAAAAAAAAAAAATAAAAGGGGGGGGGGGGAAATGTTTGAAAAAAAAAGGGGGGGGGGGGGGGGGGGGGGGAAAAAAAAAAAAAAAAACCCTTAACGGAAAACGTAATATATTACAAGATGCAGGCGTTTACAGACTGGATTGTGATTGTGGCCTATCCTACATCGGTCAAACAAAGCGTAGCATCTCAAACAGAATTAAAGAACACGTCGCGGATATAAAACATAAACGTCTCTCCAAATCTGCGGTATGCCAACACTCATCGGAAAGGCCCAATTATTACATTCGCTTTGACCAGCTAATAATCCTAGCAAAAGAGAGTCGATTTTTTCCAATATTGGTACGCAAAGCAATTGAAATCAAAAAAACACCGAAATTTCAATAGGGAGGACGGCCTCAAATTATCAAACACCTGGAATCCCATATTAAAAACTCTGGATCCCCATAAACAGCACACCGGCAAACGCGAAGACACCGTTAGTCAATTCTGTAAGGACCCGGCCAGTTTCGCCAAATACCAACTTCAACGGAACAGATGGCGATTGCAATTTTTTACTCTGACGTCAGAGACATCCTCCATCTTTAGTCTCCCCGTGACCACGGCCACTGCAAAGCATCGGGGCCGAAGTTAAAAATCATTTTCAAATAAGTTTAACTAATATATCGCGTTTTAAACCATTAAAGCGTTTTATTTATACGTACGTAATCACTTTCTTATGATCGTATGAATCAAACCCAGTACCCATTCCTTATTTATAGCCATATATTGCCAACATGAGACCAATGAGCCCATCAGAAATTAGATTGTACATTAAATTAAATAATTATTTGCTATATAAAAACACTAAAGTTTCTTTCGAGAGCTTTAAGAATGAGGAATAATATTGTATTACAAAATTCAAAGAACAAATATAGTTGAATGTTGATACTCGATGACAGGTACCCATGTCACGAAAATGTTGGTAAGCGAATCCTTCACAGTATAAAATGTAGAACTGTTACAATGCAGAGCACTTGGGACATAATAACTTAGGGGACGATAAACTTTTTATATAGATATCAGTACTTATTCATATCATGGCTATAGATATTTTTTTATTTTATTATTTTATTGTATTTTGTTTCACTCACCTTGAACACCTTATCATCATTTCATTCATCAAACTTTTCTTCTCACTTGCCTGACAGAGATTGCTTGTTTAATAAGGCCGCTTATTGCACTTCATTTTGTTTTAAAAGCCTCGTTTGACTTAAATCTATTTATTTTGATTAAATTTACGACAAGGGCAAGACTTGAACTGGCATTCACAGCTTTCCGTGCTGTTGCTCTAACCAATTCAGTAACCGTGTCTCGTTTGTTGTAGCTCAGTTATTCTTGAGATTATCGCGTACATACAAACAAATTCTTTAGCTTTACAATATTAGTATAGATGTGATGTAATAGATAAAACACGTTTCAAATATGCCATCATTGCTGTGTCAATGTATTGATTTATGTACTCTGTTGTACTCTAAAGCTTTATTTCATTGTTGCAGAAGAGTTCTGTAAGACGGGTTAAAGGTCATAAAATTGAGAAAGTGCGGCGTTTACTTGAGTAATGGTGCTCTTGTACAGGGTGTTCGGTTTAATCTTTCATCATACTTAAAGGGTTGTTGCGTAGAAACTTTGTTACTTACTGATACTTAGTATCTTGAAGAAGACATTATAGTCAGTAGCAATGGTAATATGAAAATAATATATTCAGCAACAATAACATGTAAATTAAACATGTTTAACGGTTTAAAGGCGATATTGTTTAACGTAGTGATTAACGGATAAATAATAAAAGAAACACAAACAAAGACGTAGAGCTAAATGCATAAAACTGTAATTTTATAGAACCTCGGGATTCAGACTTAGTTGAATGCTGCGCCAAGGAGATTTTCAATCGGTCGGTTGTTTTATCGGAAATTCCGAATAATAAAAGTGCGAAATCCCGTTTCCCCTCGTGAGTCATGGGGCGTACACATTTCTCTGTCCGTTCCATTGATTAATTTTATTTAAAGGCAAGTAGTTGATCAGACTTCTGTGCACTGCGAACGATACAGTCTATTGTTTCTCCGGGACTCGAGCCCAGGATCTCTCCCGCTTTACTGCTAGACACACGTTTAACCATTTAGCTACAGAGACGGTCATTAAATTTCATTACATATGCGAACGTAGATCGAAAGAAATCAAACAACTAAACAAAAAAGGTAAAGAGTATAGAATTTAAGTCTGCGTTAAATGGAGAGAAGGAACAAAACAAAAGCATCGCAGACTTTAATTACGTAAGTGTTAGAAAATATATATTCTTTTCTTAAGCACCCTTAATTGCTAGCGTTTGTTAGCTGAGTAGCTGCAAAAAGCATTGCATCCCAAGATTATTATTTTGTGATTTGTATTCTGTGAATTTTTCTTTATAATATATATTTATTGTTCAAATTCATCATATGTATCGTTAAAACACAACACTTTTAACAGTTTTAAACGCGAAATGCTGCATAACATCCGGACAAGCAACTTCGGGCCGTTGTTAAAATGAATTGTCAATAAGTAAAAATTACGCGTTATGAACCGTTCAAAGTGTTTTATTTAACTAAGTACTACGCATATCTAGTATCTATATGAAAGAAATTACTTTAGTAATCAATTATGTATATGATAATAATTAAGGCATCTTGGGTTCGATTCATGGAGATCACATTTTTCTAAACAATATATAATGTTTCTGAAAAATCGCTGGTAATCTGGATATTATATGGGTGGTAGGAATTTTGAAGTTCCGGCCGAGTTCAACCAAGAAGCCGTACAGTTTTATCGCGTTTCAGTCCAAAATTCAAATAAAAAATAGGTCTAAACAAGATGCGACAGCGCATATGAAATCATTAATATTGTTTACATGTTATTGCACATGAAGGCGCTATATAATTTAAAAATCGAAAATAATAAAAAAAAATTTTCGACTCGGGCTGGGCTTAAACCGGAATCGTCAGCGTTCCGTGCTGTTGCTCTACCAATTGAGCTACCGAGTCCCGAGTCCCGAGTACCGATTGAGTACCGAGTGAATATTTTACCTACCATCAAGTGTTCCAATCACAAAAGTACAAAATCATCGTGAATTAGATACAACAATCAAGCATAATGATTTTTATAACATTTTTCCGCGCCCAATCGTTAACCGCTTAACGAATCGTATTGACAAACACTTGCCAATTACCAAGAGCCGTTTATAGGAACGGTTGTATTGATCGGCAATTTTAAAAGTGAAAGTACTTAAAACAAGTTTCGGTTGTACGCACATCAACCCACTTAACTATACGTTTCGAGATCTTTTATTGGAGATGAATAAGCAGACTTTGATCTTAAAGATTAGAAAATAACATGTATGTGTTAGCGCTTAGTGTGGGCGGGTCGTTTTGATCGATTTTAACCGCACGTTAAGTTGTTAGTCTAGGGTTATGCTTTTAAAACACTTTAACTTATACATTAGTTAGTCATATTTGACAAATATTCTAACTACGGCCCGACGTTTTGGTTAGACAATAAAAAATATATATAAATAAATTTGATAATGCACATTTGTTTCAACAATGAAAGGCTCCAAATTTAGCATGTTAAGTGTCGTTTAAACAACCCGGCCTTTTAGATAATATACAGGTACATTTATATTTTTATGTTTAATTGCTTGTTAGTTACAGTACTTTTCTGCATCATGCGGTACTTATCCTACGATTGCTTTTCTGATGGTAGCGTACATTTACTTAAATTCTATTAATCTGCTAATATGGGTTTTACAGCAGCCGCAGAGCAACAGCACGGCATTCTGTGGTTGCCGGTTCAAGTTCTGCCCGAGTTAATGTATAATGTATATATATATGTTTTTAATTATAAGGGCTATTTTTAAATAACACGGATTGCAGATCGGAGTTACGCCTACATTACAGCTCCTATAACTTTAATTTAAAATACACATCGCACTTGTTCAGCCAGCCCCCATGGCGAGATGTCTTAGGTTAATCGTAGGTATTGGTAATACAACTAATACAAATATTATTATGTGGTGTAGATTAAATAGTAAAGATAAAAAATAAAAAATTATATACAAATTCAAAAATTAAGTTACATTAAAAGCATATGAAATTTTTAAATATATATGCCAGCATTTTTTTAATTGTCTTTTTATTTTGTTCATATAGAATTTTACATTTAGAAGGGGTCCCGTCTAAACCTTCGACAACATTAAAACTTAAATTTAGCTAAAACCAAGTTCATCTAGCTCGTCATTTTGATACCAGTAAAATCTATATTACACCGGGTATCAAACTTAAAACGTTTCGTTTAGTCACGGCTTACTTTATTAATGTGTCATAAATTACAGCACGCCTTATGAAAAAAGGCAGGATCGTTTTTCATTAGCTCACTTCCGGTTGCGTCATTAATCTCAGTGACGAAAATCGTTAATGGTTTTCCTTAAACTTGCCAAAAATAACGACGGAGACTTTATATGCATACTAGCTGTGTCAGCCACTTCGTCCAATTTTGTTTTGCAAACCTCTCCATCGTGTCCCTTCGTTCTTGCAAGTTCATCTTTCAAAGGGGGAATCATTCTTTTAAAGATATTTTCGGGTATCTTAAACCGTGTTTGCAATATAGCAGAGATCAGTAATTTTCACAGTTTTCTGCACATTTCCCTCTTTTTTGCTCTCGATAAATATTTTGACCAACACAAAAAATTCAATTTGAACCAGTTGTTCCCGAGATTGGCGCGTTCAAATAAACAAACAAACTCTTCAGCTTTATGATATGAGCTATATATTCGATCATAGAATATCACTCACGGTCGTATTGTGGATAAAAACGAATGACTGATTTGAAACTCGGTAAAGTAAATGAGTACATAAAATTGTATTTTTTGTTAAAGTTTCAATCAAATAGGAGAAAGGCTAAACTTATATAAATTGTTGCATAAGATCCTCTAATTGTACTCGATGCACTTTACAAGCAAAATGCTTTAACCTCAATTGTTAATTGTCAACTGAAAATTTGGTAATACCTTACCTTACATAATATTTAATAACTAACAGGCTTTCGTGTGCTCTAATAATAATCTGATAACACTTGCCACGACAAATATGGCCGATTTCAAACCATAGACAATAATCAACGAATTTGACGAGCTCATTGGTGTAATAGTAGCAACGTACGGCTAACAACCAAGGGGCCGTGGGTTCGATCCCCATCGGGTTCAACCGTTTTCTAACCAATTTATAATTTATCTAGAACATGTTGGACTTCATCTGGAAATCTGGATTGATAAATGGGTCAAAATCAAAACTTCGATCGTTATGGGTTCCGGTCTGTGTATTTCCGAATATCCAAAGTCAAAACAGGTCGACAGCTTTGATAAGATGTGATATGGTTGGGGTATTTCCTTCCATCAAGAGAACCCTATTCTTCTCTGTCCTTCTCGAACATAAAAAAATAATCAATATAGAGAGCGACGAAGTGGCACTCCGATCTTTGTGCTGAGGTGTTTCGTTATATCAAAAGCACTTCCTTTAGACGCAAAATACTCGTATGTACTTGAACATCAGTCATGAATTAACAAGTGTTATCTTGCTTAAATTTATTTAAGGTTTCATCTATACTAATATTATAAAGCTGAGGAGTTTGTTTTTTTAACGTGCTAATCTCAGAAATTACTGTTTTATTGAAATAATATTTTTGTATTAGATTGTTCGAACACTGTCTTTAGTTAACGCAAGCACATTTAAATAAAACCCTTTAACGGTTTAAAATGCGATATATATGGTCTTTCCGCGAGCACAGCTGTTGGAAAGCCGTTGAAACGTAATGCCTTAGTTAAAATAAATTTCAAATAAGTTTAGTTTATAAAATGTTTTATTGAAATTAGAAAGACAAATTATCATAGAAAGCTGTAGACTACATAACATCCCCCTGTGACCAATAGGAGCGAAGGAATAGTGGAAAATGTGGCACGAACCGTTTTTTACTGTATCCAAATTTGTTTGTAATTATTTCATTGTTTCTTAAGGTTCTTTAATTTTTATTATTATTTTATTAATCTTGTAAACAACGTCTGTCGTGCCAGAAATTCGTGCGCGAGTGTACTAAACATAAGAGATTTTACGAAAGGTAATATACACGCGTCTGCTGTCTGTACATCGCAATTTGATATAGACTATATTTTAGATACTGTTACGTTATACCGACGCTTTCACTTTACATAGCAGTTAATATCATTATGCACTTAATTTCGATTCGTACGAGATTAAATGTATCAGTCTGACAGTTACTACCACTTACGTGGCGAGTGAGTTAGCTCATGGGAATTCATTAATTTAATGTCTTTCTTAAATTAGTTTCAACGATTAACATTTTATGAGTTTTTTAAAAGTGTTCTTAAGAGAATGTAAACCTTTGTGAACTAGCTGTGGCAGCGACTTCGTCCGCAAGATTGGTATTTTGGGCAACCAAATTAGATTTTGCAAACCCCGTCATGTTTAAAAACTCAAGCTGTTACTCACGACGTCGGTCGCATTCCTCCCCGTCGTTCTTGCAAGATAATCTTAAAATATAGACATAGTTTAATTGTATTGTATATTTCTATGCTAGTTTTTAAGTTCAGTGTCGAATTGGGCTCCCACCTGTCATGCAGGAATTTTAATGATTAAATAAATAAATATTATTTGTGTAAAAAATATGTTAACAATTTTCGATCACTATGCTCTTTTAGATTAACATTTTTTGACTATGAAAGTAAAATTGCAGATAGGCTACTCTGCCTCTAGCGACCTCATACTATGCGCTACATAAATATAACTAGATCTAAATGTAGGAATATGCTCAGAGACAGTTAACAAGTTTCACTGAGAATATTGTGTGATGTAAATAAAAATGAACGACTCAAGGTAAAAGAAATGTCTCCTAGAATAAAATAGAATCCATTTCTTGTAAGTATATTTATATATATAATGAGGTTGAAACACGAATCGGCTTTGTGTCCCAAAATTAGTGCTACGCTTATTTAAAGATACATAATAGTTGCTTATCTTATGATACGCTGTCTTTTTACGAATAAAATTGTTATCTTTATAAAAAAAAAAATAAAAAAAGGAAAAAAAAAAGGGAAACCCCCAAAATAATAAACTTGAAATTGCCAATGTCTGATGCTTTGCAGAATATTTTGGATGCTTAGGACACATAGTTAAAATTCATCACCCAACGTCGTTTGTGTATCAAGCGGAGTGAAACTGTATTATATAATATCACAGTTATACATCAAAAAGAAGCGTAATTATATATAGTATCATCACTAATTTAGAGTCATAAACGTTAATCCTTTTGCAGAAGCTGGGGTTCAGCCCAGCAGTGGGATACTTAATAAATAAACAAACTATATTTCAAAATATCTATATTTACAGCATCGTATAAAACAGTTAAATAATGTCATGATTAGTTATGAATAGCACTATAAATGTAATTGACAAAAAAATATAACACTCGTTCAAACAATTTCACCTTTAACAGTACCCAGTTTTGTCTATTGAGAAGGATTGAGGGAGAAGATTATCCCATTTGTATCATGTGTCTAAATGATCTTGCATGATGATCCCATGATCTGGTTAACTTTAAATGATCTTTGATATTACGAGTATATGGTTGTCATATAGTAGTATGGCTGGGTTAATTTACCTCCATTAAGTGAACCTCTTCTGATCTGTTCTCGTCTATCGTAAAGAAAATGTTTATTATGAAAATAGTTCGAAGGCACGCGCTATCGAGTCACGCCCCGATTACAGCTAACAATACTATCACAAAACTAATAAATAGACCTAAAACTCGCTTGCTTAAATATTTTAAAAAGAAAAACCGGAAAAGAAAGATGTATGATAAAATGTATCGCCTGTTTTTTTAAACTTATCATTTTTAGGATTCCGTACCAATCGGGTAAACGCTTGCTTAATAGCTTCGCTTTTCTCTCCGTCTGTCTATCAAATTTAATATTTGTTTATCTAGACCATCCTATGAAACCCTTCAGTTAGGTACTATTATACTTATAAGATAACGGTTATCTAAATACTTTTATAAAGTATTTTGCTTTTGAATTTACTCGCAATACAATCGTCGTCGTTGTTCAGTAGTTAAGTTTGAATTCCGCGGAATAGTTTCTGTTGGGCAAATCGATTCATGATACAGACAAAGACATCTGATCCACGACTTTGTATAATACATAAGTTAAAAATGCAAAAGCATTTAAATATATATGGATTATATTTTTAAGATTAAGAAAATTCGTGAACTGAAGTGGTCCCAAGGATGGACCCTTAGTGAATCCGTGCCGACGAAACTTATTTGTGAAGCTCCAAGGAGTGATATCTGCGATCCCAGCATTTCTAGCTTAGCTTTATTATTCTTATTTAAGCTTAGGCGAATCAAACTACTGAATTAATAGGCTTAGTAAAATCATGTATTCATTAATATAGATTTAACCTTTACTGTGTGTTCAATTTAAACGTACACATTTTTTATTGAAATTTTCTTCCACTCTAATCTAGCCTTTTTTTAAAGCTTTTAAATAATCACTAATTTAGTGCGTTATAAACTAAATTAAGAAGTATTCAGGGCCAACATAGGAACCGCATTTAGGAAAATCTGACGGAGCCTGGACAAAATCCTTAGCGTCACCGACTTTTAGAACAAAATCGAGACCTCTCGTCCAGTGAGCTGATCGTTCATCTCGCATCATCCAATATCCAGGGTTGTCTGCCTTGAATCGTAATGCTACTACTCCAAATTTGGGTATGACTATTGTGTCTTTGAGAACGGGGCTTTCGAGGTTCTTTTTAGGGAATAGCGTGCCTTCCTCGTTCATTTGGATGACACGTTCTTTTTCTAAGCTACTGTTATATTGCTGCACAGCGGTAACGTAGAAGGTATAGCCATGCAGATGGAAGATGTGATCCGATTCTCCGCCTGGAACAAAAAACAAATCACTTAGTCACTCCTGTTTACATTTGATATTTTTACTATAAATAATACTTAATTTACTAAAGAGCTAAGTATGGCCTAGTTTAGTAGCAATTACTTTTTTGTTTTATTTGGACACCAATAGAAGGCCGGATAATCAGTCTATATCATTTGCTGACCATTCCCCCCATTTCGCCTTTGCGAATTACTATATATATTTAAATGTTTTAATAAAGTAAAAAAAAAACATTGGCTTTTCGAGTTCTTCGTGCAACAGATGCCCGAACCTGATGATGTCATCCACTCGTAATAACGAAACTTCGAGAACAAATTATTGATTACGACGCCCTTACAGGTTCGGAATTCCAAAGTTTTACAAAATAGCCGCGATAACTTTATACAATGTATACATTCTGAACAAATTATAATATAACAGCTATTTCTCGATTTTACGACGGATATCCAAGTAGTTTAGCAGACACTAAGAAAATGTAATTTCTTTACGACAGTTTAAATATTGCATATCTTGCAAGTCACTATTTGTGGTTATGTCGTCAATTGCGAAATGGATCAAACGCAACTATTATAGCTTTCCAAACGTTTATTTCAGCATAGCATAATTAATGCTGCATATATGTGATAGAAAACAAATTATTATCAAATGTTTGTCTTTTCATAGTAAGTAATGTATGGATACTTTTACGTATGACTTGAATGAATTGATAGGAGTTGAGATTACCTTTTATCGTTTGATATTGCATTTTAAATTGTACATATATAGTATTATTTAAAACTAGTATGTGAACAAACTTTCAATATGTACGATGTATTTAAAAACTGTAGGCGAATAGACTTCATTTGTTTTATTTCTCAGTTTTCGTGAAAGATCTTTCTTTCACTATTCTATTTGTTAAACCTAAACCTAAAATTGTACCTAATTGCTTAAAGGTTTAAATAAAAGTGACACTGTGGTCCCCTACCTGGGATTAAAACTACAATCGGATATGTACATCCGTCCCATATTCCATTAAAACACTTTATAATATTTTTCGGAATTACCAATTTCGAAGTCAGGACTTCACAAAGCAACTTTAAAGGATCTACATTTGGTTTTAAAATACCTAACACAGAATCAGAGATTTTAATACATAAATTTTATTTAGTTTCTTTCCATTTATTCACTTTTCATTTCGTCGGGAAGCTATAAAAAAATATTTGAATAAAATAAAAAAGCCGTGTCCACGGCTGCTGCAAAGCATCCGAAACGTCGGGTCGTAGTTAATGTCCAAATAAGTTTTATATAAATCGCCTTTCAAATCGTTACAGTACTTTAAATTTGTACTATTCGCGTAAACTTCAGACAGTATTTAAATGAATTGTAAGAAAGCCAGCGTAGCAATTATTACCGCAAACATTTACTTAAGATTACTTAAGTGCCAATAGTAAGAAACAGTCAACACAAAGAATGCCTCATCTCGTATTTACTTTGGAGTCAAAGGCTGGAAATACAATTGGGGCCAACCACATTAATCATAAAATTGTGAGATTGCGTCGCGGGTTTGCATTTCGCGGACGTCAATTTGAATAATGACTACTCTCACTAATAAACATATTGACATAAGACATTAGTTAAGATGTCAGTGTCTTTAATATAACTTTAAAAGGCATATTAGAAAAGGATCTTGTATATATTTGTTTTTTATTTAGTTATTATTAAAGACTGGCTGACATAGATATATATTTTTTAATAGATAGATTTTTTTGATTATTAAAAAATCAATATTTTACACGTATATTGTAACGTTATCGGAGCGCACGCGACGAAAAACTTCAAAGATGAATCTTAACTGTTCTTTTGTCACATTTCTGCCTATTTTGTCTGGTTCTTTACTAAATAGATGATCCAATCAACACACAATTAATTTTTAAATTCGAACAAGTGGTCCTGAGATTGGCGCATTGAAACAAACAAACTAACTCTTCAGGTTTATAATATATTAGAGATATTGGAGTAAAGCATAGCTTATAAATATAAATAAAAGTACAGGCGAGTGAGCGTGTAATCTTATACAATAGTTTCAGTTTTAGAAAAAAACATACTCACAATATAAAAACCGATAAAAAATATATTAGTTTGCGGCCATTTTAAAAAATGTCTGATTCTATATACGATAACTGAACCGATATATGACCAAGTAAGATTAGTTACATTAATGTTTATTAATGTAAATATTGTGTTTATAGTTTAATTTTCATCATTACTCTGTATTATTCAAAAATAAACACTATATATACGTATGTACTACGATTTCTTAAACCATACCTGTAAGTACTTTGTTATGTTTCCCAATTTAGGTAGACGCCTACGCTTGCAACACGATCACTTCTGAGTTAACCAGTTAGATAACTTATAACAGTACAGCGCCATTTTAATTTTGATTTTAGGTATGCTTTGTTATATTTAAACATGTACACATTTGGTAAAATTAACAAATAAAAAAAAATAAAGAAAAGTCGGTATATTACAACCATTCTTTGAAGTCTACGCGAGTAGTATACTTTTAAATTAATCGCTTTTAACCGTTTAAAACGCGAAACATATTAGTTAACTTATTGTTTTATTTAAATATTACACCAATATTGCACGAACGTGGCTACGATTCCTACTGACCGTCGATATCCAACAAACCGTCGGCAGATAAATAAGTTGTGAAGTGTAGTTGGTTTTTTGAAACCTTTTGGGCAACAAATATACGACGCATCTTTATTAGATGTTATAGACATTGCAAATCGCATCAATTAAATACAATGCTGGTCTGTCCTTCTATGTAAAATATTCCTATTGCTGATTTTCCTAAGAAAAACAGCTTCTTATAAGCCATTACACGCTCGTTCATTACTCATTTGAAAATTAACAATAATTCAGTGAATATGCATAAAAACAAGTGAAAGAAGAAAATAAAAGAAAAATACGATAAAACTGCACTTTTCAGTGACGAAATTTGAATTTAGAACACATATTCATCACTTTATAATTTCCTTTTCCACCGGGTCCACGAAATTGTTCGTGCAACTTCACCTGTGCCCCTAATTGGGCGATGTTATTATACTCACGGCAGAGGGCATTATAAATGTATGCGCGTACGTTACACTTACATATTTCATCTTAATTATAACTTGTATTCACACCCAGCTAGATACGCCGCAATCAGAGCTCTCGAGAAAGTTATGTTCGCACCAAATGCTCGTAGTTTCATCAGAATTCAAAAATTAATTATGAAGTTACGCACTTTTGTAATCATTTTAGAAAGGAGGCTATTTGCTGAAACAATCTACCATCCTCGTCGCCTGCGCAATGAAAAAATAATCGTAACTCATTATTTTCCAAAGTAAGTTATGCCTCACATTCGCACAAATGTCCCGAATTCGAATATAAGCTAAAAAAACATTATTTCAGTGCTACCCCACTGTACCCCACAGTGCTACAACACAGAAAGCTAGTAAAAACTAGTTGCCAGGAAAACAATATTAAAATAATCGTAATAAAATGATAATTATACACAAACATGTATCTAGCGATATAGTATCCTATATTATGCATTGTTAATTGATAAATAAAAAAAAAAGAAATTACCGGCAGTAAATAACTTAAAGAATATTGACGCAAGTAAACACCTAAAAGATCCGATCACGAAAAAAGTCCCGATCTCATGACAGGCAGTAGAAATATACATGGTCAATCTAATAATAACTTAACTTATTTAACATCTATATCGCAAACAAATTAGCAAATTTTCGTAAGTCATTCGAGTTATAAATAAACTCTATGAATATGCACACAAATATTATACTGAAAATTGCTTTATTCCTTTCCGAAAATATCATAAGAGATATCACAAAAACATACCATAGGTTAGAAGAGTTTTCAGAGAAGTTTCAAGTTAAATACTGCTATTATGTCCTCTGTAACTTACATTATCTATTCTGGCTTTCGTGTACTCAGTATCAAATCTAGGCCATACCCATTATGCTTAAATATTGATAGAACAGCTTCATTGCTGTAATGTACTCCACCTGACGAACACTACGGATTGGTGTGAGATGATTAACTGGCCATTATTCGATGACTATAATCATTGTCGAAATTCAATTAACATGCTCGATGCTAAAGTTATGGTCTCCAATAAATGACTCGCCCGGTCAAATGGACGTCGGGTTATGTCCACCCAGGTCAGTGTTCATCTAGTTCTACTACCCTCACTAAGATGATCTAAAGCTAAGATGATCTTCGTGGGTAACTAACGTCTAAAGTGGTGACTCAAATATTAAGGTAGTTTTTACGGGCGTAACGCGTTACGCCACTTAAGATACGACTAGTTGAAACAGCGAACGTTGTTTTTTTGTTTGTAAGATTAATATAATATGTTGATACAAATTGTATTATAATTATTAATATTAATTGTGTAATAAATAATCGGTCGAAAACATTAATTTGGACCAAATTTAAATAAAACACTTTAACGGTTTAAAACGCGATATATTAGTTAAACTTATTTGGAAAGGTCTCCCCGTGACCACGGCTGGTGCAAAGCATCCGAAACGTAGGGCCGAAGTTAAAAATTGCAAATAGTTTAACTGATATATATCGCGTTTTAAACCGTTAAAGTGTTTTATTTAAATGTGTACTACTCGCGTAAACTATAGACAGTATTTGGACAAAATTTGATTACCATAAAAACGTTTTTTTAAAAGATAGACTCGTATTGTCGCGGACATTTTCAGATCATTGAGGGAGGTAAAAATTATTCCTTTCATTCACACTTTTTGGTTTCTTGAACCGTTCTGGTAGCTCCTCGATCTTCAGATTTTCCCGCTTCTTCGCTCCTATCCGTCGCTGTTTGATATTACATAGCCAAAAGTCTTCCTCAATAAATGGCCTATCCATCACTACTTCACTACTATTATAAATGCGAAATTAACTCTGTCTGTGTGTCTGTCTGCCTATCCGGCTTTCACGCCGAAAATACTGAACCGATTAAAATGAAATTTGGTACACAGATATTCTAGAGTCTGAGAATGGACACACTTAGGCTACTTTTTAAAGCCAAAAAAGGGATGTTAATGGTTGAAAAAGGGGATGAAAGTTTGTATGAAAATTCATGATTTTTGAAGCTAGAACAATGAAACTTTCTTTTTTAACTTTTTGGGAATGGGAGTGCTGCGGCAAAGTAGCACTTACAACACAGATTGGCAGCCTTTGCATTGTAAAACCTTTTGCTGTACGAAAAAAAGGTAGTAGGGGTTAAATGAGGTATGAAAAGTTGTGTTGATGGATCGTAATTAATTTTTATAGAACTAACTAATATTATAAATGCGAAAGTAACTATAAAACTCAAATAAGCATATAAAAACACACTATACCATGTATGTACTTATTATGAATACTTTAATAAGCTCTTTGCAGTGAAACACTGTATTTACACGTGTACAACACTTGTGTATTATTAAATTTATAAAAAAAATAGCCAAAATAATTGAAAAATTCTACCCAAAGTTACGTGGACGGAGTCGCGGGCACAGCTAGTAACAAAATAATTTTTCAATTCGAACCCGTTGTTTCTGATGTAAGCGCGTTTAAAGAAACTCTTTAGCTTTAAAATATTGGTATAATTATTGATCAATACAGCTCAGACGCCAATACTAAATGCGGCGCAAGCGTTAGTAGGCCACTTGCAACTTTGACACGCCGGCATCAACGTGTGAAAGAGACGACAACAGCTCTACAGTGTGTTTCTTTGTCTATACCTAACTATTTCTATAATAGCATCACGTCACACTGCTATAAACTTAAAGCTATAGATGATCTACGACATTTTTAGGAGACCACGGCCTAACTGTAACACACCGCTTGTGTTACGTTGATGAATAATCCCTAATGGCCTCCTAATTAACTATTAAATTAAGCCTACGCATTAATTATACACAAGTACATAGCTAGAGTAAACTAACAAATATTATAAGTCACGCTACAGAAAATTTACTAGTTGATATTAATAAAATTTGCAATAACTTCGTGCCGCGGTGTTAGGCACAGATCATCTTTAAACAATAAGAATCCTATTCAGATGATACGTAAATATTTTCGTATGTAACTGATACTGGTATATACATTTTTAAAACATGGGCGGGACATGAAGCTACGACCACGGCTAAGTCCCGTCCTACCATCGATTTCTAGAGCGAGATCAAGAAACACTGTGTTCGTGAGATTGAGCTACTACCATTTCATATTATTTTATGTGCGATCAAAAATGTATTCCTAGCCATAAAACGTTTTATGGCTTTTGTTTAAAAATTGTTAAATTCAGTTGTCATAAATAGAATCTGGTTGAAAATTCTGTATCTTAAGTTTCGTCTTTAAATAAATCCACATTTATTAAACACTACTCTTACATATTTCAGAACTTGCGTTGCGTGTGTTGCGAAAGATGTGTAACAAAGAATGATTCCTCTTTAAATGACTTTAGAAAATGTCCACGTATAAGTACATCTTTTAAGATTAACACACAAGAGTCGTCTTCAAGTATTGTATTTAACTTTGGTCAAAATTAATGCATTATTACTAATTATTTATTAGATTTGTTAGATATAATCTTATAAACAATAAAACATTTAATAAATTGAGTAAGGCTGTTCGGCCGACCTGAACGAGAGACGTTTCGCCATCACGTGAGGAGGGCATCATCAGAAGATGTTAACTCCTCGATTGCTCGAAGAATTAATGAAATTAATTATTTCTAGACTTTAACAGCCCGAAAGACTGATATGAATAAAACATTTTCCGGATCAGCTAGACTATGAGTATACGCAAAAGAGTATTACAGAAATGTTCAGACAACCAACGATAACATCAGCGGTCGTTGTTGGCCTTGAACTTCATATTAATTATACGACCTCATACAAACGCAAGGCTTTGTTTCCTATCTAGATACAGTTTTCCCTTTAATAGTATTAAAGGACTGTTGTTCTATATTCAAATAATGTTATTGGAAAGTACAGATGAAATACCTCTAATATCTTGACAAGATGCGCTGTCCTATTTTGAATACTGTCTATAGTTTACGCGAGTAGTATTTAAATAAAACACTTTAACGGTTTAAAACGCGGTCTCCCCGTGACCACGGCTGCTGCAAAGCATCCGAAACGTCGGGCCGAAGTTAAAAATCATTTTCAAATAAGTTTAACTAATAAACCGCGTTTTAAACCGTTAAAGTGTTTTATTGAAATGTCCTATTTTGGCTTGACAGACTGAAACCGAAACGTGATTAAACTTCACGGCTTACTCATCTGTGGACGCTGGTTCGGGACCAAGACTGTATTTCGATAATCCTACTAGTCGGTTAATATTCAATTGTCAAAATTAAAAGATTATTATTTTTAAAAGTATTCGACCTCGAGGAAATCCAAACTATAATCAGTTGTTCTACAACCGCCACTATCGACGATTTTTCAATTATACCTAATAAATCTCGTGTATTTTAACATTCTCTTTCAAGATATATTGAATTAATCGCAAGGATATAGTTTACCTAAATAAACTACTTACTCTTTTTTGTTATGTCGTAATAATACGTTTAACTTCATTTTATGCATTTATAAATAGTCTGTTTCTTTCTTTGTCCTCCCTCGTATGAATTGTCTCTTTTATACAAAGTCTGGATTTTTTTGTTTTTACAATTCTCTTAACATAATAGTTCATTTCATTGACAAAATTTTCTTTATATTAAAAGACACTATTTACGTATTGGTTACAAGAGCAGTACACGTATAAAACGCACTTAACTGTTTAAAACACAAAATATATTCGTTTAATTACTAATGTAATTAATGAAAGATTAATAATAAGAATAAGTTACCTTATATACTCCGCGTTAAAAACCGTTAACAGTATTTTATTTAAACACGCTTTAGTAATAAGCATTACGATGTATTCATCACTTAGTGTTCATACAAGTATTCTCTAAGCAAGTTTGCTCTTCCTAAGTTGATTACAATAACTTTCAACGAGATAAATAGACTTGTTGTATATATGTACAAATATAAACTCAACACGGTATGAGAATGCATACACTTCATGCTCGTTCGTAAATTCGTGTACAATGGAGTTTGTAGGTGCCAATGGATGAACAATTTTTTCCCACTGTTGGGACAGGGAAACAATCTATATAAGCCATAAAACCTACAAGGACCGGACTGTTCTCTTACGAGTTTTTTACCGAAGACCACGTGTCAGAATGTACTCAGAAAATAATTAAATTGTGCATATCAAACCCGTGACCGTTAGGAATGAAAATCTCATATCTTCGGCTCTATATTATTATTTTTTATAGTTTTAGAGTTTTTTGATAGCTACGACTGTGATTTACATAATTCCCTAAATAAAAAAAACGTCTATAGTTTACGCGAGTAGTACACATTTAAATAAAACACTTTAACGGTTTAAAACGCGATATATTAGTTAAACTTATTGAAAAATGCAGCACGCAAATGCTTTGCGGCAGCCGTGGCCACAGCTGCTGAAAAGCATCCGAAACGTCGGGTCGAAGTTAAAAATCATATTTAAATAAGTTTAACTAATATATCGCGTTTTAAACCGTTAGAGTGTTTTATTTAAAAGAAACTTATTTACTATTTGAACATTTTAATATTTTGTACATGATGGCAGTATATATATTAAAAATCGTAAATTGAAAAAAAAATACGACACGGGCATCCTCAGCGGTCCGTGCTGTTGCTCTAACCAATTGAGCTACCGGGTCTACACGTTATCGTCTATGCATACCTGCACCTCACGCACAATGTAATTTCTAATTTAATACTTGCGAATTAAAGTTAATTGTCTTATGCTTTGTAGGTTAAGAAAATCATAGACGAGATTTTTATTTCTACTAAAGGACTGAGAAGTGAACTTACCTTGATCAAACATGATGATCTCCACGGTAGAACCAAGAGGAATACTCTTAAGGTGCACACACTCTTCAGCATGACCAGGTTGGGAGGAGCAGAGAGCTTCGTTGCCAACGTCAGCGCCCTGGGTCAGAAGTGGTGACGCAGGGTATGTGAAGCGATGGCCGTCTGACTGTCCCCAACTCTCTGGTAATAAGGAAGAAATGTATTATTAGGGATGTATAACGTTTCTACTAGTAATAAACAGACAAACATACAGATAAACTCGTTCGTTCAATGGAGGAAGCAATGTAAGGCTAACCAACGCGTCGTTGGGTTATTGTGAATAATAAATTGGTAACATAGAAATTTTACCCGACTCACCAATAGATAGAATGGCTGTATAATAAAGCCATATAACATCTTGTTTAGATGCTATATGGCTGGGACCACCTACCATCAAATGATACCATGCTCGTGTGGCATCATCTATTTTAAAAAAAATGTATATATCCCTGATTTAGTCTCAATCCGATTTGGTTGGGCAAATAATGACAACATGGCATGTCACTAAGAAAAAGTATTTAAAGAAGATTTTAAAATATACGATGCAAAGACTTACGTATTTTAAATTTGTTTTCTATCCATGCAATTTACTTCAAAATTGAAACTACACTTCCTAACACCGTTACGATGTAACTGAAAATAAATAACGCTTTCTCCAAAGGTATTTTAGCTCACAACTTTGCGAACATTTAAAGTTTCTTAGTTTCGCAAAGTACTCGTTTTCCTGTTCGCGAGGAAACAAATGCTAAAACCAATATGTTTAGCCCATAGATATGTTTGCTATGTGTTGCTGACCTATGTTCAATATTAACTTATGCTGTCGCAGGTTTACGGTATGTGAAAACACTATGAGTCCTCATAATGAGTGTTTACGTGTTTATTTACGACTAGCTTTCGTTATATCGTTTCATTATTATTTTATATCACTTGGTCATTTTATAGGCTTGTTGGTCTAATGGTAAAGGGGGGCCCCCTGGTAGTAGGAATATATAAATTCCGTCCAGGTCACGAACCGAAGATTCCCAAAAAAGCCATGATTTGAGCTTAATTGCGTTTCCGTTTTAGTCTGTGGATATCCGAATATTCAAAGCCAAAATAGGTCGACAGCGTATCTTGTTACGATGTATAGCCTGGGGTATATCACGTACCATCGGATGAACCATATGCTTGTCTTTCCACTTCAATCATAAAAAGTACGTTTTGCATCACATCGCAAATGGCCTTCCACCCAGAATGAAGTTTAGATCTACGAAGACCTAAACTTCATTCTTGATGGGAAAGGCCATTTGCGTCAACTTCTTAATTAGAAGTACATATCTATTTTTTAAAATTTATTTGAAAGAACGATGCCAGGCATCGTGGCTAATCTATACTAATATATAAAGCTGAAGAGTTTGTTTGTTTGAGCGCGCTAATCGCAGGAACTACTCGAATTGAAGATTTCTCTTTCTGTTGGTTACAACACTTATCGAGGAAAACCATAAAATTGCGCTGTAGGACGAAAAGAAAAGAAACAGCGGGAAATGTGGAAGAAACGGTGATAATTATTCATTTTAGTGGGTTTCCGATGGGTACACTGCGAAGACAGTTCCAAAAATTATGCATCAAAGAATGATTTCTCTTCAAAGATCTAAAAAATACACCCTATTTGTCTATATTTTAATATTAACTTGCAAGAACGACGGAAGTCGACCGATGTCGTGGGTAATAGCTTAAATTTATAAAGATTTAGAGGTTTGCAAAAACAAATTTGGATGCCCCAAATAACTATTATACACGACGAAGTCCCACACAGCTAGTTATATAATATATGTTAAAATCATGATTGAGAGGTTTTGTTTGATTTATTTCTGTTTTCTAAAGGATTAATCAAAGTTTTTAAGATTAACTAAACGTCTTACGATGTAATTAAAGATTAACCTGTCAATAACGCTATTAAATATACTAATTTCGCTTATAATTAATTCCATTATTGGCTTTTGCGAAATTAACATATTCGTAAAGCAATTTATTCTATTTTGACATATTTATTAACAAACCGTTAAGATATATAATTATCAAAGCATAATATTTTTTACTTCTAATAGACACTAATAAACTATTAAAAAACTTCTTTTTGACACATAGAATGAATAAGTTTTTTATTCCAGGGGCCGGTAAAATGGGTATGGGTAGATGAACGTGTGAATGTGGGCCGAGGCAAAGACGAGGCACACATACGTATGACCATCGATGCCTTGTTGTTGCCAAGGCTTCTATAGTACTGTCAAATATTTCGCGGAAATTAAAACTAAGTAGTACAATTAAGAATTTTTGAAAACAGTGACGATGTTGACGAAAAATAAGTAATATAATAATAACAAAAGTTGTAAGCAAAGCTAAGCAGCCGAACCGTCGGGCCGTAGTTAAAAAATAATTTTCAAGCAAGTTTAACTATATACATCGCCTTTTAAACCGTTAAAGTGTTTTATTTAAATAAACTACTCGCGTAAACTACAGACAGTATTTAATAACAAAAGTTTTTTACGCGCAAAAGTATTTTCTTTACTAAAAGCTTTTGATGTACAAGCCAGTTCGATATTTCAATTAAACCTTTGTTAAGTTACCTCTTTGGTCGTACTTTCTGACCTGCTTCACTAACTTGCCTAATTCATATACATTTCGAATTTCACACCGTCTAAAGTTTTTTATTTAGTGTTATATTAGAAACTTAAAGTGACTAAAAATTCTACTATTACTCTTACTATGCTTCATCTACCGTCTAGCTTTTAGTAAGGCCCAAATACCGGAATTAGGGACACTTCGTCAATCAAGTTTTACGGCCGTTTGCAAAACACTGTGAAATTGATAGACAAACATACGCTACCGACATAGGCCGCATAGCATATGTTGTCGATGACACTTAACACTTCGACGTTAACACGAAGTTACACTATTGGACACACAAACAAAAATATCGTAAGACATCGACTTTCGACGGGCTAGTTTCTGTAATGGTAACAAGGTATGGCTAATAATCAACGGGTCGTGAATTTGATCGCCAACTGTTCCAACATTTTTCTAATCAATTCGTAATTTTTCTGAAACATGTTGGTCTTCGTCTGGAAGTCTGAATATTAAGTGGTAGGAATATTCGATGTCGATTTCCGAATATCCAAAGACAAAATAGGCCGACAGCGCATTTGTTTAGACGTTATATGGCTGGGATATTTCACCTAGCACCAAGTAAAGCCATTTGCCTCCTCTATCATAAAAATAAATAAGACGGATAAGTGAAACGGACACAAGAATATGTTCGCCCCATACCCCACGAGACCTAATCGGGATTTCACACTATGTATACCTAATGATTTCCAAGCTAACATCTACAGTGTAATTCATACTCAGTTACGAAGCCTCTGCAATTCCAAGCGTTGTACTGTTGCTCGATTGAAGTATATGATATACTTGTATGTACTTAGGTGTTCGTCTATAAATGTTTTAAGTTTTAAATATTATCTGTAGTTATACGTGGAAGGTACACATGTTAATAAAAAACGGTTTTAATCCGAAATATATTGGATATCTCATATACCATTTATTTTAACTACGACCTGACGTTTCGCATGCTTTGGACTTCGGACTGGGTTTATTTTCATGATTGAATTTTTCGTTTCGAAGGTACATGTGTTTATGTATGTAATATCAACAATAATTACAAGCTTAGCTGAATTTAAAACGTGTAATTTTTAACTTAAGTAGATCATTAAAAAAATATAAATAATACATAAACATAAAATATAATAAATAAATTTTAAAAAAAAGAATATAGCACAAACATATGTAAGTAACATCTCTAGTTTACGCAAATAGTACCTACACATTGAAATAAACCTATTTCAACAGTTCAAAACGCGAAATAATCGAACATCCGAACGAAATATAGTTTAAATAAGTTTAGACATAACAAGTTTTAAGCCGTTTAAAGTGTTTTATTTTAATACATAAGTATTACTTAATCGCGCAAAATACAGACAATACTTTTAAATTTGATATTATATAGGCTGTCCATATTATTTTACCAATTGGAAAGTCTAGAACTAATAAATAGGTACATCTTACCTGTACCCTATCTTGTACCAATTTACTGAGCTATTGCATACACAGATTATGGCAATCAAGAAACATTATTCGCGGTTGCAGAAGACTTGATTGCCTTCGTAGATGATTACCTCACTTTCCTTGTACACGCTTTAAGTCGCTGTAACATTGCTTATTTACCATCTCTCTATATAAAAAAATCTAGAACAAGTCTAGAACAAAAAAAAAAAAAAAAAAAAAAAAAAAAAAAAAAAAAAAAAAAAAAAAAAAAAAAAAAAAGAAAAAAAAAAAAAAAAAAAAAAAAAAAAATTTCCCCCCCCCCTCGGTTCGTTGGTTTTTCTGCCGCGGGGGGGGGGGGGGGGGGGGGAAAAAAATTTTTTTAAAAAAATTAAAAAAAAAATACCGCGTTTAAAACCGTTAAAGTGTTTTATTTAAAGATGTCTGATGACATATACCAGATCTACATTTTGCTCTACATTCTTCTTAATAAACGAAATATAATTGATGAACGAATATATTGGGTACTAGCTGTTGCCCGCGACTTCGTCTATGCAGGATTAGGATTAGAATTACATAGTATCGCGCATTTAAACTAAATGATGTCTATCATATCATACATTACATAATTATGTGTAACTAAGTAACGTTTATGGCAGAATAGCACGCCAGAATAGCTCGCAGAAAGGTAGGTTTTTTTCCTAAGTACTTGACACTTAATGTCATATTTTGGACAGCTCGCACAATATCTATATAAATTGCCTATGTGTTATATATGTTTAATTGAAATCCATTCAGTAGTTTTTGCGTGAAAGAGTAACAAACATCCATCCACACCTACAAACTGTCACGTTTATAATATTTGTAGGATTATTGATAGTTTACGCGAATAGTACACATTCAAACAAAACACCTTTAACGGTTCAAAATGCAAAGTATATTAGTCTTACTTACTTGCAATTAGTTTTAACTACTACGCGACGTTTCTGATTCTTAAGCTTACGGGAGGAGTTATACAGTTAAACTGTTGAAAGTAACGTATTTAAATCGATAATATTGCAATATATTTATACTCTTTGATCAACTGTTAATAATTATTGTTGTTATGCAATTATTCAGTAATAAAAGAAAATAAACGCCCAAACCATTAAGAAATAAAATTAAATACAGATTATAAATAATATAAATACAACACATAAGGAAAATAAATAAAAACAATGGATCAATGAGGTTAAAATTAAAATACTGCATTTTTACGACAATTACGTAACAGTCAATAAAACACACGGTTTAAAACGCGATTGATATAGGTAAACTACAGACAGTATTAATTATATAATATTACAGTGCGGTTTATTACAGTAAAATTATGCAATAAGCTACTCTACGTATAATAATAAGCAAGTTTGTTATATGATGTATATGTACTATGTTACAAAGTTTTGCGTCTTCCAGATGAAACACAATGAGCTGTCATAACTTGTGTTAAGTTGCAGCTGGAACGAGCTATCTCACGCCAAGATGAGGTTCTTTCATGGCTATATACAACTATGTAAGTGACAACAGGAATATTGCTCTGAGATAAGACTGTATAAGACCAGCGAAAGCAAGAACAAAGATTACGTAAACAAATGTATAAGTAAAGTGTATCTTTAAAATAAAGAATATATTTTTTAATATTTCATTACTTTCACCAAACATAATTGGATTTTTGAATAAATTCTATTTCAACAGTGTCTGTAGCTTACGCGATTAGTATACATTTAAATAAAACAATGCAACGGTTTAAAACGCGATATATGTAAATTAGTTAATCTATTTGTAAATTTTTTTTAACTTGGGCCCAAAGTTTCAACTCACAGAAAAGCAGCAGTCTCCCCGTAAATTAAATATTTTAAAAATTTAAAAATAATTTTTATGATACAAATAATCAATGTTTAACCTTTTACATCAGCTGTTTTAAACCCTTAAAGCATGATTTTATTTAAATAAATGAAGAGTAAAAAAGGGGGGGCCCCGCCCCTGTTTTTTTTTTTTTGGGGGGGGGGGGGGGGGGGGGGGGGGGGGGGGTCCCTCCGGGGGGTTTTGTCCCCCCGTTGGCTCGGGGCAACCTCTCCCGAAGATGCCGTCCACACGTGATGGCGAAACCTCGAGAACCTCTTCTCCTACATGCCGAACAGCCCGAAAGACAATAATATGCTGATTTTAGTAAATTATTAAATGGCAAAATTAGCTATATTTAAAATACGTTGGACCGAGTGGGGATCGATTTGTAACAATGTAACGTTCAAGGTAAACTGAAACGTTTATCACTTTATGTCACAGTGTAATGCCAACCTCTGAAAACAAGAAATTGTTTGTTTAGTCGACGATTTTTTGAAAGTTTGTATCAGTCAGCGAAACTTTACAATAACAATATCTGGACTCAACCTAGGAAACTTGCGATAATCTAAATTTAATACGAACTAGCTTTGCCCGCGACTTCATCTGTGGAATAGTTATTGATTTTAATTATTTAGGATGTTTTGATTGTGAGGGCGCATTTAAGGCCCAATGGACGAATGGGGGGCCGCAAAACCCTCATCACACATCACTCCTACTCCCATTCCCACTGCCAAAAAGCGAAACGTGAAAAATCTCATTGTTCTAGCTTCAAAAACCACGAACTTCCATACAAACTTTCATCCCCCTTTTCACCCTATCAATCTTTTTTGCATTAAGAAGTAACTTTGTCCTTTCTCAGGCTGTCAAATATCTGTACCAAATTTCACTTAAATCATTCGAGATGAGAACCTCTCTCGCTCACATCGGCCGAACAGCCCGAAAGACAATGAATGAGAATGATATGCTGAACGATGGCCGTGAAAGCCTTACACAATTTAACATATAAATGTTATATATTATAACAAAATGTAATTAATGTTGAATGAGTAATAAACAAATCATTAGAGATTTTTTAAATTGAAATAAGTAGTAGAAAATCTCAATAGTCTTATTGAATAGTTGGAGTTATAAATTATAAATTTAATTAATATTCAAAAACCACTGTGTTGTGTAGTCTTATTTTAGATTTACCAAATAATACTTTCAAATTGCGGGTTATCTAATAAGCCTCTCTGGGAGTGTGTGTAATGAATATCTGTGTTGTAAATGTGTGTATTCTGGTCACTTTTGTTACGAATATTATTATTATTTTTTATAAACATTATTTTTATTTACTTTTGTTTAACAAGAAGCCTAGCATAAGTACTGTTTACACGTTTAAATAAAACACTTTTAACGGTTTAAAACGGGAAATGTTATAGCTTATTTACAATTTATTTTAACTACGGACTTTCCAGATTGTCGTGACCACAGCTGTGGTTAAGCAAATTGTAAATAAGTTAACTATTACATTTCGCGTTTTTATACGTTAGTATACGTTTTTTTAATTTAATAAAAAAATGTATTATCTATAATTATTAAGTCTTTATTTTTCCTAAAGCCTATCATAGTTATAGTCTACCTAACCTAAAAACGGTACTCACACGTCGTAACTAAGCCAATTAAAACCAAGTAAGCCGCGTCGCATGTTAGACTCAATATCTAATCTCAAAACGCCATTATGATAATTATATAGTTTCAGGCTTTTAGAATAAACTACGAGTTATATAATTATGAACGCTTTCGCCGTAGTTACACCAACAGTTAACTGCTAACCTACTTCGGTTTTCTTTGTCGCAATATTATATTTTGCCGAGTTAGATGGTGCTTTGAAAAACCGCAGTCTTCGTTACTTCACTGAGGCATTATGTTGACAGCATATATAAAAGTATGCTATTTACATAATTACTATTATAAAAACATGTACATAATTTGAGACAAAAAAGACTAAATTTTTAATCTCAGCGCTAGTAATCCTGGGGTCGAATCCCGGTCAAACAAAAATATTTTTTTCGGTCGGGCAGGGCACAGAAATCTGATCAACTGGTCTGTTAACAGATCACTAAAACGAACAAAGAAATGTGTTCGCGCCAACCCCCACGGAGGGAAACAGGATCTCACTTTTTACGGTCAAATTTAGTATTTCATTTTGACAATTATCGCCAAGCGTCGCGTTACGATAAAATAATACATCGCTGAGCACTGTCCATTTTAACGTTTCGTAACAATTTAACGATGAACGATTGTTTTTATTCGTTTCAACGTAAACGTGGGACAACAAAAACAAGAAAACTAAAGGTGAGTGCAGATTAACCTATTAACCTTTCGCTTGACATTTCGTAGAGAAATCATGATGATATTTTTTCTCCATACAACGTACAAGCGCCTTCACAATTAAAATAATTACAGCCAGCATCGTGTGATCGCTGGTACGCTATAATTGCTCTAAAAACTTTAATGAAAAAAAAAAACGATTTTAATTGTCGATTCGTTGAAATTATTCTTCTACAAAAAATTTCTATCATTTATTGCTTATTATGTGTTATTTTTTTTATTGTACAAAAAAAAAACAAGCACAGGGTACATACATAATGTGAAAATGTGAAATACTCAAACAATCATATTATAACATCTCAACGAGATGCGCTGTCTATTTTGGCGTTCGATATTTCAAAATCCACAGACTGAAACCGAAACGTGATTACACTTCAAGGCTTTTTCATCTGTGGATGGTAATCCTTAACTCCAATAGAATTTCCATATTCTTATCACCCATTAAAAAAAATTCAGACAAAGACCAACATGTTTCAGAAAATAATTAAATAGATCTAAAAAAAAAAAAAAAAAAAAAAAAAAAAAAAAAAAAATTTTTTCCCGGGGGGGGGGGTTTTGGGGGGGGGTTTTTTCCCCCCCCTTTTTTTCCCCCCCCCCCCCCCCCGTGGGAAAAAAAAAAAAAAAAATTTTTTTTTTTTTTTAAATTATAAAGTGCCTTCATGTGCAATAACATGTGAAAAATATTAATGTTTTCAAAGCGTATAGCATGTCTCATCCCTTTAGGGATGAAACTCACATCCTTATAGCATGTCACATTCCACGATTCGAACCCTGGACCTTTTTATCTCCATCCGTTGGACAAACAACTACACTATAAGTTACAAAAATTTACCGATCAAATTCGAAATCAAGCCTTCGGGACTTTTAGAAAACTCATCAAACCGTAATGTATTGATTTACTCATGAAAGTAGATCTACGCTTAAATTAGATAACTCTAGTAGGATATAACTTTTTGTAATCAAACACTCACCGATACGTTTCGCTGATATCTGGCGCGTCGAGTAATTGAAAGGCATATATATAACTTCGTCTGGTATACTGGACAATTCTTCTGATAGTCTGTGAACACCGCGTACCTCATCTAAGCACAATAACTCTTCGCTACTGCACTTTTCACTAAACACTGTTGTAAAATCTCTGTTCTCTAGAGCATGAGTTGTCGAATCGTCTTTGTGTAACACTTTACGCTCTTTATTTCTATATACTAGCTTTGCTACACCTTCTAAGTTCTCCTGACATGACTTATCAGCTACAACCCTAACATTATAAACACCGGAAAGTCTATTAGCTTCCAATATGAAGTCGGCACGCTCTCCTCGACCTAGCGTGATGCTGTTCACGTATTCAGTATCAATTCTATTCCCATCGAGCGCGACCAAGCCCAATACGTGATCGTCTATATAAAATTTAACAGAACAACTCTTAATACCACCACCGTACGCGAGACGGAATCTGTACTTTTTCCCGTAATCGACATTAAACGTCGTCAAAGGAGCATCTGGCGATTCTAGAGTATTCCCTTTGCCGTTTATCAACAGCGATTCCGCGTTGGGAACTTTAGAAGTGATACCGGCCAGCGGGCCCATGGAATGACCCCATTCTGCTATAAAAATTGTGTGTTCTGTAGCATCTATATCATATAGACTCTTGAGAGGGTCTAGTCTAGGAGATTGGCGGACTATCAACGCTCCAGCGAGGCCGTCGGCTGCGTCAGCTGCTGAATGTGCGTGGTACATATGTGTGCCCGCCGCCGAGGCGCGGAATTTGTACTGGAAGGTTGTGTACGCCGGTTGCGGGCATTGCGTTAGCATCGGCGCTCCGTCCATGAACGGCGTTTCTTTTTGCGGTTGACCGCGCCAGTGCATTGACAGGGCGTGCGCCGGCGCACGGTGGACCACGTCAACGACGAGTATATCGTTCTGACAGACGTGGAACGCTGGCGCTGGAAGTTCTCTGTTAGCGGATAGAACCCCTCGTTCTCTACCATCGGCTGTGATGCACATGGGCGGGCATTCTTTACCGGTCTCCAAGCAATTGTTGCAGGACCTGCGTGATGAAATAAAGCAATTATTATATTTAGGAGTACTTATGTATGCGAGCTTTAAGAATGTTTTTATCATAATACAGTAGAACCTCTATAAGTCGAATATCAAGGGAGACGCCAAAAAATTTGAGTTATAGAGTTTTCGACTTAGAGAGAATTTCGACTTAGGCGGATCTTGATTCGACATAAAGAGATTGAGATTAATTCTTATAAATTTTGAGTAAGAGAGGTAAAATACGTTTCACAGCACTCATGTTTCCAACAATATTTGTAAACTGATGTACAAATTGATATGTATTGCAGTAGAACCAAACTACTTCTGACAACAATTCACTCGAAAACAAATAACTTGCATTCAAATGAAATCAAAACTAATAAAATGAAACACCTGACATCAAGCAAGTAAACGCGTGTTAATGTGAGGCATACATTCGTAGTAACTCTATTTATTCCTTGCAAATTCTTAAAGTCGGTAACTTATTTGTATTCGACCTATAGATGTAATGAGTCTAAAATAATAGAGTTGTAAAGGTTGTAAAATAAGACGATGCTATTTTATATGTACCGAATTGGCTTGGAGGGACTCACTGATTATTTCGACTAATAGAGTGTTGAGATTTCGAATAATCGGAGGTTTTAGTGTTTGGAGGGAAGGGAACACAATTTTCTTTCGGAGTGTGGAAGTTTTTGACTTATCCAGGTTCGACTTAACGAGGTTCTACTGTATTATTGTTGATATTTTTTTAAATGCTATTAAATTGCTTAAGCTAGAGACACAAGTCAACTTACTTGCTATTCGTCTTATACACTTCTATAACCAGCTTTATGCGGCAAATCATCGGCCAGTCCAGTTCGTGGCATTCACGGTCGCAGTTCTCGAAATATTCCTCTGAAAAGAAAGATTTACCTTATAAACATATGTATATATATATAGATAAATATTTGTGTCCCCCTTCCTTGTATTTCCCTTGTTTGATAAATAAGCAACGTGGTGCTTCTTTATAAGTTCGATACTTATATTCTAGTTCGTATAAGTTTAATATTATACAAGTATTTAGTTCGGGGCGTGACATTTTAGTTAATTAGATCATTTATAATATAGCTATATAGTAGGTAAGATAGTTAAGTAATTTAGAGTATAGGTATAGGGTATAGTTATATATTGTGAGGTTGTTACGTGGCATATATAAACCGCTGCGTGGTTTTCATGCCCGGCGAAAATTTGTACAAATGCATAATGAAAGAAAGTAAGGGAATACATAAATAGATATTTTTTTAAAGTTGTGCATTTGACAATAAATAAAGACTCAATTGTATATAGAAAAACCCAGCTGTGTTAAGGAAGTCTTATATTTTATCAAAGATTTTCCTTCTTTTAGTAATTAATAATTTCTACCTTACAACTAAACAAAAATGTAATTATTATATTATTACGAGATATAGATAAAACTGCCAATTTATTTATATAATAAATATAATTAACGAACGCATGCCTTATATTGAGCACTGAAAATGTTAGCATATCAAATCTATACTAATATATAAAGAAGAAGAGTTTGTTTGTTTGAATGCACTAATCTCAGGAACTATCGATTCGAGTTGAAAAACTCTTTTTGTGTTTGTTAAAGCATTTATTGAGGAAGGCAATAGGCTAAAACATCGCTCTATAACTAATACAAGCGAAGATACAGCAAGAAATGTGAAACAATTCAGGAACATTATTTGTCAATATGGATTTCCGAGTACGCTGCAAAAACGGTTCAAGATACTTTGCAAAAACGAATTTAGAAGCCACAGATAACAATTTTGTCGCTGAAGTCGCTGCCACAGCTAAGTATATATATACACATTATATAAGAATATTATGTAGATCTAAATAACGACCTTCACACGAGTAAAGCTCATAAAAAAACTAGTTATTTTTATGACAGATAACAGAAGCTTGGTGTTCGCTTACAAGGTGAATATATACATGCACAACCAAATAACATATAATTAAGATGTCCAAATATTCAAAGCCAAAAAGGTCGACAACGCAACTTGTTTGTGTGTTGTGGCTGGGTATTATGATATAAGGTTACTTCTATCAAATGAACCATGTTTGTCTGTCCTCCTCCTTTATACAAAAGATATGCTGTCGACCCATTTAAATTTTAGGCATTCGGAAATCTCCAGACGTGAATAATAGTAAGAACGTGGCATGGACGGCATTTCAATCAAAGTAGTAAAAAATAAAATGTTACTTGTTTCCGATTAGAATTCAACCAACGACACTTTGGCAGTGTTCAATGTTCACGATTAATTCATTTAAATAAAACACTTTAACGCTTTAAAACGCGATAAATATTAGTTAATCTTTTTTTATTATTATTAAGCAGCTTGGTCACGGCGAGACTGCTGCTGCAAAGCATCCGAAACGCCGGGCCGTAATAAACATGATTTTCTCATATTAAGTTTAAGTAATATATATCTCGTTTTAAACCGTTAAAGTGCTTCATTTAACTGCGTACTACTCGCACGAACTACGATTTTCAAGCATTCGGAAATTAGAATTGAACCCACGATGCGTTGGTAATTATTAATTCAATTCATTAGGTAAACTACTGGACCAACGAGCCTATAAAAACAAAACTATATACTATAATACCGTTTGCACAAAAGTACATCACAGATTATATCACCAGGCCCCAATTAAAAGTTATTCTGCTCATAAATAATTCACGCATATTTACAAATTTTAATTAGGGTATTTTGTTGATATTAGACTGTATATCACACTTCCATTAATATGCATCGCAGTTCAAACAAATGCTCGTGTTTTAATGAGCAGATCGGAATAATTGTATTTTGAAAATGTAAAAGTCGCTTTTTATAAAAACAGTCACTGAATTGCTTGCGTGTGAAAAAAAACAAAACAATACAACCTGTTTTAGCGTTTAAACGTGAAGCATTTTTACTTATTTAATACCCATATATGGCTTTGCTTGATGTTTTTTAAAAGCTACCCTTTATTACGAAACTACCCTCACAAACGTTAAATCTCACCTGGCATCGGCGTGTAATAAACAACAACAACAACACTAATAAGTATAACAAACAACACAAATATCCTCTGCAAGGACATGAGCATGTAATTAGGCTTCTGCATCACAACACTGTCCTCAATTTTTTTTTCTACCTCCATGATTGTATCAGCGCTGAGCACTCACGGCATTGTAATAGTCACGGTTCGATTTTGAACGCGACCACGCGAGTCTACTATAAAGTGGCGACTGGTAAGAAGTAACAATCACTTGCAGGCTTGCAACAGCACCTTCAGGGCATTTCGGAAGTAAATTGACAGAGAGAGCTCTGTCTTATGTAACTCATTGTGCAACTCAGTTATTAATATTGTTGGACATTGCATCTATACTTTGGGCAATGTACGATGACGCGTTTGTAATTTACGATGGGACTGGGTTATCTGTGAGATATTTAATTATTTTATACTGCATTTTACGCGAGTAGTACACATTTATATAAAGCACATTAATGGTTTAAAACGGGAAACATAATAATTACATTCATTTAAATAATATTGTAAATTATACGGCCCGACGTTTCGGATGCTAGGCACCAGCCGGCGAAACGTCGGGCCGTAGTTAAAATATATTTTTTTAATTAGTTTAACAAAATGTTTTGCATTTTAAACCGTTAAATCGTTTTATTTAGAATTCTATTATACATAATTTATACACAGAAATATATCATGATTTTATTTTTATTGTACATAAAGTTAAATAGGTGAGAAATTATTTATAATACAAACAAAAATAATTCAATACTTCATAGATGGGATCTGTTAACTTATCATCCAGACCAATTACAATATTGTTTGACATTTCAGGTAATCCAACCAGTTTGACTCTTGAATCACATCCACAGATCATACAAGGCTGCTTAGATGCAGAGTGGCGTAAACACAAAAAACATGATTTTTAATAAGGAGGAAAATAAGAATGCACAATTAACTTAGGCGAAAATGAATTTGTGCTATTATTTGTGTAAGAATTATGATAACAATTTTCGGTCACTGTGCTCTTGTAGATTAACATTCTATAAAAATATGAGTAAGTCAAGTCATAAATTGAAGTTAGGCTTCCTCTAGCTGCCTCATATCATATCAGATATTTTACGTAATTTTTACCATGCATGGGCAGAAGTGGGTTAATAACTGCTTTATGCTAATTAGTTTTATGTATATCGTTTAGCTGAGCAGATTTTCCAGTAATTAAAATCATAATTAAAATGTGAATACATTACGGTGTTTGGCAACACAAAGGCATATAAGTGGAAATGGCTGGATTAAAAATTAAAGCTTTCGGCTAGATTAAAATTCTGTTTGCCAAACAAAAGATTAAAGATAAAGCAGACATTGCATATTTCAGCGAGAATCCTTTATTGCTGCACTATAAAGGCATACTACACATATTTACGTGTCATATAAAACAGATATAAATGTATATCTATTTTACTAATATCACATTATGCCCAACTAGAATTATAAAAAAAAAAAAATTTTTTTTTTAAAAAAAGTTTTTTTTTTTTTTTTTTTTTTTTGTTTTTTTTTTTTCCCCCCCCGGGGGGGGGGGGGGGGGCCGGGGGGGGGGGGGGGGGGGGACACATAAAAAAAATTTTAAAAAATTTTTTTGTTTTTAAAACTTTAAATTTTTTTTTTTTTATGGTTTACTACTCGCGTAAACTATAGACAGTATTCAACTAGAATTATCAAGAGAATTCGAATCAAGGAACTCAAGCGCTCAATGCGCGATCTTATCCAAGAGCCCGCTATCCTTGATTTAATAGTTTATAGTATTTTTTTAATAACTTTCTATTTCAACTTAAATCGTATTTAAATATAATATATAAGTTTCTGGCGACAAACTGAGACGAAAAAATTATATTCGTCTTACTGTATAGGACGTATATTGTTTACGTGTTCATATCCTACTATCCTACTAATATTAAAACGTGAAAGTTTGTCTATGTGGATGGATGTTTGTTACTCTTTTACGCAAAAACTACTGAATGGATTTCAATTAAACTTTCCAATAATATAGCTTATACATCAGAATAACACATAGGCTACAATTTATAAAGATATTGTGTGAGGTGTCCAAAATATGACATTAAGTGTCAAGTAACTAGAAAAATCCTACCTTTCTGCGAGCTATTCTGGCGTGCGCTGC
The DNA here is from genome assembly GCA_963661955.1 of Leptosia nina. NCBI lineage: Eukaryota > Metazoa > Arthropoda > Insecta > Lepidoptera > Pieridae > Leptosia > Leptosia nina. Next base: position 8,587,266 of record CAVLEF010000006.1, on the reverse strand, counting down.
CATAAACGTTAGTTACACATATTGATGTCATAATGTTTCTTCTTTTCTACGCCACGCTAATAAATAATAATAAGCTTCTCCAAATACTAATCCTGGGTAGACGAAGTCGCGGGCACCAGCTAGTATTACATAAATTATATCCCTTAACATAGTGGCGCCTATTTCAAAACTTTATCAAGCATTTCAAACATGCGATTTATGTAAATGAAATAATCGATTAAAGAGTAGAGCATACATTACAAGCAAATTATTAAACATATTGCGAATTGTATATGGTAGATAGCTACGTTTCTCCATCGACCTATCCGGGCGTCCTTGGCATAGTCTACAGACATATTTTTATTTACGTAACAAGTCGCGCACTGCGGACGCCAGTCACTCACATGTATTCATAACAGAGTAATAAGTCATAACTTAGTTTATAGTACCTACAAGTGAAATATGTATACATATTCATTCATATTTATTTTCGAGTTACTGACGTGTTTGTAATTTTTTTTTTATGCATCAGAAACAGAGGTCAATGACCCGTTGAAACAATACGTAGTTAGACACAATCTTTTGTTATACATTTTACGAAAATTCCAGTGAGTTTCTAACAAGTTTAATAACGCAATAACCAGAAACATTTGCGCCAAAAAATTTTTGGCTACCAAGGAATGGGCTTTAGAATATAAAATATATACACTTCTTTCATTTATATCGAACTCAATAGCTTGATATAAAAATAAGTTTAAAATACTCTTTCTTACCTTGACTTTTACTAAGAGAAAGATTTGATGTTTTTCATTATAATATTGCGCAATTCCCAGTTTATGGTTGCATTTCTTAGCTATTATTCTGTTTAAAGTTTTAATTGAACCATATTGTGCGTTCTATGATTCAAGCTGTTAACTTCAAAGAGAGGATTTGTCGCAAAGATATAATGGAATGATAACGACGTCTTAAGTTACTAAATATCTTTTTATATATTATATAGTGTCTTTTCTTTATTGATTCATTTAGATTTAGTAACAAACCAAATGAAGTAGGTATTTTTCTAAGATATTCATCAAAAGTAGTTCTGTTAGAAAAACATCTTTAGCGCAAAAATACATTTAACGGTCGAGAAATCATTGACTATTGAACAATTATGGATTCGGCCACAAAAAAACGATAAAATTTATTTATGTTTAATAAATAAATACTTCAGGCATTAGATTCTTTGCATCGTAATTGAATAATTGTTAATAGTAAAATAGTTAATGCGTTGATTGACATTGACAATTAACAGTTTCGTAATTTCGTTGTTTCTCAAAACTTAAGTCAGTTGACTTGACAGTTTTACTTATTAAATACAATTTCACCCGCAACCTTATAAAATATTAAGATAAGGGACAACTTTACAAAAATTAGTTGAACTTTGTACCTTTTAACTGAACAAAGCCTCGTCCATTTTCTCAATAAATATAAATTCCACCTGTTTGTTTCTAACAACATTGTTTACATTGTAGCATAACCTCCTTCGTTGGACTTAGAATGGAAATTACAAAGAATAATTTCTTTGAGGAGCTAGATAACATTACCGAAAATCTAAAACGCTCGAGCTTTGTTGGTTTTGATGCTGAATTCACTGCTATGCTGTCTGGTGAACGCTTTAAACATAGGTAAAATTGTTTGTTCTGTATCCAATATACAAACAAACAATAGAAGTGACTCCCAACCCTAAAATATTGTTATATTAAAATTCTATATCTAAATAAAATTAATAATAACTACTTTCTTTTTTCAGGCTATTTGACACAAATGAAGATAGGTACAATTTAATTAAAAATGAAGTCGGCAAGATTCTTATGACCCAAGTCGGTCTCACTATGTTCCAGTATAATAGAGACCTGGACAAATATGATGCAATTGGCTATACTTTTCACCTGTGCCCACAAGCATTCGGCGATGTAGACCAGTTCTTTATATTTCAAGCATCCACTTTACAATTTCTTTGCAAACACAAATTTGATTTTAACAAGGTAATGTACTATATAAAACAATATGACAATGTTTTGTTCCTACTCAAAAGATATTTTAAAACTAAAAATATTGTTGATGTATCTATTAATTTCATATGTTCTAACCAATGCACTGTTGATTGTTTAATATGTTCACCTATTTTCTCAGTAGCTCAATTGGTAGAGCAACAGTAGTTGCAAGTCCTCCCTGAGTCGAAAATTTTTTCAATTTGGTTTTCGATTTCGACCTTTTTTTCTGTTTGTGTAACCTACACGTCAGTATCGGTTGCAGATACCAATAAATAATGAATAGAAGAAATATATATTATTTACAGTTTATATACCAAGGCCTTCGCTTCTTAAACAAAGCAGAGGAAGATCAAATAAGGCAACAATTAACAGCTTTTGACAATTTGAGTAATGTCCTCGAGATGGATGGGGAAAGGCAGTTGCAACACTACTGCTCAGAAGTTTCCTGGTAAAATTATTTCTTTAGCAGCTATTATACAGAACTTAATATAAATGGAAAATATCCCTTCATAGTACAATAATAATAACTGATGCTTTTAATATCAAAGTCGAAAGTTGAAATCCTGAATAAAAATTAAGCAAAAATTTGTTTTGGACAATAAAAAAACTTATTAGATAGCAAATACAAATCTCTAGAAAAATTCGGGATATAGTATAGAGGATCTTTATATTTGTAGTATAATTAATGTGTAACGTAGTTTACGTATTACTAAAGTCTATTAAAATTCTTTCTATAAAAATTCTATTAATTGACGAATACATTTTCAGGTGGCTAACAAACAGTGATGAGGGGACCATGTACTTAGACATAGAAGACCCAATTCTCAGATATATGACCCACAACGAGCTAAGAACGAGATTCGACAATATTCTCACAACAGATAGCTTAGGTAATAGTAATAAGGTAATTTTTTTTGGTAGAAAAATACACAGATCTAAAAATTTTACTTACTTGTTTATAAAATTATTCATATAATAAAGGGATTATATATTTTTGTAAATTTCATGATTATTTTATTGTAACTCCAAATTGGATCAAACTTAAAATTTCATCCATTGTTTTGAATTAAGACAGTTAATTATTCTGTTTGGTTTAACACCCCTTAACATTAAATCTCTTTTCTTTCTAAAAGAAAAAAAACAAATAATTACATATAAACAACATTCATGAAGGCTAAGATGTTCCTATATATGTTGTAGTTTTTAATATTTGCCTCCCAGTAATATATATATTTTTTTCAGGTCCTAATATACAGAGATAGATATGTTGAAGGAGCTAATAGTGCTCCACTGAGAATACTCAAAGACAATCTCATGAGCCATCTACTCGGATTTTCTCAGATAATAAACTTGCTTGCGATCTACAAAAAACCCATAATAGGCCATAACTTATTTTTAGACACAATTCTACTTCATAACCAGTTCATTGGGCCATTGCCGCACAAATATGTGATGTTCAAGCAGAATATTAGAAATTTCTTTCCTAAAATGTATGATACGAAGCACATATCATATGTGGTGGGAAAAAAATTATCCTTAGATGAAGTTTGGAAGTCGAACGCACTGCAAGAGTAAGGGGTATTTATCTATATGGCCTATTTTATTGAGATTCCCATATTTATTACTATCATTCTTACTTACTTATCGTTTATTAGGATATTCATTTATAAAGATCAAATGCCCCAGCCGTGAAATATCAAAATAGGATGTGTTATGAACCTATTATCGCTTCAGCCATTTAGAATTGTAAGACTTGAATTTGCAATGTGAATGTTTACATTTCTAATCATGGACAGGAATTTGGAACCCGAACAAATATAGACTTTAGATATACACCACATGCTAGAGCCCATGGGAATCGAACCTTTGTTATCTATGCAACAAAAACTTTGTATGTGAGCTTGTTATTTAAAAGTGATTTTTTTTTAGTTTATATGAGTTTTTCTCTGAAGGAAAATGCAAGAGGTTGGAACAAGGAGCAAACTTTATTAGGCTGACAACACCATTTGACGTCAAGCAGAGCTATCATGAAGCTGGCTGGGACTCGTACTGTTCAGGTACTTGTATTTTTATTAACCTAAGCCTTTATTATATGCAGCCGTTACCCAAGTTTGCTCGGAACAAGTAGCATCGTCTGATACCTTAAAAATTTGGTACAAAGATGCTTTAATTTTCTATTGAGAACGATGATAGGGGGTGAGTAATAAATCTACATTGTCTGATGACTGTTACTCAATGGTGATACTTTTTAAAATTCAATAAGCTTTTCAGCAAAATGCTCAATGACTGCGGAATATATAACTTCCAAGATTTTTACTTCACAATAAATCTGAATATTAACTGTTGTAGATATTTTTTGAGATTAGCACAAATCAAAAGTCCGCGTAAATAATACTAAATAAGCCTCAAGCTATTTATGCCCCACTGCTAGACATAAGTCTCCTTTCTCTTAGGCCCATCACATGGCTTTCGTTCTGGTTGGCGAGCTTTAATGACTGCCACCAAATCCACTATAGACAATGGGAGTAGGAACGGACGACCTTCAAAACTGCAGACTTGTAAAGCATGGCACCTTTATAATTTTTGTATTAATTATATTCTAGGTTATATCTTTATCAGGCTGGGACACTGGGCAGCGTGCGAACTCATAGGCAAATATCGACCCGTTGGTCCTACTGAAAAACTATCTGCGTTGGAGCCCTACGTGAATAAAGTCAATGTGATACGGGGTGCAGTGCTCTACATGGTAAGTATATATGAGACTGCTAGGGGCAGAGCGGCCTAATAACGAAAAACATGATTTTTAATAAGGAGGAAAAAAAAACTACTGTTTTACAATTTTCGGTCACTGCACTCTTGTATATAAACAATTGTAGACTGTGAAAATATGAATAACTAGCTGTGCCCGCGACTTCGTTCGGGTGTTTATTAATTTATGTAGGGCGCATTTAACGCAGCCAACCTATGGTATGTGTTACTTTGCTGCAACACTCTCAGCTCACATCACTCCTATTCCAACTCCCACTCTCAATACTACACTCACTCCCACGCACACTCCCACACCCATTTCCGAAATGCCAAATAAGAAGATCCTTTTTTGGCATTAAAAAGTAGCCTATGCCCTTTCTCTGGCTCTAAAATATATGTGTACCAAATTTCATTTAAATCAGTTCAGTAGTTTCGGAGTTAAAGCCGGACAAACAGACAGACGGACAGAGTTACTTTCGCATTTATATTATTATTGTAGATTTGAGTCATAAAATTAGCTGTTAGGCTACTCTGCCTCATATAGCCTTACATACATGTATTTAAGGCATTGTTAATAAGTTTAATATTTAAAGAACCACGTCCGTTTGTACATAGTCTCTCCCCCCTTCCACATTGTATTAAACGACTCAAATCTCATGAAAAATTGAGCTAAATCTTATTTAGATGTCATATGGTTGAGATATTTCAGCCGACGCTTGTCTGTCCTCCTCACTCTATCATAGAAAGTGGTGGGAGTATACCTATTTATCTACTTATAATTAATATTACAGACAATGTGAATATTAAAAATTGATCTCATACTTTATGTTAATAGTTAAAAGACCGATAATCGAAAATACACAAAAGAGCAAATCGCAAGTGAGACTAGACCACTAACAACACGATACAGTGATTTCTTTTTAATCACTTAACATTATAATGATAAAAATAGAGTAGTTTTTTTGTTGACAGAATCTAGCCGGAGACGACCCGCCGCGACAGAGACCAAATCTCCTCCATGTGAAATGTATTAAGGAGCGGGTTATAAACGTCAGCAAGGTAACACATACATTTGTATTACACTACTAATAATAGCGATCCTAGTAGCTGCGTCTACGCAGACGCGCGACCTTCATACGACATAGACAATATTTAATACCATAGACAAAGGCAGTTCAAATTCGTTCCCTTTAAATCATCGATTTTATATTCAATAATTAAGTTGAACAACCAATGCACTAAATAAAACCCTATAAACTGATTAAAACACGAATTATGTTAAAAAGTCTTTAACTGAAGCGATGTTTTCTTGTGCCCACGACGAATATAAAGCGTGCAGAAATGTAGTTTATAGTGATAGATAACTAATACATTTTCTTTGCGTTTTACACCGTTAAACATGTTTTATTTAATGTGTATCAAATATGTAATCTACACATACAATTAATAGAAGAGGCTTCGTGGATTTTGCAATTTCAAGCATATTTAGTTATGTATGTACGATAAATTTACCTTTCTTCGCCTTAGTAGGACTCAAACCAAATGTCAAAAGTCAAAATAGGTTCACATCTTGTTTCAAGGTTATTTCATAGTCACAGTTATTCATATAGCTACTTGTTGTATCAGCGACTTCGTCCACGAGATTCGTTATTTTGGGCATCCAAATTCGTTTTTGCAAACTCCATCATCTTTATAAACTTAAGCTGTTACCCACGACGTCGGTCGCGTCCCTTACCGTCGTTCTTAAAAGATGGACATATAGCGCCATATACTTTTTTTAGATAATTTAAAGAGAAATCATTCTTTCATAAATATTTTTTACGTATCTTGGACCGTTTTACTTGACTAATTTTCCCCGTAATTTTCTCATTACCCGTTGTTTCTTCGCTTCTATTAGTCTCAACGCGATGTGTTATAGCCTATGCGGCTTATATATAGCCTTCCACGACAGATGCTCTAACCAACACAAAAATATTTAAATAAAACACTTTAACGGTTTAAAACGCGATATATCAGTTAAACTTATTTGAAAATGATTTTTAACTTCGGCCCGACGTTTCGGATGCTTTGCAGCAGCCGTGGTCACGGGGAGTCACGAAACGTCGGGCCGAAGTTAAAAATCATTTTCAAATAAGTTTAACTAATATATCGCGTTTTAAACCGTTAAAGTGTTTTATTTAAATGTGTACTACTCGCGTAAACTATAGACAGTATTCAACACAAAAATATTTTTTCAACTCGAACCCGTAGTTCCCGAGATTAGCGCGTTCAAACAAACAAGCTAAAACACCTACATCATTCGATATCCATTTTATTTGTGTTTCCATTTTAGTCTGATCTTCATCCAAGTTCCAATTCCTCGTTTACCACAAAGTAACATTTTAACGATTGTTTTGACATTTGACAAGGACGAGTTATTTTGCACTGCGTTTAATCGGCTGCAACTCTTGCGCAGACAATTGCGTCTACAAGCGCTAATCGCCAATACTCGTTTCATTCTTCATTGAGTTTAGGAAATTACACTGTTTAAAGTCTTAAGACCAGATTAGATTTTTCACGGGTTCGGTGGTATAAATGGTAGTAATGTATGGCTAATAATCAACCGACAGTGACTTCGATCCCAGCCGGGTCCAATGTTTCTATTAATTTTTTGGAAATATGTTGGACTTCGTCTGGAAATCTGGATTTAAAATGGGTGGTAGGAATATCGAAATTCCATCCGGGTTTTAATACATTCCATTCTAAAATGGGCAAACTATCGAATTAGGAAGACATTTAATTTTTTTTTTTAATAAATGAATTCAGCTATGACTAGACATTTAGAGTGCTGTAAATTAACCTTTAATTTGTAATTTTTAATTTTTTACGTTTCTACTTATTCAATTTGCGTAAATGCCAGACGAATAAACTGATTACTTAGTATTTTTCGCCATGAACGAAGTTAATAAAATAAAAAAGTAAAAAAAAACATTTTTAAAATAAAGTGTTTGTTGCATTAAGTTTGTTAACAGCGCCACCTCTCGACAATAAAGTGCTCTATTATATAAGGGTCTTGAATTTCTATTCTCGCCCGTAAACTGTCCTTCCGCCCGCGCGGTTCAGCTGCCAAAATTAGCAGCCGTATGTTACGCGGTTTTGGAAGTCATTATTGTCGTAGCGCCGTCTTGAACGTCTTCCAGCTACGTAGGGCATATGCTATTTAAATGCTATGAATAAATTGTATAGCAAATGTTGCAGTGTTGCAGTTTCTATAGATATTTTGGTTGTTAGGTATCAAGGCCGTGCTATTGCGCCGCGAGAAGATGGCGACATAATTTATGGCTAAATCAACACAATTGTTTGCGAAACTAGAATCTTATATGCTCGATTTGATATGTACTAATAATGTAAAGATTTGATCGGGCAAATCTAAGGAACCACTGGTTCGAATTAAAAATATATTTTTCTATTGGTCGCTTAAGGTTATAAAACATCACGCAACCAATGAAATCGAAGAAACAGTGGGGAATGTGGAAAAAATGGAAAATTATTCATCTTGAGGCTCTCTGTTGCATACGTTGCGGTGACTGTTCAAGATACCTAAAGAAAGTGCAGGATAGAATGATTCCTTTTTAAATGATAAAAACAATTTCAGCGACACTATATCTATCTTTTATGGTTAACTTGCAAGAACTTGGGGACGTTAACGACGTCGTGGGGATCAGTTAAGTGAAGCGAAACTTTTATTATATATATTGTACACAATCGCACATTACTTAGGTTTATTTTTAGTAAAATTCGGCGATAGCGTATAGGACACGGCATCTGAGATGGGTTAAGCAACAGCACGGATATTTGTAGATACTAGTTCAAGTCATGCCAGTGTTGTAAAGTTTTTAAAGTTATAAAAACCTTAAATAATACTATAACAGATGCAAAAGGGCCGTCTGCCGACACAAATTATGTTACTTCACATCTATAATGATCGCCCTCTAAATGTCAACACCGAAAATAAACTTTGAAGAGACGCGTGGGACTTTTCCTGATAAAGGTACAGTTGATCTTGGAAGAACATGTTAGAAATCGGTATGCGGATGGTTCCGTATGGTTATCAACAGTGTGGCAGACTTGAACATTCTAGGGGAACCCCCGAATTTTAAAGGATTATAATACGGTTTTTTTAATTATAAAAAAATTAATTAATATAATATTAATAATACGGTAATTTATACTTTGTGTTTTATGAGTTTTGATATGTACATATAAAGACTTGGTCTGGAAATCTGGCTATGAAATGGATGGTAGGAATATCGAAATTCCGTCCACAGATCAGTATAATGTCACTCTGGTCAAGGACCACAGATGAAAAAGATGATTAAACCTTTTTTCGGTTTTAGTCTATTGATTTTCGAATATCCAAAGCCAATATAGATCGGCATCGCGTCTAGTTTAGATGTTATATGGCTGGGGTGTTTCACCTTCCATTTAATGAACCTGGTGCTTCTATGTCCTTCACCATCATAAGAATATATACAGTACTGATAACGATCCGTCTGTTTGTCAGGGACACATCAAAACCCCTTCTTATGTAGGTTTAATAACAACGAAATATTTGACATGAATTTTTCTAACCTAACCTAACCTATTTAAATAAAGCACTTTAACGGTTTAAAACGCGATATATTAGTTAATCTTATTTGATAATGGTTATTAACTTCGGAACAGATGGCGCTAGCGTAGCAATTTTTACTTTGACGTCAGAGACATCCTCCATCTTTAGTCTCCCCGTGACCACGGCTGCTACAAAGCATCCGAAACGTCGGGCCGAAGTTAAACATCATATTCAAAGAAGTTTAACTAGTATAATAAAAAATAACGCGTTTTAAAAGAAAAACATAACCAAAGACCTAGTCTTCTATATCTTTGGATGTAACTACTGCTTCCTTCTTACTTGGTAAATAGCGTTTCATCGAGATCATTTAATCACCAACTTTCCTCGCAAGAATTCCAACACTCCCCGATCTTTATATATTGCACGCTTATCGCGCTAATGACCAGTTACCATCGCGTAGTTATTTCCTCTTCCATCAAAAACGTTGACATCGCCCGACGACACGGAGGGCTTATCGTGTGTGCGGTTGACATTTGGCAACGATCCAGCGGTACACACTCACGCGCAGATCAACCCACACGCATACCGGCATACCCCGATGTTTTAAAAAGCTTGATAATGCCCATGTGTCACTGTTATCCCTATTTTTAATCTAATTTCACCGAGCGAATATAACATCGATTTAAACGAACCGATAGTTAACTGTTACCAACGACGTCGGTCGCGTCCCGTCGTTCTGGCGAGTTCATCTTAAGATTTTTTTTTTATAATTTAAAGAATCATTCTCTGATACATGTTTTTGTGTATCTTGAACCGTTGTTTGTATGTTTGAACGCGCAAATCTCAGCAAATATAGACGTATACGTCTATATTTGAAAATTAGCTTACAAGAACGACGTGAAGGGACGCGACCGACGTCGTGGGAAAAAGGTAAGTTTATAAAGATGGGGTTTGCAAAAACCAATTTAGACGCCCAAAATAACGATTCTCGCAGACGAAGTCGCTGGCACAGGTAGTATTAGTATAGATTGTGACATTGACGATTGTTAAGTTTGTCAATCATTATTTTTCAGTGGAATTGGGTTCAAATCCCGCTGTTTGAAATTTAAAGTGTAGGAATTAATTTTCATCTGTCAAGGTTGATTTAAGGTTAGGCTATAAATAGAGACGCCGAATGTCGCACCAGCTGTCTACGATTATGTGTAACGCGGAACTCTAAAATGGCATTGTTACGACAACTCCGACCTCTATCGATCGGTAACAATGACAGTATAATTCTCGTATGTCTCTCGCGAGGCATCTCGACGGCCATTTATATCTTTCTAAAGTTGGCACCAAAACAGTGACGCAAAGGCTCGCACATATATTTTTTATCTGCGCCCGCGCCGATCGGCGTCTCTTTTTAAAAGGCATAACAGTTTAACGTCGTTTTAAATTGTTCTGTGGTATGGTGCAAGATTGAATGGTTTATTGAAAATGCAATATTTTACTAAGCTTTTTTTGGACTAAAAATGATTCCCGACCAATCAACCAACAAATATATGACAATACAATACAATACATCGTTAGCAGATCGACTACTAAGTCTTCCACGCATAAAGTTAAGTTTTAAGTGACACACAGGGTTTGAATAAGAATTATCTGTAGTTTACGACACATAAATAAGTAAGTAAGTAAGTAGTTAGTAAATTACGACCAGGGCAGGACTTCAACCGGCATCGTCAGCGTTCCATGCTCTCTCACCAAATGAGCTACCGTTTCTATTATCGATTTTTAAATTATATAGTGCCATCATGTGCAATAACATTAAAAAAATATTTAAGTTTTCGAAAAAAAGTGGTACATATTTTAATCGAAAAAGCTTTAACGCATCAAAACGCGAAATTTAAATAGTATATAAGAGAATATGTACTATTTAAATTTCTATAGAATAAGTTTTTTATGTCCAACTATTAGGTCGCATCATCGCTGGCGGCCTATGGTTCCGTAGACGTGAAGCCGTATGATGTGCGGACCGCCCTTGTTGCAGCCAGTTCGCACTTCACGTAAGTTACAAACATATTTTAAGTATTATTTTGTGACAAAGACAGACAAGGTTAGAGTTTACTACTATTTATGATGTACTGTTGGCCTATTTGGGCTTTTGTTATTTGTGTTAAGAGACTGAAACCGAAACGTGACTTTACACCTAATAAGATTTTTATCAGTAGACGGTACTCTGTAATCGAAAGAAATCTCTTAATCCCTACCATATATTTATTAAATTTTATTATCCTCGAAGAAAAACTGAATGTCTATATAATTATTAACAAACGTGTTAGAACCGTTATCGAACATCAAAGATTTCAGTTACCCTAAGCCAAACTATCACTTTAAGCTTTTCCATTAGACCAAAATATTGAGCGGAAATAATTGAGGCCTCAACTGACACCACCTCAATTATCCACTGGTAGATATAAAACTATATATTGTATAAGGATTTAACGCTACTTAAAACGAAGTTACGAGGAGTTATGTACAATATTCGTAATATTATCTATTAAAAACGGGTTTGCCCAAGTTAAAACGCGAATGACATACATAATTTAATAAAATTGGAAAGTCGTTTTACGAATTTTAATTATATTTACCATCGAACAATATCACAATAAACTGTTACCATGGCAACACAGATTTGTTATTACCGTCGAACAACATGGTAAAGTTACGACACGGGCAGGATTTGAACCGGCATTCATAGTGTTCCGTGCTGTTGGTATAACCTATTGTGTTATGTCGTTACTGGTTACCATAGGTTACGATGAAAATTTATAATCTTACTTGAAATAAAACACTTTGACGCATCCGAAACGTCGGGCCGAAATTAAAAATCATTTTCAAATAAATTTAACTAAATATATCGCGTTTTAAACCGTTAAAGTGTTTATTTAAGTATGAAACTATAGACAGTATTTAATCTAATTTTAGTTAGCACCCGAGCAAGTAAATACTCTTTATCTCTAATAAAAAATCTTATTCTTGATAGTTTTCAAAATATTCAGTTTTTATTTGCTCGTGTAAAATTGACATTTTTTATGTACTTAAACAATGTATAATACAATAATATCCACAACTTTCCTTTCAGTTGCTAAAGAAAGGAAACATCTTATTGTGTTACTTTTTGGTTATTAAAATATTTATAAATATATTTTCAGGGCCGATAAAATTCTGAAACAATTCAAAAACAGCGCTGACTACAGAATAACTCCGTACAGCCCGATTAGACATTCTGCTGCTGGCAAGATGGCTTTGTGGTTGGTATCATTTATACTATTTTAGTTTTTATAAAACACAGAAATAAATAAATCATTCTATGTTTATTGTTTAGTGGATCTGCCACTTGAACTGCATATCTAAATTCCCTGTAGATATTCCGAACATAAATAAAACACTTTTAACGGTTTTAAAATGTGAATTATTGACAAGTGAAATTATTTGAACTGCGGCCCGACGTTTTGGATGCTTTGAAGCAGCCGTAGTCACAAGTAAACTACAGGCAGTATCCGTCTTTGGTCGGTTTTAATTTTATCATTATTTGATAATAATTAATGAAAGAGTAAATGTTTTAGTTTGATAACTAAAGTAGTTTTGAGGAGTCTTCTGCATATGGGTTGCAATAATACAAGACTTATCCAAATGCATTTAACAGATAATAAATATTGTCTGTAGTTTACGCGACGAATACACATTTAAATAAAACACTAAACGGTTTTTAACGTGACCACGGCTGCTGTAAAGATTTCGAAATTCGGGTCGCTAAAATAAATTTTAAATAAGTTACCTAATTATTTTCGTGTTTTAAACGAATAAAAGTATTTTCTTTAGATAATAATTGAGCAGAAATAGTATCAAACTATATTACACATAGTATAGAATACTACTTATACTATTTTTAGTACTAATGATAATCTGATTTAAGTATTTTGTTTTTTAGGAGTGGTGCCATCTTAACTACCAGCATTTTCCTATATTTCCTTCATAGGAAGGTAAATGAATGACATCTCGCCCCATTGTGATGGTAATGTGGGTATAGTTACAATCAAGAGAAATATACAACAGCCTTTTTAGATTTAGTAATAAACTTTGTTGAAAACATTAAATGTCTTATTTACTACTAGCTGGCCTGGCAAACGCTCTTTTGCCATATTTCTACCAAAATTTGATTACCACAAAAACAGTCCTTAAAAGATATACATGTAATGTCACGGACATTGTTTTAGATTATTGCAGGTGAAAAATACATATTTTTGGGTTTCTTGAACCGTTTTCGCAGCTTACAAAACCCTCTAAGATAAATAATTTTCCCCGCTTTTACACAGTTCCCTCTGACTTTCCACTTTCCTGACCGCTATTGGTTGCAGCATGATGTTATATAGCCTACCACGATAAAAACTCTAAGCCAGCAAAAATAATTACCACTTTTTAAAATAATTACTAATTTTTAATTACCACCAGTAGCTTTTAGAGATTAGCGCTTTAAACAAAATAAACCTTTAAAGATAAAAAAAAATGTCCGACATTTATCTTTTGAGCTTAATTTACAAAAATGAATGGATGCGACCCACCTCGTGGGCAATAGCTTAAATCTATAACGACGGGACTTTTGCAAAAACAATATTGATGCTCAAAATAAATATTAACTACGCGGACGTAGTCGCGGACACAGCTAGTGTAACAGTAAACATAATTAAACAATTACTTAATGAGACTCGTCATAACACAGCCTCTAATAAATTTAGCGTATAGTGGCCATTTTCAAAGGCGTAGAACGCGCAGACAAAACATCCATTATTCCCGCCAAAATATGTTTATTTACTAGTTTAGAATCTTTAGAAGTACAATTAAACTAGAATGTGTACAGTTAAAAGCTCTAATTATTGGTTGAAGACCGGTTAGACGTGAATATTTTTGAAAATCAATTTTTTCAGTTTACAAATCGTCTACAGTATGTCTGACGAAGTACTTGTAATTGTTATTTATTTTAAGCAAAGTAAACGAATAAGGTTTTGTCTAAGCTCTTATATAGTTCTCATTGGTTCTAGTGTTAATTAGGTCCATTTTTAGGTTTTATTGATCGTTATTGGAGAGTTTTTTACATAAATCGTTTTGATTTCTGGAGTGAATATATACTTTTTGACAATATAAGCACATTGTACATTTAAATAAAACACTTTAACGGTTTAAAACGCGATATATTAGTTTAACTAATATATCGTATCTTGTATGATAGAAAACTATGCTAACTTTGAGGTTAAGGAATTTATTTCATATTAAAATACCTTAGCCATAAAACATCTAAACAAGACGCGTCGTCGACCTCTATTATGGATATCCGGAAACCCAAAGACATCGAAAAGTGTTTAAACTTCATGGCTTTATTTATCTTTGGGTGATTGTTCGTGACCCGGACGGAATTGCAATTGAGTTGGTGCTAGGAATACCAACCATTTAATGTCCAGATTTTCCAGACGATGCAGCATGTTTTAACAAATATAGTATGAAACATTTTTCTGTCAGAAACGCTTTATACAAATTAAATATTTGATTTATTTAGCGACAGCAAATAATTGAATTTTACATTACATTTTTAATTTTATTTTTTATGTTCAGATATAGTTTTAGTATATTCTATACATATTCGATCTAGACCTGTAAAAGAGTTGCTAGACTAATTAATATTAAATAGAGATAAATGAGCTCTAGTTTCGAGATGTATTTAGAATTGATTGTTTGCAAGTGAGTTGTAAATCAACATAAATCACCCGTGTCATAATGTTTGTTCGCGGCGAATCGAATGCGCGAGCGCAGCTGTTGCAATCTGTGTTTGCTTTCAGTTACTCTATGATAGATCTGAATCCATGCAAATTGTTTACAAATCACCTCATTTCGATAATGCATCTATATCTAGAAGACGGGGTTAGTTCAATGAGAAACCGATACATCAGGGCCAGAAAAATATGATCTATAATTAACCAATATAAGTTGCCTTTTAAAACCACACCTTAACTCTGATGATTCAGCATCAGAACCTTGTATCTGGTAAAAGAGATGTCAGAGAAAAACTAATTTCAAATAAATTGTATGTCCGTCTGTCTACACAACCTATTCTCTTTAAGTACTACATAGGACTTTAATCGGATGACAGAGAAAAAAATTAGGTGCGAGAGGTTTAAATTGAATAAAATTCGTCGATAACGAATTCGTTCGTCGACGTCGGACATGTTAGCTTAATTGGTATATGCCAGTTCAAGTCCCTATGTCGTACTTTTTTAATGATAAATAAATTTTAAAATATTTTGTATAGGCTGGACAGCTATAATCGTGAAAAGTTACAAAGCATTCCCTGCATACGAAGTCGCGGGGAAAGCTAGTAAGTAGTGAATAACGATATGTTATTTTAGAAAACCTTTAGAGTTCAGTAAATTACGCTTTCCAACACAAAAAGATAGATATAAAATTTAATTAGCTACCCCAAAGATGTGTATAGGCAAATTTTTGTCTGCCTAGATCCTAAAAGTCAAAACGTATAAGAATTTAGTAAGATACATTGAACACATCTTCATTCGTTCTGCACGTGCCATCTTATTATGATTATGTAAAATGGAATCTACATTATTGACGTTGGCAACTCGTAAAATAGCATCAAATCGCGTTAAGAATAACCGGAATTTCATTATACATATTTTATTAGTCGATAATTCTGGAAATAGCCTCGCAAATAACTATATATAATTCAAGTAATCTAGTAAGATTTGTATTAACATTATTTTTATACTACACACTATATTACGGGTTGTAGTTAAAATTTAATGCTTATTTGTTATAAGTATAAGACAATACAAAGAACAGAATAGACATCATAATTTTGCTAAATAATTATCAAAAAGGCGGAATTTCTCATTATTAATTTTGTAACGAAATTTTGTACTTATTTTTCATTAGAAAGGGGAAGACAAGCATGTTGTTCAAGCTTAACGGAAGGTGGAATTCCTCGGGCATATAACAAGAGGTGTTGATGACCTGGCCCTGATATTCGTAAATCCATAGAATAAAACCGAAACGTGATAGTGCTGATACGGCTTTTCCATCTGTGGACGTTTGTACTGGACGGTATTGCAATGTTCGTAGCACCTATATTATCAAGATTCGTCAATGGAGACACATTTTGTAAGTATAAATACTCGAAGGCTTGGTGAAAACAAACGCACGACCCGATCATTAGCCATCATTGCTCCCATTGGATCAACAAGTCCATCAAAAAGTTACTAATATTAATAAATTACATTTCGCGCAGCATTCAAGTTAGTATGATTGGATAAAATGACTAACTACATTTTTTAAATCTAAAATATAGAATCTAAGACTAAATTACTTGACTGTACCGCGACAGATAGCTACGCAAACATCAAAGGTTTTCCTAGATCGCAATAGGTTTAGTCGTGTCGCCACTTATAATCTGGACGTAGCGACACAGCGCTAATCTCTTGTTAGCCTGCACCCGCGCAATCCGTCATACCTGTCCTTACAGCTATTGTCTAACACAAGTGCCCGGCTGAAAAATTTATTCTATTCAATTTCTTTGGCAGTCGGTCGGCGAGTGTATTTCCATTTGCTCTGGGCGTGGGACGGCTTCCAATATAGCAGGTGACTGACGTCCATTTTTATTAACCGCTGTATTCAATAACTCGGCTATTGTTTTATTGGCTGGTATGTTATAAACCTGGGTTTGCTGAAAAACCAAGCATATTTACTTAAGTAAAAGAGACCAAATAATCTTGAATTAATTACGATCTTCTTGAGAAAGACTAAAGGCAGAACTCGAACCTACTGGTATTGAAGAGTAAATAATAATAAAAAAACTTTTGACTGTGGTAATTTCTTATCTATTTCCAATTTATCGTAGCTGAAGCTTCGTATAATCTGTAGTTTAACACGAATTTATTAATTAAATACTCGATGCCTGATAACCGTTAAAAAATCTATTTAAAAATTTCATAAAGTAGTAAAAGTTTAGTTTAGTTGTTTGCGCCACGTTTCGATTGATCGGTCAGTCAATAACTTTATATATACCAGCCTATTGACGTAGAATTTATTCTTATATTTATATTTTCACAGGAGTGCCTCTAAACATCAATAAAATCTTCAAAAGTTGAGGCCGACTGATGGACGGTTAGAATTTATATAACATTCCATTATAACTCAAGGTTACAATAACTGCCTGTCGCTGATTCAAAAACTTTTACAGTCTGTATTTTTCTTTTCAACTTAAAATAAATACAAATTATATTAGTTTAACAGCATTGAACTATCACAGCGGGAAAAATACCACACAGAATATCCCGTGTCATTTTTTAATTTATTTCACAGATTATAAACGAGTGTAGTTTGACACATTTCTCTTAAAAGCAGTTTGAGACAGAATAATAGTTATCGGACCATATAAATTACTTATTTTTTTTAAAAAAAAACTTATTTAAATAAAACACTTTAACGGCCTAAAACGCGATATATTTTAGTTAAACTTGTTTGAAAATTATTTTTAAAAACGGCCCGACGTTTCGGCTTTTGGTTAGTGTTTTATTTAACTGTGTACTAAAACACACGCGTAAACTACAGACAGTATATAAATTACTTAATCAGATGTGTTAGAAGTTTTTGTATTTGATTCTGCCTACAATAATGTCTATAGTTTACGCGAGTAGTACACATTTAAATAAAACACTTTAACGGTTTAAAACGTGTTAAACTTATTTGAAAATGATTTTTAAAATCGGCCCGACGTTTGGAAGCTTTCACAGACGTCAATATGTAAATTTAACTCATATATCAGACTTTTAGGAGCTTTAAGTATTTTATTTAAATCTGCCTACAATGTTAAAAATTCAATACAATAATTACAACATATCTATAATATACTGTCGGCCGTTATCATAGTATTGATATCCGATATTTCAAATGCTTTTCATCAGCCTCTGATATAACAATAAATAACATTGATTAATCATTATAAATTTTTTCATATTAAATAAATGATAAGTCGTTGATTTTTTTTGTTTTAAAATGTTAACACACTTCGCAGTCATTTAGTTGAGTGTCTAAAAAAGAAAAAAGATTTCAATTAGAAAAAAAATATCTTGCTCCTGAACTTCTCGGCCGATTTTAATGAAATTTTGCATGAATGCACGTAACTTATGCCACATTTTTTTCTGTAAAATTGATGACATTCTGTAGATTATTGTTAAATCACTAATAAATACTACTAATATTATAAATGCGAAAGTAACTCTGTCTGTTTGTCTGTCCGGCTTTCACGCCGAAAGAACTGAACCGATTTAAATGAAATTTGGTACACAGATATTCTAGCGTCTGAGAAAGGACATAGGCTACTTTTATGCTAATTCTAATTTTATACAAAAAAGGGATATTAAGGGTTGAAAAGGGGGATGAAAGTTTGTATGGAAATTCGTGATTTTTTAAGCTAGGACAATGAAACTTTCTTCTTTAATTTTTTGAGAATGGGAGTGAGAGTGGAGTGATGGGAGTGAGTGTATTAGTGAGAATGGGGTGGGAGTGATGTGAGGTGGGACTGTTGCGGCAAGGTAGCACTTAGAACACAGTTTGGCTGCATCGAAGCTTAATGGCGCCTTTTTCGATACATGCATTGTAAAAACTTTTGGTGTACGAAAAAAAGGTAGTAAGGGTTGAATGGAGGCATGGAAAGTTGTGTGGATGTATCGTAATTTATTTTTATAGAACTAACTAGTATTACTAAAAACGAAAGTAACTATTCAACTCAAATAAGCATATAAAAATACACTATACCATGGATATACTTATTATGAATACCTTAATAAGCTCTTTGCAGTGGAACACTTTATTTACACATGTGTCTTATTAAATTTATAAAATAAATAAATAAACTGCCTAAATTATTGAAAATTTCTACCAAAAATAACTACTCCACGTGGACGAAGTCGCAGGCACAGCTAGTGTTATATATATCCATCCGTAACATTTGTTTCCATGTCTTACAGATGTAAACGTTGTTTCCGTGCGTTGCGATGGCCACAAATGACATAATATTTTCTGCTGGAAGCGCAGCATCTGCCAAGGACACGTCACCAGCCGAGCAAGGTCTATTTGCGATCACGGCTATTCTTAACAGCTTACATTGTTTTATTTTAGGCCACTGTCAACTGGGAAGTACAAGTCTATTAGTGGTTTAAGGGTTTTGGCTCGCCGCATCGTTTTTTGGGTTCCGCATGAGAAAATTGAAAAATTTCCACTCTTATTCTATCACCAAGCAAATAAGTGTGAAGCTTCGAATTTTCACAGACACATATATATACATTTACGCAAGTAATACACATTTAAATAAAATGCTTTAAAGTTTAAACGGTGAAAGCGTTTGTTAATTTATTTTTCATATGGGCCGACATTTCGGATGCTTCGCAGCAGCTATGGTCATGAACACACTATAAATGGAATGTACTACGCTAGCGCCATCT
Source organism: Leptosia nina (assembly GCA_963661955.1). Classification (NCBI taxonomy): domain Eukaryota; kingdom Metazoa; phylum Arthropoda; class Insecta; order Lepidoptera; family Pieridae; genus Leptosia; species Leptosia nina. Next base: position 8,567,365 of record CAVLEF010000006.1, on the reverse strand, counting down.
GTTGAATTATATCAGCCCGTAGGTAAGTTAAATGAAAAAAAATATGAACTTTATATAATTCGCGTTTTTAACCGGTTAGTGTCTTATTTATGTTGCCGTTACAAAAAGTAACACTAAAACGGAAATAAATAGTTTTATTTACTTAATATTAAGGTATATTTTTAAATAAACTTATACAAGTACGGCCGGCACAAGGACACACATGTTTTTTAATAGCTGGAACTCCTCTAGCAGAAGTCCAACTCGCGCTTGACCAATTTTTTAAATATTAACATCAAAGCTTGTTTTATATTAATCAAATGACATAGACGCATTTATCTACATTAAAGATGCGCCTACGCCGCGACGTAAGCCATTACGTTTTAATACCAGCTATAACACTTTCCTGGATCCATAGTTTTTACGCAAAAGAAACGGAAATATTTTTAACTGTTATTTAATTTCTTAACCCACCATTATGATGTTTTTATTTGCCTTAGTAAAACCGTGTTTAAGCACGCAGAGGGAAACCTTACGGACTGAGGAATTGTGTGAAATAGTCAACTGACTGATCACTTAGTGATCCTACAAGAAAATATTGGTAAAAATACGGTCAAAGATGATGATAGATGATAGCTGGGGTATTACTTCCATTAAGTGAGGCCCATGCTCGTCAATCCTCTGTCTGTAGTTTATATCACGGCATATGCCGAATTCTTTTCTTCGAAACGATTGCGATAGTACAACAGGTGCGTAACAATGGCATCAATCATCAGCCAGTGTCAGACTTCGAGAAGGTCGCTCAGCTTTTTGTGGAACATTGACACATACTTTATCACGCACTGAAGATATGCAACCTATTTTAAAAGGGCGTTGAAATGTTTTGGTGGCAAGGAGAGTTGGAAAACTAATATTTTCCACATAATTATATGGCATATAATGGCACTATATTAATTAAAAATCGATCATAAATTGAAAATACAACCCGGCCAGGAGTTGAACCGGCATCCACAGTGTTCCGTGCTGTTGCTGTAACCATAGACCGACCTGGTCGAGTTTTAATTTGGCAAGGGGAGTGTTTTAAATTTAAATAAAACAATTTAACGGTTTAAAACGCGAAATATATTAGTTAACCTTATTTAAAAACGGCGTGGTCGCGGGGAATATATTTCGCGTTTTAAACGGTTTATTTAAATTTACTGGAATCCGTTTAGTCATTAGCTTAAGATGTAGACGTTACATAAATCAAAAGGTCAGGTCAAAACGTTTCATAGAATCCCTAATAGAGAACAATGAAGCAGTTGTCGAGAAGAAAGTTGCGATGGCAAGTGTTGATAGCGGTTCTCGAGCACGCTAGATATTCGTATAGAAGTAATGATGCCAATAAATCCTCCATTGAGAGTACATGAAGTATTTATAGTGTGGCGGTCTACTGGGACCTTGGTGAGGTTGCCAGCTAACAAATACATACTATGTACCCCATCATTGGACACATTTTTTGACGGTTTTGGTCCATTGACAGTATTATATGGCTCAGGTTTTTTCCTAACAGTTGTTAGACTTCATGTAGTAAATGTGGATATTGAATATAGAAATATAGAAGAATCAACCGTCTACAAATATACAGATGAAAAAAGTCAGTCTGGATGTCATGTACACTAAGCCAAATAGGTTATCGACGCATCTTATATGGCTGGGTTAATTCACAATCTATCTATATGTCGTTTAGAAATTAAATCAGAATTTTTTCAACCACCATATACACCCCATAGCAAAAAGGCAACGGACAGTAGGTAAGCTGTTGATGGTAAGTTCGGGCGCCGTTTATAGACTTTTTCACTTCGGACGCTACTGAAAATTTAAGGCTTTGTAAACTGCCTTTCTAAACAAAGAAAGACTAAAATAACCTAATATACATATAACTGTACAAATGTGAAAATACACAAGGCTTAAAAATTTAACAATCGATCCTGAAACAGGTCATACAGCATAAGTTTACAAACACCTGGTTTTTCTTGGAGGCCCCTGGCGCCACCGCTTTTAGAGAAACAATTAACAAATAAGCGTCAAAACAACTTTAAACTATATTAACAACATAAAGTATGAACAAATCCTGATCTACATCAAACACACATACTTTTAACATGACTTAATTTTTTTTTCAATACAAAAAATAAAAGAAAATTTAAATTAAATTAGTGTAATAATTTAAAGGCTTAAGATACACAAAATCTTAATTTAATTTACTGATCTAAAACTTCTTACATAATTATATAATGAGTAGAGTTGATTGAGTGCAGATGTTAAAGAAATAAGAGAACATGACAGCTCAGTATAGACTCAGCGTGTAGTCCGGTCATTTCAACGATGACTGGACAACACGCTGCGCTGCAAAAGACCTTGAAATTAAGCAAACAAATGGAAAACTCTTTCTTAATTACTAATTTGATTGGTTTCTGGTTAGAAAAACAAGTAAAATTGCACGCGTGGGTCGATACCGTCACTTGTTTTATTGGAGATATCTACGGCGGTGAACAAAAAGGAATTTTCAATACGTAACACGTTTTTCAAACATGCAAAATACATTTTTAAATTAGTAAAATACCGTTTCAATTCAGTGTCCTATTCACTGATGGGTTCTTTTACAGGCATCTACTTTTTTACAGGTTTTTTCACCGAAACAATTTATTGTTTTCCTGAGATTCGAACGCCGGACCTCTCGCGCTAAACGCAATGGTAGGTAATACGTTTAACCATATGACTAGGGGCAACGAAGTTCGTTTTGTGTAAAATAATACAATAAAAATACAATAATTGCGTCCTTAATCTATATCTATAATCTATAATATAATACTAATATTATAAATGCGAAAGTAACTATGTCTGTCTGTTTGTCCGGCTTTAACTCCTAGAGCCTGAGAAAAGACATTTTTAATGCCAAAAAAGGGTTGATAAGGGCTGAAAAAGGGGATGAAAGTCTGTATGGAAATTCGAGGTTTTTGAAGCTAGAACAATGAAACTTTCTTCTTTGGCTTTTTGGGAATAGGAGTGGAAGTGAAAGTGGGAGTGAGGAGTTCGAGTAGGAGTGATGTGAGGTGAGAGTGTTGCGGCTAAGTAGCTCTTAAAACATAGATTGGCTGCCTTAAATGCGCCTTTACATAAATTAATAAACAGCCTAAATAATTAAAAAAATCTATCCGAAGTCACTATTCCACGCGAACGAAGTCGCGGGCACAGCTAGTTGAAATATATATGAAATTTCGTATCGCGTCTCGAGCAAACAATAAATGTTCCCAGTTGGGAAGTAGTGCACTGGACGTCTTACATTTTTACAACATCCGTTTGCCATAAATACTAATCCGATGGACTCGCAGCGAACTATGAAATTAACATAAAATATAAATCATAACCAATAGCCGTTAATTTTTACGATCCTTTAATAGTTCTTCTTGAGGAACATTTTATTATGTTCTTATTGACATTGGGCTTTTTATAATAAGCACACCCGTTATTACATTATTTTAATTAACATGTAAGCATTTTAAATAATTTTCCACATTTCCGCTTATATTAGTCGCAGCGTGATGTCTTATAGCCTAAAGTCTTCCTCGATGCTTTAACAGACACCAAACAAATTCCAAAGTACCGCAAAGACGGGACGTAAAGTTAACCTTCAACATTCAGAGTTTCAAATAGTTTAAGATGATTTATTTAAGTGTGTATAAATACGACATTAACCTGGAAACTATAGTAGCGAAGTCAGGAAGCCATGCGTGCAATCAAATTATTACATCCAGTATCCAAACAAACACGTGCAGAAATATCTAATTTTACAGCCAAGGTGAGTGCGGATTATTCTATGCAGGTTATGTAATAAATGGGCAAAGATGTTCCCGTTCCTCTAGTCAAACCCAATAAGGTTTGAAAGAATACTTTGAAATGCCTCTCTGATTATATGATAGGGATGTAGCGTTCGAATTTAAAACACATAATTATTCCGTTAAAATTCCAGATTTTCCATATAATATATCTAAATAGTTTGAATATAAGAAAATTATTTTTTTTTATCATTGTCTGATTGAAAAATATAATTCCAGATTGCCATAACCTGTGGCTATTGCAGCTCAGAAAATTATTACAAAATAACGTATAAATAAGCAATTGAATACTTTAATATTTTTTCACATGTTATTGCACATGATGGCACTATATAATTTAAAAATCGAAAATAAATTGAAAAACATTTTCGACTCGGTCAGGACTTGATCCGGCTTCGTCAGCGCTCCGCGCATATATCGATAAGTTGGAAAAATTCGACGATAAGGTGTAGGACTCGGTAGCTCAATTGGTGAAGCCGGTTGCCGGTGCCGATGCCGGTTCAAGTCGAAATTTTTTTCAAGACATTATCTCATTCTTCGTCTACGTCGGCCGTAGTTAAAAATATATTTTAAACAAGCTTAAAATTTTAAATTCGTGGTTTTTGAAGCTAGAACAATTAAACTTACTTCTTTGGCTTTTTGGGAATAGGAGTTAAAGTGGGAGTGAGTGTAGGAATGAGAGTGGGAGTTAGAGTAGGAGTGATGTGAGGTGAGAGTGTTGCGGCAAAGTAGCACTTAAAACATAGATTGGCTGCCTTAAGTGCGCCCTTACATAAATTAATAAACAGCCTAAGTAATTAAAAATTCTACCCCAAGTCACTATTCCACGCGGACGAAGTCGCGGGCACAGCTAGTCATTATAATTCTACAAAATCTAATCACTTGTGCAAAATAACCTAATCACAGTCTCGTGTTAATTTCCAAATAATGTTCCGGAATTGTGATGTACAAGCTGTTAAACCGCGTACATTAATTACTATATGATTTAGCGTATTGGCGTGAAACGTATTTAAATAATGTCGGTATTCCGAGCGAGGTTTATTTTAGCACTATTTCAAGAACGATCTTGATATTATCAATCTCATTGGATCAGCATTCAGCACCTTGATGCACACTATGAAAAACGTTTGTTTGGAACGTGTGGGTGGGAGAGGAAACCAGAATGAGAGAACCAGAACCATCAACGTCTAGGATAATTTTGTCTAATAACTACATAATTATATTGGAGCTGTCATCTAGTAAGCAATATATTATTTTTATGTTGGACCGCTAACGCTACTAGTCCATACCGTCACCAAACAACAAATATTGTACATTTTTATCACCTCTTATTCTTTTTTATGATAGAGATAACAAAATACACTTTACACTTAGGTATTGTTTAAATACATTTAACGGTTCAAAACGCGAAATATATCATATTAAAAAACCTGCCAAACCGGTACGAAATTAGTAGACCCTATCAATGATATGAAAATGTGAGAGTTTCCGACTTTCGCTTGCGACCGTTTATTACTTAAAGACGGAAGGACCTTCAAGGTTTGTTTTTGACACCATCGACAGGTGGCACCACTACCAGACTCTGATGTATGTCATATTATATATTTAAGCGTAAACATTTATAGTACTGGGATAATATAGGCAGAGTGGCTTAATAATAAAAAACATGACTTTCAATAAGGAGGTAAATAATAATGCGCAAATAACTTAGGCGAAAATGGGTTTGTAAGAATTATGGTAACAATTTTTGGTCCCTGTGCTCTTATAGATTACCATTTTAGACTATAAAAATATAAACAAGTCAATTCAAAAAATTGCAGTTAGGCTACTATGCCTCTAGCGACCTCATATGGTTAAGGTTTTTTTCACCTGATTTAAGGCGACGCACATGTATTTATTTATTATAGCTTTATTATTTAGCAAGAATAGTGATAGACATAATTTTCACTTAAGAAATAAGGATAAAATACCTATCCCCAGATATACGCTTCATTAAATAACAAATTCATTTGCGGGGAATTGTACAGTTGAGGTTGCAAATTTATAAATAAATATGTTTTAAAAAATCATAAAATTTAGATTGTCTCAAAAGGCGTATTATTGTTTGAACGATTTTTTAATGACAAAGATGACTGGCAGTGATGTGAATTGCTTCTTAGGTATATTTCATAAGACATGTTTAAAAACGTCGGACTGAGTTTCTTGGGTGTTCTTCTCGACCATGTTGCTCTTTGGAAAACTCTGTAGAATCACGAACACAGACATAGAAACATATTTTGACGAATCTAAATACCTAATTTTTTTTTTTATTTTAAAGAGAGAGAGAGAAAGAGATTTTAATACATACGACATAAAAAACAATAACCACCCTAAACCCAAAAAGTCTTCCGTACTTATACCACAAAGTTTCGCTCTTTATCTCAATTTAAACGCGGAAATGACCGAAAAATACATTGATTTTGTCAATAGCTAACAGCTGTGATCGTTATATAGGATAGTTAATCACACGAAAATTGTACACACCTGTAACATCTACGACTTCTCCCTCATCCGTCTTACATTTCGTGCGTCGCGTCTATCTTGTACCTATTCATTACGCCTCTTGCCAAACCTAATTTAAACTATGAAGACATTTGTTTTTCTAACCGGCCAGTGGCTCAATAGCATTGCGCTTGAGTGGGTTATGGATTCGAATCCTGGATTACCAAAGTCTTCGATCGTCAAGGATAGACGTCTGTATGTATTCCAGGTTTTTAACAGACACAGAAATTTGTCTTTCTTAATTTAGTAAATGTCCATGTGTGTCATGATCCCCCATGCCCCACAAGGGGAAACAATACTTTACTATGTTAGTAGATAAATGCAGAAATCGGTTCTAAATTTAAAAATAAGTACGTCAATAATGTTGAACTACGGCGTTAGATAACACTATTGCCTTTAATTTATTTTCATTGTTAATAATCGTAGGGAAAGCATTATAGCATATGTCATATTATTATTTTCTTCTTCAAAATACAGTCAAGCATAGTTAAATATTTATCACCGTTGAAACTTATACAAAAATATAACATTTTGCACTTAAAAATACAATCCTTTGAAGATTTTCCACCAGAAAATCTATAAGCATATGGTAAGTGCACTTTTCGACACTTCAGAGAACTTTTAAACAAAGCCGAAAACATTAGAACAATTTTAGGCTTTTTATTATCATTTGTTGAACTACAATATATTCTTAAACACTTTTGTCTTTTTGATGTTATATTTCACGAATGTATGGGAATTATGCCAAAGCCTTTTAAAATTAATTATTATTTTACGCAGCGGTGAAGTGGATTTTTTATTATAACAGCTTACGCTGCCGCGGTTCTATTCTTGGTCGAGAATATTTACGACCGTTTGATTTCCCGCTTAATCTTACACGTAACGTCTTTAGTTTGTTCCGCAAACTAGCTAGCGAATTATTGACCTTTGTAAGGGAAAAAGATACCCATAGAGACCTTTCCTTATTTTTTTAATAGCAGAGCTTGAGTTTGCTTGATGGAGGGAAACGCCTCAGCTAACTAGCTATAACATGTTAATAAGTTATTCTGTGGTTTTGGACTTTGGAAAACGAGACAAGACATTTCCTTAAACTAAAACACACTGCGGATTTTCCATTTGTGGTCCAGTTTTAACGGTTTAAAACGTGAAATATATTAATCAATCTTATTTACAAATTATAACTGTCCCGTGACGAATGCTGCAAAGCACCCGAAACGTCGCGCCGTAGTTAAAATAAATTAAAATATTTTTTTGAACCGGTAGTAATATCGAATTTCCTTTCGTATTAAAAATGACTGTCCTCACATGAAGAATCCATACAGTTACAGAAGTTTTTAAATATCCAAAGTCACATAGGGCAGCGAATCTTGATAAAAATGTACATTCTTCGCCTTTTATCAAATAAATCATGCTTGTTTGTCTCTGTATGATTATATAAATATTATAAGCTGTCTAGTTTCAATACAATTTGGTTGTAATATTAGCATCGATATATTGGTAAGTAGTAACGAATTTATCTCATTGATCTTGCAAATCGTACACAAATATTTCCGGTACGAGCGTCGATTTCAAATATTATTACTCTACGTATCAATCCAGGCTTGTTGGGGCATCAAAGATTCGTTTCAAACAAGAATATATAACCGAACAACACGGGAAGTTCAACACAAACAAAATGGACAACGTGAAAAAACAACTAGCGCATTAAGCCAACCGTTTCTCAGAACATTCGAAACGTTCACGGATGACGGGCCTGCTAGCCAAATGCAATATGTTGCTAATGTCGGGTCAAACATTTTTCTAAATCATTTTATATTTTTTTCTCAAATACGTTTAACATCTGGAAATATTTAAAGTTAGTTAACCATTTACTATAGTTCAAAATAAAGTAAACCTCGTTCTTGTCTATCCTTTTCTGTAAAGAAAAGAGATGTTATAGCAACTTGACAGATGAACACAATAACAAATCACTCTTCTATTTAAATAAAACTTCTTCGTTCGGGAAGGGCACGCATATGCCCATTAGAAGCTTTTTTATAAGCCATATAGTTTCCTTTTGTTTCTAGTACTTGAATATATCCATGTGCATTGTCGTATTTATTTCTATACATTTTACTTTTACTTAATGATAAAATTATTATTAAAACAGATAAACCATCTACGAGTAAGATGAAGACAAAACAATAAACAAACGTTGTTGATCAATTTTACAGTGTAGAGAATAACTAAAATAAAATAACGGAAATATGAAACGATTGTTTGTTCATTTATTTCGTATATATGACATTTGGCGCGAAACTTACAAATAAAAGTGTCAAATTGATTCCCCCGTCACACGCTCCACCAACCGTAGCAACGAGACAATACAACACCACAGATTATAAATCAAAATCAACATCAATCACCGCTTTCGTATTCTTACGTAACAGCACATAAATCCGACACTCATCCAATCAGATTAATTAAACAGAGCTGATGAAACGGGATTGCGACATACCACAGCGTAAATGTAAAAATACACCTCAAGCCAGATGGTTCTGTAGATATGGACATCAATTTCTGTATAACTGCGACTGCAGTAACAAAATGACCTTTCCTACCTTCGTATTAAGGTGTATAATCCCCTATAGTGCTAAGATAGTAGGCGTCTGAAAAGCGTAGGAAGAACAACTTGGAACCACGCCAAGATTCACCTGCCGACCCTACTAGTAACGATAAAAGCCGAATATTATTTACAACTGTTTCAAGCATCGTTTTAAGAAGTAGGTAAACTGTTTAAACATTAACTAAGAGATGATGAAGAGGAAAAATATGCGATCATCATTTACTTCATCGAGAATCAAAAGTAAACATCTTTCATAGCAGAAACGCTACAAATTTACATGCGTCTATGGATCGAACCATTTGTTTAAATTTTTAAATGTTTAAATAAAACACTTTAACGGTTTAAAACGCGATATATTAGTTAAACTTATTTGAAAATGATTTTTAACTTCGGCCCGACGTTTCGGATGCTTTGCAGCAGCCGTGGTCCACAATCCTAAACGTCGGTCGGAGTTAAGTCATTTTCAAATAATTTTAATTAAAATATCGCGTTTTAAACCGCTAAAGTGTTTTATTTAAATGTGTACTACTCGCGTAAACTATAGACAGTATTTTTAAATGTTTCGAAAATGTGAGCGGGGTCTTTCGATGGATTATCTTCCTCCGAAATGTTTTACAGATTTTGATAAAACTTTGTAATTACTTTACATTTTACTTACTTTTTCAATTGTGATTGAGAAATTGTTCTCAATATTTCATCTTATTCGTTTTTTTTTATTATAATAAAAATTGCAATTTTAATTTTATACTCACAATGAAACAGAACGCAACACTGTAGTCATAGGTTTAAGTCCCATCCAAAATAATGAAATCTAATATTGAATATATACAATTTCAAATTATTATGTACGTATGTTTTTACAATTCTTAGTTTTCCTTATCATATACATTAATGCTAATAATAAGTGAAAAAATACTTTTCACACTTGATAACATGGCAACTCAATGTCTTTGAAGGACAAACTCTAGCTCGTTCACCTTCTACAAATTTTGCGTATTTTTAACTCGATCTCTAAAAATATTACTCGTGTCATTTTGAAAATTAATCGTTTCTCGACAGACAACGTCGTGTAGCAATCCAGTCTTCGTGATTTGGACAAAGATATCATAATTGCCAACAAACGACCTTTTTTATGTTTCTATAGAAAAAGTTAATTGTAACATATTGAAATTTCGCTTAAGTTATATTAAATCTGAACATATAAGTAATGAAAATGTAGCAAAAAAGGTTTGATAAAGCAAAGCTTATAAAAGTATTTTGATTTATATATTAAGTTAGATGGATGGATGACTGCCTCTGTTAGTAAATTGTTAAAGGTGTTGCCTAGTATAGTGTTAAGTACGGTACGATCGTGGATTCGAATCCTGGAAAAACTAATTATACTGATTAGCTACTTTGCTGTGAATAAAAACGAGCAGTGAAACAGTCACAAATGTGTTCGTCCCTGGGTCACGGGGTAAAATGGGATTTAAATAAAAATAGGAACAAACACAAAACATATAAAGAATCATGCTATGTTATAGGAAATATAGAAAGGATTATATTATCAAGTTAAGATTATTGATATTATTTGACTTTTAAATAAACCACATTTAAAACACGGAATATATTAGTTAGTATACTAGGTTTTTTTTAATTTAGATGTTTCGAATTTGTAATGACGAATGCTAGAAACAAAATTACTGAATACTGAGAGGCTATTAAAAATTGCTTTAGCATTTCAAATCTTTATCAATGACGTAGTTACATAGCTCACGGTTAATTCAGTTTTCTGACAAGCGATTCATAACATTTCACCGTTTAGAAAACGGCCATTTTAAATCAGTATGCATCATATCGTACAACACAGTGACATGACGAGCGGATCTAAACATCTAAACATTGGTTCATGTCTAAAAATAAGTTCAGTTCGGTTAACAAAAAGCTTCATTTTCGTAAAAAGCTCCGGACGTCTTTCCATGGACGGACGTCCCTTTAATATAACCCAGACGCCAAGTAAAACACGGAAAATTTACAATTTACAATTGTCGTTACCCTTAGGATTACCATATCTGAAAATACTAACAAAAAATAATTATAATAAGACAATAGATCACTTTGAGATCTTAAATAACATAACTGCTGTTAGGCCTATGTGAGGGTAGACAATTTTTTGTGACCGTTTTATTGTTCGCTTTATTTACAGGTAAGTAAGTAGTAATAAAACATTTTGTAACAGCTTAAAACGTGAAATATATTGTCTTATTTATAATTAATTTAAGTAAGTAAGCAGCAGATCAGAATTGTAAGCTATGTAGATGGAAACAATTTTATTTACTTAAGATAAAAAGAAAAAGAAGTTGTCTTGGTTTCAAGACAACTTCTTTTTCTTTTTTTATATTTGTGCATCGATTAAATTTTGATTTTTGAATTTTGAAAACAATTTTCATTAACACGTTAAGTGCTAGATTATTTTAAAACTTGTAGTCGGTGCGTTTGAGACCTTTTAGAACTCAAAGCCATGACAAATGGCAGTGCGTATCAAACGTACACATTTTCTGTAAGTACATTTTATATTTTACTCCGTTATACACATATATATACACAGAAATAAAGAAGTTACGTACGTATACAAAGAGATTAAACATTTTTGGAGTCAGATGACAGTCCCTTGAGACATCCTTTAAGATGTCTAAAGCACTGATCTTATTAAACTTTTTATTCGATAAGATCTAGTCGATGTCAATGCACTTAACCTACGTAACACATAAAAAAGTGTTGCCAATTTACGTTGAATATTTTTACGACTACAGCTGAGAACGCTTACGACACATTACGTAATTTAGATCGTGCCATTATTGAAACAGATTCAAAATCAATTAAAACTATTGTTAAAGAAAAAACCGTATTTTTCTGAAGAATCTTTTTATCCTTATATTTATTGAGATTATACAGTATCCAATTAACTCTAGTAGAATTCTGAATCTTTTAATATTAATAAAAACACGAAGCCGTTACCATTGACAAGTTACCATAGTATAAATAGAGATAATGTAAACATACAGACTAAATACAGTGTCGATCTTAAATACTACAGATAGTTAATATACTAATATATAAAGCCTAGGAGTTTGTTTGTTTGAACACGTTAATCTCAGGAGCTACAGGTTCAAAATTAGATTTTTTTGTTGGTTAGAGCATTTGTCGAGGAAGGCTTAAGGCTCTAAAACATCGCCCTGTGACTAATACAAGCGAAGATACAGCGATAAATGCGAAAAAAAACGTGAAAATTATTTCTTAAGTGCGCCCGTTGCGTATGCTGCGAAGTGTTTTAAGAAACCCAAATAATGTATAAGAAATAATGATTTCTCTGTAAATGGTCTAAAAAATGAGTACGGTATTATTTGTCTATCTTTTAAGATTCACTTGCAAGAACGACGGGGCGCGACCGACGTCGCGGGTAGCAGCTTGTATTCATAAAAATGTTTGAAAAAACAAATTTGGTTTTCAAAAATAACTATTCTACGCGGACGAAGTCGCTGACACAGCTAGTATATAAAGTATTATAAAGTTATTTTCTCAATAATATTTTTATTCTTATACGCGGAAATGTTAAATGTTCGCTTAAAATAGAGTGCTACGCGTCGTAGCGGGCCGTACTGCACTCGAGCGACATATTTGTTCTGAAGTTGTCGTTTCAAATCATATCTAAGTAAGTCTTTGTTTATATATTATACTGCTCATAATATTAAATACATGTTTTGTTAACTAAAGGACAATTACGATTTCTTCATGATATAAATATTGGGATTTTGGAGAAATCTTTGATAGAATAACAAAGAAAATATATTTTACCTGTTTGTATATTTCTATAGAAAGCGACAGTAATATTCTTTTCAATGGTGTGTGGTAATTGCTTATTTCTTTAAAGCTCCAGCTCATTGTTGATATATTCAAAAGTACTTTATCTAAAATTAAGTAGTTACTAAAATCTATAAGTTTTTGCCACGAATTTATTTTAAAAAATCTATTAAACTTACTAAGTTTATCATTTATCTTTTCACTTTTTATGTCTCGCATATTTTTCGAGGATTGACTTTAAATTGACTTCATTAGTTTTTAACACGTTTTTGTTATAAAAGTGCATTAATTACAATACAAAAGCGATAATTTTTGCAGTACATTGAATATTACAAAGTTTATCAGTTTTGTATCTCACATAGTAATTAGAACCACGATCATAATTGTTGCCAGCATCAAAAATTGCAAACTGCGCGTTTACACAAAATTAGACCCTAAAACCTGGAAATAGGGGTTTCAGTTGTGTGAAATTAGTATGTATGTGATAGGAGAGATGTCACTGCTGGCAGCTAGCCCGACAGCCCGCACCAAGATTATAAAAGGGGGCGTAATTTTGCTCCCACGCCCGGCCCGCCGTTAACCAGACGCTCTCCTCATGGGGCGCGAATACCTCCTCCGATAGTACAATAAAATATTACTAATAAATTAATGTATATTAATTAATAGTGGGACCAAGTGATAGTGATACGGTAAGTTTGTTTTGTACGTGACGGTGTTACCTCGGACTGTGAATTGTGCAAATTGTGCAGTGTTGCCATGTAACATGGATTTTTATCGGAATAAGTGACAGCGGATCGAGATCGTGGGACTAGTGTTGCTAGAAGTGATTTTAATTAAACTAAGTTAGTGCTTGTTGCGTTCAATTCTTGCAACACTAGTTCTAACACGGGACTCGTTATGGCACTTCATAGCTGATCTATGAAGACTTACTGCTATATAATAAAAAAAGCGCTAAGAAATCCTAGGACAATATAATATATTATAAATAAAATCTTTGGGTTTAAAGAGGAAAAACTTTACTATACAAATCAGCTTAGCTATTTATTTGCTTTTCAGTTCTTTGGAAAACTTATTTAACTAACTGGTAAATTTGGGCCATCGATGTCTTGTCAATTGTCAAGTAGTCAAAAACCATATAAAATATTGAGATAGTTTGTTACCCATTGGGTACTTATCTTAGTTATATCTATCAATAAATGTTTATTATTGTAACAGTATTTCAAGAACCTAAGCTCCCCACTGAGTTGGCTGTTCGCCATTACTCATTAGAAGAGCGTCACCATTTTTATTTAATAATTTCTAGAAAATATGATTATAAGAACTGAAAAAATCCGTACCTAATAATCTTGATAGAGGGAAAGTTTATTAAACTATTTTTCTGTTTAGAATCACTTGGTACTCTGTGGAAGTTTGTATTTCTTCACTTACATTAAGATGAACTATTGCCAGACCTTTGTCTTCCAGAATTATTTGCCCCTAAATTGAATGAATTGTTTTTTACCACAAAGGTGCAGTCATAATTTATTTTCTGTTTTATAAATGGAAAGGAAAAAGATTATCAATAAAAGAAATTCACAATCTACCGTATCTTTAAAATATTAAATAAAGACGAGTTCAAATAGAGAGTAATTTTTATTGTTTTTATGCTTAGACGTCATATAATAAGAATAATCAAAACTCAAATCTCAAAAACTATAATATATTTATGTAACATAGACTTACAACGCACCGACGTTGCACCGGGGTCTACTATAGTTCCCCTTCTTTAGATAGTATTTGTTAACGGTCAAATTACAAAGAGCAGAGAGTTATCACTAAATTATGAGTGATCAAACGCGTCACAACGAATACCTTTTAATCCCTTCTACGCTTTCGCCAACTGACAAGTCGTGGTTGCCAAAGTAGATGATTACAACACTCTCAAGCACTATAATTCTATTTCGATTATTACCTTCGCCTGTTTATTTCGAATGACGAATAGCCTTACGTTTGCTCTTTGATAGCGCGTACGCAATAGCGTATTCGGGCTCGTTACATTATCTAGGAATTTTAAAAGCTTGTTTTATAAGTGTAGATTTCCTCTATCTATTCGCAGATACATGATACAGCTTTCAATACACCCAGCAAATTTATAGAGTAAGGTGAATAGGGACGTTGTGTCAGGTTTATTACTGGATACGTCTATAGAGGGTTAATAAGATTCTCCTGTTGCTCTGTTTACACGACAAAGCAAATAAAATACAATCAACACGTCATAGTGTTTATAGTTGTTGCGTGTTTGAAGTACTGAATTAAACCACCATGAATAAGAACTTAATTTTGAATGACGTAGCCATGTGGAATTTTCCTCGCATAATATACAAAAGAAGCCATTCTTCTCCTCTGATGTCTGAAAACGAGCAATAAAAACGTACTTCACTCGAAAACGCATTAAAATTCACAAAGAGACAAAATTTATAGATTACACACAGTTGTTTCGATTTATTTTCTTTATGGATATTCAAGAAATGATAATTACCAACGGGGAGAACATGCGATATTTATATTCTGTATTCAATGCGTTTTTTATTCCAGCTACTGAAATAGATGTTAACATTGGCATTCAACTGTTTCTCTGATTTTCTATTTTCACTCGCCGAATATATTTCCACGGCTTCAAACACAAGGCTGACATTTTTTACGTCGCTCGCCGGAAAAACGTTTATATGAATATTTCGAATCTCATTATACATTATCTATGGGATTTTATCCAATATTTAAATCATAACCGCTATTATATCGTTACGAATAGAAATATTGTGCACAGATAAATATACACTTTATTGAGTCAATTGGCGTGATTGATATTATTTGTATTTTACTCATATGTGAAAAATATAAATTTTGAAGTAATGGTTACTAATATTATTCGTTAACGAATGATTGTTTTCTTGGCTTAGGTAAGTAGGCGGCAAAACAAATTTGAAAATAAACTTACTCTTAACACAGTCGTGTCATAAGTATTATTACTATGGCAAGTATATTTTATAGTGCACAACATTTAAAACAGGCTGTTAAAAAGTAGCTTATTATATATCTTTTTTAATGTTATCGAATCCTGAGTACTAGTGAATTAATACTATTTTTTTATATCCCACATTTTTGACAAACATAGATGTTTAAAGTATTGAAAATAATACTTTAAAGCTAGGTACTTATAAAAAATCCTTTCCACGTGTTTCGATCAGTTTATTTATAATCAACAAGCAAATAATAGTATCCCACATAATCATGTTATCAGCGCCATCTATCTGATGGATTTGCTGAGAGGGAAAAAAAATAATAAATGATAAATAAATAATAGTAAATTACAGAGGACTGGAATTGGATACAGCTATAAACTTAAAATGTCTGTAGTTTACGCGAGTATACACATTTAAATAAAACACTTTAACGGTTTAAAACGCGAATAAATGCGGCAAACTGATTATCCTAATTTCACACCGCCGTTTCGCCCCTCACAGGCTTTAATCCCTGGAAGTTTTTGACCTGCACGGAAGTATCCTCTAGACTTATATTACCAAATATGTTTAAATAGCTGCTCCGGCAAACGTTGCTTTGTTATTTGCAAGATTAATATTGATACCACTCTAAGCAATCTTTGGCAATAATGCACTATTAGATAACTTTAAAACGGCTTTTGTAAGAAAATTTTAAAATACAGGCATATACTGTTGCGGACAACATAATAGACTATTTAAGATCATTTGAAGACGAACCACTCTTTCATACATATTTAACCGTTTTTGCAGCGCACGTAAGTCCTCATACATTATGACCAATCTTTCCACATTTCATTTGCCCCTCATGGTCGTAGCGTTCCTCGATAAAGAGTCTATTCAACACAAAAATACAATTTCAATTCGAATCTTACTTCTTGAGATAAGCGCTTTTATTCAATCGCTTCAACTTTATAATATTAGTGTACTAGAGATAATATATGTATAACATACAATTTGAAAATTAAATTGGTATTGGTGGGTTTTTTTCACATATATCAAGGCCCTATGCTGACAACTGGTCCAATAACGATTAATATAATATAAATGCCATCCCGTCTGTCCGTTGCGGTTGTCATGTGGTAAATTATACAGACGCATAGATCATTGTCAAAAGACGTCCATCTCTGCCAGAAAGTGTCCTATATCTATCGTGTCCTATACGTATCGCAATGTCGAACTGTCGGCCACGCTCCAAATCTGTGAGTCTTCAGTAGCCAAACAATTTCAATACTATATGCTCAGGGTCCTTTAGTATACAGCTGTTTGTTAGAAGACGATCCATTTTATAAAATTCTCCTGGTCCAATATTCGTACGTGAACTGCTTCAAAATGGCTGCACTGAGTTTAATGAAATTTAAATAAAACACCTCTAACGGTTTTATACCTGAAATATTGACTTGACTTGTTGGAATGCGTGGATGCAAAACAAATTCGGGACGTAGTAAATAAGTCATCTAATATGTTGGCCGCTTCTTTAACTATATGGTTGAACGTGTTGGCTAATTGCTTTAAGAGGTCCTATCGTTGAATCCTAAAGAAACAATCAATGGATTGTTTAGTTCGGGTAGGGTAATCGATGAGTGAAATGGGCACAGAAATGTGTTTGCCCCATGCCCCTAAGGGGGAAACGGGATTTTAGTTTTGTTACTAATATACTTCGCCGTTGTAAACCCTTAAAGGTGTTTTATTTATACTACGCGCGTAAAATGCAGACGGTACTTCGTGGCACAGTATTGTTTCACACTTACGATAAGTTAAGAAATAAGGTATATGGCCAAAATAAGATTGCCATATAACATTTATATTGGTTATACAAATTTAAGGCATTGATGACTTGTGTGGTACTTCAACAAAAATACAATTTCTATTGATAACAAATAAGTCTTACAAAAGACACAAACATATAAGGATTACTTTCCTTACGACAAAAAGTCTAGAGAAAACAAAGCTTGTATTGCGGCATTTATACTCATTAACGTAAAGGAACATGTCATTTGAAATTCTGCTTAAATAAATTATGATTTGTATCCCCATGACCTCGGCTGCTACAAAGCATCCGAAACGTTGGACCGAAGTTAAAAATCATTTTCAAATAAGTTTAACTAATATATCGTGTTTTAAACCTTTGAAACTAGAGACAGTATTTTATATGTATCTTGTTTAAAATGATCACTAAGTTTATAATTGTAGATATATGTAACTGCAGTTTCAATAAAACAAGGTTGTCTGTCGTTTGCGCGAGTAGTACAAATTAATTTAAAACACTTTTAACTGCTTAAAACGCTAAATATATTTTGTTTACAATCGTGGTCACAAGAAGACTGCCCCCCGGTGACCGCGACTACTCGCTCTTCGGCCGAAGTTAAAATAAAATAAAAAGAATTTAATTAATATATTTCGCGTTTTTAATCGTTCAGCATGTTAATTTAAGCTTATTAACTATTACCTATCATATTTATTCTACTGACAGTTCCCATATTATTACACTAAGAATATTGAAAAGAAGTATTTCTTGTTTAGTCGTTTTGTTTTTACTTTTTAGGTTGTGTTACATTATATAGGTTTTTACACAATATACATTCCATTACACATAAGATGAATCTTCACTTACATAATCCTTACGTAGAACGTAATGTTTGCATTCCATGTTGCTAGCCAAATTCTTAAATCGCAGAATTGTTTCTTGAAGACGAAGAAAACTAATAGTTTATCAAAAGATACATTTCGTATTTTTTTTATATTAAAAAAAGCACTATTTACTAATTATTCTAAGTCATTATAATAAATTAAATAAATAACAATGTAAAAAGTTTTTCATATGCTTAATATATCGCCAGTAAATCTTGAAAAAACCATAACCTTACAACAAGGTGAGGGTCAGCGAAATCCCTGGCCCTGAGCCGGGAGCGAAATATTTGGTCGAGAAACGGTAGGTAGGTTACGATCAAAAAATACACCCGATCTAGCTGGCCTTTATACACCGGTAAGACAAAAAATCCAATTAGCATATAAATCATACTTAATAGAAAGAAAAACAATGGAAAATGGCAGCCCAATAAAATACCGCGAGAGCTCGTCCCGGGCTGCGACCGCTATAAAAAGATTATCAAAGCTGACAGCGATGGTTGTGCGACATGCAACCCTGGAAAGCGAGGCGACTGTGCCATCGAGTACTGTTGCCAAAATAATTAAAGAAATCTCTGTCGATGTCCCTCCGCTGCGCCCGCGCCGCTCTAAAAACGTCGCTCTCTGCCCGGGAGTCGCAACTCGGGGCGCGGCGGGAAAACATCTCCCGCGTCACTCTTACTTCTTCTTTCCTTCCCGAAGCTGTCGAAAAAAAGTTTTTCAGTAAGTCCCAATAAATTTAACACGAACCGTGAGTGTATTAACATCGTGTGTGAAAACAAGTGACTTATTATCGCCGTGAGGGATTTGTGAAAATGTTCAAGTGATAGTGTTACATAACGCGAAGAAAATTATGTAGCCGTTTCGAAATTTTAAAAATACCGCACTTTCTAGGCGCCCAATGGACGAAAATAGCATTGTATCACGTGGTACACTATCCACCTATAGCGGAGCTCCACATTTCTGTATAATTTAAAATGTTCTTACTTAATATTAATTAATTTCCTAATACTGCAATCATATTAAGAAGAAAACTTAATAATTATTTAGTCTTTTCATACTTATTTCCTATTTTACACGATAGTTAACTAATAAAAGAGCATCATTTGACCCTAGTATTTCTTGTCGTGCGTAATAGATGGCGCTCAGACCAATGACATTTTTCTACGTCAGTCTATGAAAAAATGACGGATCAGTTAAATACGTGTTGGTGTGGTTTATGATATTTACGAGAAATAGTATTAAAGTAGTACAAATTTAAGATAATTTACGTCGTAGTATACAACTTAAACTATATATGTTAAGTGATTATTTTAAAAGCTTTACTTGCTCATGTAATAGGCGAATTTTCGGTGAGTGAAGTGCATTTTGAAAACTATCCTTTATAGCGAAGGATATTGCTTGTTAGGATCGCTTTAATCTTTTGACTCAATTAATCATTCCCTTTATTAAATTACAAAGTGCGTAGGTTAATTGTTATGTGACAAAATTTAATCTATCGGAAGCTAGTCTGCGTTTCTTGTTTTCCTTTTCAAATAAAAAAACCATCAGGTTATCTCAACTTATGAAATACTATATTTCCACCATAGCATCAAACAAAAGAAGTATTTTATGAGTCACATATAGTAATGTTGTGTCAACTATTAAAAATCAGCATAACCTATAAGTTTAAGAAGTGATGATGACTTGTCATTTTCTAACCTAAGCTTTTCTTTGATTTTTAGAACTGACGGCAACGTAGTAATTTAACCATGGAGGACGCTCACTCGAAATCCGTGGACGAGGTCTTAGGATTCTTCGGCACGGATCCAGACAAGGGTCTAACACCAGATCAAATCAAAAGGAACCAGGACAAATATGGGCCAAATGGTATGTACACTTAAGATACAGTAAATCAATTATTATTCTTTGAAAAATCAGTCAGAGCAGTAATCTTTTACCTTGGAACAGAGTAATCTAAAGACAGATTAATCTATTATCAAAAAAGTACTAATTAATTGTAGTCTCAATACTAAAATATTTTTTTTAGTTTTATAATTGGTTGTATTCTATGGAGAAATATATTCTACATTCACATCTAAATTTCTTTAGAATCTTAACATTTTTTTTTCTTAAGACATTTCTCTTATGATATATAATAACTTAAAATATTTATAGCGTATTTAGCTTCTATATCTTTTATATTTATTATTCATGTCAATAAAATTAAAATTATCTTACGTATATACTCATTTCGCTAAACAAAAGTACTCCAAGTTTAGATTCACCTTGTAACACCAGATAGCAATGTTTTTCTAGTTGAAAACGTGGATTTAAGCTATTTACACTCGAGATCAAGTATGGTAATTTATGTTCCACTATGGCCATGATAAACGGTGTTGCTTTAGTATTATCTGTCCTTTTGTCTCTCATAATAATATTCATTTATGTATTAATTATCTTTAACTTGAACTAGTCCTGATTGTTAGGAATAGGTGACTATGCGCATAGTTAGTTTTTTAGGGTCAAATTTTTAAAACATTTGTGGTGTCAAATCCGTCAGAATTTCATATAAATATCTACAAGGGACTAATAGTATTATATACTTTGAGGAAATACCTAATACGTAGGAAAAATTATGAAAGTCTTATTATTTACTGTAACAGATCGTTCTGCTCTTGTTTTGTGAATGTTCCAATGATATTGGCTAAGTGAAAGTTTGAAATCTAGGGTTTCATAACAATGACAAACACTTTTATTGTAGTTTATAGAAGTTTTGTTGTTCAGATTTTACAGTGTCGAGAAAATGACAAACCAATTTGCATTTACATAAATCCATCAATCTTCTGTTTTATGTTTTAATGTAAAAGTAATAATCACAGCAGTTTATTGTCATGTTAGTTCATATTATATTATATACATGAAATCATCATATAATATGTTAAGATATTCCTTCAGTAAGCTAGCACATATTTGCCAAGACACTAAACATAGATTAAAAAGCTTTGTCTCGTAGTGTTGCAACATATTACTATGTTTACACAAATCCTTCTGTTTACCAGGCAATGGGCGTTTTTTTCCTCAATTTTAGTTGAGATTTGACTTTGTGATATGTACATTTTTCATATAAAATTCGTTTGGCCAAAACTTACTGACTATTAGTCAAATCTTACATCAAATTTGTAAGGTTTGTTGGAACCTGGGAGAATAAGCATATTTCTTTAGTATTGTCATCACTTTACACAAGTAGAGATTTTATTCAAATATAATTTAAAGAAAATATTTTTAACATTTACGTTAATTCCTTATTACGATGCGACGTTCCTAATGTTATGCATCCAAAGATTTGCTTTACCTAGGTATATTTAGCGTTTAAAACCGTTAAATGTGTTTTATTTAATACAGGATTTTAGTTGGCAAGATAATTTTCGTGGCAATTTTAATAGAATTAGGAATACAGGACTGGCTTTTATTTTTTAAATATTGTATTAGTTTATTTTAAAACCAATTAACCATCAAATTAGGAAATTTGCATGTTAATCTTGAATGTAATTATCTGAATTGGGGACCCCTTATTTGACCGACTGACCAGTGGCCTTAATCTTTTTAATGAATTAATCATTTTGAACGTAACGTACGAATCATCGTAACGTAACGTCTATAAGTTTAAATAGATACGTTGTAACAAGTTCGGTACGTACTTGTGTTGGAAATCCAAAGTTACTTTGTAGTTTTGTATTACAGTTTTATATTATAGCAGATATTATCATTAGTAATCATGATATTGAGGTGATTATAATATCGACCTAGTTCGAACTGTATGTTGTTATGCGTAAAATAAATTTTTAACCCTACATTTTATACTCATTTTATATCTACGTTCCGTTCTCTATTAGTAGGCAGTTCCTTTTTAAACTGCCAAATCGTCAAGTCGTTTAGGTGTACACACAATTTTAACTTTTATCGCCTGGAAGTGGGAAAAAAATTGTTATGAAATAAAGTCAGAGTCAAATTTCACGTAGGTACACTTACGAGTTTCTATAGTTTTTGCGAGAAGAACACTTAACGGTTTGAAACGCGAAATATTAGTTAACTTATACATGCGCAAAGACGTTTCGCATCCCCGTAATCACGTCAGCTGCGAAGCTTTCGAAACGTTGGGCCTTAGTTAAAAGTCGCCCTTTGTTAAACAAATGAAGTAAGGTAAACAAATGAAATTTTGTGCATTTTATATAAAGATTTTGCTTTGCTATTATGAACTACTTTTTTCTTTCTTTTTTTTTTTCAAATAATCCTAACTACGGCCCGACCTTTGAGAAATATAATGACAAATATGACATACATTATGAAATATGTTGCAGTACCGTTATTCGTGTCATTTAGATGAGAATTGACTACCCAGACCGTTTAGGCTTACACCATCGATTTATTGCAAATCAAATCGACAATCGTAGTACAAGTTTTACAATTTTCCACAAGCGAAGAGTAGAATAGGAGATAGCTATAAATATTGTCGAGGGCACGGCAGGCTGTCACGGCTCAAGGGACGGCGAATTACACGGACTACTGGCATCACACCTCACCGACCACCTTTCCCAGTTAAATATAGACCACTCGTACAAGTGACGCACTCCTGCACAATACTCCAGTCTATCTCATCGGCCTAGATTCAGCTCGTGGGATTGGATTGATACAGATAGTGCTTCTAAATTATAGAACAGCGGCTACTGGCGTTGGTAACCAAGATAAACGAGTACCAGAAAATTATTGTATGGGTTTTTGGAGTGAATATATTTCTGGATGAGTAGTTCTCAATAAAATACTGTCTGTAGCTTACGCGAGTACACAATTTAATAAAACACCTTTAACGGTTTAAAACGCGAAATATTATAGTTAAACTTATTTACAATTTATTTTAACGACGGCCTTACATTCCGGATGCCTCGTAGCGGTCGTGGTCACGGGGGACTTAAGATCGAGGGTGTCTTTAACTTCGAAGTCAGAATTTGATATGCGCCATTGTTTCTCGTATTCTTCAAATACCAACTACGTACTAATATTTGAGTCCGCTAGAGGCAAAGTGGCCTAATATCAATCAACATGAACTTCAATAAGGAGGTAAATAAAAATGCGCAATTAACTTAGACGATAATAAATTATTCCTATTATTTGTGTAAGAATTATGTTAACAATTTTCGGTCACTGTGCTCTTGTTAGATTAACATTTTTAGACTATAAAAGTATAAATAAGTCAAATAATAAAGTTACAGTTAGGCTACTTGTGCCTCTAGCAGCCTCCTTTTTACTACTCTACGTGATGTTATAGACCTTGGTCAAATAGAGACGCAAATTACAGTTTTCGAGGATGCGTGCCGATGTTTAATACGCGATAAGCTGGCAAGTAGTGGTGATAACATTTTCGCGCATTTAATCTAATATTAGTGAGCCAACGTATCGATCGATTTTGTATCCCCTTTCAACAAAAGCGCCTGAAAGCCAAAAAAAATTTTTCGTAGAACCTTACGAATAGTAACACGGACACAAAAATATGTCTTCCGGATGCAACCATTAATGGGTAAGATGAGTTTAGTAATTAACGTTTGACTTGTGTCACAATAATGAATTTCCGAATATCCAAAGCCGGAATAATTCCCGACAGGCGTCTTGTTTGGTGTTATTGGTTCGGTAATTCACATCCCGTCAAGTAAACCCCATCTTGTCCCAAATTTTATACCAGTAAAGTATAAAGCTGTAAGTTATTTAAATGCACCTACTACAAATAAGCTGCAGTAACATCAGCCAGACCTAAGCTAAACTTGAGATACGCAAACGTTAACTGTCTGTTTGCGCGAGTAGTACACTTTTAATTAGACACCTTAACGGTTTAAAACGCGATATATATTACTTAAACTTATGTGAAAAGTCGTGGTTACGAGACTACCCGTCACCACGGCTGCTACAATGAAATAACGTTCAAACAAGTTCAACTAATATATATCGCGCTTTAAACCGTTAAACTGTTTTATTTAAATACGCAAACTAACGAGCCAGTTCAACGGTAGACAAGTAATTGTTTATTTTCACGTCTTGCCACTCGGTTTGTTGTTTCGCTTCAGCCTTCAAAGCGAGATCGCGTCCAAAATACGTCACTCCACTTAGTCGGGTCACAATACGGAAAACTTCCGACGAGAATAGAATACGTCTTGCTAGTGTTAATACGCGCTTTGATCCTGTTAAGTGCTTATTAACTCAACGTGCATTGCTCTCGCTACAGAATTGAAATAATTAGACCTAGGTCTTTATTTGCTCCTACTGTCGTTAGCTAGTCTATGGTCACCAGTACAATGGACTGTTTAAAACTAACGAAATAACAACGCCCTAGATGTCGGTTCGAGTGCCGACCGTGTCTTTAATTTTTATTTGTTTTTTCGCTAATATTGGTCGCAACGTGATGCTATATAGCCTAAAGCCTTCCTCGATAAATGAAAATAAGCCAAACCAACACAAATATATTTTTTTTTTGATTCACTAGTTCCCTGAGATTAACCCGTACAAACAAACAAACTTCAGCTTTATAATATTAGTATAGATATTTAACTATTTGTCGAAATTTATGAGACGTGTCCACTTCTTTACATTATTTAGTCGATTCGGAAACGTCAAGTTGTAGTTAAACATCTTTCGGCCAATTTATATGGCGTTCTAAACCGTTAAACCTGTTCAAATATTCCTTCTAACAATAAAATAGCGGGTATTTCACAACTTTATATGTGAATACTTAAACGCCTACAGAAGGTTAAGTAAATAAATCTAAGGATAATGGCTATTTTCCTTCTAGTTACTACGTCATTAGACGCAAGTATACTATTACGAAGGAAATCACATTCTTTTCATTCTAATACTGGCTGTTAAAAAGTGTTAATTATTAACATTTACAATATTTATTGAATGTAATAATACCGCTTATGTTATTACAGCGTTAATTATTAATGTTATTAATGTTATGTTGCATGTTAATGTTATTACATTATCTACATTTGTAGACCGGTCCGTTTTATTATTTTTTATTAATTATACATTATTAATATAATTATTATTATAATTTTCATTATTTTGTATGGCCTCAGTTCTCGGGGGGTAAAGACGGGACTCTATCACTGTAATGCTACCGTGATAGCAAGTTGAAACTATTCAAAAACCGCTTTTAACGGTTTAAAACGCCAAATTTACTAATTAAACTTTATAAATTATTCTAACTACGTTTAATGTGTTTTATTTAAATGTTTAGTTCTACTCGCGTAAACATGTTGTCTGTCTACAATTGTTTTACACAATTGTTTTTTTTCTCCTCTTTAAAGTAAATTATACCATACATGTAATTGTGATACAACGTCGACAGTCCATAATTTAATAAGTAAAATAAACTAAAGAACATATTTGTGTACAGGTCCTGAAAACAGGTACCCAATTTAAAAAATCATCAAACGTCATTTTTGGCTCTAGACAAAAATCACTTATTTATTCTGTACAGAACCCTTCGGTGTACGATTCCGGCTCGCACTTGGCCGCTTTTTTATATAATGTGAGGTTAATTTCTCAACCGCGTACCGGGAGCGTTTGATGTGTAGTATATTAAAGCCATGTGTTCTTATATCGCTGTAGAAGCTCTTATAATGCCTTTGTACTAAAATTTATTTGCAGCTCAAAACAACGCGCGCTATAAATTAATTAAAATATTTATAAATATTACAGCGGGTGATGTACTTGCCCGGCTGATACGTACCTGAAATAACAATCATATCTCCTGTTTGATTGGAGAATTACGATTTTTAATTAATCAGCTCAGTTGCCGGTTATTGTTCGTTTCAATATAACGCCAAATGGTTGTTTAACGTTGTCTAGCATTGGCATTTCACTACTGAAGGGTCCTTCACCACTTCTCCTTCAGAGTGGTTTTTGGACCGACTGCTTAACTTGAGCTAGGAATTAATACCTACTGCCAAACTCCGAGCTGATATATGAATAGTTACTGTATGTAGTTTACGCGTGTAGTACATACTTAAATAAAACAGTTTAAACTGTTTAAAACGCGAAATGTATTTGGTAAATTAGTTTGTATTTTAATATATTTTTGACATTACTAACCACTACATCAAGCAGTCACTGTTAGTGTCCCTTAATTTAGCGGATGTCACTACTTTAGTTCCCTCCAAACTTAATCTAATAAAGTAGTCTAAAAGTTGACCTAGTTACTTACCATTGGACCGCTTATTTCATTTGTATTAAAAATTGTTTGACTTTAGTATTTAAATTATTTATTTAAGGAATGTAATCCAACGCGACACTGACTTATAACAACTTTACTTATACATTAAATTAAAAGCAATAAGTGTTATACATAAGATTGGATATTTATCCAAGCATATTCCCCATATACGTGTTTCCCAGTTTCAAACACCGAGTCGTATGTTTCAGAATTCAGTATGTTTTCATCGTAACGCAATAAACTAATAACTCGTGAAACTTTGATTATTTCATTAAACCTCCATGCGCCTCGGTACAATGCTAAAATGGTTTTAACGAGTAGGAAAATGACTCAATCGCATGTAGTCGAATGAACGGCTGAACTTTATGTGTAAATCTGGCATAGCGTGTACTCATTAATCGTCTATGGATTATACAGGATGTTTGAAAATATACGATAAACAACAAAGGCATATTCAAGTAAAAAAAGTACGGGTTTTAAGAACTGTAATTTTACCGACAAATCTTGTAAATTTTTTTTATTTACTATAGTAGTAATGATGGCCAGAGCTAAAATAGGACAACAGCGGCATGTTTACTGGATGTTTAATTACTTTGACCTTCCAGTTTCAATACGTAAACACGAAGGCTTGTTCGTCATCTGCAGTCAAAAAATGTTTCAATTTTTGTTGCATCTTTTCCATATTAAACAGTATTCTAGCATCATACTGTATATCAATTTATCCGATACTCAAAGGTTGTTTCATATCGAGAAACAATAATAGAATAGTGCATTCGGTAGTTATTCAACGACTAGGATGAGGCGATACTAGAATGGGGCGCCTGTTTCTGACCAGATAAGGCCGGCAGCACACTGGACTTTTAATATTCGGAACTTAAATATTTAAAGTTTTATAGGAATTAAATAATTATTAATTGCTTGACGATAAATAATTCTATGTATTGTGTGTCTGTATTTTACGCGAATAGTAAACGTTTAAAATCATTTAACAGTTTAAAACGTGAATCCTTGAGCCGTAAATTAAACAAAAAAAATAATTATGGTTTTAAAGTAGTTAAAATCTTTATATATATAAATCTCCTGTCACGATGTTTGTCCGCTATGGAATCCTAATCAAATTATTTGTTTATATATAATTGACAGTTACAATGGATCGAATAAGTAATCGATATAGATGGCACTGCTATGGTAAACCGACAAACGTGTCATATAAGCTACATTTCAATAGATGGCACTGCTATCCATCTGTAAAAAGCATGATGGGGTCTCCGTGACTGATGTTCTCCTACTGTTCCTCTTAAAGTGTATACCACAATGTAATAAAACAATAACTTCAGCCACAGCAACGCGTGGCCGGGTCTGCTAGTTGTATTATAAAATATATACACAAACGTAAACGCTTGCAAAATGTTGTATTTTAATTGTCACTTTAACAGTGTATAAGACGCTGTAAATTGCGATGTTTTGCGAGTGTGCTAGCGGCCTATTTGCGGTATTCGTGAAGTACCTAGATACTGTAATAATATCTTATAGACAGGCACAGTTGCTGGTTTATTTTGGACAGAGTTACGTTGGCGGCTTGCGTCTACGATTTCAAACGCGCGATCCGTTCGTACATTTCAACTCGCAATATTTTATTTATTAAATAACCTTTATCTCTTCTACTATAGTATTTAAAATATAAAGGTTCACTGTCTCTCTGGCTCAGTGGTTAAATGCAAGTATTCAGGTTCAAGGTTTCCACGTTTGAGTCCAGGGTATACAATAGATTGTTGGTGCACAGAAGTCTTATCAATTATTTGCATCTAGTAAAACGGTCCCATGCTCCACAGAGGGACTTTACAATAGCCTATTATAATTGTCAATTCAGGACCCATATTTTGAAAAGATTTTATAGACGTACAGTGTCTTAAGGTACCGAAGCCGGTTCTTATTTTCTTTTTTTTTTATTTGATAAAACGATGTACTGTCCGTAGTTTACGCGAGTAAACTACTACACTTTAACGGTTTAAAACGCGATAATTTAGTTAAAACTCTTTATACCATTAAAGTGTTTTATTTAAATAAAAAAAACTATGTATTTATGTAAAAAAAGTTAAATAAAATAAATATGGTACCAAAACTCGCCACAAACTGACCTCCTTAGAAACGAACGAGCAATAGTAATCCGGTTTGACTTATCACTGTCTCGTTTCACCTTAGTTGTATCGTGTTTCGCATTAACAGTCGAAGCACGTGCGATGTATTGACGTAATGTTTATCTTTGATATTGATTACTATTTCCATACGATTCTTATTTGATTTGTGGCGTGGCGGTCACTTGAGCGGACAAAACTGTACAATTAGGAACAAAATATTTGAGGAAGCTCGTTATTAACTACTTATAAGTAGATTTAAAATCGAAAATAAATTGAAAAATCGACTCGGGCAGGACTTGAACCGGCATCGTCGGCGTTCCGTGCTGTTGCTCTAACCAATTTAGCTACAAACAGAGTCTCACACCTCATCGACGAATTTTCAACTTATTGATACATGACGTCCATGCAAGGTATATTATCCGTCGGGTCGTACTATAAAATAATTTATGCACTGATATATAAATGATTAAATTTTTAATGACCCACTATATGATACTATATTTAACATGAATGATTTTGAACAAGATAGCTCGTTAGATTGTTTGAATTTATTTAATTACAAATATCTACCAATCAATGTGACAGATATCGAACTCATAGTGTAGCGCATAAACCAACGAATATACATACAAACAATAAGTATAGACTAATAATTTGTTTATCCTAACATAATACATTCCCAATCGTTCATATAACAAAAAATACTACTTTAAACTTAATGTATAAGCCTTATAAATAAAAAATGAACGTCACATCAACACAAAGTGAACTGTTATATATTATGTGTGTCAATACGCCATCCGTTGGTAATTCTTACTGTCGTTAAGCTCGTATTTTTCCGCTTTCCCACCCCGTACAGCTAAGAACTAGTATATTTATGATTATATAAACAGGCACATTAGTTTCTGATCTATCATGTTGACTAATTGTTTGACTGACTCGCATTTTCAAAGCAAATCGGATCGCGTACGCAAATAGACATTTCAACGTCGATTGATTTAGCGCACGTTTCGCGTTATTAGATTAAGACGAGCCAAATGTTTCCTCCGGTTCGGTAATATAACGGTTCTTTATAAGGCTGAAGTACCGTAACGTCTATAATATTATAAATAAATACAGTACACAGTTCGTCCGGTTACCATGCAAAATACTATCTATGTTAAATCAAGTTGTGTTTTTTGTTGGTGTTGGCAGTTGTATTTGAGACAAATTCACAGCTAGCTTTATGTTTTGTTTTAGTAATGCTATTCAGTTGTTATACTAATAAGTAAATTTAATTAGTTAGTACTTAACTTATTGTTAAAATCATTTTCAAATAAGTTTAAAATATATCGCTTTTACCTTAAATGTTTTTTAAATATCCAATAGTTTGGATATTACTGCGGTACTTATGTCAAATGTAACCTACATAGGTTACATTTAATGCGCATAAAACTTTACAAAAACAGCTTAACATGCAAAATTTATTACTTATCATATTAGATCGACTTTTCGCATACAAATTGAAAAAATAACACATATTTTTTCGCAATAGTACACATTAAATCCGACTAATCCTCTTAGACAAAGCGTAAAATTATTTACACTTTACACAATAATACTTATCACCTTATGCGTAATTATTGTTCCGTAATAACGTACGTATTAACGACGCATACGTCATAGTAAGACGCACAATGTAATTATTACAATAGCACAACTAATAAGACAACAAAAAAAATAGGAATGTCAAAATTTGATAAAGATAAAAAACACTTCAGACCGCTTTCTCCAAATCATTGTTTACTAATAATTTAATCACTAAAAATCTAGATCAGACACCGATAAGATAGGCAAGTTCATTCAACCCGACATTTGCAATTAGCTCCAAGTTGTGCGTCTAAAAATAAACAAGTGCAAAGTCCAAAGGCTGGAACAGTGACGTCACAGCCTACATTGCCCAATACACGATTCGCGTATTTTCACCAACCACAAATCGAACCTATGAACGTCGTCACCGTTACTGGAGAGATTGATCGCTCGCTCTGACTGGTTTATCGTCTGTTAAAACCTCTTTGATGTTTCATTTGAAGTTTTATTAACAATTCTTTTTCTCTCTTTACAGAACTGCCTGCAGAGGAAGGTAAAGTCAACAGTGTCAACTATTTTTATAAGCAGTTGCGAATATCTTGCGCGTAACAATAACAAATATACTTGCGTTGTTTTAAGTACTTAGTGTTACGGATACGTGGGATGTACTTCGCTGAAGCAATAAAATGCTCGTTTTTTATGATAACCCAAACACATTCTATATTCTCTTGCGTACATGGAGAAGCCGCTAAAATTTTAATTTTGATGGGTACTGACCAAATGTTAAAAGTGTAATCGAGAACGATTGTTCAAAAAAACCAAGTCAGATATAAGATGCGAACACAATTCGGTTATTACCTAGTTGTACGTTGGTCTAAAGGTAGCAATGCATAGTTCATAATCAATGCGCCGTGGGTTCGATCCCCACCGGGTTCAACATATTTCAAATTATTCAATTTATAATTTTTCTGAAACATGGGGGTTCGTCTGGAAAATTTGGAATTTTTTTGGGGGGTGGGAATTAAAAAATCCGTCCGGGTCGCGAACAACCACCCACAGGTAAAAAGCCGTGAAGCTATATCGCGTTAAAATCACGAAAATACCACATTATAGTAAGATGTCATCCTTCTCTATCGTGAAATAATTTATTGGCGTGTAATACCTACTTGAGTTGTAGCACTTAGGGGTTGTCCATTAATCACGTGAGGCTTGAAAGGGGGGGGGGGTGTTTGATAAAAATCACGAAAATAACACAAGGGCGGGGGGGGGGTTAGTAAGATATCTAGTGTATTTATTTTTTCGTAAAAGCGGGCGATTTTAAACAAATGGTGTAGACATTTTTATTATGGTCCTTAATTTCAGAATAAAATAAGATTATAGTTTATACCTGTATTTATATTAAGATAATATTCAGAAAATTTTAAGATTCTTTGTAGGTAATAAAAATACACGTGATGTTGAGAAGGGGGAGGGGGGTGGTCTTAAACCTCACTACGTATCACCAATGGGGGAAGGGGGGTTTAAAAATTCTAAAAAAAGGTCACGTGAATAATGGACAACCCCTTAAGAGATTCATCCAAAATCGCCAACTGAACACTCATCTGCAGGAATGCTCGATGGGTAACATCACATTACACCGCGAGCATCTGATCAGTACCCAGTTTTATAGACAACACATTTTTGCTTATCTGAAACACTGATAATGATTTACTTTAAAATTGACATCTCGATTTATGTGTGTCACGGACTTGCGATATGTGCGCTGTAAAAAAAGTAACGTTTATCAAGGAAACGTGATTATTTGTATTCTACAACTCCTTATCTGTCTAAGCTACATTTAAGCCGCTTAAAACAAATATATTTGGTTTAATTCCTAATAACACTTTATCTGCTCCTTAGGCAAAAGTATATGGCAGTTAGTATTGGAACAATTTGATGATCTGTTAGTCAAGATTTTGCTGTTAGCCGCTATTATTTCCTTTGTGAGTATATTTCGTACAGTTTCAAGATCGTATTGTACTCTTGATCATCTGTTATAATGTATGATACTTTGTCTTCCAGGTATTAGCTTTATTTGAGGAACACGAAGATGCCTTCTCAGCATTCGTAGAACCTTTCGTTATTTTACTAATTCTTATCGCTAACGCCGTAGTAGGAGTATGGCAGGTAAAAACTGTTCTTTTGTATTTAAAATTGACATGTATATGACATATATTTTAACCCGCTGCTTATTATACAGGAAAGAAATGCAGAATCCGCCATCGAAGCTTTAAAAGAATACGAACCCGAAATGGGTAAGGTAATCAGAGGCGACAAAGCCGGCGTGCAAAAAATTCGCGCCAAGGAGATCGTACCCGGTGACGTCGTGGAGGTGTCCGTCGGTGATAAAATCCCCGCCGATATCCGCCTCATCAAGATCTATTCGACGACCATCCGTATCGACCAGTCCATCCTGACTGGAGAATCCGTTTCGGTCATCAAGCACACAGACCCGATCCCCGACCCCCGCGCCGTCAACCAAGACAAAAAGAACATTCTCTTCTCCGGAACCAATGTTGCTGCAGGTAAAGCCCGCGGTATCGTCATCGGTACCGGTCTCAACACTGCCATCGGTAAGATCAGGACGGAAATGTCCGAGACTGAGGAAATCAAGACACCCCTGCAACAGAAATTGGACGAGTTCGGTGAACAACTGTCTAAGGTCATCTCCGTCATCTGCGTCGCCGTATGGGCCATCAACATCGGTCACTTCAACGACCCCGCCCACGGTGGCAGCTGGATCAAAGGTGCCGTCTACTACTTCAAAATTGCTGTGGCTCTAGCCGTCGCTGCCATTCCAGAAGGTCTCCCCGCCGTCATCACCACCTGTCTCGCTCTCGGAACGAGGAGGATGGCTAAGAAGAACGCCATTGTTAGGTCTCTGCCATCTGTAGAAACCTTGGGTTGCACATCCGTCATTTGCTCAGACAAAACCGGTACATTAACCACCAACCAGATGTCCGTCTCCCGTATGTTCATATTTGAAAAGATCGAAGGCGGCGACAGCAGCTTCCTCGAATTCGAGATCACCGGATCCACCTACGAACCAATCGGTGAAGTTTACCTTAAAGGCCAGAAAGTCAAGGCCGCCGAGTTCGACGCTCTTCATGAACTGGGCACAATCTGCGTTATGTGCAATGACTCAGCTATCGACTTCAACGAGTTCAAACAGGCCTTCGAGAAGGTCGGTGAAGCCACTGAGACCGCTCTGATCGTTCTCGCCGAGAAGATGAACCCCTTCAACGTGCCCAAGACTGGCCTCGACCGTCGTTCGTCTGCCATCGTCGTCCGCCAAGAAATTGAAACCAAATGGAAGAAGGAATTCACCCTCGAGTTCTCCCGTGACAGGAAATCCATGTCCACCTACTGTTCCCCACTTAAGCCCTCTCGTCTCGGCAACGGACCCAAATTGTTCGTCAAGGGTGCGCCCGAAGGTGTATTGGAACGTTGTACCCACGCTCGTGTCGGAACCAGCAAAGTCGCCCTCAACTCTACCCTCAAGAGCCGCATTTTGGACCTCACTCGTCAATACGGTACCGGCCGCGACACCCTCCGTTGCTTAGCTCTGGCTACAGCCGACAACCCGATGAAACCCGAAGAGATGGACCTCGGTGACTCTACCAAGTTCTACACATACGAAGTCAACCTCACCTTCGTCGGTGTCGTGGGTATGTTGGACCCTCCCCGTAAAGAAGTCTTCGACTCGATCGTCCGTTGCCGTGCCGCCGGTATCCGTGTCATTGTTATCACTGGTGACAACAAGGCCACCGCTGAGGCTATCTGCAGGTAATTTCCCACTTCACACATTTGTTTCCAAAAACCTACCTTATACAAAATTTGCTACCTTATTGATATATAAGTACAAAGTATAACGGTGATAATGAAAATTTAATTTCAGACGTATCGGTGTGTTCACTGAAGACGAGGACACCACTGGTAAATCCTACTCCGGTCGCGAGTTCGACGACCTGCCCCTTCACGAGCAGCGCGCCGCCTGCGCAAAGGCCCGTCTCTTCTCCCGTGTAGAACCCGCCCACAAGTCCAAGATCGTTGAATTCTTGCAGAGCATGAACGAAATCTCCGCTATGGTTAGTTGATAGAGTTATTTTTTGTCTTAGTTTCTTAAACTCGTTCATTACAAGGAGAGTTTATTAAATAAATATAACGCAGCAGTTAAATATGTTGAAGGCACACTGTACGATCACTTTTTCTTTTTCAACTCTCATGTATTAAATTCATACATAATATAGCCCATACAAAAACTTTAACATTAATCACACGATGAATCAATTGAGCTACCGTGTCGTTGTGTTGTTGGTTATAGCAACAACACGGAAATGCCAGCTCAAATCCCGGCCGTGTCTTAATATTTAATCGCTTTTTAATTTATATAAAACCTACATTACAACACCATTTTTAGGAATACTTTTAAGTCTTGTTGATTAAAATCTGTTCACAGTAAAGCTCGCGCATTCTGACAAAAACAATTTGCTTTCTTGTGTCTTCGCTTTCGTCAATTAAAAACACAAACAACCTATCAACATTTTTAAATAAAATTTAAAATAGCCAAATTAAATTTATGACTTTTAACCTTTTTAATATTCTACGTTCCCATTAACATCATAAACGTATTATTAATGTTTACAATTGCATTGAGTTTGTTATTCGAATGTTTGTATTAGCTTTGTTCTTCTGTTGATAAACATAATATTGAATATCAAATAGATGGAGATTTATAGTTAGTACACTATTATTATTATTTCGATTAATAAAAAACAACTAGAATAAAAAAAAAACATTCAAAATTTTCTGTAAACTTATCGCTTAGGTTATGTTTAATAACAAGGATCCGATACTGTGTTATTATAGTTGTGAATAACCCAATACGACCATAAAGTTAAATACTTATTGTATGTGCGTAGACTGGTGACGGTGTGAACGACGCCCCCGCTCTGAAGAAGGCCGAAATTGGTATCGCCATGGGTTCAGGAACCGCTGTAGCCAAATCCGCTGCTGAGATGGTGCTCGCTGACGACAACTTCTCATCCATCGTAGCTGCTGTTGAGGAAGGTCTGTTCTTGCTCATATTACTTATATCAAAATCAAAAACTCATTTATTCATATTGTTTTTCTTGTTAGATCGGGTTCCTTCAAACCCCAAGTATTGTCATTATTACATAAATATTGATTTACGTTGTAATTAATATCGCCTACGACTTACAAAAACTTTTTTGTAATGTCTATTTAAGAATTTCCTCTTCTAAAAGATATTTTAATTCCAGGTCGTGCCATCTACAACAACATGAAGCAATTCATCCGTTACTTGATCTCTTCCAACATCGGTGAGGTCGTCTCCATCTTCTTGACAGCCGCTCTTGGTCTCCCTGAAGCTCTTATCCCCGTGCAACTCCTATGGGTCAACTTGGTCACTGACGGTCTACCCGCTACCGCCCTCGGTTTCAACCCACCTGACTTGGACATCATGGACAAACCACCCAGGAAAGCTGATGAGGGTCTGATCTCCGGATGGCTGTTCTTCAGGTTCGCTATTGGCTTTATATATTTCTTGTCAATGTCATTATAAGTAAATTCTTATTATTTAAATAAGCTTAACATAAAATTTGTGTTTATTTTAGTAGTAAACTATTTTCGTTTTTTATTTCCTTTTTTTTAATTTGACTTTAATACGATGCAGATACATGGCTATTGGTGGATACGTGGGTATGGCGACTGTCGGTGCCGCGTCCTGGTGGTTCATGTACTCGCCCTTCGGACCACAGATGAGCTACTGGCAACTCACTCACCACTTGCAGTGCCTTGGTGGTGGAGAAGACTTTAAGGTATTTACCATGACTATATAATGATTTTGCAAAATTGCATATTAAGTACGTAATGAACAGACGGAATAGTGTATCTTAACAAAATGGATGTACATTTTGTTAAACTTTTATCAATCCCTTTATGGAATGAATATTTTGTTCAATAAGACCATACAAAATAATCTTTCTATCGAGCGTTCACGTCACAATTATAATAACTTATTTCAGAGCCCTTTAAAAAACCCCAAGCAAAAGTTATACTACACTTAGACAATTATTATATTACAGAAAAACAAAAAATACAAAAAACGCTTACTTTTAAAGGAACATCCCAATTAATATGACTACTTACACTTCCCAGGGAATCGACTGCAAGATCTTCACCGACCCCCACCCCATGACCATGGCTCTCTCCGTACTTGTCACCATTGAGATGTTGAACGCCATGAACAGTTTATCGGAGAACCAGTCACTGGTATCTATGCCCCCATGGTCGAACATGTGGCTCGTTGGCTCCATGGCCCTGTCCTTCACTCTTCACTTCGTCATCTTATACGTTGAAGTTCTATCGGTAAGACAAAAGAGAATTCTTGTAAGCATTCATATATTAGAAGCATTAAAAAAAATCTTTATTTAATCCTGATACATAAAACAGTTTATAGATGTAAGGAAAAAGAACCGAATTATTAGACTTGACTGTTTG
This sequence comes from Leptosia nina, assembly GCA_963661955.1. Lineage (NCBI taxonomy): Eukaryota > Metazoa > Arthropoda > Insecta > Lepidoptera > Pieridae > Leptosia > Leptosia nina. The sequence goes on along the minus strand of CAVLEF010000006.1, from coordinate 8,530,343 downwards.
CCTGACACCGGTCTGCATATCAAGGAAGAAGATACCAAGAGTTGAAATTTCATTCTTATTCATCACTTCGACTTTTCAATTCTAGTATTATTTATTTCCGCATATTTTAGATTTAAAGAAATGTATAATCCCACTATTTTCCCCGTGGAGCATGGTGCGAACACATTTCTGTATCCGTTCCGCTGTTTGTTCTTTTACATGCAAGTGCTTGGTCAGACTTCTGTTCCTGATCGAATAAGCGCGATCCGGACCCAGGATCTCTCGCGCCTAACTCAATGCATTTAACCATTTGTTTATAGAGGCGATATAATTACAAGATTCGATATGTTTATATACCTCATCTAATAAAATAAGAACTTTTTAAAACAAAACATTCGAAATAAACATTACGACGAGTGGACCGTATCGCTGTATAATACCTTAATTGCAATAAATAACTCCTCTCTTATACAATTCCTTCAATTGTATACTTCTACTGATACTTTTTCTTCTAAAAAAATAAAAAAGCTTACCCCATATTTAACAATGTTTTTTTACAAAACAGAATAATTATTCAGCACCTCACCTAAGATATTGGTAAAAGTCTTAGGAGTAACTTAGAGTGTATGTTAACAAAATAGGGATAGACAAGCAAGTTCACTTGAGCAAAAGTGTCACTTTGTCGCTTTATTTGCATATGTAATTGAACACCTCTAAGCCCTTACACCACGCACTCCGCAGGCCGTTTTCCAAGTGACGCCGCTGTCGATGGACGAGTGGGTCACCGTGATGAAGTTCTCCATCCCCGTGGTGCTGCTCGACGAGGTGCTCAAGTTCGTCGCGCGCAAGATCTCCGACGGTGAGAAGCGCTCCCTGGCGCACTGGCTCGACGGCATGCAGTGGATTGTGCTAATGTGGGCCGTCTTTTTTGGCCTCATCCTCTACGGACCGCTATAAGATGCGCCGATACCCCGTTTGATTTACCTAACCACAGTGCACACAGCAGTGTCTCAACCCGACGCTGCGCCCGCGCACGTTGCGCCCTTTGCTTTATCGGAATGGGAAATTTATACTTAGTGGGTTTTGATACATTTTAGCAATAGATACGTGATATAGATTACTAGTATATAAAGGGCTCAATATACGCGCTACTCCGAGTCGGATCGAGTGACTGTTCGTGTTATGCACTGTGCTAATACCCTCCCGCCGAATTCTGCGCCACCCACGCTCTCTCGGTGCCAACACCACCCGCGGGTCACTGTACCGTGGCTGGCGCAACGAATTCCACTGTGGAAACCGATGGACAATGAGCTCTCGCTCACCACAGTACATTAACCGTTTGGAATGCTAATCCACGAGGTGTGAAGTGACCCCTGTGCACGTGTGAACTGTGAACAAAGTGCGTCCGACCAACTGATATGTTCATTAGACTGCGGTGCTACGGAATTCTCTCTCCTAGTGTTTTCCTTAACAGTAGGTTTCGATTCGTGTTCCGTTTCTCATGTGCGAGACAATAACCACGGAGCTGTGAAGATCAGATTCGGCATTTTTTTTTTACATGAATTTGTAATTTTATAGTGTATTTACTCCGTTCTCTCGCACGCTCATAAGTCCTCTTGGACGGCAGACACTATCTACTGTTAGTAAGTGCATTGTTAGTCTAGGATAATTTATTGTAAGTTAGGCTCTCGTTGTAACTGGATTTACATCGATGTATGGACGAACTGAGCCCTATCACCTCTCGCTTGCTAACAACCGACCTTTGTAGCATCTGTCTGTTTGTGCTCTGGATACGACAATAAACATTCTTTTCCACAAAAGTTATATATAAGGTATTTTGCCTAACATTGTTCATTGTAATTATATAGAGGAAGAGGACTATTTTACTTATTCTCCGAGTATAAATTAGATTTATAACAAAATCCAGAGGCATACAGACATTTGCAGTGTATGTACAATAATAACGCATTTGTTGAGTGCTGATTGACTAACAAAAATGTCTTGTACCAAATAACAGTAAACCCTATATCTTGTCCCACAAATTTTCTTAAATTGTCCAGTGTCTAGAATTTTTATTGTCACTGTAAACATTAATTTAATTTTCATCTGTAACAGGTTTGGTTGTTACTTTAATACATAAGTTTACAGAAATGTAATGATTAAAAAAATGACTGTAACAATTAAAGAGTTTAACATGGATGTGTCAAAATTTGTCCGTTTATAAATCAATTTTTTAAAAGAAAATTCTAGACTTAAGTGATTTACAATAGAAAAACTTTTGCATGAGTGCATTGCATGATTTCTTTTTGAGAGTATGGTTAGTTGTGATTTTGCCTTATGCTACAATACTAATTATAAAAACAATAGTGAAATTTTAGGAATCTTATATTTTTATTTTTAATGACAGGTAATATAATAAGTCAGCCACTTACGAACTATGTACACTACACAGCACAAACAATAGCATGTTTTACTGAGTATGTTTCGAATCTAATATCCTACTCTGAAATACCTTACATAAATTTTAAATAACTTCATACGATAATGTTATACTAATTGTATTTATTAAAGGTAAGAAGTGTTCCCTTAAACAGACATAATAAGGACGTTCTTTTATTTCTCTCGACCTACCCTCTGCACACTTCGATCTCCACGCACACTATCCCAGGCTACGCCAAGCCACTAACTCCGTGTTCAGTGTTGTATGTTACCCGCTAACAAAAAGTTTTGCAAGCTTAAAATACAAAATTGCTATTGGCGACTATACTTGCAACGTTCTATTTCTAAATTCAAATTTAAAATTTCACGAGACGCCGGATTTTAAAATGCCGCTCTCGCCACAGTATATATTAACTAAATCGTAGATCACGTCTTTAACGCATCGTCTGGACCACAAATTGGTGCGACGATGCGTTCATTGTTAATATGTACTGTGTTGCAAAACTTTCCGACCGATCGCTGCGTAGCAGTGTGAAACTGCGCGCAGCGAGACCCCGCATGCACTAACTAGTGTTGTCTGCCCCCAGCCACGACGTGGAAGGTGTAAGCGCCGGGAGCCGGCCGCAGCACTTCTGCACGCACTATTCCATGAACACTCATTGTTTGTTGTGATCCCGCAGTGAAACTACACATTTAGTAACTACGATACGGTTGTGATCTCTGCACAAAGACCTAGTAAGTTCGGATGGCGGCACGCGCTCGGAGGCACCACTAACGCTATCATTGTTTTGCAGTGAACGAGGTGGTCGTTGACAAGTGGTAAACGCCACCGAATCATAGTTCCTCACCCGCTTCTCTCTGCTACTCTACCGCTATCGTCTCGGTGTTAATTTCACTCATAGATGTATTAACGAATCGCCGACCATCAGCCAATACCAATAGGCGTCGAGTAGGGCTCCGAAGGCGACCGCTCCGAGCGAGACCACGACCGGCGACGAAGCCAGCGCCACCACCCACCTACGCTAGCTCAACAGAGAGGCATGTTCATAATGTGTATATACAATAATATATGCTTAGGAGATTTAATCAATTTGTTTAATTACGTTATAATTATTATTAAAGACTACGTCATGGTGCCCGTCGACAGCAGTGCGATAGACTATGTGTACTTAAGTTGACAAGCATGCTATTAATTTATTGTTATATTTTTATTCTCTTTGTCTAGTTTGCTTATCTAGAGCCTTTATCTTTATTTCAATTAGTGCCGACACCACTTCGAGCAATACGGTGTCTCTAAGTGAAGGGTAAACATAATAATTATCCAGTTTGGGACCGAACTGTGTCCATGAATTTAAACATACCTGTACATTTTAATGTATTATTGTTTTGTACAATAAATCGTTATAAAATTACCCGTATTTTATTGCAAACTAAAATGCTCATAACTAATGCGGAAAGCCTACAATAATTGTCTTAATTAATAATTTAAGAAATAAATTTTGATGATTTCGTATTATGGACAAAATATTTAGGAAAAAATGTAAAACGGACTATTTTTTCCAAAATGCAATCTGTGGAAACAGACTGTCATCTGTCAGTACAAACATTTTAATTCAAGAAAGTGAACGTGAACTTTTATTTCACGACTTGGGGTGTTCCCTGCCGTTTATTACAAAATATATGCCTAAATGTACATTTTGTAAATGAAAAGTGTTCCGTACTGTTCATATTTATAGTCTCAGAAACGAGCATAAGATACCATTATTGACGACAAAAACGTTAGAGATCTATGCTAGAAAAGGAATCGTTATGGAGCCATCGAAGTAAGTGTATATCAACTATTTTCTATGAATAAAGTACGATGTCCCTCAGATATAACACGAAGACTCTTGCAGGTTAGACGGTGACTTGCATGAAAAGTTAGCTGATTTAGACATTGTGGACCTGGAACAATCGTCAGCATCAAAGGAACCGCCTATCAGTCCCAGAATTTTAAGAAAACGTAAATCACCAGATATTAAAATATCCACCAATCGTAGGGTCAGTATGAAACCTCGTAAAAATAATTTTGTAACAGAAAGCGCTAACTCCAAACAAATAGAAGCATTATACCTTAATAAAAAATTTAAGAAAACCATGTCACAAACTCTAGAAACCATTTATGAGGAGCCAAAACCAAATAATTCTGAGCCAAATGGTTTGATTGGTGGCAGAAAAATTAAGAGACTGTTAACATTTCAAATAGGCAGTCATTACACTAAAGACAAAATAAAGAGACGTAGGGAGAAAATTAAGAGGTTGTTAGGTAATAAGTCATTTCTGAACCGGAAAAAGATTCCAATGAATGTGTTTTTGAAAACTATAGAAGAATCTGGTTTGAACGATGTTTCACATCTGGAGAGTCATGAAACTATTACAGTACAATAGTAGTGCCAAACAGTGTTTTAACAGTTTTAAAGTCTGTATTTTTGATCTGATAAGTTTTGTTTGATGGACACCTTTTGTATGTAATATGTTTGTTATTTGAAAACTGATAACACAAAAATAGTAATTTTAATGTACACACAGTTTTGTATACAAAGTATTAAGTTTAACTGAATTGCTTTTTGGAAAATAAATTTTCAAGTCATTTGTTACCTAAGAACTGTTAACCATAATCAAACAACACTGCCAATTATTAATAAAATGATATAAGAGAGGTGTATGTATAAACCTTGATTCCATTTCCTATGTATTATTCTCTTCTAGTTTGGATTCTTGTACCATCTGTTTTAAAACTATCAAATATTACCACAACTTATTAAAAGGCATTTTGAAAGAATCAAAACCACAATCCATCTACAATTAGATTAAAAATGAAGACTGTTCATCAATGCAAAGTATTACAATTGTTGTAATATCAATGCTGTGATTCATTTACAACATGTATATAAGACTGAAAATAAAAGACGATTTCGAAACTATGTTTTATTATAAACACTGTGATTTACTTGTAAAAAATTAACATCATAATCAATATCCATTAACGTAAGATATAAATCTTATCATGGAATGTTCGTTTTGGAATAATCTTAACTAATATTTTCTTATTCTTGAAAAAATCTACACAAATGAGGTATACATTTGTACTAATTTGTCTGTAGAATTTGGTAACTTTATATAGTTTTTCAAAATAGTTGCAACTTAATATTAGTGCTCAACCTTAACAAAGCATTCTGCCGAAGTACTTAAACATCCAGTATATGGTTTGAGCATATTGGTCTCTTGTTGGGCACACACACATTTTGGTTTATCTTTTCCAGGCGTAAACATCTGCCGTGGTACACCAACCCAATTGCGTACTATTCCTCCACTGCAACAAATCAAAATGTTAACAAATAATACTCAAAATTATACTGCTGCTAAACAATAAATAGGGTTTTCTAGTTTTAATTCTTTATGCTGATATGTTTGTCTATGTATATTATTTATTCTTTAAATCTAAGATATTAAAAAATATGTATATATATTAACATAACTAAGGCATGGCACTGATCAAACTCATATATTTTTCTGTAGATAAAATACAAAGTAGTTTATTTTATCTACAAAAAATATGATAAGTTTATTTTTCGTTTTGCATTTTTGTTGTATAACCGAGCAGGCAAACATAATTTTACCTAGATTTTGAACACCACACCCTTGTCCCCTCTTCTTCACTCCAAGAAACATTGCAAGGGGGGAATTCTGTGTTCTCTTGTTCGACTTTTTCTTTTTCTTCTTTACACAGTTTTAATTTAGCTTTAAGTTCCCTCATATAATTTGTTTCTGTTCCATCTGAATTATAATACCTTCCTTCTAATTTTCCTAAAATAAGCAGTCTATTATGAGTGTTATAAAATAAAAAAGTCTATTTATAAAATGTTAAGAATACTAACCTACATAGCTATACTTTTCCCGAAATGTTTTTCTCCAATGCATAATAGAAAAAATGTTATCACACTTTAAATCCAAAATATGGTCCTTATCTTCACTTTCATCTTTAAAATTTCCTGTCACTAATGCCCTTGTTCCATCCTTTCCTGAAATCCGTAAAATAATATGCTGTAGCAGCTGTGCATAATACATTCAAAATATATTTGTCCTTCTTGTTGTCAATACTATAATGGCAATCATTACCTATAAAGTAATGATATGAACTGCTTTTTCCGTAATGTTTACTTCCACTCGTTACGTCAAAAATTGATCCGATCACCGCCAAAAACAATCTTTCACTTTGAACACCGTCATATTTAGATAACTCTTCTTTATTGTAAATAAGTTTTTTTGTGGTTTCATTTACTTCAGGAATGTTACTACTGCTTTTAAGGTATACCCTCTGTAGTAAAACGGACACGAGCACAATTAATAAAGCGGAAAGGATTAACTTTCTAAAATTAAGGAACTTGGAATACATGTTTGTGTAAAAAACAATAATGAAACGATAAAAATATTTAATTATGTAACTTTATCTTTACAATTAAATACACTTCATTTGCAAATAAAAATTAAATATACAACAATCAGCTATTTACTAATTTGATACTAATCAAAGTTTTATTAATCTGATAACCAAATTCCAAACCAGCTGATTAGGATCGGTATGACAGTGACACTGTCAGCTGTCAGAATTGTAAATATGGCATGAGCAGAGAGTATATTAATGTTGACGGTTAAAACTTAAAACCGATCGATTTATTAGGCAATACTCAATGTCAAACACAAGATTACAAAAACAATAAATTTTGTTGCTATTCGTTATAAATTTAAAAACAAACACTATAATTTACTATGCATGACTAATAATATCGCCTTAGAACACACCTATATTTTTATCTTGATTAAATATTTCTAAAATATCTGTTCATAAATTATGTGTTTAAAACATCAGAATATTAGACTCCACCGTGCTCTGAGGTGTTATTCATCCTTTACTTCTAGGAGAAGAGTTGTAGTCACAGGTTTGGGTGCTGTTTCCCCTTTAGGAGCATGTACGGAAGTAACCTGGCAAAACCTCTTAAAAGGTTGCAGTGGTATTGTTTCTTTAGGCGAAGAATATCTTCAATTACCTTGCAGAATAGCTGGGTTAATCCCTAAGGACAGGGATGATAAAATAGAGAGGGCTTTATCAAAGTCGAATTTAAAATCCATGGCACCGGCTACATGCTTAGCTTTGGTAGCTACTGCTGAAGCATTAGTTGATGCATCTTGGTCACCACAATCAGATAGAGACAGAGAAAATACGGGAGTCGCTTTAGGAATGGGTATGATTGATTTAAAAGATGTCTGCGACACTAACTCGGCCTTACAATTAGGTTATAATAAAGTTAGCCCATTTTTTGTTCCACGAATATTGCCTAATATGGCTGCTGGTCATGTAAGCATCAAGTATGGGTTGAGAGGCCCCAATCATTCTGTTTCTACAGCTTGTGCAACAGGAGCTCATTCTATTGGCGATGCATTTAGGTTTATAAGGAATGGTGATGTCGATGTGATGGTGTGTGGTGGAGCAGAAGCATGTATAAGCCCTCTTGCTATTGCAGGATTCTGTCGGCTTAGAGCCTTAAGCACATCTTTTAACGATTCACCCAGTAAAGCTTCTAGGCCCTTTGACAAGAAAAGAGAGGGCTTTGTCATGGGTGAAGGCGCAGCTGTTCTTATATTAGAAGAATATGAGCATGCCCTCAAAAGAAATGCTAAGATGTATGCCGAAATACTGGGGTATGGTCTCTCTGGTGATGCTTCTCATATAACCACTCCACGAGAAGATGGCAGTGGAGCAATTCTCTCAATGAGTAGAGCATTAAAAGATGCAAATATTGATAAGAACCAAGTTTCATTTATCAATGCTCATGCTACATCTACTCCTGTTGGTGATAATATTGAATCAACAGCTATAAAGTCATTGTTTAAGGAAAATGTTTCGAATGTGCATGTTTCTTCCACAAAGGGAGCACATGGCCACTTATTAGGAGCCGCTGGAAATTTAGAGGCAATATTTACCATATTAGCATGCTATCATGGGGTTTTACCCCCTACAATCAACTTAGAAAACCCTATAGATGACTTAAACTATGTCGCCAATACACCTGTGCCATGGCATAGTGACAAGAAGGTGGCTTTAAAAAATTCATTTGGCTTCGGAGGAACCAATGCGTCACTGTGTATATCTAACATAAGCTAAAAAAAACAATTTTTATTGAATTATAATATAATTAAAACTGAGTTACAAATGTTTATTCTGATTTCATAACAAAGGCAAAACAGCCAATGACTCAACATCAGTTATACAAGCTTCTCTTAAATACCTGAAATTAAAACATTGTTTACCATGTCCAGTAAACAATGAAATTAAAATAATTTGATCAAAAAAGGCTTCTATATATTTTCATTACAAAGCTCTAATATTTTATATAGTAAATATTTGATAAATGCCAGGGTGTATCCAGTCGAATCATTAATAATATTATATTAACAGCTGGATTCATTCAAACATGCACTAGTGTTACATCTATATACTAGCTGTTACAATACAATGTATAGTAGACTTTGATTTAGTCATTTTACAAGCACCTTTGACTTATAATATGGACATTTCTCTACATTAATCTACAATTTCCATTGAATTTTGATTCCCATGTAAGGAACATGCATAAGTCTAGTCTGTTCGTCTATTACGCAAAGGGAATAAAATGACAATATGTGGGGGACCTATTCCAAGCGGTGTATTGCAGCTAACAGTTTTGAATGTCACTTGTTACATAGTGACAAAATAATCGAACAATGCGCGGGAACCTGGGTATGAAATATAAAGTGCAGTTTGAATGTCTCTATTATGCGGGTTAATTGGCATGCTTTCCTTGCTTCTGTAGAGTTGGTGTTTGCGGATTCACACATAACTGAGCAAATTTTTGACGTAGATTTTGCCTTAACTCTTGCCGTTTCTCTGTTATGTTTCTACGGGACTTGAACTCCATCACTTCCTCTATGGGAATATAGCTGGTATCCTGTTCTTCATCAGATGAACATGTATCCTAGAAATCGTATTAAAATTAGTACTATGTATTTTGCAAGCTATTCTAGATCAAAAGTACTCATCAAAGTATTATAATCTTATTTTAAAGTTAAAATCTATCAAAACCAACGGACCTATAATTTTTATCTACTATAGTAGTAGTTTGTAATACACTATTAGTATAAGAAATAATTATATCATACCAGCATTTCTTGTAAGGATAGTGTGAATCCGGTGCATGAAAACTTATCACTCTTGGGCAAATCCAGACAATCCCCTCGCTCGTGGTTGCAAAACCCTTCAGAGCAGGCCACCTCAGAGCCTTCAGGGGAGCTCACTAACGATGACGACCCAGACATTGTCTCACAGCATCCGCCATTGTTTCCAGATGAGTAACCACAATCATGAGAATGATAGGTCGGTGATAGATTTCCCTTTTTAGTTCTTTTGTTTGGTTTCTTTGGAGAACTGAGCTCTGTGTAGTCTTCTTGACAAGAATGGCAGCCGTCATTTGTTTGCATTGCTTCAAAACACTGTTCGTAATTCTCTGTTGTTATCAAATCTGTTGGTAAATCCCTTGCTTCTTGTAGACATTCATCGCATTCACATTTTTCCTCGGGTTCTTCTGAATCCACTTCCTGTTTGAGTAAAAATACAATTACGTGAAATTTTGAAATTAAATTACATTTTTTATCTATCATAATAAAGTAAATAATTGTTTATGCTCTAGATATGACAAAGATGAGTGTGCGCCAATAAGTAGGTTAGGTAGGATACAAGATATTTTTTTTTACGTTTTAATTTTGTGTATATCCTTCTATTTGAATAACAGTATTTCTTTTAATCATTTTAAACAATCCTAAAACGATAAATTAAACATCAAAGAATTACCGCTGGTACAATTGTTAACGTTCTACAAAGAAACCGGAAAGTGTGAACACAATCTTGACATAAAGTCGAATATCCCAAATGACCTGAATGGGGAAATGGGTGTAGTGAATACTATCTCTAGTTTACGCGAGTGGTACACATTTCCATAAAACACTTTAACTGTTTAAAACGCGAAACTCATTTAAGGCAGTAGTAACGTAGCCGTTTTTACTTTGAAGTCACAGACACCCTTCACCTTTAGTCTCCCCGTGACCAAAGCATCCCAAACGGGCCGTAGTTAAAAATATTTTTCAAATAAGTTGTAACTTGTTGTATAGCGCGATTTAGTGTTTTATATAAATGATAATGCACATACAATACTTGTTTGTTACCTTGCATTTATTTTCGACGGCCTGCCTCTCCTTCTTCTTGCGCCGTTTGAGTTTCTTCTGTTCTTTCCTCTGCTGCCTCGTGAGTTCCTCTTGAGTGATTTCATCATACAATAGCTGTAGTTTGGAGACCCCGCTCTTCATTTCTACAGCGGTCTCGAATTTACGGTACAGCGCCTCTATTCCCACGGCGGCTAACGTCTGGCAGGTACCTTCTTCTTCGCGAAGCCTAAGGGATATACGCTGCAGCCTTTCGTAAACGCAAATGCCGAGACATATTAGCACCTGGAAATTAAAGACAATCGCGTCTTTAGAACTTGATTTCTTTTATGACAGAACGGACAACATGGAAGATCATGGAACTCTTGCGCTATGTGGCTAAAATAGGTGGACCGCTTTCGATCTTGAAATGGAAACTTGATAAAACTTCTTGGCTTTTTCATTGTGTATGGTTCGTATGGCGGATGGAATTATTTAATATTCCCACCGCTCATTAATATCAAGATTTTCCAGGCACGAAGATCTAAGACATACATTGCTATCATCAGCCCGACGAGCTTATAGATATTGCCTCTGATTGAATTGGTTGATATATCACGTTGCCTTTTAATGATAAACGAGGACAGACATGGACAGAGGCATGGCACGCTGTCGATCTATTTTGACTTTGGATATTCGAAAATCTGAACCGAAACGCGATTAAAAACTACGGCTTTTTGATCCTAGGATGGCGGTTCGTGACCCGGACGAAATTCCGATATACCTACCGATTTAATATAAAGATTTCCAAAAATTATCAAATTGAAAACATTTGGACCCCGTGGGAATCGAATCCACTGCCCGTTGATACCTTTACACCAAGGAGCCCGTCAAAACCGTTAAAAAGGTTTGGTTTTAACTATATCTTCGAGTTCAGTTATCAACTTACCTCTTCCTGTGCAATTTCCAAGGTCTTGGCGTGCCTCTCCCGATGATTTCCAAGCAGTTCCGGTTCCGCTCTCGCTATCAGATGTGCAATGTAATCGGTCTTAGCCTGTAGGTGTAAGTGCTTGTCTAACAAACACCTCTTGATACCTCCGTAGAGAGCTCCAACATAACCCTTCTCTTTGTGTGGTTCCTTTTCTTCAACTAACAGCTGGTACGCTCGTAGGACCTGTATATTTAATGAGTATTTTATGTGAATATTAGACGCTACTACTAATACTATTAATATAAGAATTTGTGAAGATGTAAATATACAATAAATAATATTTTTCATATACAAAGTGTGCTATGCTTATAACGTGTTGGGTAGCATTGCGTTAACCGCGAGAGGAGTTATTTCGGCCGGGCAGGGCACAGAAGTCAAAACAAACTACTTGCTTGTAAATAAAACCAATCAGTGAAACGAACACAGAATTATGTTCACGTGAAGTCCTCACGAGGAGTCACGGGATTTCACTACTATGCTTTTAAAAGAAAACTCGACTTATAATCCGTCTGATTACCTCCATATCTCAATAGTTAAATGACGAGAGGTCCTGGGTTCAGAGAGAGATTTGAACCACCCTCAGCGTTATATATTAAAGCAGTAGCTTTAAATAAAACACTCTAACGGTTTAAATCGCGATATATTAGTTAAACTTATTTGAAAATGATTGTTAACTTCGGCCCGACGTTTCGGATGCTTTACAGCGGCCGTTTTAGTCGTTAAAGTGTTTTATTTAAATGTGTACTACTCGCGTAAACTATAGACAGTAGCTTTAAGCAATTGAGCTACTGTACCCAGTGATACCTTCGTATCAATTTTCTCTGCTTGGCAACTTAAAAATCATTGAAAATGAAATGACATTGTGAAATTTGAAAACAATTATTTTTCAAATAATAGTTTCTGTTAGACACAGTTTTCAGGCAAGCCCAGACTTTTGATCAACTTGCCTGAAAATAAAATATATCGGTGAAACACAAAATATCATTTACTCCATGCGCCTACATAGGGATAACAAGACTACTACTTGTGTTTTCTAATGCAAAGTTATCTAAGCTCAATTACCACATACTTTAGCTCTATTAAGAGTATTGTTACGTCTCATTTAAACTGTCATGACCTTGAAATTTCTACTTATTTAGTGTCAACCTTTACTTTAGCTTATCACTCACTTTATCAGTGATAAATCTTTTTTGACGACCAAGCACATATGAATAAAATGGAAATATTTATGAAATCAGGATATTTATGTTTTTACACTCTTAACAATACATTAAAAAACTTATTTTTCACATGATGGTATTATTTAAATTAAAAATAAAGTTATAATAGAGGAAAATTTTTGTGTACCCTGAGACTGTGCGATTGTTTAACTATTTTATCTTAATTTCTGTTAGAACTTTAATACCCATATGTAACAGAGTAGTGCTTAAAAAATTGTGTAATACAGTATATGTGTAGTAGATCTTAATCCTACCTTAGTCTTGCAGTCAGCACAAAACCGGTGTTTTCTCAGATAATTATGAAGAGTATCGTGGAGAGTATTGAAATGGACAAGAGTGACGTGTTCCCTGGCAGAGGTTCTCATAGCGTCCCAAGCTGAGCGCCACGCAGCTCGTCCCCCCCAGCTCCATGCTGCCCAACCCCAACCGCACGTTGTCGATGTCGCCCCCCAGCCTCTAGCACTGCCTGCTTCTAGCGAATGCAGTGTACACCTCTGTGATTTTTTCCACCTTGGCTGACTTAGGATGAGGCAATCTATTCCCGTGCTGAAAAAAACACAGAACAGTCAATATGTTTTGCTACTAAAAATAGTTTAAACCTCTGCAAGGAGGAAATGATGAAATGGTCAGCTGATGATGTGGACTGATCACCCGACCTTCTATAGTTGTCCCCGAGAGAAAATAATAATAAATAATACTAATAGTAAGCAAAACTAATTTTGATATTAGTGACACGCTTCAATATTATTGATATATTGATATTAATATAATTTAAAATAATTTGTGAATCAGTTTAACTAATGCATTTCGCAGTTTTAAACGGTTACAAATGTTTTATTTTAATTGTTTACATTATCTACAGACAGTACTTAAGAAAAATAATTTTTGCCTTTTACTATTTCACTTCAATGAATAGACTATAGAAAGCGAGCAATCGTGATATAAGTAAAAGTTTTTCAAATTATAATGCTAATCTTATGTAATTATCGTATACAAACCTATGTCCGTTGAGTAAGGTGGCTAATGACTGTGGGTGTGTGATTTTATCTTCTTTTATTGTCATTATCTCATCTGGTGTTAGGATAATTGGATCTAAGGTTGGGTGTCCTGACTTACATAACTGGTAAAACAGCCTTTCCACGCTGCAAAAGGTAATATAAATTGATGAGTCTTAAAATTCCCCAAAATCTCAATAAGGAATCTAAAACCCTTTTTTATTATTTACTAGCTGTGCCCACGACTTTGTTCACGTGGAATAATGAGTAGGAGCGAGAGTTTTTATTTATTTAGGCTGTTTATTCATTTATGTAATTGCACATTTATTGCAGCCAATCTATGTTGTAAGTGCTACTTTGCTGCAACACTCTCACCTCACATCACTCCTACTCTAACTCCCAATCTCCTTCCCACCCCCACCCCCACTCCTATTCCCAAAAAGCCAAAGAAGAAAGTATCATTATTCTAGCTTCAAAAACCACAAATTTCCAAACAAACTTTCATCCCCCCCTTTTAACCCCCTTTTCGCAATAAAAAGCCTCATTCTCAGGGTCTAAACCATCTGTGTACCACATTTCATTCAAATCTGTTCGGTAGTTTTGGTGTGAAAGAGTAACAGACAGACAGAGTTACTTTCGCATTTATAATATTAGTAAGGATGTATAATAAAAAAGGTATCATACAATTACATCAAACAAAACATTCTTAGTATTTCTTAACCCTAAGCTTAAGCCAAGACTAATTATGTAATTTCATGTGTTAATATGCTTATAGATAATAACTAATAGACCATTAATTAGATTACTGATGTACTTCATAGAAAGACTAAGTTAAAAGTTTAAAAAAATAATTATTATACAAATAATATGTGCTAAAAGATGTTTTGTGGTTTAACACCAGAATTTTTAATAGATATTTTGTAATTAAATATTGAAAAGATCTATCAGGCATCAGTCAGGCATAAAACAATTACATTTAATTTATTTGATTTAATTATTACTTATTCCTCATTTGTCATTAGACTTTGAATCTTATCTTATTGTGTTGTGGGTAAATGTATGATGAGTTTAAGCCAATAAGAACAGTTTTTTTCTAAAACACTACCTTCTTCTACAGCCAACACAAGGAATGCTTTGATTTAAAACGTTGAAAATATCTGTAGCGTCGACTCTTAGCGCTGATTTAAGCTCGTCAGTGGTAAGAATTCTATATTTACGCATAAATTCTTCGTATTCACGACCCTTAACTTGTGGGTTGTCACATATCAAACCCATACTATTTAAATCCATAACCATCTGTAATTATACAAATAGGAAACATTTAACAAAGAGTAAGCACAAAAATAAGGTCAACTTCAAGACGCAATTGATCAGCTAAACAAGTAGACATCACGGAGAATCATAGGAGACAGAAGTAACTGTAGTTTATATAAGAATCCTACATTCTCAAAGCGACATCAAAAAGAACAAAGTTAATTAGAAAGACTCAAGCCGTTTAATCAATTCGATATTAATAATCTTCGCTAAATTTTGTGTCACCCGCAACTAGGATACTTACAGTAAGATTATCGTAGATTGTTAGGGGTAACTGTCGCCGTTTGATAACATGTTCTTTATCGCTGTTGTAAATATCAACTAATTTCGCCATTTTTTCGAATAATCACATAAAATCACCGACAAAATATACAAATATCACAAAATGACGGCTGATGACGGCCAACTTTTAAGAAATACACGTCGTGAGCAGCATAGATAATTAACACCACAGCCCACATTCAAAGAACAATCAGAAATAATGAATACAGATAAAATTTTACATTTCATTACACGCATTTATTATTATTTCATTGTTTGGAAAAAATAAGTAAACTTTAATATTTATTGATTCAATAAAATAATCATAATTTAATCTTTTATCAAATCAAAATCTTGTATAAATGTAATTCTTTTTTTTTTTGGATCTTCTATAAATAATATTCTGTATCTGTGTCCCTTATCTTATTAAACGAAATCTCAAAATAATAAACAAAGAATAACCTAGCAGTTTTATTAATTACAAATATGTCCAAAATATTTACTCCAACGAATCAGATTCGTTTAACAAATGTCGCTATTGTTAGATTAAAAAAGGGTGGAAAAAGATTTGAAATAGCTTGCTATAGGAACAAAGTAATATCATGGCGAAATAAGGTGTAAGTACAAGAAGAATAAAAATAACTATTTTAATTTCGATGATTATGACCTTTTTCATTTTAGGGAAAAAGACATCGATGAAGTTCTACAAACTCACACAGTTTTCACAAATGTATCAAAAGGTCAAGTTGCCAAAAAAGAGGATCTAGTTAAAATATTTGGAAAAGATGATCAGACAGAAATATGCAAGGAAATATTGGAAAAGGGAGAGTTACAGGTATCCGATAAAGAGCGACATTCTCAAATTGATGCTCTTTTTAAAGATATTGCTACTACAGTGGCTGACAAATGTGTGAATCCAGAAACAAAAAGGCCATATCCTGTTTCTATTATAGAGAAGGCTATGAAAGATTCTCACTTTTCAGTAAATGTTAACAAAAGTGCAAAACAACAAGCGCTTGATGTTATACAAATGATAAAGAAGGAAATTCCCCTAGAAAGAGCACAGATGCGAGTGAGGATCCTTTTAAGTGGCAAAGAAGCCCGTAAAATAAGAGACAAAGCAGTAAAACTAACAGCAAAAGTTGAAGAAGAAAACTGGGAAGCCGGTACAGCGAACATCATATGTTTAATAGACCCAGGAAGCTTCAGGACTCTAGATGAAATTATAAGAACCGACACAAAGGGCAGTGGTCAGTTTGAGTTATTAAACTTAAAAGAAACAGTTGAAGGTGAACAAGCTCTCTAAATAATTTTTTATAAAGAATTTCAGCTGAGCTTGAGATTTAAATCGTTTCTTAAGTTTAATTATGTAAGATTGTTATTAAAAGTAAGATTTTTGTTTTTAACTAATAACTAAGAAGAGTTAATAAACATTTTCATGATAATATTTAGAGTATTTAATTTCATTTTGCAAAAGAATATATTAGATAGGTAGCCACGATCTACAATAGACAACAGTTATCAGAAGTTTTTTTATTAAATGAATTGTGAGGTCAATAAACACAAAGTTGATTTTTTTTTATAGATTCCTCTGAGTACAATAATTACATTGGCTGCACTATCTAAAAATAAATAAATGGCTGACTAACAAAGTCACAGACTATACAAAGACTACATCAGTGTTAGTTGTCATTATTCCTTACGTGGTTTGGAACGTCAAAGTGAATGTACCCATCAGCAATGAATGACAAATTAAAAAAGTTTTATTTTTCTTATATTGGTACGAGATTTTATTGATTGTTTTCTTTCAAGATTTTCGGCCAGACGGCGACTGAAATTGCAAGTTACTGTGATATATTTATTTTCAATAATTAACTTTTCTTATCAAGCAATTAAATGATCAGGGCTATCGAGTTATGTCTATAAGTAATGGAAGGTACAGAACTGGGTGGCGACCAGCAATTCTGTTTGAGATGGAACAATTTTCAAGCGAATATAACATCTCAATTCGAGGCGCTGCGCGACGATGAGGATTTCGTGGATGTCACCCTGGCATGCGAGGGACACAGGCTGGAAGCGCATAAAGTGGTTTTATCGGCGTGTAGTCCCTATTTCAAGGAATTATTTAAAGTAAGTCTATCTTTCTCTCCCCACACTTTGATGTGTCACCATTACAATGACTCTAGTGAAAGTTGTTATGTATAAAACACTTGATCTACTTACAAATGCCATGTCTCGCGTTCCGGTTAAGTATTCGCGATTTCATTTATTTGTAGCTACTTTAGAATTCTGTTTCACAATTTCTAATTAATTCATTACCATCGGACTTATCAAATCAGTTTATTGACTTGGATTTTTTTTTCAAATCTCAAATTAGTATACAATTTGAGATGAATAGCTATTTAATTATAATGTGTTGGCTGTCTTTTTCTATCAATAATGCTGACATTATTTTTTAAATATTATTCAATTATAATTCAATTAAATCTTTTAATTAAGTGAATACTGTGCAATATGTTATATATAACATACAAGTGTATACTTAAGACATATGCATTTCTCACACATACCAATCCAATAATGATCTTGTAAACTATTTTTATGCATGTATGACTGGAAAGCAAGAGAAATCATATGTTTCAGTGTTTCATGTAAAATGAGACAGTTTAACACCATCACAGTAGTAATTAAAGTCCAATGTGAAACATCATTTACATTCACTTTTGGTCTTTGTGTGACTACATGTAATTTATTATCTGTATGTGATTTAACTTTTAATATACATACATATTATTTCTGATAGTTAAATATTCACACATGGTCTCTTTTTGATGCTATTAAACACTAATATTTTAGGTCAATACATCAACTTAATAGGTTTTTAGACATTATGACATATCTGTCTTATCAAGTAAGTCGATTAAGCAATAGTTTATTTAATCTTATGTTAACCAATACATTATTATAGTCCAAAAGATGGTACATAATAATAAAGTTAATAAGAATTTCACCTTTTATTAACTATGCAATGATGACTTTCAACATTTTTCAAACATGTAAACAGTCTATATCAATTCTTATATAAGTCCCATTGATATGATAAGACTATCTTTATTTCTAATAGGTTTTATGAGTCAAACCTAAACTCCTAATATAATTTTAAGTTAACACCAATCAGTTTAATGTAATAGTGGTGTCACTATGTAGCAGTACCAATGAAAAAAACGGTAACATCAAGTAATACCTAAACATCAACAAACACTTATTATTTATCATATAAAAACACTAAAACTAGAAAAATTAAAAAAAAAACAGCTTCTGTAGCTGCAGCTGAAGGCCAATTTGCCTTGCATTTCGATATGATGAAAACATATGGTTTCCTACGGAGAAGTTAATGAACACACATCTTGATCTATAGTGTATTACAAAACCAAAGTATTACTTACAATTGTTGTATTATACAGTGATTATAATCTACAATAAATTGTGGTCAAGTGAAGTTTGTTCAGTTAGCATGTGGTTCAGATAAAACCTCCAAGATAATTCTATAAAAACTTTAATAAACATTACCTAAGTTTACACATGATAACAATATGTTGTTTTATATTAATCTGTTTTGACATGGGATAGTATGTGGAAGTGGAATTTGTTTATAAAAACTTGACCTTGTGTATATTTTTTGTGATAATGTCAATGACCTGTACCCAATGTAGCAGTTACCCAATTGATAAGATCTTGTAGGTTACAGTTTACGATTTGTGCCAAGTAGCTTTGTGTATTGCCTCATTTTAATATTCTGTATTCTTGTCAAATGAAAGTTTTTAAAAAAGCAATTTCAGAATGTGTTTCTGAAACACATTCTGAAATTGGGCTCTTGAAACATTCTTATAGGTTTTTTTTCTTGGTTACTTAATAAACATTGCTATTTTGCCAATCTTATGAGGGCATTACAGGTCGGTAACCTTTTAGTTATGTTAAGTGTCTGTACCAGGTGGCAATCATTACAAACACTCTAACCATGTTTCCATTGCAGAATAATCCATGTCCTCATCCGATAATATTTATGCGAGATTGCGAAGTGGCCCACGTTCGCGCCCTGCTGCAGTTCATGTACGTCGGGCAAGTGAACATAGCCCAGGCGCAACTCAGCGCTTTCCTAAGGACCGCCGATGCTTTACAAATCCGCGGCCTCACTGACTGCTCACAGCACAACGATAAAGTATGTCACACGGTTATCTCAATTGAATGGTTGCCTTCTTGAATTCGTATTAAAATCTACTTTCCCTTGCAGAAAACAAATAGAAAGTCTCCCCCCGTCGCAATTGCGCAACCTGCTCAGCGCGAAGCCCTCACACTCTACCTCCTCCCCCAAAGTCGCAAGCCAAAATGTCGAGTCGACGTCCGCCGATGACCAAGAGAAGGGCGCGAACCGGCGCTCCGCGAGGAATTCTCCCGACGTGCCCAGAAATAATCTCAGCGAAGATGCTTCCTTTCAAAGTTCTAGTCAAATGAGGCCTAATAATGATGACTATAGCCAAACTTGTTACCCCGCTTTGAGGGTGAAAACTGATCTCGAAGTGACAGACGTGAATAATGAAGAGAACGATATACTTATGGACCCCGGTGATGCAGATAGGGAGAGCAAATGTCAAGAGTTCAGCGCTACGGATCTGCTGGAGCCCAAGATAGAGGTGTTGGAACAGGAAGCCAGTGACGAGGAGCGCTCGGGCTTTCAACAGCTGTACTACACGGAAAATAATACTCTTGCGAATCCTTTTGCTACGCTTCAAGGTAAGTTGCGGGACACCCTTCGGATTTTCATCTATCTATCATATCGCTATCTTCCATAATCTATTTATGCTAATATACAAAACGGGAAAGTTTGTTTGTTTGAACGCGCTAATCCCAGGAACTATTAGTGAGAATTGACAAAGTTTTGTGTTGGTTAGAGTTTATTTTATCGAGGAAGGCTAAAGCTATAAAAAGAGTGAGAAAAAACAGCGAAAAATGTAGAATAAACGGGGAATGAATCTTTCATTTTTGTGGGTTTCCGATGCGTACCGTACGCTGCGAAAACGGTTTGAGATACTCAAAAAATATGTATGGAAGACAGATTCCACTTTAAATAATCTAAAAATTGTCTGCGACAATATATGTCTATCTTTTAAGATAGACATATACCCAGATCATACTACATCTTGCCCCCGTTTGCAGGTAGTATGGATCTCATGACGGGAATGAACGCCGAGCTGAGCGAGAACGCCGAAGGTAAATATGCCCTGTGTTAACTTGTCACGCCATTTCACATGCACTAGTCGCCTCGGCAGCCGCGCCCCCGGCGAATATCAATCGGCGTAGAAGAGCGCGCGGTCTCTCGTGATCAGGTCCCAGCCCTACAAGGTTGTTTAAGACGGAAACAGCTTTGTAGGCCGGTGCGCGGGTGTCGGGGTCTCGACGGCCGCCGTCCGCTCGCCCGCCCAAAACCCACCACTGCGCCACATTACAAAGACCTTACATAAATCGAACTCTTTAAACTCCCTGAATTCCTCCTGTAAACGTAACCTTGGCTATCTAAGCAAATAGTGTCCAACCAGTAGACGTTCAGTTCGATTTATAAAGTCGGTCTAAATTCACGCAGTATCTCGAATATAATGGGTTTTTCCAAGTAATTTCGCTATATTTGCTTAACGTTGCGAAGTGGAGATACTGCGTCGAGTTTATTAAGTGCGTCTGCGCCTTCCCGCCACTATCACTCACAGGTTCCGAATGCCACTAAATAACTGCTGATAAGATTTAACTTTAAACCCTTTATCTCAGTGTTTTAACATCGTTAGAATGCGAAACGCACGATCTATTTAGATTTGTTATTATGAATCAATCAGAAAAAATGGTTAGTCATTGTATGGAAAATTTTAGTCCTTCTTCAAAGACTCCCCCGGTATTAACCGTATAGGGCTTAGTGGCTCGGTAGCTGTGCAGCGGGGCCTAGACTGGCATTCGCGAGTCTAGGCACCGCGTTGCGTGGTGCAGTAGTGCGGCGGCGCGGCGAGGCGAGCGGGCCGGACGGCGCAGTGCGAACGTGGTGTTGTTGGCAGCGGGCGGCGCGAGCGGAGCGGGCGTGCAGTGCGCGCAGTGCGGCCGCCGCTACTCCAACGCGTCGAACCTGCGCCAGCACGTGCGGCTCATCCACGAGGCGCAACCGGTGGTGTGCGCGCAGTGCGGCCGCTGCTTCAAGACGCCGCTCTACCTGCGCCGGCACACGCTCGCGCAACACCCGCCGCGGCTCAAACCGCCGCCGCTGCCCGCGCTCCGCCCCGCGCACCGCTGACCTTACACGCCGACCGCGGCTTCTCTCGATCGCGCGTCGTTCGTTAACGCATGACGCCGGAGCTTTGCCGAAGCCGTTTTTTGTTTACTTTACTAACCCTCTATAAATAAGCTTAACTGGTGTTTACATACTTATATACTTGTTCTGTTAAATGTCGACGAGAGCGCTCAACGTGAGAAACTACCCGCTCTCTTTTCGTACGACGGTCCCAATTTTTTTATAAATAGAGTTATCTTGGGACTGTCGACGCGCCAATCGTTTGAGGAATATTGTGGAGATGTGGCTTAAAGAAATAAGAAGACTGTGTAGGTATATCTAGTCTGTGATCGGAGCGTCGCCGGGGGCCTATCTGCCGTCACACCTCTTCGCTTATTGCGTGCCTTTCAATAGAATACCGTTACATCGCTTTAACGACGCTCCTCTTGTTGAAACCCTAATGTAAGCTCACTAGACAGATGCCCTCTCTCGTACAGGAAAACCTGCCTTAGTCTACTGGTTATAAGATTAGTGCTGATTCGTGTTGTCTGTTGATACGTCATATATATAGTCAAGGGGCCTCGTTAAAGGGAATCGAATACCTTCCTTTCTGACAATAGACTGATCGTTGTTAAGACATTTTTTGCAACCGGTGCTGATTTTTATCATAGATTATTTACAGATTACACGATATTGTATATAGACATACACTGTACAGTCTCGCTCGCTCCTGTCCAATGCTCGCGAGAATTCACCATTTATCTAGAATGGGTCGCGTTGGACCGGGTCGAGAACACCGTTTTATTTGTCGATATAGGTACAATAGGGCAACAATAACAAAGCAATATTTTTATACACAATAGTTTTATCTTTACACAGATGTTATATTGTTGAGTGATCGGACGGCTCCCGGTCTTAGTTTGTACAAACTCACATGTTATTATTGAGAAGCAGCGACAAGATTTCCTATCGCCAACGCTGTACGTTAGGGTCGGAGCAGACTTGCTGCGTGGCCGTCGCAAGTTGTGGCGACGTTCCTTGCTTGATACAATAGTTAGAGGAACAAATGATACAAGATTGGTCCCGACTTTCGACAAGTCGAGGTAAATCTAGTATAATATATCACTTAGTTGAATAAACCCCCTTAACGTCCTGTTGCCACAATGGAGGTCACCACTGTGTCTGCTATCACCTTTAGTCGATAAGTTGCCATACAATACCCAGTCTGAGGGCACCACGTGCTTTTTATTATTAAGAATTTGGAACTTTACTCGTGTATTCGATAATTTTAATGAACTTTCTCATGAATGTATTAATTTTTTCGTGACTTCGAAACGTAATTGCCATTTTAAAGCATCTAGTCATTTTAAAAACATCCTTTGAGAGGGAACGATGACGTTGATATGATTAGGGTTGTGAATTACAATATTAGTTTGTAAAAATGTATTAATTGTGTATTGAGTCTGAACGAGATCTCATCTTTTAGTTCCCATGATCTCTAAATTACTTTGCATTTATATTAATTTTATTTAAATCTTAGCGAGTTTCTGCGTTACGATTCGCTTAGTTTGTGAAGAAATCCCTTATTTCGCCGGTCGATTAATTCTCTACTATAAGTAATTTATACTATTTTACTAAGTTTCAAATCGACTTAGAAATCTCTTCTAAAAATCTCGACAAGTATTGAAAAGAATTAGGAATTTCCTCTACTTAATATCACTACGATTACAATGTATATGGATGTAAATTTATACAAAATTATTCTCATAAAATAATTAAATATTAATGCTTAAATCGATGACACGCCACTTTCGTATGTGTGTCCCTTATTTCGTGTATAAAATGAATAATTAAGCATGGCTCGCTTATTCACCGTACATTCAGTAAAATATTTTATCAGCTTAGGCAATATCTATTAGGATTAAACTCGTCTAAGTGTAGGCAGACTGTTGCTTATTATTAACAATAATACGTTTTGTTATCTAACTACCTACATTAAGTTTTCTTATTGACCAATACATATATTTTTATAGTGAATCGCAGTTGTTGCTATAACAGTTTACTTGATAGAACAGGATGCATTCTACTTAGGATTTCGAGCTTTTCGACCGTCGTTATTGAGAAACGCTTTTCGACGTTTCGTTATGACGAGTGACTTGCCATTTCTCGGCTAGACTGATCTACTCTTCGCTTAGACTAGCCGGATGATGCCTCATGACTAGAAACGTTGATAAACATTGCTCAATTACGACGGCCCAACAGCTCGGCCGACTAGGGTTATTTGCTTTGCAAAATGGCCGTGATAGCCTTATAAAATGTATAATGCCTTCTGTTCTATTATACACTAGAATGAGTATAATATTGTTTGCAAAACTGTAAGTATATTGTATGACGCATGTCAATTCCTGTTTCTATAAAAAGCACTTTATGACAGTTTTTATTTTTATAAAGAATATTATTTACAATATAATCAATATCGTCTGTGCAATAATCATTTCTTTCTGCAAGAATTAACGTATGTATATAGATCATTGTAATTTTTTACGAAATACAAATAAAATATTGCAGAATTTGAGAAGTCTTTACTTTTTATTTATAAGCATATTTATAAATGTATTTCAGTTGTTTTAACGTTATTTATACTTATTTTAATCGAATTTGTCTGTATAAAGGAAGGATGGTAAGTGCCAAGGCAAGTTAGGTATAAAGGTACAAATAATATTTAATACTACTCTTTTAAATTATAGTTTTTATAGTAGACATATGACGTAGCTCTCTAATAATTTATACAACCCCGGCTCGAAGGACCAGAGCGTATAGCCGAACGAATATTAAGCATGTGACATTTTACAGAGTTTAGTCGCCGAATCATTAATAAGGAGCCGTTTGTGATTTCAGGTCGATGGGACGGTCGTAGAAACCGCCCTGTCCCGGATGCTGTCTGGCTGGAACAACATAGACGCGCTTTGCCATTCGTGCTAAAGAGAGAGAACGAACGCGCACCAGCTCCAAGACTCGTGAGTTATCTGTAAATTTTCTTTAAGATCCTCGTCTAGATCATATGTGTAAAGTTATAAATTTGCCAAGATAATATTTACTTCTCTTGTCGTGAAGCATTTCTCAAAAACGATGGCTGAACAGAACTAAAAACCTTTACAACAGTTTTTTATTAAACGTGTTGGGCTGCGCGTGTGGCAAAAGTAGTTGAATGTCCTGATTTACATTATATTTTCAACGAATGTGCAAAGCCGTAATCAGTCGGCAGCACATTGTAATTATAGAACAATATGCAGCCAGCCGATATGTTTTCATTATAATGTCCCCGGTCATACAAAAAGTGTTAATTGCCTATATTTTGGGTATGTTATGAAAAATGTACCTTTTCTTTTAAAATACACAAAATCGATTCCAGAAACGCTCCCTGGTGAAACCTAATCTTCATCTAAATAATTTTAAAACTTTTAACTTAGTAAGTTTAATTTTAAAAGCCTATATTGCAATAACGCAATATCTATAAAAATGCTAGGGTTTAACAGTGTACCGTTTACAAGCGACAATAAACTTTGCCTTAGACGGTTGCTTATATACATATTTATTTCAATTTAGGTAATTGTTATCATGCAATGGCGTGAATGTAAATGTGTCGCGTGTCTGCTCGACTATAGCGAATTTCAATATTGCTTTGTTCAGTGGTAGATAGAATACGACCTTTGGCACGAATTGCGGCGTTTCGATATCTTTCGCTATAAACCAGATATAGCGCATTACTCGTCTATTTTTTGTATGGAACGACACACTATCGAATTGAGCGTTACTTTTGTAAGTGCTGCGTGAATTATCTCAAATTCTTATAAACTTTATCACGGGTTATCTCTGACGCAGGAACACAAAAAAATCGCCGCGGATCCAAAGTTTACGCTCGAAAAAAAGTGTGACCTTAAAATTATATTTCTATGGTTTGAGATCGACGTAATTTGGATATG
Organism: Leptosia nina; assembly: GCA_963661955.1. Classification (NCBI taxonomy): domain Eukaryota; kingdom Metazoa; phylum Arthropoda; class Insecta; order Lepidoptera; family Pieridae; genus Leptosia; species Leptosia nina. The sequence continues at coordinate 8,504,586 of CAVLEF010000006.1, read as the reverse complement.
TAGCTGCAGAGTATTTCATTCTGAAACAAGACAAGACAAATAATATAGAAAAATCCTGAAGCGGTTTCAGCGTAAATGACTAACATACATACAACACAACCTTTAAAAAGTGTACATATAAACATTGAAAATTAATCTATAAACAATTTGTTTATAGTACAATTATTGTAAATAAGATGATAATAGATATTCTACATTTATTCTTAGTTTTTATTTCAAAAATATAGAGGCATTCATGACAATAAAACTAAGCCTAAAGTCATCGACTAGTTACAGTAAATTAACTGCTATTTTTCATGTTTGCGAATATATTTAGACAAATGGCCGGAATTTTACAATTCTGGCTATTTATCTAAATATATTTTCATAGCTCTTCTGCAACTGTTTCTAGCAATGCTAACTTAAGAGAAAATCTTTTTTTAATTGTATTATGTTCATACATTTAAAAATAGTTTTAACGTTGTACAAAACATAATGAATGTTCATCGGCTAATTCCAAAACTGTGCTGTTTTATTTTTTATTTGGGTTAAATTTAACATAAAATGATACCAATAACTATCTAAACATTAATAGTGAATAAGAAACGCTGTACTTCTAGTTATTAATCTGATGAAAAAACACCCTCAATACCGTACTCGGTTCTTCACAGATAAAACTAGGGGAAGGCGTGGAAATTCGAGAGGATCTACTGCGGGGTGTGAAGTGGGGGGATTACAGAAAGGTGACTAGGGGGCTAGCGGCTGCTCTGTTCTCCCCCATTGAATTGGCGACGTGTTCTGTCACGGGGCAGCGGTGGTCACGCGCCGGTCAGGAGTCGAGGCCGACTAAGCCCCCGCTGGACAGACGCCGTGTACACGCCCTGATCACCTATGTCAGCAGGCACTTCCCTGACGTCGAAGTGAGCCGGATCAAGCAGGTGCTGGCGTATAAGTGCAAGGAGAATTGCGCGGCGCTTCGAATGAGAACGGCCAGGTAATTGCACCTCTTTTTTACCTAATTAAATAGTAACATATAAGCTGATGAGCATGTTTGTATAAAACTCTTTAACGGTCTCAGGAAGCGATATCTAGTTAAAATTTGACAAATTCCGTTTTAACTTAGGCCCGACGCTCGGACAGCTTGGAGAGCCGTGGTCACGTGGTTACAGATAATGCACTGTCGACCGTATTTTGAGCATGTTTCACTTTAAACGCCCATTTATCAAGGAAAGCTTTAGGCTATATTACATCACGATGCGACTATTAGGAGCGAAGAAACAGGGAAAGTGGGGAAAAGTGGGAACATTATTGGTGTTGGAGTGTTGCCGCGAGAAAGCTGTACAAGATACCCAAAAAAAATTGTATTATAAAGAAAAATAATGAATCTACTTTAAAGAGACAAAAAGAAGCCCACGTCATTACATGTCTATCTTTTAGTATTAACTGACATAAATCGTTTTTAGGGTAATCAAATTTCGTCGAAATACTTCATAGGGCAAAATAATGTTTACCAGGTCAGCTAGTTATGTTATACAAGTATTTAATTGAAACTACACTTTTTAAAAAATACGTGGAAAATTAACCGCATTTTAGTGCTTCTTATATATACTATGTTGCCGAGTAAGCTGTAGGTGGTGGTCTCGACGGACCATGTCCGCTCCGCGTCCTGCACCTTACACTACACGATTCACTACTTTTATGTACTTATTGTCCGATCACAGAATGTATTCAGAACTTTTGGCAATGACATTTTCCATCACACTTACAGGCTTTGAATTGTCAGAATGGTTAAACGGCATAGTCTAGCGTTAATTATTGAGACAAAGAGAAAATTTTAATTACCGTTATTTACACTAAATTATCGAATCTTTGGGCTTTATCATTTACCACCCTTTTATAACGAGATGGCCAAACGAAGACTTTCAGACAAATATCAGTAGACTTTTGGGAATCGGTAACATCCGAAGTACGATTCATGTATTATTAGCTATTGTTACCATTAGACCAACGAGTCCGCCGAAACAAACCGGTCTACAGACATTATCAATATTAATGCGTTCTGTAATTACGACACAAACCCAATTCTCGGTGTCTGCGGTTTCGGATTAATTAAACGTAAATATATTATTGGTTGAGTGGTCATGGTATTTTCGCGTGATTTCTACACTCTGATCATATACCGATAACGAAGAGAGGGGGGTGTTGAACCGGCCTCCACAGCGTTCCGTGCTGTCTCTCAAACCAATCGAGCTATAGTGACAACATACGCGAACGTCGATTTTTTTTAACCTCTCGAAAAATATTATAGCTGCGTTTTCGGTGAAATAGTTCGCGGTTTAAACCGTTTTTTTTTTTAATTTGTTTTGTTCATACTGATCTTTTGTATTTATGTCTATGACGCGTATGTATATAAAAACTTTAATTAGTCTCGTTATCGTGTCGAAATGTGGCAATGGTTGTTCGCGATCACTGTCGAGGTTGTCACGATATGGGGCCGTCTGAAGAGTTACGACGCTGATAACCGTTGCGAGGGCGTTTTTTTTTTTATCTAGAAAAATGAACAAAGCAAAGGTATATGCGATATGATTTTAATACGCCTATTCAAATTATTAAGAAGGTACATTTTTTTATGTATTTATTTACTTGATGGGAGGTAAAATACCCCGGCCGTAACTTCTAGACGTGATGCGCTATCGACGTATTTTCGCTTTGGATATTCGGAAATCCACAGATTATTACGGAAATTATTATTATGAAGGCGATTAAAATTCTCAACTTTTTCATCCGTAGGCGGAGGTACATGGCCCGAACGGAATTTCGATATTCTTTCCAAATAACACATAATATGACTACTGTCTGTAGTGTGCGCGAGTAGTACACATTAAAATAAAACACTTACACTTTAAGTTAAACTGAAATATTCAGGTTTTAAACTGTAATTAACCAATCGTTGAAACAAAACCTGTAATTAAAACATTAAGGAATAATCAAGTTTTTTTCTACTAATGGTTTACATCGACGGACTTGAGGCAGTAATACAATTTGAAGCAGGTTGTCTAACTGTTTCAGCGAGTCTAGTAACTATCTGCTGAGTGCGGCGGGCCGAGCCCCTTGCGACGATGCGCCGCCGCCACATCATCCGCCGACACCTACACCGCGCCCTTCATTTTCCAACTAGTATGTTCCTTGCCTTTTAATAATATGTCTAACTTTACATATGTGGCACTCATCAATCTCTAATTTCCGGCTTGAAGGATCAAAAATAACCTAATATTGTGACTTAATTGCCAATGGTGAAATGCCACTTTGTAAAATATACTTCTAAAATTGTCTAAATACAACATTAATGTCATTAGAATTTTAATCTTCTCTTATACAAGACTATTACAAACAAGTATGCAGATCTGACACACATAAATGTTATTTACAGCGAGGCCTCAAAAGGTGGCGGCAGTGGCGCCAGCGGAGCAGGAGGAAGCGGGACGAGCGGTGGGGGTGGGGAAGGGCGAGGAGGGACCGGGGGTGATGACGACAACACGCACTGATCCGCACACTGCATAGCACGCGTTACTCCTAAATATGTCCGTGCCTAGGGACCCAAAAGTTTTACACCTTCGGAGAAATAGGTTTATCGTCTAGCAACCTTTTAAAAAACAGATTGATAAAATATAATCTTGAAAAATTAATATTTTTCACATGTTATCGCACATGAAGGCACTATATAATTTAAAAATCGAAAATAAATTGAAAAAATTTTCGACTCGGGCAGGACTTGAACCGGCATCGTCAGCGTTCCGTGTTGTTGCTCTACCGAGTCGGTAGCTCAATTGGTAGACGCTGACGATGCCGGTTCAAGTCCTGCCCGAATCGAAAAATTTTTCAATTTATTTTCGATTTAAAAAAAATATAATCTGTCATTTTTTTTGCGACATCATCAAGTCAGACAGCCTGCTTTGTTGTTTTTTCTACAGGCTCATTTATTTTATTAACCTTATTATAATTTTAGTCTCTCCAAAATATCTTTACTATATGAAACGTTTCTTATAAAAGGTTGGTAGCTATATACCTATTTTAGACGAGTTTTGTAAAGAGCATTTTCAATTTGAGAAATACCTTCTCTAATCTTTAAGGTGAAAACGGGTACCTTTGGTGTAGACGCGCCTTTACCAAAAATGACACAAGACAACTGACTTCCACTAAGGATTTATTGTAGTTGTGAACGAAAGGAATATATACGTACATAATTCCGGTAAATGCTGAAACGTACTGAATAGTGAATTTCAACCTTTACAGTAAGAAGGTTCAAAATGTCTCTCCTAAAGCATTTTACAAGGTTTAAAGTCGCTCGATAACCATGGCGTCTTATTTAGTGCGTTCCAGCGCTACAAGATGGCGGTCGCGTAGGCAGAAGGGGCGGATCGAGTCGTGCGATGCATATTTATTGTTTAGGTGATATTTTTCTATTGGCTACTATGAAGTATCTCGTTTCGTGTCGGCGATGCTCTAGCAATAATTTATCAGGTTCCTAAGACATATTTTTCGTAGTTAGGTTCTATTTGCACGAATTTCTCGCGATACACTGCCGCTTGTTTTCAAATTCCTCTATTCGCTTCCCTTGTTTTACGAAGTGTTAGTCATTTTCGAGCGCGCGCTCACGCCGTACGAGGGACCGTTGCAATCGCAAATTATAACGAAATGGCATAATTCTAGAACTAACATAGATATATCGTAGTCATTTCTTTTTTATAGTTATTATTGTGAAGATGAATTTATTTTGGAGCGAGTCAGGTTTGGATTAGGTGGTTTTCGGAGAGCTGTGATCGTGTTGGTTTTATAATGGAGTCATATTTTTAAATATATCTAAGAGTTATTACGTAATTTTAACGCGTGTCCACTCGCTGTGCGTCTCTGCATTGCGAACGAACGACGAACGGTCCACGTTCGTTTACCACTGAATTGTTAACGTCGAGTGCAAAGACGCTACCGTTGGTGGGTTTAAGTAGTTGGATTATCTTTCACCGCGCTCAACGCGGGCTTAGAAATACATTTGACGTTTTTTTATAAATTATTTTGTTAAAACTCTTTATTGAAATACTCTTTCGAACCATCTGCATTTATACCGCTCCTGTCTATAGCCACTAACATTGAACAAGTCCGTCAAATGTATTTCGCCACGCCACGACAACATATCGATTCGGTGAAAGCATTCTGCACATCTGCACTGGAATGTATTTATCATATCAAATAAGCAATAACTATTAACTATAATTTGATAAAGAGAACGATTTTTTTTTAATTTTTAAAATTACTATTTTAACCAAGTTGTTATAACGTAGTTAGTGAATAACTGAATTCTCTTAAAGTCCATGATCGTTTATATGGTTCTTTTGAACAATGATCAAATCCTCATAATAATCGTGTAATCGTCATATCATTTTGTTTTACAAGATCTTCTAATACATATCTTCCAATGCACGGACGGACCGGACGGGCGTCGCGCACGACGGGCCGAGTCGAATATTATATTAACCAAAACCGAATTAGTTTCCAAACTACTATGATCTCTTATTTAGTACACTGTAGCTGTAAAATATTTGTCTGTTTATTGTAAATAAAATTATTCTATTATGGTAAGGATTCGTGGAGTATTCGAGAGTCGAAGCTCGTCCGGTCTGCCTCTGCGCACTGCACGTGTCTAGCGCTCCTGATGGCGGTGTAGCTACGTATAAGTTACCAGATTAGAATATTCTAGACGTCACTCGAACGCTACGTAGTGGCACTCATATCTACGCCAATTCAGTCTTATGCTCAATATTGCCAAATTTTTACTTGCCGAACGTCTTGTCTATGATTTATTTCGATTACCCCTTTTGTGTTCAGCCGGCCCGGCTTGTCTGACGAACGGTCGGGGCCCGTGGGATTGCTCAAAGGTGTTTTTTTTTTTTACTCAACTATATACCGAGACCCAAAACCTTTAAGGCGACTATACTTTTAATTGTAATTTATTAAACTGAAATACTACGAATGCTCGAGATGCAATATGTTAATTTAGTGCCAAATGATAAGTTAACTCGTAGCGATATGGAAGAAGAAGAAGTATCCTAATGCTCTTTCGTAATTCTTGCGTAGTGTTACTGACCTATGAGGTTTCACAGGTTTCGTTTACAAGACTATATTAGTGTATTTATACAGGGAAAGTGTTAGGTATGTACTGTTGTTTGGATATTATAAGAATGTTGTTGCGGTATAATACTCAATGTGGGGGGGGTGTGGAGGTAATTGCGGATACATGTTGCAATTATTGTTACTTTGTCTATTTGTGTTTCAAATTTGGATCCCAAACATAATCTTTGCTTTGGTTTTAAAACCCTTTTAGACTGTATGCTAAGAAACGAGTGTCATGTTTTAATGGTTTTTGACGTTGGGAATTAAGACCCCCTTTTGTTTTAGGACATATTCTGAAACAAAAAGTTTTTGTAAGCTCTTCTTAAGGGTTTCGCCGTCCCAGCTGTGGGAACTTAGGGGGTGTTAAATGTAAAATACTCACGACTCATGATTATTTTATTTGCAATTATTTCCACACTCCGCTCGCCAAGCACTGTATGAGCAAAGGAACAAGAGAATTTATTTACTCAAATAAGATTTTTTTTTACTATTTATAATCTTTTTTTAACTAAAATTATATACTTTGCATTTGTAATGGCAGCTGTCCGCAGCAGCGTGGGATATGATCTAGCGCTGTTTAGGGTTTCATGAAACAAGCAACGATACATCGAACATGACACAATTGGGCACAAAACAAAGTGGGGGCGCTATCGCTTTCCTTTGCTTATTTTAAATGATAAAAACGAGATTTCTAAAGCATAGATGATAGAATATGTTTGTGAAGCCCTTGTTATAGTCTATTGAATAGTTATAACTCACTGAGCAATAAATCTTTGAACTGTAAATAAGAACAACTCGAACCGCGGCGCGGGTGCCGCGTTGTGCCAAAATTATGTGCTAGTCTTAAAACATGTTGTTATCATTTTTCAGATTTTATTTAGTCCAGAATGTGTTTGTTCCTGAGCTGTGAATTAACTCGAAACAAATCAACACGTTTATTGTGATATAGTCTCGCACGGTGTAATCGCTTCGCGTAGCCTACTAGGTGTATTCGTATCGATAAGACTAGGAAATTTTATTAAAAATTATATAAATTTATCTTCTAAAAATTATTAGCAAATTAATTTTCGTGTTAAGTAAAGTAGGCGGTTTATTGTTAAAATTTTGTAAATATATTTCTGGTTGTCTAAGACAACTCGGGGGCGGGGCGATTGCACGGTGCGACGGTGCGAGTAAAGTAGGTCAACATCACAGGGTTCGTTAAGTAGCTAGGATATATTTGTATGTGATTTTTATACAAGCGAGACGGCATATAGATCACATCGAATGCGAGAAAGGGGGGGCTATATGTCACTCTGCTCCGTCCCGCCGGTGACGAGAGCCGATGAGTCAAAGACGAGTTGTGTTGGTTTGTTGATATATTTATATGATGTATTTATGAAAGATGCACACAATGATTTAGCTTTGAGCTCGTGCAATATTATTCCAAATTGTTTATAAGGAAACTGTTATAATTATTTCTACTCTAAATTGTTATATAAATATTTTTGTAATCGTAAAAGACAAAGGCAACTTGAATTCTATTTTTGTTGTGCATTTATTCTCAAATTTTATCGATACGGTAACCGCAAACCCATTGTGGACTGTAACGTCTGCATGCGAAGAAAATATTATAAGGATATGGTAGATGGATTTTTATATAATACTGCTGATATCGTGAGTCAATTCGTATAATGTTTATTCTCTTTTTTTAGAGTTATTTACAAGTGTATCAATCTAATTGCTCAATAACGACGCAATGTTAATAACGATGTAGACAATTCAATTACGACGTTTTGTATGGTTATTTTACGATTTCTAATTTGCGAGTTGCGGCAGCGCATGTTTTTAGTTTTATGTTATTCTTAAGAGAGGCCAAATGTTGACTTGCTTATGTGAGACTGTTTTGCCAAGAATCAGAAGTATATTACCTACATTGTTTTAAAATAAATGCTTTTATATAAGGCTTGTATTTTATTTCACTCCCGTAAACTTGAAAAGTTGCAACTGAAAAGAGGCTGAAACCTTTTTATGTCAATTTACTTTCTATGGAATTGAGAAGCAATAAGTACCAGTTTAGACCGCCACAAAAGTAATCTTGTACATATAAATTTAGTGCACAGGCCTGGTATTCGAATATCACGTGAAAACTCAATAAATTTTTCAAAGCGGACACAAATATTATGCCTCTTACTCAGCCCTCGTTATTAAATGACAATTGACATTATAATTTTACATTGACAATTTGTATCTGTCACTAATTGTTGTGTGTACTTAGTACTATACTATCTTGATTATTGTTAAATAAATATCAAATTTTAAAGAACATTCTATATCTCTGAAAAGAAATTCCCGATATTATCCGCATAATTTATTAGATGGCGTTTCCTCAGCCTAATGCACAGAGAGGTTAGTTCCAGTTGGTTATATCATGAAAGACAACTATAAACGAGTTGAATAGTCTCTGCCATTCAGCCTTAAATTTTCAGAATTAACAAATCGGAAGATATTGGAAGAATTACAGTTGAAAAAGCAGATGCTTTTGAAGCAGGGTGCAGTGGCTCCCCTTACCGCGACAACTATATCTCTCACTCAGCCAAGCCCTGTTAGTCAGTTACCTATGTGCTCTATTCCTCCACTTTCTGCAACCGCTGTAAGTCAACATAATGATGATCTAATTTCAAGTAGTAGCTAAGCTATAGAAAATTAATTTTAATGATATTGTTCAATTCACTAGGTTTAGCTATGTTTCTATAAGATGAAGTACCTTGTAGTATTTTTCTTAATAAATGTATTAAGTTCTATAAAGTAATGCTAATGAATTTTGCTTTACATTACACTTGAAATATCAGGTATATTATATTTAAACAGATATGTTAAATACATAAATACCTAAGGTTTCTCGAGACTGCACACACACAGGAACTCTTGTGGCTTACGCCATGCTAAATTGTGCTATGTTTAATAACTCAAGACAGAGGCATTCTTATATTAAATATGGGCTTATGAATTCCAGGGCTTTCCCCAACTCCCAGAAGCAAATATAGTCAACACAAGCCACCGAGCAGCGTTACAACACGCCAACGCGACATCCTGTGGCTACTTTGTGTCGCAAGACTCATCATTTGGAAACCAAATATTGCCAGTGCTACCTCGCTTTGAAAATAAACAATGAGTGCTGTTATGAAGTTGAAAACCTTGGAGGGCCACCTGGGATCATTATCTGGATTCTCGAAACCCAAAATTGAATATGAACAATATGAAACTCCTTCGCACATTGCTGCAGTGGCACTTTACACAGTGCAGGTTAAGTGTTGATTACCAAAATTAATTTCAGAATGTTTTTATGTAAAAGTGAACTTGAAATCATCTTCAATCATAAAGAATCTGTAATCTTTAGTACTTTACCAGAAATGAACATAGACAACAAAATAAACAGAGTATTTTAAATTACAGACACAATATGAAGCGTTAGAAAATAAGTTAGTACTAGATGCGGGTTGTGGTCCTGGAATGCTGTCATTTGGAGCATCACTGCTTGGTGCAGGGGCTATATTGGCTGTAGATATTGATGAAGAAGCTCTGAATGTACTTGGAGAAAATATAGAAGACACAGGAGTTGACAATATTGATGTTGTTCAGTGTGATTTTCTTTCACATGATATGTTTAGGTATGTTTATTTAATAGAAAGAAAATACTGTACTTAATTTATAGCAATTATATATATATATATAAATATTTAGTAGTCAGTGAACAAGGAGTTGTATGTATTTAGTATACAGGGGCCAAACCATATTAAAAATTTTTGTTGGCAGTTGTAGACGATTATCTCAATGTGGAATGCAAGTTCCTATTCCTAATATTAAAGCTTTTGTTACTTTTGTGCCTCTAAAATTATTAATACTAGAAAATAGTTATCGCCTTCAATTGGTATCCCATTAAGAACTCCACTACATGACTTGCTGACTAGTCCACTATAGTTCAGAGGGTTTAAGCCTTGGGTTAAATAACAATGTAACTTTGTAATTTCAGATGTGAAAATTACTTTGACACAGTTATTATGAACCCACCATTTGGCACCAAGAATAATGCTGGAGTAGATATGAAGTTTCTTAAAATGGGACTTGCTCTTAGTAGCGACAGTGTTTACTCACTACATAAATCTACAACAAGGTACATTTGCTTTTTAACCTTTAGCTTAAGTAATACTGTTATTATAAATATATTGTAACAGCCATTATTTAATCAGAAGATTTGTATTACACATGATATAAAGTAATAAGAAAGCTATTCAAATATATACACTAAGAAGGTGCTACTATAAGTATTTTTTTATAAATTGACCGGTCATATCAGAAGAAAAGAATCTCTTTTTCTTTCCCTTCTTTTATTCTGGTAACATTAAAGCTAAAAGTCTTTACATTATTCCAGTCTAGTAAATCAGTTGCAATAAACTGGAATTATGTATATTCCAGTGCAACTTTAAATAACTAAGCTTTTAAATAGTACCACGTAAACTCCACACCTTACCTTCTTCCACCAGCGCTGAAATAACTGTTAACTCAAACGTAGACAGCCAGTCCGTTTTTAACCGTAATACGTTGAAATGCTAATAAGTAATTTATGTTTTTCTCAGATCCCATATACAAAAGAAAGTCAAGGAGTGGGGGGTAGAAGGCAGTGTTATAGCGGAGTTACGTTATAATCTGCCATCCACGTATAAATTCCATAAACAACAGACCAAGGACATTGCGGTTGATCTATGGAGGTTACATCATTCGCATTTATAACAAAAAACAAGAATATTGTAATTTCATAATTATGCGTTATAATCAAATTCAATTGCGCGAGAAGTGTATGTACCAATAGGTTGAAAAAATCGACGATGACGTGTAAGATACTGTAGCTCAATTGATTAGAGCAACAGTACGGAACGCTGTTTATGCTGGTTCAAGTCCTGCCCGTGTCGTAATTATTTTCAATCTATTTTTTTTATTTATTTACTTAAACATGAAATAAAAAATAAAAATATTTTTTTATACTGCGTATACATTTTATTAAAAGTAATAGAATCACATTATATTAGTTTTATTTATCAGTCTTTATAATATTAGATTGACATGACGTGTACATTTTAATTTACTGAACTTAACAGTAATCGTTCTGAATTTATTCATCACCAAACTTAATGTTCTGCGCCAGTTTGATAGTGCCTGAGTAATTGATGGTAACAGTGGAGCGTCTCATGTAGTTCTTCCAGCTGTCTGAACCGCATTCCCGACCGCCCCCAGTCGCCTTCTCCCCACCAAAAGCACCACCCACCTCCGCGCCGTTTGTCGGTATGTTTACGTTGACGATACCACAGTCTGACCCGTGTGGACCGATCCACTAGAATACATAATAAGGATAATTATAGTGTATTTTTGCTAACTTGGCATTTTTTGTAAACAAACACATAATTTACATGAAATCATAATTTTCTCAAAATGTTTACATTAATTGACACTAAAAACACTGTATGAGACTAGATTATATATTAAACTATAAAAACTACCTCAAATTCACATAGTATAAACTACAAAACAAAAATGAATTTGCGTAAATGAACAGGTTTTTTTTGTTTGATATTTACATAAAAAAATACACTATAAGTATTTTCACTTGGTCAGTTTTAGAGTTCCATACGCAGTAACTAAAAACGGAACTCTAGTGAAATCTTAGTTCAGTAAACTAAAACACGGTCTTTTGAATTACAAATTGTAACTCAAGTTGAAATTATTACATACTTATAATTAGTATTTATTTCTGTGGCCGCTACAACGAAATCAAATGTTAAAGGTTTCAACTTTAATACACATTTTATTATTGCTTATCATGGCATTACATAAAATAAAAATCTATTTAGATTAGACAAAAATTGAAGTGTGCGCCACGGTAGGTCAATTGGTAAGAGCTATGGAACGTTATTGTTTCCGATTCCAGTCCATTGAAATAACTAAATTATGGTAACACCATCGAAAGGTTCCGAATTAAAATTCTCGTGGCACAATACATTGTTACGGTCGGCTAGGGCCCAAAAGCAAATTAAATCATTCAATAGAGCGTATACAGCAATGTATTGGCCCCGTGCCCCATATGGGGAAACAGAATTTCACTTTTTTATGTAGACGTTACCTTAAATATGTCAGCGAGGTTTTCTGTGAACAGACTGGAGGATAAGCCTTGTTCAACCTCGTTGTTGTACTTGATGCCTGTGTCCAGGTCAGGGATCTCCAGGCAGTAGACGATTGGGGCGAAACACTCAGTTTTGACTAGGGGAGAGTCGTGTGGCAACCCCGTGATGATCGTCGGTTCCACGAAGTAGCCTTCACGTTCCATCACCTATACAATGGCGTTTATGTTATTTTAATATATTAAAAAAAAACCATAGGATTGTGAGATATCTTGTTTAATGCACTCACAAAACACACACATCGTTACGTACACACACATTCACATAAAGATATGTTTATGTAAATGCATGTGTATGGATAAATGTCCAAGTGGTAAGTAAAATAAGTTTATGCTACGGGCCTGCGTACTTCTAACTCAAAAAAATTCTGAGTTGATACTAATTAAATTTTGTTTAGATTGTTAAGAGACAATTTATGTTTATAGTATTTAAAAAAAACGGTTTAAAACGCGAAATATGTAAATTAAACTGTATTTTAATAACGTATTGATGTTTCGGATGTTTTGCAGCAGCTGTGAAACGTTAAACCATGTAAAATGTATATATCATGCGTTTAAACTTTTATAAGTGTTTTATTTAAACAATTACTTAGTTTTAATTGTTATATGTTCATACATTACCTTTCCACCAAACTCAACAGTGCCTCCCTGTTTCTTGGCTTCTTCAACAGTCTTCTTATAAGCTTCTACAGCAGCTGGAGTGTGCAAAGGTCCAATCAAGGTCTCGTTAAGTAATGGATCACCGATCCTGCTAACGACGCCCGCGAAAGCCTTCTTCAGTTTTGATACCACTTCGCCGTATACCTATAAATCAAAGTCGCAAATGAAATGACATAATACGAAAAATTCATTCGCTGATACTATATATGAGGCTGCTAGAGGCAGAGTGACCTAATAATAAGAGCATGATTTCTAATAGAGAGGAAAATAGAAATAGGTGAAAATGAATTTGTAACTGTGAACTTGTGTAAAAACTTTATTATTTTTTTACATGTTATTGCACATGAATTTAAAATCGAAAATAAATTGAAAAAAATTTTCGACTCGGGCAGTACTTGACTCGGTACCTCAATTGCTAGAGCAACAGCACGGAACGCTGACGATGCCGGTTCAAGTCCTGCCCGAGTCCAAAATATTTCAATTTTTTTCGTTTTTTAAATTTTCTAGGCTTACTTTCTTGTGAATAAGCAGCCTCCTGGTAGTGGTGCAACGCTGTCCAGCTGTTCCAGCGCACGCGAATAGTGCAGCATTTAGCAGCAGATCGAGATTCGCGTCAGAGTTGACGATGATTGCGTTGTTTCCTCCCAGTTCCAGGAGGTGGCGTCCGAATCGCTTCTGCACTTCTACGCCTACCTGAAAAATGATGTTCAGCAAATTTAGTTCGCTATTATATGTTATGGAGAAAAAAACTGCATATGGAAAAATTTTAAATAAAAGTATTTATTTTACATTAAAGTTTCTGCATAGTTTAACGGGAATTGTATACTTCACAAACTCTAAAAGTTTATATAATGTGTGATCTGAAATATTAGCATTAAGTACATATATGTATATGCATAATCCACATCAAGGATTGTCTTGATTTGTTTTGCATTAGTCATATATCCGCGACCGCGACAAAACAGTTTTTTTTAACCAATGACCGTGCCATCTGCATTTCTTCCACCCAACAAAGTGTACCCTCAGGTACAGCTAGTAACTACTAATAATATTTCTCACAACACAATTTGTTAAAAGACTTGCTGCTCTTACACTTAATACTAATTACCTGTTGTCCCACAGCAGTGCTGCCAGTGAAAGAGACCAGCTTCATTCTAGGATCCTTCACGAGTTGTTCCCCAACGTCCTTACCACCAACACAAAGTGAAGCGACAGCAGCTGGGATGTTGTTCTTCACTAGAACACTTTCCACAATCTTCGTCACCGCCACGGAAATCAGGGGCGTGGTTTCCGATGGCTTCCATACGCTTACATCACCGCACACCTGGAACATATTATATAATGAAGTAGTCTTAGGATAACTGGCACTAAACGTCCCAGATACCCTGGAAGTTTCATTAGCCTCCGCTGCTTTGAGTTCCTGCCGCAAGGAAGAACCAACATCTAAATAAAACACTTTAACGGTTTAACATGCAAAATATAATCGATTCAGTCGTTCGGTGTCCACTGCTGCACATAGGCCCTCCCCATAGACTTCCAGTACGACCGGTCGTTCGCTAGTTGAATCCAGCGTTTCCCCGCTACCTTGACCAGGTCGTCGGTCCACCTGGTAGGGGGACGTCCAGGTTTTTGACGTGCGCTACGTGGTCTCCACTCCAGAACCTTTTTGCAAAACTTTTTGCTTCTTGCAAAATATATTAGTTAACCTTAACTTTAAAACTTTTAATAATTTTACGTAAAAACTGCTACGCTCTCGCCATCTGTTCCGTCGTACTTTGATATTACAGGAACCCCAAAAAGCTTTGCAGCAGCCATGGTAACGGAGAGACCGTACCACGGCTGCGTGAGCGTTTTATTTTAATTATCTACTCACTACCAACATTTAAAAAAATAATTTTAGTTACCATGGCAATTGCGCTGTTCCATCCAAATACAGCGACCGGGAAGTTAAAAGCTGTTATTATTCCAATGGCTCCAAGGGGATTCCACTTTTCAATAAGGACGTGCCCTGGACGCTCT
The DNA here is from genome assembly GCA_963661955.1 of Leptosia nina. Taxonomy (NCBI): domain Eukaryota; kingdom Metazoa; phylum Arthropoda; class Insecta; order Lepidoptera; family Pieridae; genus Leptosia; species Leptosia nina. Next base: position 8,489,552 of record CAVLEF010000006.1, on the reverse strand, counting down.
GATGGGAAGATGGTTCCTGGTAGCGTTCTGGATAAGCCCAGCGCGAGGTCACATACGTGAATGTACTCAACAACTTCTCCGATCGCTTCGGGAAGGATTTTTCCTGTGAACAAGAGCCACAATTACACCTGTTATTATAAATACTATGAGTTAAGTTACAGATAGCTAAAATAACACCCAGTCTACACAATATATAAGCCACTATTGGCACGTCATGATTAAAAAAGCCTTTTATTTTATTTCAATTTATAGATTTTTATCATAACTAAACTAGTCTGTTCTTCTAGATCTTAAAATATTGCTAAATACACATGGCGACTCCTATCTTTTTGCAATATTTATACATTCACGTAAAGGTTAGATACTATGTTGCACTATCATAGTGCATTGACCCGCAAATCACCTACTACATAAAGGTGAGTATATTTCAATAATATGTTATATATCTTCGTAAAAACTAAATGGACCATACCCCAAAAAACTGGACGTGGATTTCACGATTTTCTGTGTGGACTTCACGCTGTGCCCGCGACTTCGTCCGCGTGAAATAGGTACTGACTTTGGGTAGTTTAGGTTTTAAAATATTTTCGGTTTATTTATTCATTTTATAAATTTAATAAGACACAAGTGTAAATTTGTTACAGTGATTCAGAATTACTTTCGAATTTGTAATATTGGAGACTTCTATAAAAATTTATTACGATACATCTACACAACTTTTCATCTCTCATTCCACCCCTTTCTACCTTTTTTTGTACAACAAATGTTTTTACAATGCATGTCATTGAAAAGGGCGCATTCAAGGCAGCCAATCTGTGTTGTCAGTGCTACTTTGTCACCACACTTCCACTCTCACCTCACATCATTCCTACTCTAACTCCCACTCATAAACTCACTTCCATTCCCAAAAAGCCAAAGAAGAAAGTTTCATTGTTCTAACTTCCAAAATCACGGATTTCAATACAAACTTTTATATCCTTGTCAGTGGCGTAACTCTTCCGTTAGGTGGCAATTCATGGATGGGCCCTCCCACTTCCCCAATTAAAGCCGATCAACAATATTCTTCTCTGACCAGGGCTCAGGTTTGGCATTTATATCGGCTTGCCAGCCTATAGTTTCGGCACGTCTAACCGTGTCAGCCCCAACAACTCTTTTTGGCATTAAGAGCATTTTTTCTCGGGCTCAAGTTTCATTTATATCGGTTCAGTAATTCGGCGTTAAGTAGTATAGTGATAGTATAGATAGCTCTTCAATTTTAAGACGAGGCGGCATACTAAAATATATAAATAAATATGCACACCCATTTCCAAAGACACCAATTGTCCTAATGGTTGCAATTTTTCCCTCAGTGCATCTCCAATTTGCCTGACGACTTCGCCCCTCGCTGGCGCTGGGAGCTCCGCCCATGCGTGCCACGCATCCTCCGCTGCCTTTGCGCATCCTTCATAGTCTGAAGAACTGCCGGCTTGAACTTCGGCTATCACTTTACCGTTAGCTGGACTGAATGACTGGATTATCTGAAATTAGAAAAGTAATTATTGAGAAGAGTGGACAGTAGTGATGATGAGCCCGTACTCTACGTGTAAGCTTATTAAAACTATAGTAATATTATAAAGCTGAGGAGATTGCTTAAACGCGCTAATGTCAGAAAGTACTGAAAAGTTCGAATTAAAAAATTATGAATATTCAATTTTGCTACATTTTGGAAAATTTGGAAAAAAACGAGGAAAATTATTCACTTTCGAAGGCTTTCCGTTGCATAAACGGTTTAATAAACCAAAATATATGTATAATAGAAGGATTTTCTACTATTTTTTCTGTAACATACGCGGTTTATCTGGAAATCTAGATATTAAATGGGGGGTAGGAACATCAAAATACCCGCCGGACTCCCGAACCACCGTCCAAAGATGGAAAAGTCGTGAAGTTTAGATATTTTGTGGCTGGGTTATTTCTACTACCATTATGTGAACCCTGTGCTCGTGTGTCTCCTCTATCATAAAAAAGTCAAATTGTAAGTAGGTCCGAAATAGACCTCCAAATGGGAAGAAGGGAATGTCTGAGGACATATAATTCTTTCATATGAAGAATAGGAGAAAATAAACGGTTTTATTTTATTTTTAAAAGGATTGTCACACAAATGGAAAATTTCAAATACTTAGTAGACCACAACGATAATATTTGGCACGTTTGACCAATATTCGTAAATTGTGTGATAAGCCTATTGATAAAATTGCCTATCAATAACTGATATACCCTAATTCATTACCAAGGTCAGACAAACATTATTACAACATTCTACCTAACAACGGAACACCAATGAAATTACATCTAGATTGGGCGTGAACATGCGACTGTCGGTATATTTTTTTATAATAGAGGAGGCGAAGCATGGGGCTTCCTTATCATGGAAGGTAAAATATTCCAACCATATAACATCTTAGCAAGTTGCGCTATCGATCTATTTTTGCTATGATCATATGTACCAAATGTCACTAAAATTAGGTTTCATCCTTTACGAGTGTCCGAACACATTTCTATCTCCGGACACTGGTATTTTTTTTTTTAATCTATAAAGTTTATTTGACTTCTGTGTATGGCCAAAACAAAATTACCACCGAGATTCAAATCTAGAAACCCCGCCATTGTAGGCAACGTTTGATCCTTGATAGAGGAAGTAATTGTATTATAGTTAAACTTATTTGGAAATTATTTTACCTACGGCCCGACGTTTCAGACGCTTTCAGCAGCCATGGTCACGGGCTGTGCGTCTCCCCGCTAATATACATCGCGTTTTAAACCGTCAAAGTGTTTAATTTACATATGTACTACTCGAGTAAACTACAGACTGTATTTAAGTATCAAATACCTGTCCGTTCGCTTGCCACTTTCCGTTGAACACGCCAACATTCGTCTTCTCCAGGCCCAGATCCTTAAGGAAGGAATACTTCGGGTCCTCGATGAGGTAAGACGCGTTCCTAGCCATCGGTACTCGTATGCGGATGTTCAAAAGAGACCTACACAGCACACGATTCATCGGTGTAGCTCTTTACACTGGCTTAATTACTTAACAAATAGTACTGTGCGCGAGCGCAGCAAACAGATAAAACATATTTGTTAACTTAAATAATTATAGTCGCCTTATCTGGCCTGATAACTCTGTTGCGGGGTCAGGAAAGATATTTCCAATCAGTGATAATTTCGTTTGCAATTGTTAAATAGCTGAAAAGTCCTTGTTATCTCTTTAGTACTAGAATCTTACTAAGAGGATTAGACGCAATTTTCAACAAAACATTATTTTTCACGTATTAATATTCGATTATTAAATGAAAAATAAAATGTAGGACACGGACAGGACTTGATTCGGCGTCCACAGCGTTCAATGCTGTTGCACGTTAGCTCAATTGGTTAGAGCAATAGCACGGAACGGTGAGGACACCGGTTCAAGTTCCTGTCCGTGTCGCAATTTTTATTTTATATGGTTCCATCATAATCCGTATATAATATTAAAGATTATTATTTTTAATTTCATTGAGATTTCTTTTAGTGCAAACTATAGCTTATATATAAAAGAACGTTAGTTTTTTTCTTTTCAAGAAGACGAATTATAAAGAACTTTATAATTGATCTTCTTGAATTTTTTTTTAACAGTGCCTTAGACATTAATCTATCACAACCTACCGGCACTGGTAATTGCCTATAGATAGAAAACACACGTCAAATTTAAAATCATTATCCTTGTATCCTAGTACAGTGAATTGTAAATCGTAAAACATAAAATGAAAGAGTGACAACAATAATCAATTTTTCTATTATTATCTAATTAATACAACATATACATCACTGACAACCATACACAACTATTGTATAAACCTCATCTTTATTTGATTATCACATCACAGAGGTATAGAGTTATATTGTCTTTGTAATATGTATACAACTAAAAAAATGTTTCCATTTCAAATTGAAAAGTTGCATATTTCAAACTACCCACACGAATACTACATAATTGAACACGAGCTATCTTTCTCCTCTGTTTCCGTTCCCTCTCTAATTTCCCGTGCTTTTTGTGCTAAGTATGTGTTTTCATCTCTTTTGGCCATCCATTCAGGTAGGGGTGCCGCCCAATCTTCTGGTGGTGAATCTCGCTTTTTCCACACATCATTTCTATAGTGAGCTCGTAACCGCTCCATTCGGCGCGCTTGTTCACTCTTGATAAGTGCCTCCTGTAAAATAAAATCAAATAATATTTACACTTATTGGTACATGTGTTTATTATTATTTAGTTTTTTGTCTCCATATGTGAAAAGTTGTCCTTGGCTGACACATCATATAAGGAATAAGAGGTTAGGGGTGACAAGAAAGAAGTTTGGTCACCTCATCTGCCATCCTAAAAATTTTCATACACTACAAATATCCATATACTCTCTAGAATAAATAAAATAATACAATCTTGGGGTCTATCTCATGCCATCATGGTGGTTTAGTTGTTACTAACACCAACATAAAAGTCAAAGTGGCTAAGAGTGTGTAAAGGCATTTTTAATCATCAGTTTTGGTTGGGTAATCTATCTGTAACACAGATGGACTAGGTAAACTAGAAATTGCTAATATTAAATGGTTACAGTTATTTGCCCTTATATATAAGAAAAATATTTTTATATACATCACATAGAAAACATACTAGAGAAATATATCTGAGCCAACCCTTTCTCTGCTAAATAAAAAATGCCATTACTGATGTATTACCCTGTATTTTTTTTCTGTCATACTATATACTAACAATTCTTTCAAATTTGGTTTTTTGCCTTTACCCAAACTAAAAATTTGTATATTGTACATAATTTTTATAATATACTGAAGCACTTTCTTTCACTTACACCAGCTTTTACATCTTTATTTTCCACCCATTTACAACAATTGTCATAATCTCTCTTCCACTGGTTGCAGTCGAGGGATTCACCATAAATAAAATATTGGTGAAATCTAGCTCTTATACTTGTACATTCATCATATTCATCACTATATACTTCACAATCCCGTATCTGTAAAAAAATAGTAACATTTTAAAGCTTAAAAATGGTGTGAAAAGCTATATGATAAATATTGTTTTATAGAAGTTGTGAAGAATATGTGCTATATACGTAGATAGGTAGTATTGTATAATAGTTGATTAATACAAGATTACCGGCAACAAATCTTTAAATAGAAATTTATTAGGAAACTTGGAGAGTGGACTCGAGTTAAAATTTTAATATAGTATAAAACTATCTGTAAAATTTCCACACCAAAAAAAAAGTTGAGATTATTACATTTTCTATATAAAACTAAACAAATATCAATATGTTTACTAACCAGCCAACTATCCTCCACAACTGCCTCTAATTTTGGTTCATGTTCAGCTTCTGTACTTTTTTCTACATTAACCGGTTTTTTATTATCATCTGCCTCAATTTTCTCCTGTCCCTTCACATTACCTTCACTTGCCTGAGCCATCATATTTAAAATGAAATCTACGTACTTTTTAATTTATGATTTCTTAAATTCGTTACATAACCTCTTTCGTACATACGTACAAAATTATGTCAACTGTTTTCTTGTAAACTAAACATGTACTTAGTTATAACTGGGTTGAAGATAAATAATGTTAATGTTTTCTTGTCAAATGTTCAGTTATTTTCAATAAGAAATGTAAACATGCTGTTTCCAATCTCAATAATCTGAGTATCAAGAATCAGCTGTTTTAGAAATATTCGACTTTAATAGGATCTGACAATTAATGGTATCGCCCCCCCCCCCCCCTCCCCCTTTTGTTTTTTTTTTTTTTTTTTTTTTTTTTTTTTTTTTTTTTTTTTTTTTTTTTTTTTTTTTTTTTTTTAAAAATTTTTTTTTTTTTTTTGGTTTAAAAAAAAAAGGGGGAAAATTTTTTTAAAAAAAAAAAAAAAAAAAAAAAAAAAAAAAAAAGAAAAAAAAAAAAACTATCGATGATCATTCATTCTAGACCGATCATCGATAGTCTGTCAAAGTTTGTAATAGATTTTTTAAATAAATTTATTGTTGTCCTCATCAATCCTTTTAGTAAAAAATCAAAAAGGATTTGAAATAAGCATTAGGTAAGATAATTATGAAATTAACGCTTTTTAATTTATTTACTTCACAAATTAATGTTAAAAAAATTCAAATATAGGACTATATTCAAATCGACAAATATATTGTGACAATCGATGTTTATTATTTTCAATTACAACAAGATGACAAATCTGTCTGTCAATCGTCAGTTGTAAACTTGTAAATACAGGAGTACTTTACTACATATGTGCATAATATTATTAAAAAAATTGCTTATGGAAAGGAAGAGGAATTAAAAAAAGATTGTATGTTTTGATTATTTGGATGATTGTTATATTAAGTTTATGTTGCGTATACAATCTAAACTGTTTAAAAAATGGCTTAAGCTATTGTCGTGAAGTTATAACAATTAGTTTATTGTGACCTTTGCTCGTCGCTTATCTTGTTTTTTACTTTTATAACATCGTGACACGATACACATCGATATGTCTCTTAATAAGCTAGTTGGAGGCGATTGCGGTGGAAACAATTCATTAGTGCAATTATCTAATATTGTAAGTCGAGATGCAAATTCCCTCTCTCAAGCAGATCGCTTTGTTAACGAATTTATGGCTCAGAATATCCCGACACCGCAAACTTTTAACATGAACGCCTTACTTAATAATATACCGGAAGTTGAAAAACTGAATAAAGCTTCCTCGTCTGGTACAATAAGTTCAATGGCCAATATCAGTTCTAATCTTCATTCACCATGGATGTCAGGGCCCTCAATGGTTCTACCAGGTCCAAGCATGATGAGAATGTTACCAATGCAACAACAACCCATATTACAACCACATACATCAAATGTACAAATACAGTACATAAACGAGTCAGAAATGGAAAACACTGATGTGCGTGGTAAAGCACAAGAATATGTAAATAGTGTTAAGGAAGATGATGAACTTGCCTATAACCAATTTATGTCATTTATGAAGAAAATTAGTGCTGGGGAATTAAATTTGGGTGACACAGGAGAGCAACGAAATAAGGATGCTGTGGTGGAAGAAATGGCTGAAAAATATAAAGACGAATGGGCAAAGCTAAGCGATGTTAATGATTACTGGGACTCGGAAACTGCAAATGGAATACCCGAAGAGTATACATTCACAGAAGGAAATGTAATGTTGGAAAATAAAAGTCCTCTAGAACTTGGAAAGGAAAGGTTAAAAATGGGCGATATACCTGGAGCAGTGTTATGCTTTGAAGCAGCAGCGCAGCAGCAACCTGAGTCTGCAGAGGCATGGTTTCTACTAGGGACAACACAGGCCGAGAATGAACAAGATCCTCTAGCAATTACTGCTCTAAAGAAATCTTTATCTATTGACCCAAGGCAGTTAGAAGCCTACATAACTCTAGCTGCCGCCTACACCAATGAAAACATGCCTAAATTTGCATATTTAGCATTGACAAATTGGTTAAAGACCAGTCCAAAATATAGTGATCTATGTCCACTAGATATTAAACCTGAGGAAATGAACTTAAAACAATTAGAATCTTATGTTATGTCACAATATTTAAAAGCTGTACAGTTAAACCCATCACAAATAGATCCCGATGTTCAAAATGCTATGGGCGTAATATTTAATGCTAACCAACAGTATGACAAAGCTGTTGATTGTTTTAAAACAGCACTGATGGTTGCACCTGAAAATGCCAAATTATGGAACAGGCTAGGTGCCACACTAGCAAACAGTGATAAATCCGAAGAAGCAGTTGATGCCTACCAACAAGCTTTGAATTTAGAGCCTGGATTCATCAGGGCAAGATACAATGTAGGCATAACTTGTATGAATTTGAAGGCTCATAGAGAGGCGGCAGAGCATTTCTTAGTGGCTTTGAACCAACAGCATAAGGCAAAGGCGATGTACCCAGATACATCATCAGCTGACACAAGTTCATCTACTATATGGACCACTTTAAGAATGGTCTGCTCATACATGGGTGAGCATGATGCCGCTAAATTAGTAGATGAAAGAAACTTGACTGAACTGAACAAGTTCTTTAACATAGAAGGCTAAAAGCCCAAAAGCTATTGTATCAGTAACATATAGGTAATATACCGGGTGATGACATGTTTTAAGTAATACTGACAAATTTTTATGCCTTTTATATGGGTTTGTTACTGGGATTAAGTTTTAATAATAGCTTATGGTATCTTCTTAAATATAATAAAAGGCTAGACAACAAGAGTTATTATACTTTTTTATGGGAGAAATAAATATTTATATATATTCACTTTTTTATTGTTTGTCATGAATATACATGTAAGAAACTGCATGAATCCTTAGATAATGGACAACCGTGTGGATGGTTATTGAAGAACCAGCAAGGTTTTACTTGTGTTTTGAGGCTAGTGTTGTTGGACTTTTTGTTTTTAATATTATCTTGTACTTCTTCAATGGTCTTAGGATATCTAAACTGAACTTTGCCATTGACAACTTTGAATATATGGTGGTTATTTCTTAATAGTGTTTGTAGTCCACCGCATTCTGACTTTAGTACTTTTAACATATCAGCAGGTATAAGTTTAACAATGTCAGACATTTCTACTTCTCTTCCCTCAGTCCAGGCTGTGTCTTTATTACACCCAGCAAGCAAATAATTTGACACACATTTGACTATTGAATCTATAATGCTCTTATTGATTTGTGTACAATTCCTTACTCTCTCAACTTTTTCTCTTGTCTTAAAATCATCGGGACTTCCATTCGTTCTCAATGCTGTTTTAAGGGATTCTTTGATATAATTGCAATAACTTTCATATTCTTGCTCTGGATAAATCCTCTTCTTACTAACAAGACATATTCTTTTAGTACTAGGAATTTTCAGCCTGTCAACATGAACATCAAATCCAAAATCTTTACAAAGTGCTTGAACGTATTCTAGGTATTCCGTATATTGACTTTTCGAAGAATCTTTCCGTTTATACTTTGTGCCATCTATGTTAAATGCACAACAAGGAAGGAGGAAAAATTTATTATTATATGAGCCTAATGCTGTTATAATAGGTATCCATGGAGTTAATTCATCTGAATGATTTCCAATTATCCATTTATATTTTGAGAAACTACTAATATTTGATGGGGTTACAGTTGTTTCCTGAAAAAAAAGACAAAATTAACTTCATTCTACAAATATTAATGCTGGAAGTCTGCTTAAATGATTGAGTTATTCTTGGCTTAGGCAAAGTAGTACTGTATGGTCTATTCTATATTAATTATCTGTAATCTATAAAACTATTAAATATTAAAGTTACCCCATGCAAAAATAACAAGAAAAATATTCTAACATTCTAAAAATCAAGCTCACCTCGAGTACAACAGTTTTTGGATACATTTCCCAAATTTTCCTTCTCCTTACATCTACACCTACTCCTTGGTAACCCTCCATTGTCAAAATGTACACCAACAGTCCATTCCCACAGCCAACATCAACAAAGGATTGTGATTCCTCATCTTCCCATAACAATAATAAGTAAGTTGCTATAGCTACATCTTCATAAACAAATTTAGATGGATCTGTACATTCAGGCCATATCTGGAAACATTATAATTTAAGCTTAAATTCTCACTAAAATTCATCTCCTTAGTAACTTTGAGTGCAGCAAGAATTTGTTAATATATTTTATGATTTCAAAAATGGGAATAGGAAAGTAGAAAAAATATATGTATCTGATCATCTGGCCACTATTGGTATCTCCAACAGAAAATAGTAATAATAATATATTAATTATAAAGTAATAAAAATAATTAATCTAGGGAACTTTACCTTAACTAGATTTTTGCCATACTTTATTTTAAGCTCATTATATTTCACATAATATTTGTCAGCGGCAATCATACTGAGAGATTCTTTACATATCTTCTTATGTGTTTCTTTTGCAGTGTCTTGTGCCCATCGCACAATTTGAGGTAAAACAGTATCTTTTAACCAAGCTGTAGATTTTGGATTACCTAAAGTAACATTTCAGTAATTTTAAGACAAATTTTAATAAATATAGTGAAATTATGTTGTCAAAATTTCACTTACCGGCGTAGGTTTTTAATAGTAACTTATTTTCGTTATAAGTAAAGTCATAAGTAAAATTAGGACAAAGGTTTTGATGGTGCTTAGTTATATCGTAAAACGCAACACTTGTTTTTTGGCGATCCACGATCACGAGATGATATGCGTGCTTTTCCTCGTAGTTTTTTGGTAAAAGTTCGACTATAAGAACCTCATAGTGCGGTGTGTGGTTATAATCTGAACCTTGAGGTACCAGTATTTTTTTACATATCTTATCATAATCAATATTATCAATTTTTAAATTCTCAAATGATTTAAATAGATTAGCAGCAGACTCGATTGTGATCTTTTCTAGTATATTACAGCCCCATAATCTTTTGTTTACAAGGTGAGGCTTTTTAATGAAAATATAAATAGCCTCCCAAAATGATTCGTTGCTCAAGTTTAACAGTATTTCATATTCTTCGGTCATGTTGGATTTCACTTGTACCTAGCTTTGAAATTTAAAAAAAAACCCTTATTAATATAAAAAGAAAAACTTTAAATAAAGTAAACACTTAAAACATGATGACGGCAATAATATTCACATTGAATGACACTGACATCTGTCAAGTACATCCGAAACTGTTGACACTAAAATTGATACTTGATTAAACCGGTTTTAATAAATGTTGTATAATCTTAATGTAATTAATGAAATGTATAAAAATATTTTTTTTTACCGGAAGTGAATTTTTTAATTTCTTTTCTGTCTTACTGTTATTAATTGTCGGTATTACTGCTTTAGTGTAACTGTCAAGCAACTGTCAAGATACCAGCTATGTGTACGTCATTTTCTTTTATTAATGTCATTAACAATTGAAAACTATCTTCAATGATCGATCTTGTACTCATGTTTTTATTTTCGTCATACATTTATGAGTATATATATTAAATATAACAATATCTTGGTGTATGACGTATGTGAACAAAAATATTTAAATTATATACAAAGAAAATTTCCAGTATATGTAGATTGTAGGTAATGTCATACACTGAACTCGAACATGGCTATCAAGGGTTGCGGCAAGCTACACAACCACAATTTTACGTTGGTGACGACGGAAATCTTGTTCCAATAAGATCACCTGTAAGTATTACGCACAGTATACTAAAATATACCAGCAGTCGGTCCTCGAGATAGTAATTAAAAACATCAAATTAAACAAACTTAATATTTTTAAAACAATGCGCTACGTACGACAATAATAATACCACTGAATACATTTAAACAAGTTGTAATGGCCTTGTTTTCCAAGTGTTATGTCACAGTGTACATATCTAGTGCTACAAAATAAATATGCTAAATAAATTTGTTCTATAAAGATAATATGTACACTGATAAGTGAGTATGGAAAGTCATATTAAATAAAACTATGCTTTAATAAAATGTGGTGGGGAGGGAAAAATAGTTACAAACTCACAAATGGATCTTATGACAATGACAAGTGAGTTAACTTGTTAATTGATGTCAGACATTGGTTATCATATAGTAGAGAGCCAATCATTTATGTGTAACCTTATCATTGTTTTTTATTGTGATAGTAGACTGTAGTGATAGTTGTAATGGAGTGGCAATGGGTGAAAGACTGGTGGCGCTTAAAGAGGTGGAGAAATAAAAAAACAAAAGAGCAAAGCGATGATGACTTTTGCTATTGTGATGAATGTTTACCTGATGTGAGCTATACTATATTATTGACTATTAAATACTATATTTATAACATAACTACGTTTTAACATTTATTTCTTCATTCATTTGATAAAATAATTTATATTAAAATCAGTTTAAGGAGTGTCAAGGATAATTGAGATTGCATCAACTTGATAAGGAAAATAAAGTGTGTTTTGGGTACACGCCAAAAATCCATCAATATGACTTTTTATTGGAGAAAAATATTAATTTTTAGATCTTATTTTTAAACTGAACAAATTTAAAAATCATTATAGTATTCTATACTTATCTTATAAATTGTTAGATGTGTTTGGTTGGCTTATCTTGGAGGTGAAAAACATTCTCTATTTTTGTTATTATTTAAAACTGTATTTATGAAGTATGTTTCTTTTTTCTATTTTAGTTCTTACTAAGCTGCAGAATAAACTGTATTTCTGACACCAAAGAAACCATAGGAACGCTAATTTCTTTATGACTATACAACTGAATGCTATTTCACAACATTTTTTCAGATAGATAGCACTATCATTTCCATAAGTGCTAAATGATATGTTTTTTAATCCTACTAAAGCTTATTTCTTAAGTCTTACAAATTGTCAAATGACGTATATATATATGCATAAAATATATACTTATTTTTACTAGTCACCTGGTTACTTAATAGCAAAAATACAATAAATAGTTTAGGTCCGATCTGAAAAAGCTAATGATACCTGTTACCAAAATTTTTCAGAAATACCCATGGGATCTTAGTTTACCAATAAAGATGACCCAATTTTGATCTCGATTATTTAAAAGACATTGACGTATGAATAATTAAACTTATTGACACCTAACACTATTACTAATAGTCAACACTAGAATCAATTAATAATAATGCATAATCGCTTTTAGCGCGACCAAAGTCTATGTTATTGTTACAAAAGTGTCTTATTCACATTTCAGTCAATCATTTTGTTGCATCTTGTTCATTATTCAAATGCACAAGTGTTCGGCATGTTGGCTCCGGTAAACATATATTTTTGATGCAACTTCTATTTTTACTTTGCCAATCGATAATTTTATCGAACTTCATCGTAATTTAGATTAATATTGTCGCGTGCCGTTACTTAGCCAATCTGATTGATAACTTGTTATGTATTAAAATAACGGTTATTGTTTTATCAAAAAATAGCGTAGCCATAGGGAAATGTAACTAAGTACAATTATTGTATATAAAGCATAATAGGTATTTAGAATCGCCTAGTTTTAAATTAAGAACATTTTTTTCAAATGGTTATGATTTTGCCTCTTCGGTTTATAACTGGCCAGTGATAATATTATTGGCAATTTATTCTGCAAATTTGTGTTATTTTTAATCTATGAATATTGTTACAGGGCGAATTAGATCTGTGCGAATCACTGGATTACGATGGGAGCGGCAAGAAAGTGGTGGTCGGCGTCTGCGCCATGGCCAAGAAGTCGCAATCGAAGCCGATGAAGGAAATCCTAACACGACTGGACGAATTCGAGTACATAAAAATGCTCGTCTTCCCCGAGGAGGTTATACTTAAGGTTCTGTGATTGTCTAACATTAAGTGAAGCAAAATATACAGCACATCTGCCATTTTTTTTATATTTTGTTTCGCCGCTTATTTTGACTTAACTCGCACTAACAAATCTTGGTTTCCCATTTTTGTGTTTGAAATTTAACTAACGTAGACACACTTGGCTTACATGTTTATCCTGTATAAATGGAACGATGGTTGCTTTTCATATTTTTTTTATAATTTTGCATGGAACTTGAGAACTTGTAAATTGAGGTTGAGGGTTGTAAATTGATTTATACCTATTTTAAAGTTAAAAAATGGTTACGTTGCATATTTATAAATATTGCTAAAAATACTGTCTTCAGTTATAAAGTTTCGTATCGACGTGTGTTTTTCGTGTAGTCCTGTAAATTATACATATTTTTTAATAGGAGTTTTATTACAATGAATATATTCTTTCAGAAACCTGTAGAGGAATGGCCTATATGCGATTGTCTCATCTCATTTCATTCCAAAGGCTTTCCGCTAGATAAAGCAATACAATACGAGAAATTACGGAAGCCATACGTCATAAACAATCTTCATATGCAGTATGATATACAAGTGAGTGTGACGTTTGAAAATATCTCTTATTTCTTTATTGATAGGGTGTTTAATCCCAAATGTTGTCGGCAGGATCGTAGGAGAGTTTACGCAATATTAGAAAACGAGGGAATTGAAATTCCAAGATATGCCGTCCTTGACAGGGATTCCCCTGATCCCAAACGTAAGATTTTCCTCATAGGAAATTTTTTGGTTTTCAAATTAATTCTTCACTTGCCCTACTTATATGTCTGTAATATTTTTAACCTGTAGAAAGTGTGTTACTAAATGTGTTGTATATTAACTGCCAAATAATGTGAAATTTTGGTTCGGTATTTGGAATTTTCTAAGAATAATTCTTGTTCTTGTTGGTGTAATAGTCAAGAAAGCAATGTATGCAATAATAACTGGCGGGTTCGATCCCACCAGATCCACAATGTGTCTAATCAATTCATAATGAAATACTGTCTATAGTTTACGCGAGTAGTACACATTTAAATAAAACACTTTAACGGTTTAAAACGCGATATATTAGTTAAACTTCTTTGACAATGATTTTTTACTTCGGCCCGACGTTTCGGATGCTTTGCAGCAGCGGTGGTCACAGAGAGACCAAATCATTTTAAAATAAGTTTAACTAATATATCGCGTTTTAAACCGTTAAAGTGTTTCATTTAAATTCATAATTACTCTGGAACGTGTTGGACTTTGTCTGCAAGTTAGGATTTTTGAAGATTTTATTATATTTTACATGTTATTGCACATGAATGAAAGTTAGGAGATTAAATATTAAATGGGTGGAAGGAATATCGAAATTCTCTCGGGGTCACGAACCACCTCTACAATTGAAAAGACCGTGAGCTTAAATTACGTTTCGATTTCCGTCTGTGGATTTCCGAAACTGTAAAGCCAAAATCGGTCGACCGCACATCTTGTTTAGATGTTATATGGATGGGCTATTTTACGTTTGTTGTCCGTCCTCTATCATAAAATAAAACAATGACCAGTTGTATCGCCCCCAGACCATGAATTAGTGGAATCCGAGGATCACGTGGAAGTGAATGGTGTCGTGTTCAATAAGCCGTTCGTGGAAAAACCGGTGTCGGCGGAGGACCATAATATTTACATTTACTACCCGACCTCCGCTGGCGGTGGTAGTCAACGGCTGTTTAGAAAGGTATTTTTTATTCACTTATCACAAAATCTAGTGAATTACTGTGAGTTGAATTATACTACAGTATTGCGTTAACGTGCAGAAATTTAAATCATGTTTACTTTTACAGATTGGCAGTAGAAGTAGTATTTATTCGCCGGAATCTCGTGTAAGGAAGACTGGTTCTTTTATATACGAAGACTTTATGCCTACAGACGGTGAGCTATATCCCATAACTTGGAAATCGCGTCATTGGGCATCAAGTCATTTTGTATTATTTAAATAAAAACCCTTTTTAAACGGTTTAAAATGAGAAATAGTCACAGCCCGACGCTCCCTTTTTTGATCACGACATTACTATCCGATATTTGTAAAATAACGATGCGTTTATATTATGTTAAAGAATGTATTAATAATTCCAGGCACAGACGTAAAAGTATATACAGTAGGGCCAGACTACGCACACGCCGAGGCGCGAAAGAGCCCGGCGCTCGACGGCAAAGTCGAACGGGACTCTGAGGGCAAGGAGATACGCTATCCTGTGATATTGTCGAACCAGGAGAAACTTATCAGTCGAAAGGTGTGTTTGGCGTTTAAGCAAACAGTTTGTGGCTTCGATTTATTGCGGTAAGTACAACTGTTTACATCATACTCGATAATTTTGACTTTGCGATACGCGCCTTTGTGAACAAGCAACCAATTTCCTTTTTTTCGTTATAAAACTCCAAAGTTTTGGTTGTTTGAACGCGCTAATCACAGTAACTACATAGGTTCGAATTGAAAAAATATTTTTGTGTTAGAGCATTTAGCGGGGAGGGGGTTGGGGAAAAAAAGGGCCTCCCGTAAAGTGCGCTGCAAAAATGGTTCGAGAAATATGAATGTCCTTAATTCATATTTTTATGGTTTCTTTATATTATATGAAAAATCGTCGTCATAGTATGTGTCCTTTAAGATTAACTGGCAAATAGGACGGAACGCGGACGACGTCGTCGGTAACGGCTAGTCATTTATAAAGCTGAGGACTAAATAATGTTGCAGAACTAAACAAAATAACTATTCCACGTGGACGAAGTCGTGGGTGCAACTAGTTATTTTATTCTATGGATTTCATAAACGTTCAAAGCAAAAATATGTCCTATCCTATACGCTAGGCTATATCACCTCTGTAAATAATAGAGTATCTCTCTTTCTCTCAGGGCCAACGGCAAGTCGTTCGTCTGCGATGTGAACGGATTCTCGTTCGTGAAGAACTCAAATAAGTACTATGACGACTGTGCCAAGATACTCGGGAATATGATCCTTAGGGAGTTGGCACCAACGTTGCATATTCCCTGGTCGGTGCCGTTTCAACTCGACGACCCGCCCATAGTGCCCACTACGTTCGGAAAGATGATGGAACTGCGTTGTGTTGTGGCTGTGATAAGACATGGAGATAGGACGCCTAAGCAGAAGATGAAGGTCGAAGTTAGGCATCCAAGGTTACCTTTATTATATTTCTCGTGCAAATAGACTGATTAACCAATTTTTAAGCCTGTATGATTGTTTAGATTCACCTTTGCAAAATCATAGATTAGATTTTTTATGTAGATATAGATTAGATTAGATTTAGATTTTAAACTATAGCTTGCAATAATTTATGTTACTAATGGCATATTTTCAGAAACCTACTAAAGTCATACTTTTTGAAATAACTGAACTATTTGAACAATATTCTTACTTTTATATAATAGAGAAGGTGTGTCAATGGGGTTTACTCGATGAGAACTGAGCCATATAAAAACTTGGCTTGGCTTACTCTCGACATTCGGAAATCAACACATTGAAACAAAAACGAGGTTTAATCTTCACAGCTTCTATGACGGTGAATCCTAACCCCAGATGTTATACGACATTCCTACTATCCAGCTTAGTTTAAGATGTTTCAGAAAGAACAATATGTTGCCATTACACCAACGAGCCCCAATACTTTTTGCAGATTCTTTGAGATATTTGAAAAGTACGACGGCTTCAAGCGAGGGCATGTGAAGCTGAAGAAGCCGAAACAACTGCAAGAGATCCTCGATATTGCGCGTGCGCTGCTTGCTGATATTCACACTCGACACGCTGATCCCGAAATCGAGGAGAAGCAGGGCAAGCTGGAACAGCTCAAGAGCGTGCTTGAAATGTAAGTATTACTTTTAAATGTTTTTACAGTGCGAAAAGTATAATCAGTAAAACAGTCACATATCTTAAAAATAATAATTGATTTAAACAAAAAAAAACTATAAATAAAAATTAACTTAAAATAAAAAAAGTCAAAGCCCGTTTTCCCCTCGTGGGGCATGGGGCAAACACATTTCTGTGTACGTTTCACTGATCCATTCTTTTAACGGGCGAGTAGTTCATCAGACTTCATCATAACAGAAGAAAAATATAGTAAAACAAATATTATTATACCTGCTCTTAGTTACATTGTAATTTATCTTACTGATTAGTTTTATTATCTTGATTGTATTATTATTGTAAATAATGCTATCCTTTTTATTATTATATTTATTTACTATGTCATTTATTTTGATTGAAATAAATTTAAGAATTCTGTAATACTTTATAAGTTTAAGAAAAGTCAATTATGAAAAACTTACAAACGGTCTGTAATGTAACTGTCATTTAAAAAATATTTTAATATGTCTACTTCAAATCAGAGTTCTTGTAACCGACCGATTTTAAGATCGAGGGCATGGAATGATACCTGGAATATGAAATAGTTATTTTGGGCAACATATTAATATATTTATTTTTGCAACTTTATAAATCATAAACATATACTATCGCGGACATTTTTGTTAGATCATTTGAGTAAAAATAATTTTTGTGTTTATTGAATCATTTTCACAATGCACGCAACGGAAGCTCGCAAAGATGAATTATTTTCCCCGTTTTTTCCAAGATTCCCTCTGTTTGTTTGCGCAGACTAATGTTTTATAGCCTTCCTCGTTAAATTGTTCAAGTAACGCAAAAATATTGTTTTAATTCGAACCAGTAATTTCTAAGATTCGCGCGTCCAAACAAACAAACTCTTCAGCTATAATACTAATATAGATGAATAAAATTATAGACTATATGAAACTTTTATGTTATTTCTTTAGGTACGGTCACTTTTCTGGCATCAATCGCAAGGTGCAAATGAAGTACCAGCCTCGGGGTCGGCCTCGCGGCTCCTCCTCGGACGACGGTAACACCCCCGCAACCCCCGCTACACCTGCAGACGGTCCGCATGCCACACCTTTACTAAACAACCTGTACACAATGACCTTTGAACGACTAAACCCATAAATTTCTATCGACCACAGGAGGTAATATAGAGTATAGTAATCTATATTTCAAAATTCATATTCTCTATTATTAATCTCAAGATAATCGTATTTTTTTATCATTAAAACCAAACTCAGTTAACGCGACTGGTACATAATAAATAAAACACTTTAAACGGTTTAGAACGCGAAATTAATTGTTTAAGTTTTAACGAGAGCCCGACATAATTAAAAATCTATTTGGCAAAAAACAAATGGTTGGCACCGGCGGGCCTTGAACTGGCCAACTTTATGTGTTCCTTGCTGCTGCTCTAACCAATTGAGCTACCGTGTCTTATCTCTGGATACTTCGTTACTTTCTGTGGCAGACTTGAATAACGAAATAATTCAAACCAATAATGACAGACAACGCAATAGGTCGCGTCAATATTCATTGTGTACAGAGTAAAAACATAACACACTTGATTATCTAATTCTTTTTATTAACTGCCAAGAAGGTTTTAAGCCAAGCCCTACTTCAAAATCTGAAATACTGTATCAAGTGTGATATGAGCATTATTTAATAAATGGCGAACCACTAATCATCAAAACATTAGTTTCTTCGCTTCGAGAGAGATAAGTTTTATGCAGCTATTAGTTTCTGCGTTTAAGTAAATTGCTTTGAAATTGATTGTTTGCAACATTGAAGCCATTAAAGTATTAATAGAGCTTGTCGAATCGAACCTTAGTACGTCTCTAGCACATCGCTATTTCATTCTAAAAAGGGAGATATTTGACATTTACCTTCAAAGCCACTGTAAACATTGCCGTAAGACCACTTTGCGTATAGGCTCGAGTAGAATCTAGAAAGAACTTGCACGCAAATAGAATAGCAACACAGCTACAGCAAATTTAAGCGGTATATTTTTTTTAGTGTTGAGGTGATGTAGATATTTTTTAATTAACTGGGGCCCATTATTTTCCAAGAAATTCAATAAATACTAACACGAAAGCTATACTTACAAATTTTTTTTATCATTTTTAATTACACACTAATAATTTAGCAAGCCCAAAAGCAAGCTTGCTTCTTATATTCGTGACGCTAAGTTGTTGCGGTTTTCTCCTATTTATGCTAGTAGTGGAAGTATTGAGTGAAAGGGGATACAGGGGATCAAAGAGATAAATGTATAAAAGAAAGAAATAGATGAATAATAAACTATGGCTTTAATTGATTTAATTTAGATATAGATTTATTTTAAATACTACACAGTGACAAATACACAAGATGCGAGTAATGTTTAGTAGGTTGCGCGGGTGAGCCATCGCTTGTACTGATCCTGAAGTGGGGCGGGGAGCTGACGCCAGCGGGACGTATCCAGGCAGAGGAATTGGGCAGGATGTTCCGCTGTATGTACCCTGGCGGGCAGGGTAGACATATACCCGGTGAGTTTGATTTTTACGTCTTAAGGCATGTGTTTTCATATGGTAAAATGTAAATTCCAGCTAGTAGTTAATAATTTTAGACAAGTTCAATATTAAAACGTCTAAGTGAATTTTTATTAATACTAATATATAAAGCTGAAGAGTTTGTTTGTTTAAACGCGCTAATCTCAGGAACTATTGGTTCGAATTGAAAAAATATTTTTGTGTTATGTAGAACATTTATCGAGGAAGGCTTTAGGCGTACGCTGCGAAAACGGTTCGAGATACCCAAAAAACATGTAGGAAAGAATGATTCCTTTTTAAATGACCTAAAAAAATGTCCGCGACACTATCTATCTTCTAAGATTTACTTGCATGAATGACGGGACGCGTGTAATTCCAGGTGAGGCTGGAACTCAAGGGCTGGGCCTGCTTCGTCTACACTCGACGTTCCGACACGATCTTAAGATATACGCATCAGACGAGGGTAGAGTACAAATGACAGCAGCGGCGTTTGCCAAAGGTCTACTGGCTCTGGAAGGTGAACTTACGCCCATACTTGTCCAAATGGTCAAGTCTGCGAATACCAACGGCCTACTCGATAACGACTGCGACTCGTCGAAAGTGCAGAATATGTGAGTCTTTTGACCATAAAACTTTTTTTTTAAGCTTTTTTTAAATTACACAAATCCATGAAACAATATTTAAAATACAAAGTACAATATTAAAAAAAAACCCTTTTTTGAGTGAAAAACATTCACGACACAAACGGGACTTGAACC
Source organism: Leptosia nina (assembly GCA_963661955.1). Lineage (NCBI taxonomy): Eukaryota > Metazoa > Arthropoda > Insecta > Lepidoptera > Pieridae > Leptosia > Leptosia nina. The sequence goes on along the minus strand of CAVLEF010000006.1, from coordinate 8,468,985 downwards.
ACACCATTGCGTGCTATTGTTTTAACGAATTTAGCTACCGTGTCACAAATCGATTTTTAATTTGTATAATGCCATCATGTCCAAAATATTCCTCATTCCTCTCTCATTGGCTCATTCCTCTATAGAAAAATATCTTCGTTGTGTGAGAACACATCAACCTTATAAGTAATGTCAACGTTATATAGGGCTAAAGCTCGTCTCCACGAAGCGATGCAGGCGGACCGCGAGTTCACAGCTGAAGACCGAGCACGCATCAATCCCTGCTCATCCTTGAGCATCAACGCTGCTATGGACTTCGTCAAGAACCCGGTGCGATGCTGTGCCCATGTGCACATGCTCATACAACAGCTCGTGAAAATCGTTCTCACTAAGAAAGACGATCCTAAAACTAAAGGTTGGTAACTTTTAAATGAGATTTTTACGCAATACACTCGAGAAAAGAGAAAAATAGCAAGTTAAATGTCAAACAATATCCTATAATTCTAAAACACAATTCGACAAGATGTTCAGTTGGCTTTCAATCATAAACACTCTTTCAGATACAATACTTTACCATGGCGAGACTTGGGAGTTAATGGGACGACGCTGGGGCAAAATAGAAAAGGACTTTTGCACGAAACACAAATCGTTTGACATTTCCAAGATACCAGATATCTACGACTGCATTAAATACGACTTGCAGCACAATCAACACACGCTGCAGTTTGACCTTGCAGAAGAGCTGTATATGTACGCCAAATATCTGGCCGATATTGTTATACCACAGGTATGTAATAGAATTTTACTCTTTTGGTCCTTCGAGTAGTCATATAATGTTGTACGTTAAAAAATTATAATATCTTATATTTTGTAGGAATACGGATTGACGATGCAAGAGAAATTGACAATCAGTCAAGGTATATGCACTCCACTGCTAAAGAAGATTCGAGCAGATTTACAAAGAAATATTGAAGAATCAGGAGAAGAGAATGTTAATAGATTGAATCCCAGGTTTGTACACTAATCTTCTGTTAGTTTCATTAAATGAAAATGTTTTCTGAAATGATAAAAATAGCAAATAGATTACATATGACATATAGCATTTTTAGGACTATTTTTCAGAAAAATATCGTTGATATAAGATTGTTATATTTCAGGTACAGTCACGGTGTGTCTAGTCCCGGTCGCCACGTGCGGACGCGGCTGTACTTTACCAGTGAGAGTCATGTGCATTCGCTGTTGACTGTGCTGAGATTTGGGGGGTTACTAGATGTAAGAATTCAGTGCTTTTTGCTAAAAAATCCTTTAAAACCGTTAAATATTGTCTTGTACCCTATAGCTTTGTCGATTGATCGTGGGTAGTCTAACGTAGAATTGACTATTTTTTACAAAACTCTATTTTCCTAACTTTTTTCTATATTCCAGTTTTAATTTTATTTTTGATTTTCGTTTCTGTTTTTTTTTTACTTATACATTAAAACCTTGTTAACGGTTTGAAATACGCTGCCCCCCATGACAAAGCGTAGTTTAAAGTTATTTTTTACTTACATCTTATCTCCTCGTAGATTGTGAAAGACGAACAATGGCGACGGGCTATGGAGTACGTGTCTATGGTGTCGGAGCTGAACTATATGTCTCAAATTGTTGTTATGTTGTATGAAGACCCCACTAAAGACCCTTGCTCTGAAGAGAGGTTAGTTTTGCATCTATTCAAGTCTTTAATCATGACGTAAATTGTATACGGCTTTCGCAGCCATTATACTAAGTTATACAATAACACAGGTCCTATACAAACTAGAACAAACTGTAAATATAGTCTATGGCAGCAGTTTATCTCAATTTTTTCTCTTTCTGACCCTCATACTAGAAAGAGACAAAATGTTTTTAGGTTACATAGATATCTTTTAACACAATGCGACACTTACGTGTTAACTTTTTTATTACCGTTAAATTTTAAATACAAGCAACCTGTTATATCTTGGCTTTACACCATACAAAATTTTATTTAATTAACCTCGCGTAGACTATAGATAGATAATACTTTTTAATTTTCGATTTTCTACTTGTAAGTAGTAGAATTGTAAAATATGTTCTAGGTTCCATGTGGAGTTGCACTTTAGTCCCGGAGTGAATTGCTGCGTTCAGAAGAACCTACCTCCCGGACCTGGGTTCAGACCACACTCGCGTAACCACTCGACCGCCAATAATGAGGTAAGTTGAAAAAAAAACCAAGGTCTTTATGAGTGTTCATTCTCGTAATCATGCCTGCGGTAGTTAAATTGCTAAACAACTGTTTTTATATTACATTAAAATGAACTATAATCGTAAGTGTATTTAAATTTTTAATGGTTTAAAACGCGAAATATATTAGTTAAGTCCCTGTGACCACGGCTGCTGCAAAGTATTCGAAACGTCGGGTCATAGTTAAAATTATTTGTCAAATTAGCTTAACTAATATATTTCGCATTTTAAACCGTTAAAGTGTTTTTTTTTGTGTACTACTCGCGTAAACTACAATACGCAAATGTACTGGAAATATAGTATACAAAATTGTTTTGATTTTTCTGCGTAAAAATAAATAATGACATGTCTGAATAATGGATGAATTAAAATGTTCTAAGGAACGAATTTGTAACTTTACAGCAATCCTCTCCGGACGCGGTGAAGTGTATCGAGGAGGAAGTGGAAGATGATCAAATGGCGAGTCAGGAAACCTTACAACCAGTGCGTATAAAAGTTCCTGTAACTTTTCATGCAGTTCGAGTCTATTTTGGATTTTGTATAATATTTGTACTTTCTGACCTTTCAGGATGTAATAGACGAATTGGACAGCACATTTTCAGCGACGAAGTGCTCCAAGTCAAAATTGCGGCCGTCCGATCCTATACCAATTTGGTTCGTTGTTTACGAATATATTTTTTGCAAGAACTATGATTTAGTGAAAATAATTCTATTATTACACTGTGCACAGTGCAGGTACATAATTTCATACGTAGTTTCCAAGAATAATAATATGTTAAATCTTTGAGTTTTCGAGGGGTTCAATTCCGAGTCCTTTATATCAAATGTTTTTTTAAATAAACTCATTCGTTAACTTTTATATTATAAATGTTTAAAATACATTCTTTAAAGCAATCTTCATTACACGGTAAGCGGACACGAAGCGTCTACTCTTGCGGCGCGTCTTAACGAAGAGTTGCGCGCGCGCAGCCACACCCACACAGATACAAGGGAACATGCGCAGGTAATTATGAGCTGATGGTGGAATATTATTCCAGCATTCTGTCACTGAGTAACTAAACGAATTTATTTGAATTGAGGCGTCTAACATCGCTTTTTAATAAATTGCAGAGCGAAGAGAAAGAGACAAAAGACGGCGAGGATCCACAGCCGCGCGCGCGCAGCTACGACCAGCAAAAACAAACGCATGATAATGGTAACACTAATTCTACACGTTGTGTTGCGTTATACGGAACCAAATTTATGTTGACATAAAATAGATCAACACACTGGGTTCGGTGTTTCGCAATATTAATTACTAACAAACCTTAGGTGTGGTAATACCGTGTAAATAAAAAATAATAGACATAAAGGACAAAGGACTCAAGGGACAGTCGAAGCTAATGTCATGTAGTATTTAACAAGTTTTTATTGGGTTCGAATCCCCCGAAAAAGAAACAAGTGTTATGTAAGATTGGTGCAGAAATATGTACATATTTTGTGCTAGAACTTTACTACTATTTTGTATAGATAAAAAATAATCTGCTGTTCCCAAGATCTAACACAGTACTGTAGTAGAGTTACGATTTTTTTTGTTATCCATTCTACTACTTTGCTGCATCACATTTCTCTTCGGTGATGGCTTGCATGAAGTGTAGACTGTGATGTTATTTGTCCTCATATCACTACCCTTTATTCGTTTTAAGAGTTGGAAGCTCACGCTAGATTAAGAACTTTAACTACCTAACAATAGAGCTCATTATCGCATCTATTTTGATGTGTACTTGTTGATTTTTGTGTTTGGAGTGCGTAGAACATGGCTGCGGCGTTTTTACGCCATTCTACTCGTAGCTAGCTCACTCTGGCCGGCGATCTTGTGTGTTGCGTTGCATTGCTCCAGTAAACGCGTGTGGTTAACGTTCGTTTGACTGACTGCATGTCCTAACAACGTAACTAGCTAAATTACGTTTTCAAAGAAAAAACACATTTTTATACACTAGTAAGAATTATTGCTTTTTATATAAACATTTTTAACGGTTTAAAACGCGAAATATATTAATGCAGAAACGTCTGGCCGTGGTTAAAATAATTTTCAAATAAGTTCAACTGATATATTTCGCGTTTTTAAAGTGTTTTATTCAAAATGTGTTACTACTCGCGTACTACAAACAGATAGATTACAAGATGACGAAAGCTATTCTAAGCTGTATTTAGTAGCTTAGCTAGCTTTTATGTCATAGTCCGCAGTGGTTCCAATTGTTTCACTATCATTGAAGCGAACAAAATTTTTCATTATTGGCGGTAAGAAAAAAAAGAAAGAAAGAAAGGCTAGAAGGATTTTATTAGCGACTCTATCGGAAAGTGTAGGGACTGTTATACAAATGTTTAATTACCCTTAATATAAACCAAGTGGACGTGTATACTGCAAACTTGAGCTGACTCTCCATATTAGTCCTCCAATCACAGCCGTGAGGGTAGGAGTAATATGGTGGAGCGAAACTCTCGTTCGCCGGTCAAACGCTCGTCGGCACACGCCGGGCTACAGATTAGCGTCTACCACTGCCACGCTTACGAGCACCTCTGTCTATTATATTCTTTTAGTCTATTTATTTATACGCTCGTGAGTTGATCCTAATATTGATCGCGTTGTGTACTAGTAAGTAAAGATTCGTTATAACAGTGAAGCCTGGTTTATTAGGATCCCAAGGGACTGAGATATACCAGAGTACCAATTATTGAGGGTTTCTCATAATTCAGTTTTCCAATTATGCAGCTTTAAAATTATAGTAAACAAACATGTTACAACGTATTAAAACCTGATTAAATTGTCCGCTTATACAGATAATTGAGCTTCAGAGTCCGAATTATAGAGGTAAAGTTGAAAGCCATAGAATTCAAATGTCATTTAATCAGGTTCAAAAAGTTCCATTAACAGAGGTCATTTATGTAAAAGAACCGGGACCTCATTGTAACTCTCCATGATAGAGGCTTCTCATTTATCCTGGTACCACTTAACCAGGTTTCACTGTATTTAAAAAAAGGAAACAAGAAATTACACGAAGCTTACAACTATATATTTGATACTGCCTAGTTAAAAAAACATTGTTGCTCAAATACAAATTAAATTAACTAATAGTTGGATGTATCAACTTACGAGTGCAAAATACACTAATATATTTCTCTATCACCCCTTCTAACCCGCTCGCATATCATATAACCGCTCGTGCCCTTTCGCGTAACGTCACCTAGCCCCGCCCCTACTAACGGTAACTCCGCCCCCTCCCGCATTGCCCGAGGTCGGTCGTTTGTCCGGGGCGGGGCGCGTGGCCTCGTGGCCGGACTGTAGCGTGCGCGGCGCAGGGCGGCGACAGCGGCACAGCATCGCCGGCCAGATGAGCTACCTCAAGATGTTGGGGCTCGCGAGGGGAAAGCTGGGGGGTGCGGCGGGGCTCTTCAGCACCGCGGTGATATCCGGGTCCAGCTCCGCGCCGAATCTACGCGTGATGATACCGTCGAACGCCACGTCAAATAGTAAGTTCTTTTCGCTATTTAAATAGCTAAATAAAGTTGGAGAACCAACCTCTGGTACTTCTAAGGACGGCACAAACGCCTAGTCTCCTTACAGTGAATAGCTAAGTGGAATAATGGATATTAATTACTTTTTCTTGCAAAAAATATTTCTATAAAGCCTTACGGTATCTATAAAAACCTAACTTCATCAGTAGCCTCAAGATTTACATATTTTTACAATGATCAGCGGCGCTGGAAGGTTTCGGCGGTGTGCCAGCGATCAGACCATTAGAGACTCTTCACAACGCCCTCTCCTTGCGTCAACTAGATGACTTCCTCGAGAGACTGACAGCAGCGCCCGTTCAGCCTGTAACCAAGCCTCTGATCAAGCATTCTCCAACTAACAGTACGTACTCAATATCGCGATACACTTCCATATTTAATAATTTATTACCTCTCCAAATATATTCGATTAGAATATTACCCCTTTCTCACGGTCCCAAAGAAAGTACAAGGACCCAAAATGTTCGCTGTAATTTAATTTACATAACTATTCACGGTAACATCGAATAGTTATATCCATAGCATAAATAAGCAGTTGTCTTATAAATGTAATACTATTCACCGTGTGCGCGATGACAGCGCCCCTAGTGGCCACAACTATTCAGGACTTGTCATCTATCAAATCATGTCAACTAGATGTTATGATATCTTTGTGATATTGATTTTCGACTAGTTTTTTAACGAAATTGCAAAAAAATACTGTAAAAAGTGAGTGTGTATATTATAGCTAGCGATTTTCTTCCTCGTGAAAAATATGTATATTATAATACGTACGGGATTTGAATCGATTAAGCATAAAATACATTTCCAACCTCAAACTGAGCAAAAAGGGAAAGAATTAGTATTAGTACAGCATGTGAGAGTAGTGGAAGAGCTTAGAACGAACGGGAAAAGCTTCTTAATAAGAGCTCTGATCATAAGACAAACGTCTGTGAGACAAACTCTCTACAAAACATCATTAAATGTGAGTACATACCTACCTACATATCAAGCTATAGAAATAGTATATTTCAGCTAGCTTCATATCAGCTTATTTATATTAATTATTTTATTGTTTATTTTAATTCCAGATAAATGATGAACAAATGTTCTCTTCACAGCAGCTATCCATTTTTGTCTTTGCTGTAATGTCCACTTTGATGTGGGAAACGAATAAGACTTGCACGAACTGTTTTTCCCATTGTTTTTACAATTTACGACATAGCATGTACTATGTACTACATATATACCCATATCGCAAATTTTTACGTTTTTACTTAAAATTATAAAGGAAGTTATGAAAATAAAGCAATTTGACACTTGACAGCCCAGAATTAATTCACATTTCTGCCACATCGTGCGCTTCGATCGATTTACCGTCCCCCACCACCCACTTTGCACATAGCGAATAGCTTAGTTATACCTTTATAAAAACAATAAAAATATTTGATATATAAACCAGTTCATATTAACTATTTGTTCTTATGTACTTCCCAGGTGTAGGCTGGAGCGGTCCATCATCATTAATGTCATCATCTGGTGAGCTACAAAGTGGCCTGTCTTCCGCTGGACCCTCATCACCGAATTCAAACTACGCCGGTTCCGAACAAAAAAATGTATCGGAGAGGTATTATATCTTTATAACTACCCGCATTTTAACGAAGTTTGTCAAGTGATTGTTAGATAACATCTTCGCTCGCTTTGAAATGGTCCGCCATGCCGGATCTCACATAAGTACAGTGGAAGTGAGGTGTAGATGAGTATATCGTTTTGTTAGTCCATTAAAAAGAAGTTTTCACATTTTTATGTTTAAGAATAAGGAATTCATGCCAAAATCTATGAAACGACATACTTAAGTTTCGAGGTCTGTCTCTGTTTATCAGCTTAATTAAGTATTCCGAAATCATGAAATAATTATACTTTATAAAGTGATCTATATTGATGACAAAATAGTTATTGAAGAATCGGAACACCTATTTAAGTTGGTATATCTCTCACTTCATCTCTCCACAATTGAGCTGTCATTAAATCTTCGCTAAACAAGCTTTAAAAATAAATCGTATGTCATTGTGTTTTTATTTTTGTTGTAAATACAACGTGCTACACTTGACACTAACTGCAAATTAAGGTCGACATATTTTTGATTTCGCACAATTACACGTAGGGGACCTGTGTTTAATGTGCTAACACCGCTTAAGATACTGTACCATGATCTTATTGCTGCTGACACGGCTTTAAAATTAGCAATCAATCTCGATTAAACAAAATAACGGTCTTCGTGACATATGTATTTTACTGTCTTAAAGATAAGGGTTAGCTCTGTGTGTCAGTGGTTAAAATCATGGTACGGTGAGTCGACCTCAATTCCCACGAGTATGGGAGATATGCATTTTAACATTCCAGTAGCAATTGGAGTAAAAATGTGCCGAGCAAGCTCCCCCAGTGGGACGGCGAGGCGGCGACCTTGTGCGCGTTCGAGCTGCGACCCTACGGCCTGAACGACGTGCTTGCAGGTATCATTTCGACCTGATCCCACTTCTAATGTGCCACGATATCCATACTATAGTACTTTCAGGCCACCGTGCATTGTTTAACACCCTAAGCACTTAATAATATGGACGATAACTATGCAAATTGAAATTGTATAAGGCCATTTTGTAATGCTATGAGAATTTTCGAGCTGGTCGTTCGTCTTAATAACGAAATGATTCTTGATGTTTCGCCATCACGACTGGATGATGACATCATTTGACTTATATGTCATTTTTAATATGGATATGGTGGTACGACAAACGGGCCTTTTAATTATGTATTTACAAGGCCCGTATGTAAGGCAAAGTATGTACTTTGCACACTCTATACGATAGGTAACGGTAAACTTTGAACAATATGAAGGTTTCAACTAAATTATAATTTAAAATATACGTTTTGACATTAAATTTTTGGGGAATTGGGGATAGACTATAATCTGCATAAGTCCACATTAAATTCTGGAAAACACAGATTAAATGACGCAGCACAATATCGTCGCCTTACTTTTGAATTTGTACTATTGCATGTTAGGTTGCACGAGCCTTTACACAACGGATAGAGCATGCGTTTAATATTTGTACAGGCTTAGTTTTAGCATGTTTAGAACGTATACGCAGTTTTATAAATAGACACTAAAGTTTGCTGTACCTACTATTTGAGAGAAGAAAGCCAGAAATAATGAAAGAAAAATATTTATTGCTACAAGACATGAAATCCGATGAAACAAAATGAAGAGATTGGCGATTATATATATATTTATTATGATAAACGAGGTCTTTGTAGAAATTATAACATCATGACAGGAAGATTTTGACTTAACGGTATTATAGGTTACATGAGGCCTTGACTTGACTTATTTATACAGTCTAAAAATTTTAATCTACAAGAGTGACCGAAAATTGTTAACGTAATTCTTACTCAAATAATCGTGCAAATTCATTTTCGAGTAAGTTAATTGAGCATTTTTATTTCCCTCTTTATTAAAAACTCGCTGACCTGGCGAACTTCGTACCGCCTAACTAACTAAGTTAATTGCGTATTTTTAATTTCCTTCTTATTGAAAATCATGTTTTTTGTTATTAGCTCACTTTGCCTCTAGCAGCCTCATATAATAAGAATTAAATTTTTCGAATTGTAAGTCGGTCAAATAATTATTTACCAAGTAAAGGTATTTTTAATCCAATATTTTATACAGATAATTGTATATTTATAACGTTTTAGGTTCTTCTATTAGCGGCGACGTGACGCCCGTGTCAGCGAGTTCCGAAACGGATTTTAACAGCAATGAGGCGACCGCCGGGTCACTCACCGACCACGACATCACGGTGGGTCAATATCCTAATATTGTAGAGTTCGTGTTGACCTATCACAACTTTTAGTTGTTTATTTATTTACTTAGTATTATTGTACTAGGTATACCATTTCACCGAGATAAAATAGTACTGATTAAAGTAGACCGACCGTTACGAGAGATTTTTGTATGGGGTTGTAAAGAAGTGAAAACCCGATTAGCCTCGTGGGCGTGGGGTTTCTGTGTCCGTTAATTTATTACAGGCAAGCTGAACAGACTTCTGTGCCCAACAGAAACGATTTATTTATTTTCCCTGGATTACAACGCAGGTATTGCGCTTGGCGAAATGGCGCCACGTTTTACCATTTAGCTACAGAAGCGGTTGGGGTTGTTAAACGATGTCACTAATCCTTAGTGAAATTGGGCTTAGTGTCAAGCTAGGCTATTTTTTGTAATTTCATGGCTAGTTCGTTTTTTACCTTTGATATAATAACTTCTCTGCAATCCTTCTTCATAAATTGAGTATACTTAAATAGAGTTATTTTTTGTAACATAGAAATTAACAGTGTAACAATCTGTTGGACAAGACGAACCAATGTTAGGATATTGGGTAATTTCTTTACGCATACATTTAAGTAATATGTAAAATATAGCCTCACTGAATTAGAAGATTATTAATATTTTAGAAAGTTGTGTAATTTGTTACACTAAAGAATCTTTTAACTTGAACTATGTTTTTAACAGAGCGCGGAGGGCGAAGACGACGAAGAAACGCTAACAGTGGACGCGTGTAGTTCTCCTGTCAAAATAATCCGGAACGACCTAAGCCCCATCTGCTCTAGAAACACCCTAAAGCCCATACACAACAACATCCCACTAGAAGTATACAACCTGACTCCACAGCAGACGGAAGCTCTTTTCAAAGACATCCCGTCCAGTAGCAAAAACTTCAACCGGGATGAAACAAAAAAATGCTCTAAAGACCGTCTGCAATTCAAAAATTTGGACCCTCTTAATCTTCAACAGGATGTCAAATGCAATCTGGATGTCAACACAAATAGAAGGTACAGCGATAGTAGCGCACAAAAGGGCACAGTGAACGGAAGTAGATTCACCACCACACTCATCTCTGAGGACTGTTTGAAAGCTAGTGCTTCCGGTGAGAGCAAATCAAATAATAACATAGCCACAGTCCACCATGATCCCATTGAGCCACTTGTGACTAAAGCTAAGAACGTCAATGTTACACCGGGCTTCAATATAACAAACAATTAATTTAATTTCTATGAATAAGCACAATTTGATGACTTTAATAGAGGCTATACAATTTTCAGATAGTGAACATCCCTGAATGAAAAGGATTCATTCCTAATCGGCTATTATCTCCACTCAGCATATGTAGTTGCTACTTAGCGGTGTTTACTAAGTGATAGTTTAAGTGTTATAACTGAAATATACAATGCTTTAGATTCTGTTTTTTATTTCTCAAAATTATCAGAATCCTTAATTAATACAGAAAAGCACTTTAACCTTAACTATACTCAAGGAAGATTCTAGGGTCAATAAAAATGCTGACTTCTGTATAAATACCCATTTTTATTTAACAAAAGATAATTTAAAGCTCACAACGTAATCTAAACTTAACTTAATATTGTAATGACCAGACTTACATCACATAAAAAGCTAGCAACTAATAGAAAGTAGCGGATTACTCTGCTTTTAAAGACTTGGGAGCCATGTGAATCATGGAAAGGAGGGTGTTGAGAATTCCCCTGTGCTGGATGCCAGGCCAGAGAAGTACTACTACCGAAAATATGTAAAGCAAGAAGATATTGTTGATCGATGATGCCATCCATGCCAATATACATAACATGCTGATTGAAACTATGTAGTACTGAAAAAAAGAAGTAATATAGTAAGAAACATATTTATTTATTACTTCTATGCTTATGTAAACTATTATTTCAATGATAGGACAAGCATGTCAGCAACATGACTTAGAATATTAAACTAAAATAAAAAATTTGGCAGTATGTGAATGATACTGAGCTTGTGCTCTGCAGAGTGTGGTCATTAAGAATGTTTAGATAAATAGAATTGACATTCAGTTTCATTATTTTAAGTTTCCAATGTTAATTTAAAAATATCTTACCATGACTGGGCTATTTTCTCTCAGCGAGTAAAAGTTGCAAAGCTGCCGTAAGGTCTTGTTATAATTGGCGACAATTCCTCTACAAATATCTTCAAATATTTTCTCATTTTGACCAGTCCATAAACTAGGACTGCATAGAGAGTTACACATGATAGGTACAATGAAATCCAAGAAATTGAGAAATAGTCCGACGATAGCGAACGTTGCAAGGGTGTTGAGATCCATCAACCAAATAATGAAGTACAGAACTGATACCGAAGCGACTATAGCGCAAGGATGCCATTGCTGCTCCCATAAGAAGACAGACTTCAGCGGTAAAACGGCCATACGCCATCCTTCCAAAAACCTCTTAAGGTTTTTGACTTGTTGCTCCTTAAAAATAATTTAATTCGAAAATTTACAGTGGTCGGTAGAACAAAGAACTGCAATAAAACGCCTTACCTGGTTGACTTCAGACATGATTCCGACTATTCGAAGTCTTTCTAAATCAACATATAATATGTTAACTGGGAAGAAGTGCGTGGTCTTTTACGAGTTTTTAAATCGATAAATTGAGATTCATGTAAAGCTATGTCCATCGACCGTTTTCTTTTGACACGGATTTTTAAAACAAAAACCGTATAACTGACAGATGACAGACAGGAATATAACAATCACAGACTACATTAAGATTTCACTCTGCTATACTATTTTACAGATAAAGAATAATATGTTAAATACTTTCCCGCGCTTCTATATACAATTTAAAATATAGTACCCCGGTAAAATATGTACATAGTGGTGTCGTTGATATGAAGAATACTTCCTACCAATTAAAATTAAACCAATGTGGTAATAAAAATATTGCAATCATTTTATTTTACTTACAAATCAAAAATAGTACAAAACATGTAAAAATATAAAAAAACTAGAGTCATAAACAATAAAAATATAAATGTTTTTTTATAAATATGAATGCCTTTCAGTCAAAAATATAGATCATAATAATCCCAATATTCAAACTTATATCACAAGATTATGTCAATATCATATTAAAAAATTAAGAAGTTACTCTCTTGAAATATCTCTTGCCTGGGGTTTTAGCTTTTTCATGAGTCAGTGTCTGAAATCAAAAGGTTACAATGAGCTAATTAGAACAAAATCTTATAACAATAAACAGAAATATTTCATACAATTATACACTCCTCATCAGTGAACTGATAATGCCTAGCACATTTCTCTCCAGATTCAGGTATTACGGATTCTGTCAAAACCTCATTGTCATTCTGAATCTTCGTGACACTCTGAAAACAGAAATATATAAAGAGAAAATAAGAAAAAGTAAAGGTATCACTACATTTTTAACTAGTTTCATACCTTCAAAACACTTTTATTGGGCATTTGTTCTTCATACTCTTCACCTAGTTTAAATGTGTATTCAACTGTTCTTAACAATGATGAAGTTTTTATATGCATTTGCTCGCCCTCCAATACTATTTCCATTAGAGGTGATGACATACTCATCATTTTTCTACCCATAAAGGGAACGCCTAAAAATTAAATATTTATTCTTATCTTGCCAGTTATTATAGAGATAGATTCATTGACTGCACTATTAATAAATTTCAGATCTATGTTAATATTTATTACGATTAAATCAGCACATCCAGACATCAGATCCACAAGTGAGTCAAATGATATTTAATGATAGAAACTATGAAATAATTCAAACCTTTTACATACCCACAGCAGTAAAGTAGTCATCAATATTTTCATTCTTGTAATGTTGATATTTCCCAGCTATTGAAGGCATGGTGAATTTTGGGCCTCCGCAGTTACTTACTGTAAAGTGTTATGTGAAAACTTGCACAGTAACTAATCCACTTTATCAATAGCTGTATATTAATTGGGTGATAAAGGTTAGCGTTTGAGATTAAAATGTTATCATTATATCAATGTTACGTGACTGTACGTTACAATAATTACCTAGCGCAGACAGTTTTTTTTAGGCACTGATGACTCAGGTCATGCATTACGACCTAATTATAATCTATAAGCTTCATACTATTACTGTAAATAATAATTTATATAAATATATTTACCTTTATACTTAACCAAATACGTGTCAGTACAGAAACCAAAATTATTTTTCTCTAGACATTGACTAAATGCAAACTGCAAAGTAGTTTCTATACTATAAATTATTGCAAATGCAAATTAGAGAAACCGGTTCAATAAATGTAAATACCGTAATTAACAAAGGCCTGTGAAATGTCAATTTGTGACATTATCAAAACAATATGAAGGATGACATTATTTTTGAGAGTCTGTGGTTTTTTTTTACTAAAATCTGTCGTCTGTCAAAGTCATTAGGTAGTGTTGTGGTGCTACGATAAAAAATTTGAATCAATATAATCGAAAAGTCTTTATAAGCGACAGCTTAGTTTTTAATAGTTCTTAGGTTTAAATTTATAAGAACTTTATTCTTAGATTTCATAATATTTCTCTAAATGAAATATTATAAAGGATGAAAATGATTTTATAATTTCTCTTAATTTTATAAACGAATGTGATATCGATAGACAATGAGCTACGTACAGCTCTAACTAATTCAGTAGTTTTATTAAGCTTTTCTTTATTCTGTGGTGTTGTGCGTTTGGAGTGTGAATTGTGTTTTGATTTACCAATATTTTTATATTGATATAATTCTTAGCGTAAACTTAAGAAATAATTTGTAAAATAAAGTTAAATAACATAATATTAAGTATAATATTTCGTTTTCGTAAGTGTAATAAGTGAGCCAGGAATAGGGTGTATACTTGTTGTGTTTTGTTACCAAAAGTTGTGTATTATTGCAAAAAATGGGAGATAAAGAAGATTACCTTACATCGTATCGAGTGTTTTTCGAAAATTTCGCGGCAACTGTGAACCCTGAGGATCAATTGCCTGTGTATGCCCCAGACTACTCCATCACAGAGGCAGAATTGCCTGGTGATGTTATTTATTGGAGCATCGAGTATCTGCGAGAAAAGTAAGTGTACACAAATATACTGTATATATGCCTTAACAAGCTTTACTATTATATTATCTGAAAAGGAAATTAAATTATTACTACATGCCACATAGAACACTATTTGTTTCTATGAATTAATTTAAGAATATATAGTATTTTTTTGTTTTACTTAAGGTAAACAACATTGCATAATTATTAAATTATTTCTTAATGTAAAGGTATTTCATTTTATTAAGCATTTTGTACATTTTGACTGTACAATTATAATTGGTCATCTTACCATTTTAAATGTCTTATGCTAGGGTCATGCGGTTAATTTCCAGTTTTTGTCACTTAAAATGATAAGACAAAGTTATACAAATCTTTAAATTACATAATACTTCGTCCTTTATATACAGGTTAATGACATGTAAGTTTTTTAATTAAGTTTAGTGTCAGAGGCTTGTGTTTTATACTTTAAATTGTCATTATTATTGGACTTTGAGTGATTGAATGTATTATTGTTCATTTACTAGATAAGTAACTTGAGTAAACTGCCTTCAAATTTTAATCAAATAATAGGTAACTGTTAAGAAATAATTTTTAGACTAACAAACATTTGATTACTTTAAAATGTTCTTGTTTATGTAAAAATTCTTTCTGATAGGCCATATATTTATTATCCAATAGTGTATTATCTTTGCTAAACCACCCCATTGTGTGTCTTTAATAAAACAATGTTAGTTATGCTTGTTCAGCAAACATGTTTTGCTGACTTGACCTCATAAGTGTCAAGGTCAATTTGCTGTTACTAAGCTTGTGGAATACTGGTTTTTCATTTCACCTTTTGTTGTAGTAAAATTTTGGTATCATATTTTATACTTGTGTATGGACGATGTTAAGTCCTTTCACCTATAGCATTTATATATTTTTTTGTTATTTCTTATTGGGTAAAATTTCTGACAACTAAACTTTAAACATGTATGCAAAAAACGAATAGGTTTCTTAGGAACCACTGTTCTTGACAAACAATTTTGTTTTTTGCATACTTATATTTAGTCACTACTAAGTTACATCGCAGTCCCATATACTTGTAAATTCTAATATGGTTAGAAGTTTACAACATCAAATGCAAGAAGCGTTCTTCAATAATATTCAGAGTGCACACAGAAGTACATTCAACTTTACAATGTTTTAAATCTGTACAAAGAGTATGATCCAAACATTATTTGAACAAGTGTCATGCATGTCTAGTGTTTTTTTTGAATATGTGACCCCTTCCTTGGGTTTGTTGGGACAAAGTCTTAGTTTTTCTACCATGTTCTTATAGTTTCTGCCATGATCATCTACCTAATTAATGTGTTATTATTTTTTGCGAGGTTCCAAAATAAAAGCTGTACTTTACGCAAAAATTACCCGTTTTAGTAAACACTTTAACAAAATTAATATTTCATTACCTATAATTATTTGGGTAGTTAAAATACTTTTTGACTCCGAAACTATTGTTTATTCTATAGGATTACAAATAGTAATTAATGCCAATTGTTTAATATTATTGCATTAGTAGCAATTACATCATCTAATTTACAAATAATACTAACTCGGGACTCAAAATTTTGCAGCCCACAATTGTAACTATTGAAATCCCTATGCTTTTAAATATAGAATAGACAATAATAATAGCAGGTATTTATTTTGTACTATTATATTTTGTATTTTTTGATACCTTTTAATGTAGTTTTTGGAGTAGAAAGCAGCTAATTAAGTAATAAATATAGGAAAAGACTTGCAGATTATATCTAAACATCTATTTTATATATTATCTCTAGTTATGTTAACGTAGATCGTAGTCATTCAGTTATCGTAAAGAACACAAACTAACTATAGTTGTGTATAAGTATTCGAGCAAGTTTTCCGCGATGAATAATGAAAGACTCATCGCTTGTTCTACTTACTAATTATATTATTAGATAATTGTTATACTTCACAGCGTAATGAGTGGCAGAAATATTAATGCAGTTACGCTTAACTTTATTGTAGTGGGTTCGATATTCGGAGCGGATATTGTGGATGTTACTCTAGTCTACGGATTGCTGAACTCGCCGTCGAAATCAAAGAATCTTTCTATTGCTATCAACGGAGATATAATCCAGCGTTTGTAATTTTTCTAGAAAGTTTATAGGTATCTATATATAACAAATCGTGGTACATTCAATAAATTAGTTAAACGACAACTAAAAATAGTAAACACATATTTTTATTAATTCGCTTGTCTGCCGAAAGTGCACGCGAATTTTTGGTCTGTTTTTGGATTTAAGGCTACTATAATCTTTATCCTACACAGACCTAGGTATATCGCAAACAGTAAATAACTATTTTCATCCTCTTCAGATATATCTGTATTTATTTTAAAGTCATCGATTTCTAGTAATTTGTCATGATCTACAAAAATTACACTGGAACGAAAAGCGTACTAAATCGTAAGTCGATAAAACGTTGAATGTAAGGCATATACATATATTAAACTAGCTAGCGACTTCGTACGCGTAAAATAGTTATTTTGAGTATAATTTTTTGGTTTTGCAAACCTCCTGTTCAACTCTACAAAGATGTTACCCACGACGTCGGTCGCGTTCCTTTCCGTCGTTCTTGCAAGTCAATCTTCAAAGATAGGCATTATACCGTCGCGGGCTTTTTTTTTTAGATTATTTAAAGCGAAAACCTATTATATTATTTATATTCTATAACTTAACCGTTTTTGCAGCGTACCCCTCGGAAACCCTTAATGATGAATAATTTTCCCAATTTTTTTCACATATCTCGCTGTATCTTTGCTTGTCTTACTCACAGTGCGATGTTTTGTGGCCTTCCTCAATAAATTTTCTAACCAACAAAGAAATAATTTTTCAATACGACCCAAGAGTAGTTGTCTCAATCAACAAACAAACAAACTCTTCAGATTTATATATAGTATATAGATTCATATTTCATAATTTTATGAATGCCTTGCGCAAATAGGAAAGTGCAAAACGTACGTTATCTAATCGCTTCTAAGTTAACTAGACTGAAAAGATCTTACGATTCGTATTCTATTGTTTAAGTAATTATGAATAAGCCTATTTTATTATTGACTTTTAATTGTGATCAAATAATTCATCATCATCATCAACTTCTTAATTGTCCTTACTGCTGAAAATCAGGCCTCCTAAAATGATTTAAGACGCTGTGAGTCTTCGCTGACCAACATAGGTATCATGTCCAATTTACGTTTCTAAGTATTGCCAGTTTCTTGTTCGTATATTTTCTATTATGTACATAACTATAAATATCTTGGTGAACGAGAATTGAACTTCCTGGTTTCCCTTACAATGGTATGTTCACATATACCTATTATAACCCATAAATAAAAAGAACACTTTTAAATAAAACACTTTAACGTTTAAACAAAAAGTGTACTAATAATCTGTTTTATTTAAATGGTTAATGAGTTATTCTAAATTCTTGTAACGTAGTTTAGATTATTTCAATATTGTTTTGAAAAGGAAGTAAACAAGAAACTTTGGCAGATTCAAAATTAATGGTTTATTAATGAGATTGATTACTTTTAACGTTATGATTGGGTGAATTACATTTACGAAATTATGCATTTTACCACCTAACGTAACAATTAAATCTAATGAAATTAACTTTTATAATATTTATTTTAACTATGGCTCAATGTTTCAAATGCTTTATAGCAGCCATGGTCACGTTGGTCATAGTTAAAATAAATTATAAACACTTACTAACTTACATATTTTGCGTTTTAAACCGTTAATAGTGTTTTATTAAAATGCGTACTACTCGCGTAAACTACCCCACCCAAACATACAAGCGTTTTGTGGCGCTCTACCCACACAGCATCGTATTTTTTAAATAATTTTATCATGCGGCTCTCGCACAACCTAACATTTTAATTTCTAGACGTAATTATGTAAAACAATGTTAGTATTACATTTACGTTATGTCTTGTTAAGCTACTCACTTGATTAGGGTAATTTAATCCGTAATAGCACGTAATTCTCACAGTTACGATGAATTATAATCCAATTGGTCATTAGTCAGTGAATACCGTGTATCTATATCTATACTAATACATAAAGCTGTAGAGTTTGTTTGGAGGCGCTAATCTCAGAAACAACTGGTTCGAACTGAAAAATAGTTTTTATGTTGGTTAGAGCATGTATCAAGGATTGTTTAGGCTATACAACAACTCACCAAATGATACAACGGGAAATGTGGAAAAAACGGAAAAAATATTCATCTTTTTAGGTTTCCGGCGACTATGCAAACACGGTTCGAGATACCATTGATGAATTAAAGAATAATTCTTCTTTAAACTATCAAAAAAATGTCCGCGACACTATATGGCTGCCTTTTCAAATTAACGTGCAAGAAGGACGGGACACGGACGACTTCCTGGGTGACAGTTAAAATTTATAAAGAAAATTTGCAAAAACCAATTTGGATGCCCAAAGTAATTCTACGCGGACGAAGGCGCTGACACAGCTAGTGATGAATACACGGCTTACGTTCGTGGTGTTGGGAGATCGATTCTATGATGCAGTTGTGCACTACAGTATCTATTATTGTGTACATTTTGGTATGCCTCTGTAACAAAGTGGTTAACGTGTTGAATAGTATTGCGTTAGGGGCGTCAGGTCCTGGGCTCGAATCCCGAGAAACTATAGATTGTTTTGGTCACGGCACAGAGCTCGCTCGTTAGTGAAACCGTACAACGGACACAGAAATGTGTTCACTTCACGCCATCAATGACGTTTGGTCAGCGCGTAAGATTAGGGCGTATACGACACACCTAAAGAATTCCCTGCTGTGGAATGTAAATAATATACACAAAGTTTATATACTTTTGGACTTTAAACGCAGTATAATAGTTATACCGAGAAATACATATAAGAATAATAAACAAATTTACGGGGCTCATTGGTCTAATAGTAGCAAGGTATGGTTAAGAATCAACGAGTCGGGGGTTCGAACCCCACCAGTTCCGACATGGTTTTAATCAATTTTTGTAAAACACATTGCACTTCGTCTGTAAATCAGTTTATTAAATTGGTGGTAGGAAAATCAAAATTTCGACCGGACCACGAATAACAGATGAAAACCAGTAAATTTTAATCGCTCGTCAGTCTGTGGACTTCCAAATATAGGTCAACGGCGTATCATCTTGGCTGTGGCTGTGGTATTTTACCTTCCATCACGTAAACCCCAAGCTAATCTGTCCTGCTATATAAAAGTGTTGTTAATCGTGAATCTATTATATTTATTGTCTGCCTGATACAGGCTATACCAAGGCATAGATAATAGAAACACAAATTGCGAACATTTATGGAGATGTGTCATTGTTTTATCGCATCAGCATTGTATTGTTGTGGTCATGCCAGGTGTATAAGGCAGTGTCACACGGTTTGACCTGTCGATGCGTAATTCAATACGAGAAGAGAATTCAGATGTAGCGCCGTGAGAAACGACCGTTTGTCACATTAGCTTGTAATCGGATATACATAATATGGGGCCGCTAGAGCCAGAGTAGCCTAACTGCATTTTTTTATGACTTGAGTTTATATTTTTATAGTCTAAAAATGTTTATCTGCAAGAGCACACAGTTACCGAAAATTGTCAATTCTTACACAAATAATATAAATTGATTTACGCCTTTTTTTTGCGCATTTGTGGATTCGTCTACCGCCCGGGGCCGAATTTCTAAAATCAACTTCGACAGGTTTCAAAAGAATTATAGTCGTCACGAAAAACGGAATAAAAAGAAATGTGGTAGGAAAAAATAGTTTTGACGGTTTAAAACGCGAAGTATATTATCACACGACAGGTCCTCAAAGATCCACAGCTATTTTCTTAAGATGTTGTCTGACTGGGATATTGGAGTAATGGGAATAGGAGTTATATATTTGTTAAGATGTTATATACCTGGAGCAGTTCACTTTTCATTAAGTGAACTACTAACCAACGTAATTGTCTAGTGTTCGGGACTTACAAAAAGTGTTTATTCGTTTTTGTGTCTGTTGAATTTGGAGTAAAAATAATTCCCACGGCACTGTTGCATTATGATCTAAGTGCAACTGCGTTATATATAGACGTGATAAACTTGGCAATCTAAATAACGAGGTCATCAATTAGATGATCTCTTTGAAGGCGTCACGAGGACGTTTACGTTTCAGTAGTCACTTATAAAGAACATTTCAGATTAAAATTCGATTAAAAACTATAAAAAAAATTATGCACGTGCAAGCCATGAACCGGTATTTCAATTTACAATCTATTTTTAATTTATATATGTGCAAAATATTAAAGTTTTCAACCTTTCAGATACGAAACCAATCCGTTCTATTTAGATAAAACACTTACGGTATGGAACTCTAAATATATAAGTTACCATACCTATTAATTTATTTTAAGTACGACATGATTTTTCGGATGCTGTACAACAGGCATGCTTACGGGGAAGATTATAATTCGCGTTTTAAACCGTTTAAAGTGTGATATTTATATGTATATGTTACTTGCGTACAGTACAGACAATACTTTTTTTTTAAATCATGTAGACTATTATGATATTTTTTTACATTTACAGTGATCTTTTATTAGTCTATTTTTTTTTGATTGAAAATATTTGATTTTTTCTATATAATGACAGTCAAAACTTAGTAAGTTCTGACCAGCCAGTATTCTCCGAGGAACCATAGAACATAAATATTTTACTTCACACAGTGGTCTGTGGGAAACTTCACGATGATGTTATTTACAATTATATCTAGGTTGCAGTAAATCTAGGTTCACATAGTGACCTTCCGTAAAGCAAATGTTCTCACGAAAATTATTCGCGTATCTCATCGCAATTAGAAAATTCGACCTCGATATCATGCACTTCTAACACTTTGCGCGGCTCCGGCGCCGCTTCATACCCTGAAGCGCTTTCAAGACGAGCACTTTACAGAGGTGGAGGGCTTTTAGAGGTTTTAATTTCGTCACCGCGGTAATTCTTTTTCGTTTTGAATGTAAAATTAAACATCGCTGGAGGAATGCTAAGGACCACGTTTATATTATGTACTTTCTAAACGTTAATATTTGCACACGTTTTTGCGCATGATGGCACTATATAAATTAAAGATCGATCAAAAATTTCAAAAAATAGCACTACTCGGGCTTCAAGGACTTAAACCGGAATCGAATTTTTTCAACCGATTGATACATGCACCTCTCGCGCAATGTAATTTCAACGTAAACCTTAACCACTTGCGTTTTGCGTCCTGGAGGAGTCGTAAATTGTTTCAATTTTTTTTATCGATTTTTAATTTGGTTCTTATCTAGCATTAAGGGAACTTAGGTCGATAATAAGGAGTTGACAATATGACTATACTTAGTACTTACTTACTTATACGTTATAGAACATTCAACCTACCTACGCCTAGAACGAATATTGGTTTCCGCACTCCTCTCCACAGAAAGTGTTCTTCCCACGATTATTTTACGCTATATCGGATTGTTTTCGCACACCAGTACTGCTTCATTGAAAAATTAAAACGATTACTTACTTCGCCTTAGTTCTTTTACTTTAATTTGTACTGTAGTTTTCCATACAAGGTTTGGAAAATTGCGGTGCATAGGATCAGGGACAAAATACCGTTTAAGGTCGAAAATTTTTTGTCAATATTATAAGTGTTAAGAAGTTTAATTCATTTGATATGAACGCTAGAGTAGGGATTTGTGGGTGGTTTGAATTGTTAGAGAAGTCACAAGACTAGTTCATGAATAAATTGGTATGAAAGCGGTGTGGGAGGTAAGCGGATGTAATGATAGCGTTGACACTGATGCTGTCGGCTCTTGGAATAAATGTCTTAGTCACTAACAGAGTGAGCATGAGACATGAAAAAAAGATTGAATACGTAAATATAAAAAAAACGCTTTACTTGGGTGGTTTAATTACCTTTCCCTAAGTACTTGTGGTCGTGGGTTCGAATACTGTTCATGTGTATTTTTAATGTGTTATATTCAATTTCTGTATTTATGTATGCGGTAACATTTGACACCTAAAATAAAAGCTAGTGCAAAAAGAAATACAATAAACATATTGACATTTTTTTTGGTCATTTAGTTTAAAAATTAAGGAAGTGATTCCTGATACATATTTTGTGGTTTCTTAAACTGTCTTCGCATATAAATAATCAAATCGCCCTCAAAATTATTTTTCCGTTTTTTTACACTTACTTCGTTCTTATTGATCGCGTGATGTTATCATTATAATATAAATTATAATTGGACACAGTTCTTGAAATTAGCTCGTTCGAACGACCAAAAACAAAAACCTCCAGCTTTGTAATATGTATAAGTAGTATAGATTATCGTCCTACATACTATGCAGATGAGAGAAAAATGTGGAATGAAAAATGTCGGTTTAATATTGAGAAGTTTAACATGTAGCAAAACAATGACATATTAAACAGGTATGCGCAACGTAACGCGCGTTACACGAACGCAGAGAGCATTAAATTACCTTTCCGTTGCAGCGAAATAAACAATAAAACTGCGTTAAACGAGAGCACAATTATATAGAACATTGGAGTGTTGACTGGCCCGATAGAACAGGCCAGGATCACTGACCTCTTTATGTAACTGCGGTACAGACAGACGTCCGCGTTTTATTTTGTAAATGTCCAGAGTTTAAATCCGGGGGAACACATGCGCGCCGTGTGAATGAATGGGGAAAGCGGAAGTTGGGTTTTTTTGGTCTCTCTCGTAGCAGATACGTGGAATGTACGCACGTTGGAGAGTATTCTGGTTATGTTTTTCTGTTCGTTCAATATAAGGTTTTTTTTTAAGTATTGTATGTAGTTTACGGGAGTAGTACATATTGCAACTATATTTGGTAATTCATTTTATTTAGAATTTGACGTTTCGGATGCTTTGCTGTCGTGCTCACCGGGGGATTAAAGGTGGAGAGTGTCTATTTTGCGTTTTAAACTGTTAAGTTTTATGTAAATGTTTTTTTTTTATATTATACTGGCACATATTGTAGAGACTGTTCGGTATTACCGCGACCGCAAATCCCACTCATCTAAAATGAAAAAGTTTTTATTTGAGTTATGGTTTTATCGAAAGGACCATTGTAGCCCTAGCAGCTATTTATATCTGCTAGAGCTACAATAGATCCCGCCAGGCGAAGATACAGTTTGGTTCGCGAAAGCCATTTTTTAAACAAACAGACGCTACCACGTAAACAGCCCAATCTTTAGGTGTAACCGTCTTGTGTGATAACACTATCAATAGACTCATGTTTGTTATTGTTTTATTTGCGATAGGGACACTTGTAGAGAACGCCTTATCAAACGTTCTTATCGTAGAAAGTGACAGTGTACGAAATCGGAGGTCTGATTTTCCTTAAGCCAATATGCCTTATAAACCTTTTTCTTATCAAATGGACGGGTTTTGCGTTAATAATTTAAATGAGAGATCGCGAAGGCGGAGCGGGGGTGGACTGTGTTAAGTAGACAAAATTATGTATTACTTTCCCGTAAGACGTTATTGGGCATTTCATCGAAAATAAGATATTCACGACTATTCAACTTGAGAGTCATGAGACCATTATACATGTTCTAGGAACCCCTGACTACTCGTTTTAAATTGAACGGTTTGAAACACGAAATATATGCGAACTAATTTACAATGTATTTTAACTACGCCTCGGCGTGTCGAATGTATCACAGCAGCTGTGGTCACGGGTGGACTGAAGATGGAGGGTGTCCCAAATGTCAAATTGAAAACTGCTGGCGCCGTCTGTTTTTTCGTAGTTGGTATTTAGAGTAACCAGCTAACTATACATTTCGCGGTATAAACTGTTCAATTTTTTTTTAATTTAAACGTGGACTTGTCGCAAAAACATCCATCTAAGTAATATCGATTACTTACTGTCTATATAGATAGTTGGTTTTTCGAGAAACTTGCTGGGTTCTAACAGAAGTGACTCAAGGTAGAATCGCGTAGTTTTTTTTAGACTGAAGACTAGCTTAAGAACATAGACTTTATGTATTTCAACAATTAAGGTTAGTTTATTATGTTTTACACTATCCTTCAACTATGCGCCACTGTATCTGCATATTAAATCTTGGCTCTAGATACTATGAAAGTGGGCATACGATAAATGTTTCCAGATACGAATAGTACAGCTAATAGCCTGCAAATAGCTCTATTAGCGCGGTGGAACTACTCCGGTTAATGCTGTTCAATTGAGCTGTCCACGTTTCAGTAATTGCCAGGTTACCCGTTTCGTTGGTTTCAGGTTTTTCACCCGCACTCTGGGTAAACCCCAATCGATCGAATTGTCATTATTTTGACGTGAAACTTGTCGACGAGCTGGTCTACTGGCAATTGCAATGCCTATAACCAACGGGTCGGGATCCCTACTTGGTCCAAGATGTTTTCTAATCGATTTATGAATTTTCTGAATGTAGAAGATATGGAATCGGTGTTACGATTGACGAAATTTCGTTCGGGCCACGGATCATCAGATGAAAAGGCACGAATTTACAAAGCCGAAATGGGTCGACAGCGCATCATGTTTAGATGTTATGTGGCTTGAGAATTACCTTCATTTAAATAAGACACTTTAACGGTTTAAAACGCGATATATTAGTTAAACTTATTTGGAAATTATTTTTAACTTCGGCCCGACGTTTCGTGAAGATTCTCGATAGAACCATCAATAGAACTCCATGTTTGTCGTCCTCTATCATAAGATTTTATACTAGTAATAAGAAAAGCTCTGTTTAATGAAACTTAAGAAAATTGTCGATTCGTATATATATAAGCACTTTTCAAAACCCTTATTTAAAACAATAAAGGTACCCACCGACGCCATAGCGATCGAAATATTCCATTCTATTGTGACGGCCATTAAGTCTCTCGGGATCGCAGAAGCAGACGAAAGTATATTATAGTACTTTATGTATGGTATTGTGATGACTATAAGCCTTTATAACAAAGCAATATTTTCAAGGTGGCTATAATGTACCTCCTAATAGAATCGTAGTTCCCTTGGTTAATAGATACTAATATTATTAAGCTAAAGGGGGGGGGGGGGGGTTTTTTTTTTTTTTTTTTTTTTTTTTTTTTTTTGGGGGGGTTTTTTTTTTTTTTTTGGGGGGGGGGGGGGGGGGGGGGGGGGGGGGGGGGGGGTTTTTTTTTTTTTTTGGGACTTTGTTTGAACGCGCTAATCTCAGTAACTACTGGTTCGAATTGAAAAATTACTTTCGTGTTGCTTAGAACTTTTATAAACATCACGCTGCGACTAATAGGAGCAAAGAAACAAAGGGATATGTGGTAGAATTTATTCTCTCTGTGTGTGTTATTAAAAAAATATGTCCAAAGAATGGTTCCTCTTTGAACAATCTAACAAATTGTTCGCGACAGTATATTATATCTATTTTTTATCATTAACTTGCAAGAACAACGTACGTAATAGCTTTGCTGGAGTTTTATACATTTTAGATTTTTAGCTTTGGAGGTTTGCAAAACCAAATATTGATGCCAGAAATAACTATTCTACGCTTTTCTTAATATATGTAAAACACGAAATGTTTATTTATTGTTAACTTATTTATGTGTGTGAAATCCCGTTACCCCCTCATTGGGTATGGGGTGAACACATTTTTTATTCGATTCACTGATCCGTTCTTTAACAGGCAAGTAGTTGATCAGACTTCTGTGCCCTGTCCGACCGAAACATTGTTTGTTCCTCTGGGGATCTCTAGAACCCCTCGCGCGTAATGCAATGCTAGGCAATACGTTTAACCATTTGGCTACAGAGGCGGTCATAACTCATTTATAATTTATTTCATATTCTTTACGTTTAAACCTCAATCTTTTAAATAAATTTGAACTTGGTTTAGGTAAGAGAAAGAAACAAAATTTCCAACATAATCCAAAAAGCAGGATGCCACTGCTTTTACTTACTTCGTCACGTCACGTCCTATGACGTCATTGTATCTTTCCTCTATAAATTACCCCCCAACCCCCTATTTATTTTTTACCATTGTCATGCTTATCGTGTCTTTCTTTCAGATCGTGTCCGGGTACGCTAATGACACCGCTTTTGCGGATAATACTTGACGAGGTTCGCGTCGCAGCGAAGAAACATCCAAACGAGTTTGGCTTTGACTCGGACAGTTCAGGTAAATATTCATAGGTTTTCGTAGTAAATATTCCTGGTAAGGTTGAATCACTATTACTTTCCAATCAAGGCATCGTGTGACCTAAATTTCTTATGTAACAAGTCGTATCTTACAAGTTAAATTCCGTTAAGTAATATTATTATTTAGTTTTTGTAAAAACAAATTACAACGAGAAACGCGTAGTCATATAACAATAGATTGGACATATAATTTGCCATGGATTTTTTTAAGTTAATGAACTTAGATGCCTTGAGAAGATATAAATTTAACTTGTTTAAATTTTTCTTATGATTAAAAACAATTGTAAATTTTCTAGGTAACAATCTGTTTAAATACTCGATCTAATTATCTTGCCTAATCGTAAGGTAAAATTACTTGCAGCTAACTAACACAGTACATTTTTTTCACATAAGCCATATTAAGGTTCGATAGTATTAAAAATTCACGCCTTCAATATTTCGACGTGTATTCCTAGCATACTAAAAGTTAATGTGGGTGCACATTCAGTAAGCAAAGGTTAATCTAAATAAAAAATGATATCGCCGTTTATGAAAGTAACGAAACACGAAATGCTTTAAGGAATATTGGATAGACGATGTAAATGTGTTCTTAGCTGTTTTACGAGGGCAGTAACTCTGTTGTATCGGCGTAAAGCGGAGACGGGTCGATGAATAAAGATCCACAGAATATAGACCAGAAGGAGTCTACCACAGCTGTCAATGAGTGTTTTCAAGTGATAATTGTTCCGAAACATGTTGAAAACTTCGGCTAGAAATCTGGATAGAATGGGTGTTAGGAATATAGAAATTCCGTTCCGGGTCACGAATCCCAGTCCACAGATGAAATCGCGTTTCGCTTTCAGCCTGTCGATTTCCGAATATCCAAAGCCTAAATAGGTCGACCCACATCTTGTTTAGATGATAGGCTGGGTTATATCACCTACCATCAAGTGACCATGCTTGTTTGTTTTCCTAGGAATTATTACAAAAAAAAAAACAAACTACGCGACGTGATCTGCCCAAAACTCTTACCAGCTGGATTTGCAACTACCCTTGTAGTGTTTAGCTACCACGATATTTAAATTCTTTAGTCGTTTAAAACCTACTGACGAAATAGTTAAAAATTAAAGGAAAGCTCCGACTTTAATTAAAATAATAAATCTAGATTGTCGATTCTCAGTCGATATCGAACCCCTCCACTTTGGATAAGTCGTAACGGTCACAATTACCTCCGCGTTTGACGGTTTCTAGTATTCAGTATTCTGTGGCTTACTGGACTGTATTTTTGCAATATTTAAATAGTACATTTCGTCCTGGACAATGTTCGAATGCTATTGTGTACTGTTTTTTAAACTCCCGCCGCTCTCCTATACATAGTTTTTACGAATAATAAGAAAAAAATAGGGCAAATTTGCCATCATCAATTTTTATATAGTAGCTTTCATTCGAAATTTATCTTACCGTAATACATTATATAGTGTTATTGTTACAGTTTATATGTAAAGTCTGTAGTGGTTTCTGTTTTTTTATGTCGAATCTTGGACCTTACGATAGCAATGTATAGCTAACCGATGTCCACACTCTAAGGACTTACTGAAAATCAGTTTCAGGTCAACAAAGGGCCTGATATAAACTGAGTAAGATCCTATTCTACTAGCAGTACACAACATTATCCTATCGTGTTATATTGAGTTATACTGTTAAGATAAAATTATGTTTCGTTTTTTTTATGTTTTAGTAATAAGTGTGACATGTGTTTTTGTGTGAAAACCTTTAATTTATTTGTTATCCGTCAGTTCAATTCCTCAATAAGTCCCTACAAATGACAAAGTAACAAAAAAGGTAGACGAACTCTCTACTTAAGTCCGATTAAAAGTATTTTACGCGCGTAATGTTAGAAGCGTGCAAGATTAGGCGCGGAATGTCAGAACCGCGAAACAATGATGATTGTGTTTGCAGCTATGATATCATGGTCTTATCGCTCTATCTGGGCTCTTATCGGGCGTCGGTTTGCATTGTTACATCACGCCCAGGCACAGCAAGGGCCCTTTGTTGCAGATTTTCCTGTAATTAGGGCGTATCCTGCACTATATAGTCTGTGGTTTACGCAAGATGTATATTCTGTGACGTACGCGAGTAGTACAGATTACACATACAGTAGTACGGATTATACAGAGTACGGATTTAATAAGAGACTTAACGATTTCACATTCAAAATTTATTAATAATAAAAAATATTTGAAGACTACAGCACGATGGTTCACATATATTCTGATTGAATAGTCTTAACAGTTAAACGGTAATGTATATACTTACTAATATATATAAAGCTGAAGAGTTTGTTTGTTTGAACGCACTAATTTCAAAAATTACCGGTTCGAATTAAAAAATTGCCGTTCCCTGTTCCTAGTCGGGATTCCAACATATTTTAATATTTGAGTGACGCCCAGTGACACTGCGAATATACACAAAAGTGGCAGCTAACAGAAGTGGTATTTCTTCTCAATTTTTATATATAATGGTTCCCAAATGTTGATTAGTACCTGAACTTTCCGTGAATCATTCAATCATATATGATGAACTGGCTATTGAGGCATGAAGTCTTTAATCAAAAAAAAAATTGTAGGAGAAATATTCCTTCGAATAACTTCACTAATTATATTGAATTTGAGAAAGAAAAGTAACTTAGTTTAATGGCTTGATGTCATTAGTCCAGATCTTTAATATTGTTTAAAAAATGATTTGAGGTTTTCACAAAAATAGATGTAACATACTTAAAAACTTTAAAATTTTTCACAAGTTATTGTACATGATGACATTATATGAATTAAAAATCGATTGTAAATTGACTCGGTAGCTCAATAGCGCAACAGCGCGCTGTGGATGCCGGTTCAAGTCCTGTACGTCTATTTCTTTTTCTTCAATGTATAATCGTTTTTTAATTTATAAGAATAAATATTTTATCTCCATTTATATTCGTATTCCCGACTGAGAAACCAATTCAGTCGTGACGTATCGACAGTTGTTTTGCCAGGAAGGAAGCCTTATAGATCTGCCTCGATTTTACGCATGAGAAACTTCTGCACGTTAGGTCTAAAACTGTACTTTTATAGAAAGAAAGTTGTTACACGTTATTACTGCCCTTTCTTGTTTTAATTTCTCTGTTATTGTAGTTATCTGCACACACATATATATATGTGCAGATAAATATATTAATAATATTCTCAAAGATTTATCTTTGAGAATAAATGTGTTGTTACTTAAAAATAAATTAACGGAATAAAAAGGATGTTTTTAATAATGAAACTGAAACTGACTGACTGAAACTTGATAATAACTAACTAACAAAAAAAATACATTTTTTTCCATTTTATTGTTAGATAAATTACTCTATAGTCACTAGTTCAGCGACTTCGTCCTAAGAATATTTATTTTGGCCATCCAAATTGTGCTTGCAAACACCTCTATAAACTTAAGCTGTAACCCAACATGGTCACGTACCTTCCCGTTATAACCAGTTAATCTTAAAAATAGACATATAGCGTGGGACTTTTTTGAATATTTAGGATATTAGGGGAATCTTCTTAAAATATTTTTTGGGTATCTAAACTGTTCAGAATTTGTGCAGCGTACTATTTAGCCTCGGAAACCCATAATGATGAATAATTTTTCAATATTTTTTCATATATCCCGCTGAAGATACAGCGGGAACAGCTTTTATTAGTCACAGAATTTTTCAAATCAAACCCGTAGTTTCTGAGATGAGCGCGTTCAAACCAACAAACAAACTCTCCAGCTTTATATATAAGTACAAATATATTAAAAATTTGCCAGATATAGTACAGAAAACAACATTACACTACAAAGAAATACAGCAAAGTTTAGGTGTAATGTGTATATTATATGACTATTTATTAACTATTAGCATTTCGAACACCTGTGTATTCAAGTGGTTAAACGTGTTGCCTAGGAAAGCGGTAAACGCTAGGTCTTAGGTTTGAATCCTGAGGAAACAATAAATGGTTTCGGTCGGGCAGGGTACAGAATTCTGGTAAACTACTTTTATAAAGGAAACCTGTCAGTAAAACGGGTCAGAAATTTGAAATGTGTGTGCCTCTTGCCCCACGAGGAAACACAGGATTGTTACAGAATATACAAGACTTTTTTTAAATAATTGAGGTAGACAGACGGTAGGGGGTAGGACTTGATGGGAGGTCAAATACCCCAGCCATATAACATCTACCCAAGATGCGCTGTTGACCCATTTTGATTTTGGATAATCGGAAATCCATAGACTGAAACCCACGGATCATGACCCGTTGACTATTAGCTGCCATTGCTACAAGATCTTACTTTTTGGTAACGTGCCGATGCCTCTCTTTTCAGCGTACAGAGGGATATGGCTAATGCAAGCTGTGATAGCGCGGGTGAACGATGTTTGCCTCCGATATCTGGACAACTCCAAATTGGACACCCTGCCTCCCCCACCACCCCTCGAACAGAAGGAGTTCCGGACGGTCTCCGCAGCGCTACGGAACTCGAGACGCGCCATGGAAGACCGACACGTCGAAATCGGGAACTTGGAAGCGTTGTTTGATATTGACGTACGTATCTTTAATTAATCATGTTTACATAGAAAGTCAGTAAATTTGTTAATAAAATTTGGATATGCATATTTTTTTGATAATAAATATGCAGATCTTTCTATCAAAATGACAATATATGACGTATTATCAAAATGTTGATATTCTACGCACTGCGTCATAATTTTGGACAATAGAAAAATTGAAATCTGAAAAAGAGAAATTGGGCGTTAACTTTTCATTTCTTATATTTTTTTTATTGGAAACAGCTAATTTTAATAAAGCACTTTACCGAGCCGTACTCCGCGTTTAAAACGCGGAGTACGGCCCGACGTTTCGGCTGCTAGTTAAAACAATGTATAAATATGTTTAACTAATATATTCCGCGTTTTAATCTGCAATCTCCTCTTATAATAATATTGTCATCTTCTAGACAACGGAGCACACAAGCTTCTACGCAGTATACGATGGACACGCTGGCTCGTCCGCTGCGCAGTACTGCGCTGCCCACTTGCATCAGTATCTAGTGGAGAGCCCGAACTTCAAGACAAACATACGAAATGCACTGCAAGACGCCTTTTTGAAAACGGACGCGGAATTTATTAGGAAAAGTAAAAACGAAGTAGGTATACGTGACTCATTTGAAAGTAAAGTTACTTCATTCTTATATTAAATACAGACAAAATATTCATAACAATAAAATTTAAAATAGCGCCATCTAGTATGCACGGTGAGAACTAAAATCAAAAGAAATGTAAGCGGCTATTTGAGGTTTTCAACAACCAAACAAGATTGTGTAAGGATAAAATCTAAAAGCCGTCTGTTTTGACACAGGTGATTTAAAACCTCTATCTCTAAATGTATATATCACATTAAATATTTTATTAGGTCGGACAATAAATATCAATTACTTTATCATAAATCATGTATTAATCTGTTAAAATTGTGTAATCAAAAGCTATACGTTATTCACTTATGTCTTATTTACTTTTAAACATAGGTTTGGAATACAAATTGCTGTATTGTACCCTTGTGATTCATGACATAATATGAAGCTCTAACGAATCCTGAATAAAGATATACGTGTGTTTATCTATGACTTCCACTTTTATAATATTGAGTATTGTCTAATAACGAAATCTAACACCCCTATCTAAAAACTAAAAACCCCGAAATCTACTAGGACCATAATTAAAATAGGTGGTATATAACTAATAATAAGTTAATAAATAAATATATTTCATTTCAACTGTTAAGGAACTATTTGTTATAAAAAAACATTGATTTACTTTGCAAGTTTTATTCTTAACGTTTTAATGTGAAGTAAACTAGTTAACTATGACCCGATATTTCGGAAGCTTTGCAGTAACCGTGAAGTGTTTATTTCACTGTATAGATTGTGGGGATAGTTTTTGAAAATCCTATTTGAAAGATCTAGTCTCTATATACATTACACACTGTACTAATCACGTAACTACCTGGGAATATATTTATCGTTTAGTTAATTATTGTGTAGAGCCGTGTTGGTCTAAATTTGGTCATTTGGCCACCTTTTGGAGGCTTGTAAACTTAAATAACACACTTTTGACGGTTTAAATCACGATATACATACATATGCTAGTTATTTTAACGAAAATATGTCGCAATTATAACTATTAAAAGCGTTTTATTTAAATGTGTACCACTCGTGTTAACTACAGATAAGGTTTGTACACATTTACTACATCTCTGAGATACATTCCCAGATGTGGAAACTGTTTTCGGACTGGTGATATTTAGATTTATTTTTGTTATAGCATCGAGTTGTCGGTGGCAGCACTGCGGTCGTGGTCTGTGTTCGAGGAAAGCGGTTGATGGTCGCCTGGGCCGGGGATTCCCTCGCGCTGGTAGCACAGCGCATGCGCGTCATGCAACTGGTGCATCCGCACAATCCAAGCAGAGAGGTAAAAATTTCCTTAGATATGGCGACGGATAACTGACATAATATTAGTATGGATGCATATTTTATACTGAAATAGGGAAAAATAATGAATTTTTGATGTCTTCTTTTGACTTACTTTTGCTAAAACCAATTGACACGGTAGTTCATTGGTTAGAGCAACATCACTGATCGCTATAGCTCAAGTCCCGCCTATGTCGTCAATTTTTGTTCAACTTAAGTGCATTTATATACATTTATTATTTTTTTACATTCAATAACATGTCTAGAAATAATAAAGTTTTCAATCTTTATCTATAGTAAAATAATTTTATACAGCTGTCCTTATTTCTGGATACCTTAGTAATTAATTTCATGCCGCGAAAAAAAAAATTTACACGAAACGCTGTAGATGTCGGTTCAAGTCCAGCCCAGGTCGTTATTTTTTTTTCAAACTAAAATAGATTTTTAATTTATGTGCATTCAAATTTTTAAATATTAAAGTTTTCAAAGACATAAGACATTGAACTTTAATACGCATGTGCTACGGTTGAAATTGCGTTGTGCGAGAGGTGCATGTATCAATAAGTTAACAAAATTCGACTATGAGGTGTAGGAAACGGTAGCTCAATTGGTTAGAGCAACAGCACGGAACGCTGACGATGCCGGTTCAAGTCCTGCTCCTGCTGTATTTTTTTTAATCGATAGTAAATTTGAAATATTAATGATTAATGTTACAGGACGAACGAGAACGAATAGAGGCTTTGGGTGGCATAGTGACATACTGGGGTACGTGGCGTGTTAACGGTCAGCTTGCTGTGTCCCGGGCTATCGGTAAGTTCTCGATATCTGCTTTATACCTGCTTGAATAGTTTTGGACCTCGAATGATTCACAAGTCAAACGAACGAAAGATCAATATACCCGAAAGATTGCCACGCAAATGACATAAGATCGAAGGTTGGTGTTTTGGTAGCAATCTAATAATCAACGAACGATCGCCACCAATATTTTTTAAAACAGTTTATAATTTATTTGAAACATATTTGCACTTCGGTTGAAAATCTGGATATTAAACGGGTGGTAGGAATATTGAAATTCCATCCACTGATGGAAAAGTCCGAGTTTAATGGTGTTTCGGTTTGGGCCTGAGGATTTCCGAATATCCGAAGTCAGAGTAGGTGGACCTTCCATTAAGTGAGCCCTATGCTTGTCTGCACTCCTCTATCATAAGAAAGATATCACTCCTAAACTGACTCGAAAAACTCTATCTCAATGCGCAAAAGCCGTCAAGCTTTTTAGAGGGTTGCTTCTTTTCTAATCAGCGCCATTTAAAATATTTTAATTTAATATGAGTTGTACTTAGTTGATATAATCGCCTATATGGCGTGATGGCGTTTGAAATAACTTCCTCAAACTTCAGGAATACAATTTATATGTATATAAAAAACAGGTCAATAGCGCATCTTGTTGAGAGTCATTACACCTACCAACAAGTGGACGCGCTTGTTTGTACTTCTCTATAATAAAAAAGGTCTCCTGCATAAAAATTCATGTTGGGTTAATTCTAATGATCATTTGATTACATGCATTTTTCAAAAAATAAAGAAAACTCACATAGCAACAGGGATATGCATTGAAAAGGGAACCCCTGTGCAAGAGGCGGTTTAATCAGACGTTTTATTGCTGTAGGGAGGGTTATAGTCTAGGAGCTGGTGATACATTTGTACACGCTCACGAGAAATTGTTAGTATATAGATAATTTTGTGAAAAGTAAAATTTGATTACATTATTTTTAAATGTAAAATATAGAGCAGTGTAACTTTGAGTAAATATAATGTCGTACATACAAAAAAATGTCTTTTATGCCGATACAAATAAAAAAAAACATTCCATGTAGCTTCACGAAATAGCTGCGAAAGCTTCATACAATTGATATTCTTGTTATTTTTATTTATATGATAGAATAAATATACGTTTCTTGAAAAATAACATTAAGATTTTCAATAAAAACTAATCCTAACTAACATAATAAGAAAAAAATAAAATACAAACCACAATTTACTAACCCTCTAATGCCATTCAGATAAGTTGGGTCTAATATTCCAGCATTAATATTGTGTAGAGTTTTATACTGTTGTTTTTGATTTAAAATACTTATTTCACTGTTTAAATTACTTATGTCTATATAAAAGAATATTTGTTTTTTTTTTTATGATAGAGGAGGATAGACAAACATGAGGTTCATTTGTGAGAAGGTGAAATATCCCAGCCATATTAAATCTAAAGAAGGTGCGCTGTCGACTCATTTTTTACTTTGGATTAATAACTTCAACTTCGCGACTTTTTCATCTTCGGGTAGGAATTTCGATATTCCTATCCTTTTAAATAAAACACTTTTACGGTTTTAAACGCGATATATTAGTTAATCTTATTTGAAAATGATTTTAACTCCCCGTGACCATGGCTCCTGCAAAGCACCCGAAACGTCGGGCCGAATTTTCAAACAAGTTTAACTAAAATATATTGCGCTGTGAACCGTTAAAGTGTTATATTTAAATGTGTACTACTCGCGTAAACTAAAGACAGTATTTGTTCCTACCCTTTTTAATATACAGATTTCTGTTATCTAGATATAGGCCCACTGGGGATGGAACCCACGACCTGTAGATTATAGTCATAGGGTGTTACCATTAGACCAATGAGGCCGACAAGATTGCATTCGCAAGAAGCAAACGTTTCAAAAAAATAACAAAATGAACATCTTGTTGCTGTTGCTAAACTATTCGTTTGATTGGTGTCACCGGCTCTTACACTTCGCATTGTACAACTCCTCTCCGGATGATTATGGTCGTGTGCCTACCATTAAGTTGTTGGCGTCGCAACAAAGAGGGATGGCCGACGAATTACCATATCATACTTGTTAATGGTGCATGCTTCATTTAACGCCTGTTTATCTTATCATTTGCATGCTTATGAAACATTTCGACACTGCAACATTTTATTATTGTGCAAAATTGAAGTGTTATTTGATACCTATTTTCATTGCTGTTAAGGTTTGTAAGTATATTGTAGAAAAAAATTCCATTGCGTTAAGCGCGAGAGACTGAGTTCAAATCCTGGTGAAACAATAGATTGTTTCAGTTGCGCAGGGAACAGTAGTCGGAACTTTTTGACTGTAAAAAAAACTGCTCAGTGAAACAGACATAGAAAAATTGTTCGTGGAGCGAAACAGGGTTTAATAAAACACTATTCGACAATTTAAAATGCAAAATATATTAATTAACTTAATTTCGACGTTTCGAATGCTTTGCAGACAATGCGTAACTTTGTACGCAATAAAAAAAATGGGTTCTATTTTTAGTTCTTGAAGAAAGGTATACTTAATATATTCCTAATTCTATTTATTATATTTAAAGTTTTTAAATTCTCTTTCCATATAATTTTTTCTATATATCTGGCAGATTCATTTTAAGTTAACATTGTACTTTGTATATTTTGTTCATTAATATAATAAATTCGGTACGTTTAGATTGTCAAAGATCTTGTATTAAATAATAATTTCAAAACATTGTCTCAACGTTTCCGTTAACGCCAACTTGTAATTAGACACCTCTTGAAGTTGTTCTATTTTAAATTATTTAAAATCGTAACCAATAAAAGGGCAAGGTGTTTAATTTCGATTTTGTTGCGGTGTGCGCGCGTCGGGCGCCTTCGTGTCGTAACCACCCCTCTGTGAGTCCCTCGCAGTCAACCCCGTTGCACGAAACCATATCGATCACTTCGGACTTGCATTCAGCTAGTGCCGTTACATATGTCGATAGATCGTATATTCTACGGATATAGTCATCCGTTCGATTCCCAAAATGATTAATGTATTTTAAATAAAACACTTTAACGCTTTAAAACGCGATATATTAGTTAAACTTATTTGTATATTATTATGTGTACTACTTGCGTAAATTATAGACAGTATTTGATTAATGCCTTTTTACATAACTTCGTCATAGCTGCTTAAAACCAGACAAAACGCCAGGTGGATCCTAACATTAACTTAAATAGTGTGTAATATAAATTAAGTTATATATTTAGTATTGTAGTTTACTTATTCACATTATATTTTAAATACTTCCCGACGTTTCGGATTTCTTCAAATTCCAAATATGTGACACTAGATGGCGCTAGCGTAGCCGACTTTGACTTTAGGAACATCCTCCATTTCCATTCTCTCCTGTGACCATGGCTGCTTTAAAAAAATCAGGCCCGAATTTCTTTACTTAGTAAGAATAATTTAATAAAACACTTTAACGGTTGAAAACGCGATATATTAGTTAAACTTATTTGAAAATTATTTTCAACTTCGGCCCGATGTTTCGGATGCTTTGCAGCAGCCGTGCTCACGGGGAGACCGAAGTTAAAAATCATTTTCAAATAAGTTGAACTAATATATCGCGTTTTCAAGCGTTAAAGTGTTTTATTTAAATGTGTACTACTCGCGTAAACTGTTACTA
Source organism: Leptosia nina (assembly GCA_963661955.1). NCBI lineage: Eukaryota > Metazoa > Arthropoda > Insecta > Lepidoptera > Pieridae > Leptosia > Leptosia nina. The sequence goes on along the minus strand of CAVLEF010000006.1, from coordinate 8,431,037 downwards.
ACAGACTCTTAAGTTAAAATATTATCGATGATACCATTTATAAGGTATGTGGTGACGATGTTATTAAATTCTTATCGATACATGTGTCGTCCCTAGCCAATGAATCCGTGAGGAGCGGTGTAATAGCATAGTTTCTATGGAAGTGGAATGTTGACATTTTCTTTACGGGACGGTCGGGACCCATAGGGAGGCCGGAGGATGGCGTCTGAAGCCCGTTGATTCCCGTTCTACGCGAGATTATAAGTCTCGGAGCGTTCTCGTCTCCCTGGGGGAGGCTCTACGAACTTATCCGATAGCTTTTACGCAAGATTGCTTTAAATAATATTTCTCTTATCAATGTTCGGAATTGAGTTATTGCCTTATTTTTTTCAACGCCCGTACTCGATTTTTCATTGTACGGACCGTTACTTATTGTCTGTATTCAATAACTTCCTGTTTTCGTTATGATTTACGTCAAGTAAGTAGGGTAGAATCAATCTAATAATGATAAGAAATTAAAATGAAATACTTTAACCGTTTAAAACGCGAAATAATTAGTTAAACCTGTTTGAAAATTATTTTAAGTAGGCCCGACGTCTCCACGATCGAGAGCATTCGAAGTGCGATCGCGTTTTAATCAGTTAAATTGTTTTATTTGTGTACTACTCACGTAAACTACAGGCAGTAGTATACGACAAGAAATACTTATATAATGCCATCATGTGCATATGTGAAAAATTTAAAAGTTTTCAAACGTCGTCCTCTATAATTGTATCTGTAATGATTAAAGACATTGAGTCTCAATGAGTAAGTGTTAAGGTTGAAATTACATATATCAATATATTGAAAAAATCGACGGTGACGATGATTTAGGACACGGTAGTTCAATAGGTTTGAGCAGCACGGCACCATTGTGTATGTCGGTTCAAGTACAGCCCGTGTTGTAGAATTTTTAGCAATTCAAATAGATTTTTAATTTAAGGAATACCTAGTTACTTATAAAGGTTTTCCATGTTAAGTAACTAAGTTAAACGCTTTCCTGTGTGTTATAATAATGTATGTATACGTTATTATACTTGAGATTTTTTTTTCATATGAATCAAAAGGTTTTATTCGCTTATCGAGTTTGTCAATTTAAGTAATTCTATCAGATTTAAAATTTAAAACGTTCGTTTTAATCATAAGTAGACAGTGTGCTTAAGAAAACATATTTTAAAACGACTTTTAATGACCTACCATTTTAATTGTTCATTAATTACAGGTGACGCACAGTACAAGCCGTACGTCATAGCACGGCCGGAGGTCGTCGCTTTGGATCTGGATGGAGATGAGGACTTTCTGGTGGTGGCTTGCGATGGGCTGTGGGACGTCGTCAGCGAGGACGAGGTGGCGCTGGCTGTATATAGGCAGATCGCTGATGATCCAAGTAAGTGGAATCAATGTCATTTACAGGTGTTCACGAAGAGCGACAGTACCGTCTCTGTAGCCTAGCAACTATTTGCCTGTAAAAGACCCTATCAGTGAAACGGACACAGAAATGTGATCGCCCCATGCCCTAAGGGGGAAACGGGATTTATGAATCCACTCAAAAGCCCTAAAAAGTTTACAGATTTATAAAGACCTGTATACAATTGGTTTTTGTAGGTCTTATGATATTGATTAGCAAACCTATAGGATGGTGGTGGTCTGCTAGCTCTGACTTGAAATGGTCATGAGTGGTGATACGAATTTTAACAGCAGTGTGAGGGGATCGCCCTTTGTGACGACTATAATATTAGGCCTAAAGTAATTAACACGTAGTTGGTTTAAAAGTTCGTAAATTTATTTATTTATTTATACAAATAGGGTCAGTTAAGAAATATTAATCGTTCAACACGAACCAGTAGCTTAACGTTCTCGAAGTTTTCTTTTCATAAGACATAATTTTAACTTTAATATCAATAAGAACTTTTCATAGGTTTAAAAATACCAGCACAAGATGTGTGCATCGCTAATTTTAATTAGAGACGCGTGCGCACAGTCATACTTATAATTCATATCATATCCATCTTTATGGATTAAACAGATGTCATACTTAAGTATTCTTTGTAGTTTACGCGAGTAGTGCAAATTTAAATAAAACACCTTTAACGGTTTAAATGCAAATAAATTGAGACCACGACTGCTGCATACATCCGAGACGTTAGGCCGTCGCTAAAATCATTTGTAACTAATATTTCGAGTTCTAAACCGTTAACCGATTTATTTAAAAGATAACATGCTTATCAGAAAGATAACATGCCAGGAGACGTAGTTGTCTGTACTTGGCGTCCACAAGGCTATAGATCGAGCTATGGACGTATGAACTGTTTCGGTAGCGGTTTCCTCAACATTTCCCGCTGTTTTTGCCTCCGCATCCTAATCTCCAGCAAAAAAAGTCGCAGCGCAATTTTAAAGACTCCTAAAATGCTCTAACCAACACAAAAAGATTCTTTTTTTAATCGAACCAGTAGTTCCAACAATTTGCGCGTTCCAACAAACAAACTCTTTAGCTTTATATATTAATATAATTAAGTATAACCATGTATACATCTGCCCTGTTGGTTTATAATGTGTATGTATAAATAAATAAATGTTTGTACACGCACTATCGTACCTTGAAAGGGTTCATGGCTGCATGAGTAACACTTGTGAATCCATTAAGGTAAATCAGACGATTGTATTGTCTCGTACGATGGACTATGTAATATAAGCTTCGCACGCGGTTGTACCTACGTTCAATAATATATTTAAAATTTTTTGAATACATTTTAGTTAAGTACGGGCTAGCACGTTTTCTCCCAGAATGTTGGGAACACATTTCTGTGATTTGATAGTTGTTTATTAAAATTCGGTGCCCTGCAGTACTGAATATATAATTTCCTCAGGATTTGTACCTAGGATCTCTCATGCTTAACCCAAAGCTAGGCAACGCGTTTTAAATTCAGGAACTAAGATAGAACGTCTAGTAAGATAATAAATTTTTATAGACCAAGAAGTTTTAACGTTTCCAGATAAAAGAGAAGCTATGCTAACTATTTAAATAAATCATTGTCGTACATGACGCTTGTTAATGAGTAACCGTGCAATTTTACGTTCCTGCAACAATCACATATGTTATTGGTTCTTTGCAAGACGGCTTTAGCCTTTATCGGAAATTGATTTCAAATCGGACTAGTAATTTTATAGGAGCGACCGTTGAAACAAAATTTTCACCGTTTAGTTGAATATCTAACTATTGTGTTGATAGTCTATTGTTAGTGTATAAAAAAATCCTTTTGAAGGTCAAAGAGTACAGGCCAGTTTGCCAGTGGCGGTTTAAAAACTATTTCAATGAGATAGAGAAATGAACTCGAATGAAAAACATTGCCAAGGTCGAAGCAATATTAACGCAATGTCTGACTCATGAAATACTACTCGGATTGTTATAAAATATTTAGTATTTCTGTATGTACATAAAAAGGTGGTAAATTTTATGTTGAAAAATGTACATTTTCATGTCACCTTTGTATCAGCTTGACAGGTTGCTAGGTTAGCAATGTTACTAATAATCAACGGTCGTGGGTTGGATTGCCATGAAATTTATTGAAAACAAGCTGTGCTTGCGACTTTGTCCGCGTAGAATAGTTATTTTGGGCATCAAAATTCTCCTTATAAATTTATAAGTAAAAAATTAGAATCATTTTTTCATACATACATTTTTGGTATTTTTGCGAAACCATTAAAGATTATTTTTTTTACCCCGCTTTTGCCACATCTCCCTCTGTATTATAGCCTAAATGCTTCCTCGATAAACCGTCCAACCAACACGCAAAGTCCAAACAAACAAACTTAGTCCTGGCTTCAAAATATTAGCTTAGATTATTCGAATTAACTTTGACATTTTGAAGTTATTTGTCTAAAATATATTTGTTTTCTTAATAAAACACAGAGTGATAGAAAAATCCATTAAGCTAATAAATATACTTCAAAGTTAAAACACGTTTTCGATTTATATCCTAAGCCTATTTCTTTATAATCTCTTTATGAAATATCGCAAAAAGCGAATAGAATAACCGCCTCAGTTTTGTAGATTATCGCGAGGCTTAACGGAGCTTCGTTCACAGACTAATCTCATTTGCAGGATAAAAACGACACGACTCGAGTTCGGATTAAAATTTTACGTCTTACAATTGTATTCTGTGCCATTTAGGAAACCAGCTTTCGCCATTTGTAATAAGTTATTTGACAAATCTCCTAACGAGTGAGTTTTGCCAACGAATATATATCGCGTTTTAAACGGTTATAGTGTTTTATTGAAATACTTCTAATGTACTGTCTCAATGATCTCATAAACTTAACCAGACAGCGCGTATCGCCCAAATAAATAGGAAATACAATGCGGAAACAATTGAATTCTATTTAGGAACCCTTTCTTATCTGTTTAAAATAACCTTGCTACCAAATCTATAGCATTATTGGTTATGCTTACAAGTATTTGTTCCGTAATAAGTGTTCTGTCTCGACCACACTACAAAGAACTTTCTTCTGCGAAATTCGTCGGAAGCACTCCAAGCGAAAACGGTAGATTCTGAGCTCCACACGTTTTGGTAACTTAGACGCCCTACAAGTCTCTAAGTGTCGTTAATGGATCGCGAAGCTCTGTGCGAAAGAGCTTTTGTGTTGCACAACATTTTTGTTGTCGTGTTAATGTGAGGGTTTTTCATTGTGGCACTTTGGCTGTGTTTTGTGATGAATGGCACTAACTTTGAGTCAAGTGCTCCTTAGTTTTCTTGTGCAGGGAATGTTTGAAGGGTTCAAATCTATTCTTGATAGAATTAACACGATTTATTGTGGTTACTGCAAAAATATATCTGTGGTACGGCGTATTATCTATGATGTGTTGCAGCCCCTTGGGTCTGCTCGAAAATAGACTATCGTGACTGAGTAGGTATTACTCGGTTACACTACAGTTACAAGTCAAGTCTAGTCTGCGTATTTAAATTGTAAATTTGTCCTGGTTGAAACGAGACGCCTATATTTGCCAATATATTCAAATATCGTGGTTACTGTCCGGTATGCAGTTATATCAGCTTGACAGATTGACGTTTGAATCGAAAGAATCATGTTTTCATTTAGATCTAAGCGGCAGCCAGTAAGTTGACTCTATTAATGGTTTTTTGCTCTTGTGAAAGTACTTGTAAATTTAGTTATATTAGATATACAATTATAGTTATAAGACAAGTCTTGTAGCCATTTTGCTTTAACAGCCAAAATTGTACTATAATTATTTCGGATGATCTCGGAGCTTCTATGGTAGTATGTCTAATAAGTAAAGGATTCAATTCCTACCGGATTCAACATGGCTAATTTTTCTAAACGTGACAGACCCAAATGGGTTAAGACACATATAACATTTTGCCTGTTTTACGGTAGAGGAGGAAAGACCAGACTCACTTGTCGGAAGGAGAAATACCACAGCCATACAGTATCTTTGAAAGATGACCTATTATATTTTGCCTTTGAATATTCGAAAACGACTCTAATTTGGAATGATCGGATGTGTATGGGCATAGGTTATAGGGCTTCCATGATCGAACCATTGCTTGTCTAACCTCTCCTGGACTCTCAAGAAATGTTAGAATATTTATCGAAGATAGCCGATAATCTAATAAGCAATGGCTTTTTAAATAAAACACTATAACGGTTTAAAACGCGATTTATATCAGTTATGCTTCGCAGCAGCCGTGTTCACGGGAAGACAATTCAATAATCCAAATAAGTTTATTATAAATCGCGTTTTAAACCGTTCTAGTGTTTTATTTAAATGTGTACTGTTCTCGTAAACTAAAGAGAGTGTTTAATGTGTACGAAAGTAATCGTGTATTACTGTAATGTATCGAAATGTTATCCATATTGAGATTAGAATTGGTTACTACTCCTTAGTGTCTCGTTTGAGTTGACAACCGTGAAAGTTATAAAACGGAATCCATTAAAATGCCATTTGCCAATGGGCTTGTTAGCGAAAATTGTCCGTCTTGCAAAAAACCCAACGCAAACAAAAGCATGATAACCCGCGTACCGTAACGTGGTTGCCGCGGTACCTAGATTTCAGGCAGAGTGCGGTCAGACTACTACCACAGCCCCACAATATTGCTTCGTAATTGCCTCGGAAGTGGGGAAGTGGTGAAATTGGATACTTCGTTTTCGCTTCGCCCCCTGACGGCGTGTCGGCCTCCCTCGGCCGCGTCTTGATGAAGCCTTTTTATTGCTCTGAACATCTTATGAAATGTCGGTCTGCTTGAAAACATGGTGATTACAACAAACAGACCTCATACAGGAGTTTAAAATCTGTAAAGCATACCGTTTCTATGCTATCACATAACTCCCGTGCCGCATTTATATATACTATCAATATATAAGTTGTTTGGTCCTAATTCAGCTTCTAACATTGATATTTTAACCATATTGTGTTTTAAATTAAGTTAAACGAAAAAAAAACACATTGTTTTTTTTCGTTTCTATATTATTGTATATTAGGGTACATTATTAGCTACTGTTAACATTACGGGAATACAAAATAAAAATTACAATAGTAGGCGAGGTTTGAACTAATCTACATAAATACTGTCTATAGTTTACGCGAGTAGTACACATTTAAATAAAACACTTTAACGGTTTAAAACGCGATATATTAGACCACGGCTGCTGCAAAGCATCCGAAACGTCGGGCCGAAGTTAAAAATCATTTTCAAATAAGTTTAACTAATATATCGCGTTTTAAACCGTTAAAGTGTTTTATTTAAATCTAATCTACATAGCTTAAAGTAAATACGCCGCAGGCGCATCGAAAGACGCTCGTTGACATGGCAGGTGCCATTTGCGGATATTTAAATGTATAAACATATAATTATAAAATTACGAATAATCAGACCACGAAGCTTTCTTAAACCAATTTAAATATTCAGTAAATAAAAAAACTTCGATGACACGGGCGGGACTCGAACTCACGAACACAGCGTTCTGTGCTGTTGCCCTTATAAACGCAAGTAATTTTTAATAATTCAATTTAAGCTATTATAATTAAAAACACAATTTTCTAATTATTTAATATAACCACGTTATCAAATGCCCCGTCTTTATTTATTTCCACGTTCATCCGTGTGGATATTTTAACGGCCTTATTGGATTATGAGCATTATCAGGTTAAAGTTCTCCCGGGGAATTTGAGCGAGGGTGTGGTTCGACCGAAATACGACCGGGCGTTCTATCCCTCCGATACTGAGCTTGGCCTTGCGTGGTTCAAGTTTTTGTAACCTACTTGACTTATAAAGTATTTTTTAGGATAACCATGATTGATGCTCGTGTTGGCTGTAATGATTAGCATTATTTAAAACTAGCTGACCTGGCAAACGTTCTTTTGTTGTAAGAACTATTTCGACTGTATTTGATTGCCATAAAAACGGTGCCATATGTCTTCATAAAAGATACACTTTCGGACATATATTGTTGTGGTTATCTTAACCGTTTTTATAGCACACGCAACGGAAAATCTCAAATATTTTTTTCTCGTTTTTTTTTTTCAATAATCCCCACTTTTTTGCTCTTATTGGTCACCAGATGTTTTATACCCTTCCTCGATAAATTGTCCAACAAACACAAATATTTTTTTCAATTCTAACAAATCGTTCCTGAGATTATACGCGCCTTTGAAATAAACAAACTCTTCAGCAGTGTAATTTCACTAATTCAAAGGCATAGTTGTATGTCCAAATAATACGAATCTGAAACTTACAGCTGCTTTTAATATATGCGGCATTGATTATTTTTTCACGAATTATCAATTACATTATTTTTATTAATTTATCAATCAAATACAAAAAAAAAAAATTGTTTATACATTATTAATAAACGGGCTTTTGAAACGAGAATTTCGTTTCCATAAGCACGATATCAAGTGCACTGTCTTTTGTCATCTTAGCTTAAATAGATGGCAGTACAAAATAAGGCTTATCAAAGACGCAGGCCTCGTAAAATGTCAATTGTTTTCGCAGAACGGTGTCTAGCGACCTCACCAGTGATTGGAGAGATAACATTGTGTTCCTGTTGATACTGCGATAGTAAATGTGCTCGTAGAATTAACGATTATTGAAGCTCAAACCCAGGTCTATATCTCCATTGTGGTGGATACCTTCGGAAGCTTCTTTCTTTATTCATTTATTCACTGGAAGTTAGTTAGCATTTAGTATTAACATTGGTCGTTAGATTTTGTAATTTTTTTATTTATTTTATTGATAGAGGAAGACACACAACCATGGGGTTCAGCCTGGGGTATATAACCTACCTGATGGTAGGTTTATCTGTGGGCGGTGGTTTGTGACCTGGACGGAATTTCTATATTATACCTACCACCCATATCTAGTTTTCAAGACAAAGACCAATATATTACTGAAAAACTGTAAATTTAAAAATTTGAAACATTCGGACCCAGTTGGACCTGGTGGGGTTCGAACCCACGACCCGTTGATTATTAGCGACAAATTAAAAAATAAATGTGAACTTTAATTAAGCCTATTGCTTTTATACTCTTTATTTCTTCATCTTCGTATTATAGCTTCTTTATTTGTTTATATAACTAATTTAAATTCAAGCTACGACTGGCAGCCGTCACACGCATATTTGACAGGTATTGTCATTTGTCTTTTTCAAAGACATACACTGTACGAGAAAGGATGACATCCATAACGTACCAGTTGCCTTCTAATGTTATTACTCATATTAGATGGACTAATAACTTTTAAGAAGTTATTAAACAAGCTTTTCAAATAAAACACTATTAAGGGTTTAAAACGTGAAAGTTATATACTTACTTACTTATATATAAAGATACATTGTCTAACCCCACATGGTCACGACTGTAGCATAGCATCCGAAACATCTGGCCGTTAGAATTTCTAAATAGTTAATTATTATATTTCCCGTTTTAAACCGTTAACAGTGTTTTATTTAATTATTACTCACTCGCGTACAGACAGTGCTTAACAAGCCATAGTGAATTATACACGAGTTATTTTAAAATATTAAGTGTCAATCCTCATTAAGATTGATACAATAACAGTAGAGGAAAACAAAAAAATATCAAAAACGTAGAAAAAATATTATTCTGTTTGTACGTAAGGGCATTCTTAGAATCGACTGTTTTCTCTAACTGCATTACTTCTCTGTCAAATGGCCAGTGTTTAAATAAGTAATAGCCTTGCTTTCCATCAGCGCGCGTGGCCAAGACTATCTTTCACCATCATGACCATATGGTATATATTTAGCGAGAGACTATTTAGAGACCGGAAGACGGCGAGCGTATTTTTAGAGAACAACTGCATTTTTGCCCTAAAAAACGTAAGCGTAATTTGCATACACAAACTTGTAATTAAGATGTAACAGGTTTTTCAGGCTTACAAAAAGTTATTCTGTAAATGTACATATCTGGGTCATTTGTTACTTGTTTTTATTATTTCACTTTATGCGAATGATTAACACAAAATACTTGCAATTAACATGCAATTTTGCGTATTCGTTAATATTCTGTATTGTCGGGTCGAAGTCTGCGAATTATAAATTAGCAGTTTTTGTGAAGCACTTGAGGTTATAATTACGATCTAAACTTTATATTATATATGAAAGTTTAAACATGTTGCCTAGCATTGAGTTAAGCGCGAGATGTCCTCGAATCCTGTGGAAGCAGGTCGGGCACACAAGTATGATCAAGTTGGACCATATTAATCGTCTAATTGCTAATGAAAACAAAATCTGTGACACTTGAAAAACCTCATCAAACACCAGCGTCGTCAAAATTTACAATCAAAATAGACTATTACTTTATGCAATGCCACCATGTGTGCCAGCAACAATTTTGAAGTGTTCAAATGTCGAGTTGCTTGTTCATTAACAATTGGCACAAAAGAAAATAGAGAATTTAAAAGAACCATAAGAATGAATACTTCTGTTCAGCCCATATCTTTACTGTTTTTTTTAAATACTGAAACATATTTAAATGATTTAGCAAAAGAATACAAATTATTCGTCTGTTTTTACCTAGGTACATTACTATTAATTTCTTTTTAAAGACGTCCACTCTAATTAAAGGTGATTTCGTTAATTTTAGTTGGCCTAAATACCTCTAAATGTGTATAAATGCTCGACTTAAATACATATAATCTGAACATTGCCGCTAAAATTGTCGTGCATTTAGCTGCAAATGTGTCAAGTGCATACTAAGCTAAAACGTATGAAAAATAACATTTACAGCACTCGGGGTTGAAAATATGACGTACCTAGGTGTTACGGGTAATTTTTCCAGGATTATGTATATTTTGTTAAATTAATTTCGTTTTACAATCTATAAACCAGAAATTAATAAATACTGTCTGTAGTTTACGCGAGTAGTATACATTTAAATTAATCACTTAAACGGTTTAAAACGCGATATATATTAGTTACAGCTGCTGCAAAGCATCCGAAATGTCGATCCGTAGTTTAAAATATCTTTAACTAATATATATCGCATTTTAAACCGTTAAAGTGTGTTGTTTTTTTAATATAAATATTTATAAGGAAATTGATAACACAAATTTCCTTATAATTTTTTTCTCAATTGGAACGTGGGTTCCAATTTTAAAAACATGAATAATATTTAATTAAAAAAATTTTCACGAGTTAAAACACGATATACATTACTTTAGTCTTCCATAGAGAAATAAATAGTAGATAAGGTAATTAAAGCATTTCGCGTTTTAAACCGTTATTTAACTGTGTAGGATTGTTAAAAACCTTACGTCAGTTGCCTTTCAATTGACACATAATAATTGCCAAACAGCATTTTCGTGTCTAAATGAAATCAAGTGAATTCCGCACCTGTTTGAAATGTACTTATTTTAATTGCTATTGCTTATGCGGCAGATAACTTGGGACACATTTGCATGTTTGCATGTCACACGGTGATTATCCCAAGTGTTTTTAACTCTGACGCAAATAGTGAAATTTCGTTTCACCAGTCTAGACTTACAGTATATGCGTAACATATAATTTTTAACATGTTTATAATAATATTACAACCTTCGCCATATGTTGCATTTAAAATTGATTGAAAAAAATCTATGAATCGAACAAAACGCCGTGGTCGTGGATTTGAGGCACTTTGTCTTTTTTTAAATATTGCTTTAAAAGTCATCTTTGCCCAAGCACAGTTGTATTATAGTGGTTGATACATTGTATCGCATAAATAAATCGCTTTAACGGTTTAAAACGCGATATGTATTAAACTTATTTGAAAATTATTTTAACTATGACCCGCCGTTTCGGATCTTTGCAGCAGCTGCAAAAGACCACGTCTGCATTGTTAAATGAGTTTAATTAATATGGCGTTTTAAACCGTTACAGTGGCTTTATTCAAATGAGTACTACTCGCGTAAACTACAGACAGTATTCGTTACATTGTACCTGTAGAAAAGCGCCTAAAACATTTTTTCAACGATATTTCCTCTATGTGTTGTTTAAATTAAATTAACTAGTAACACTTGGAATAAATTAGCTTGTCGAAAGTAAGTAGTTAACACGATTTGTCTTCCTATGAAAGTGAGGTCTCGCTCCACATGACATGTCGGGCAAACGCTAATGGCTGCTTCACACACGTTACTTTAAGTTGAATAGAGAAAGAAAGAATAGAAATGAGATAGAAGGTAAAAGAATCTATAGAATATTGTACGGGCTCGTAATAGTAGCAATGCATGAATGTCCACAGATGAAAAAAAAACGTGCGTTTACTCGCGTTCCGTTTTCAGTCTGAAAACCAAAGCCTCAATAGGCCGACAACGCATCTTGTGGTTGGGGCTCACCTTTTATCAATTGAACATCATGCTTGCCCTCCTCTATCATAAGCACTGATTGTGGAACACGGGAACAGCCAAGCTGGACAAATACGGGTATCCGATCGTTCGAGTTGCGCTGGGGTGGCACAGTGATTGTAACGATGTCAAAGCGAGGGTGGATTGTGGGCTCGGCCCTCCTCCATACATTTTTATTGCAAGCGCCCTCGCCACGCGGAACCACTCAACTGGAAATATAATCACTACTCTGCGTATTGTTTTGTATAATCAGTTGCGGGCTGGCGAGCCGAATTTTTCCACCGTTCGCGGGCATTGTCTCGCGAGAGACCGAATCCTTAATGGAGGACTTGTCGTTTGAACGTTCGTTGTTGCCATTTTGTTAATTGAAACATGTACTCAATTATATTTAAATTGCGGAAAACATGGCAAACATTTATGAAATTATATTGGGACATTTTTGCACGATCAATACTAATATTATAAAGCTGAAGAATTCTACTGGTTCGAACTGAAAATCTTGTATTACATCCATTTAACGAAGAAGGCAGCAGCTGCGTTGTTCACTTGAAAGACGAACTATAATAGACTCGACAAGCTATAAGTTTCCCACTGCTGGGAAAACGTCTACTAAACTCTCTCTTATGATAGATACCTTAGACCAGCACTGCTCTAGTACTGTCAACGACGATTAATACTGGACATGATAATTGGGATATGTGGGTGGATAATTTTCGTATAAAAATCAGAATATTACAACAGAATGGAATGGAGTAGAAATAAGGTTTTTTTTTATATAAATAAAACTTATTTTAACAAAATAGTAATAGCTACGTTAGTACTAATGTCCCAACGCTGATATTCTTGGCCTCCTCTCGTAAATAGGTCTATTCGTGTATCGAGTTTGGGATTTGATTTTCATATAGTAATTATAATTGGAAAATACTAAGTACACAATGTAGCTAATTTAAATCTGTTGATAGTATTATCTTTATACACAGCAATAAATCGATATCAATAAGGGTTACTGTGCAGGGTGTATTTTTCACCATGGGCGTTGGCTAACGTCCTCAATTTGCGCCTCAATTTCCCTCGAAACTCTGACAAAGGATAAAGTAATCCTTTCATCTGATAAGGTGGGATTAGGACAAAGTAATTTGAAAGGGACCGCGGTGGGAATGAATTTTCCACATAATTTTATCAATGTCCTTTTTGAAAAACGCCTTTATTAGATCCTCACATGTTTCCTTTTAAGTGTTAGATATTCCATGTTTAATTATTAATGCGTTAAATTCCGTTACCCGTGGGGCATGGGGCTAATACATTTCTGTATCAGTTTCACAAATTGATTCACAGGCAAGCAAATGGTCTAACTGACCTGCCTTGCCTAGATGAAAGAATTGTGTTGTCGGAATTCGAACCAAGGACCTTACTTTAATTATTGAGCTATGAAGACGGTTAGGTCAAGTTCAAATCGGATAAAATAACCATGAAATATCACAGAATTGTCTGTGATTCTGATTTTAAAAGTTTTTGTTTAACGGTTATCTTTGGGAAACATGCATGTGTTCCCTTAGTTACATTATATTAAACAGAGTATGTAAGTACGTATGAGGTGTGTAAAAGTACTAGTCATTGCCGAAACGATATTCAGGAATGCACATTTTAATTTTATCTCGTCGTAAATCGTCACTTGGGCCACGGCCAAATGAGCAGTCGGTATCGACTATCCATCCGGCATCACCACGTGGGTGGTATACACATCGTCGACACAACAACGCAAGGTAACGGTCTTATCGCACCCAATTTTCCATTCACGAGATGAGCGTTATTTTGATAATAGCTCGTAACAGCTTTATTATATTTAAATGAAACACTAACGGTTTGGAATGCGAAATATCTTAGCTCACTTATTTATAAGTATGGCCCGACGTTTTGTCGCCCGTCACCACGGCTGCTGCAAAGTATCTCGCGTATACTACAGACTAAATTAGATATATCTATTTTCTTTCATCGTTTCGGTTTAGTGTCGTAATCACTTAAGTGTTTCAAGTGGTTACACGCGAATAGAATTATAATATATGTATATAATAATCTTCCGCTAAATAGAATTATAGAACCAAGTACACGACACGTTTTCTGATAATAACCCCCAGTCATATAACATCTTATGAAAATGCGGTGTCGACCTTTTTTGGATATTCGGAAATACACAAACCGAAACGCGATTAAACAACACGTCTCTCTCATCTGTGGACGGCAGTTCGTGACCTAACGAAATTTTCTATATTCCACCCATCCATTTTATGTCCAAGTTTTTAGACAAAGTCCAACATGCTTCAGATAAAATTATAAATTGTTTAAAAAATATCTGGTGGGGATCGAACCACCAAGGAGCCGTCGAACGTTGTAAAAAATTAAGTAGTTTTTCGTAATATTCTATCTTGTCAACGTTATATATACCTACAAGCTACAGTAAGAATTTATTAATTTCTTGATCCCAAATCGAAAGATATCTTTTATTTGTATATGTAACACTAACATGTGGTTTCTTTCTAAAACTTATCTCGTTAATAATTGTGAATAATAACTTGACAAGTTTGCAAGGGTGCCATGCTTCAATAATATGTAAAACGCATAAGTAGTTTGTATACAACAGCTTTATATCTAAAGATCGACTTATGCATAATTTATGAGTTTTCTTATTAGAAAATAATTCTTCCGCGTCCCCCACTCGGTTTGATTTATACTGGTAAGGTACAGCAGACGTTATATGTACTGTTAAGTACAATCAGACGAACTTGGTGAATCTCGGAAACGTTCGTCATGGACAGTTTAATTTTATAAGATGCTTTTTAGTGAGGTTGTTGACACTTCAAATATTATTTTCTTGTGTAAACACTTTACACTCGATGTCGCGAGATCTTTCGTTAAGGGCTCTCTTGATGCACTTACCTTGTTATATATAAGCCCTAAAATTATTAGCTAAACCGAAAATACAGAACTTTTAACGGTTTAAAACGCGAAATTTATTTTTAATTTATTTTAACTACGATCCGACATTTTAGAAGCTACGCAGCAGCCGTGAAAAAGGGAGGATAGGTTTACTAATAAGTTATACTTTATGACCGTTAAAAGTGTTTTATTTAAATGTGTACTCGCGTAAACTATAAACAATAATTATAATTCCTTGCATATGGGGAAATTTGTGGAATAGGCAAAAGTGTGGACTGATAACCTGGCCTTCTATCGGTGTTAAAAGAAAATAATAATACCGTGCATAAATATTTTAAAGCATGTTTAATACAGGATTTTTACAATATAGTATAGTCTGTTCTAAAAAAATATAACCTGGAACCCCTCGTGCCTAACGCTAGGCAATGCGTTCAAGCATTGAGCTCTGAAGGCGGTTATATGGTTGGGGCAGCCTTCCATCTAGATCCTAGATGCACTTCACACATGATCAGGCCCTTAAAATGCACCGTGTTCGGTCGTCTCGGTGCAGCGATCAGCTCACCGGGGGGCTGGGAGTCGCGTGCTCGTCATTATCTAACCACGTACAATTTAATTATGCACAGAATGCTGGAATTTATGTAACCAATTATTTAGATTTCGTCACGGCCGCGGGGGTGATATGAAAGTAACGGCTCTTTCGTCGCTAATTGCAAGAGATTCATTATGACCAATTAGATGTTATCTTAATCTAGGCTAATATTGTAGTGGATTTTTCGTATGTGCTCATTTTTAATTGTCTTATAAGCTTGAATTTAAACACAGTGGTCTTTTTACATCAAAAAGACACACAAGAAGTTGATCAGACTTCCGTGTGCTCAACTGAAACTTATTGATGCCCCGGGATTTGAACCCGGCTCAAGCCATCTTGGGCTCTATGCAATGCCCGACAACGCACGTAGTTTAGCATAAGGTATTTTAATAAAATCATTAGTGAACTAGAAACAATATCAATAAAGTTGTATGTTAAACAAAAACTACTTGGAAGTAGTAGTAGTAGAATTAACGCAAATCAATATTTAAATGATAGCAATGCGTTTGAACTAGCAAAAAAGATTTATTACTTTTTGAGTGCGTGAGAATTTTATAATTGAAACTTGGCGATACAATTTTCAGTAGCGTGATCACGGCTGAAATGCGTCCCAAATGTCGGGCCGTAGTTTAAATAACTTAAATATGTTTCGCTCTTTAAGCCGTTAATTGTTTTTACTACGAATGATTATATTATATATCGTGTGACAATACTTCTTTTACAAAAGTCCTACACCCTAACATTGAAAGATTACATTTATTTAAAAAGAATACATTAACTGTTTAAAACGCGATGTATATCAGTTAAACTTATTTGAAAATTAATTTAACCACGACTCGATGCCGTCTACTATCCCCCCGTGACCACGGCCGCTGCAAAGCATCCGAAACGTCGGGCCGTAGTTAATGTAATTTTAAAATAAGATTAACTAATATATATCGTGTTTTAAACCGTTAAAGTGTTTTATGTAAATGTGTACTACTCGCGTAGACTACAGACAGATTATATTTAAATATGAGCATGAGCACTTTTAAATATTTCCGCGCACAGGTCAAAATTTCCCAGACAGCGCACTGTTTGTCCTCGTTGTTTGTGTTGCCGATCCATATTTGCGTTCCGCCATTGTACTGCCATCGGACCGGTCGAGTTTCGGATATAATGCCCGCATAATATTTCACTCTGCTGAGTGGACGAGGGTTCTCGTTTTGTGGACATTTTTCTATTTAATACGCGTTTTATGCTCTTAATAAAAGTCTAGTAAAGTTACTAGGTGGCTACATTCTTAGTTTTTTTTATTATACATGAGGAAAGATGAGCAGTGGCTTTATTGGGTGGGTATTATTACCGACCGTTAAAGTATTATGTCAGCAGTTTTAACACAGATCATAATTTTTCAAATAAAACACTTTGACGGTTTAAAACGCGACACATATTAAAGTCTCCCCGTGAGCACGGCGGCTGCAAAGCATCCGAAGCGTCGGGCCGAAGTTAAAAAACTAATTTTCAAATAAGTTTATATATGTCGCGTTTTCAACCGTTAAACTCGCGTAAACTACAGACTTAGCTCGAAGATGTACCGCGTTATTTAAAATACTTTTTTGCCTTATATTTATTTGTAGGTCTACCCGATCGTCTGTCTTGGACGTGATCATTAAAATGTGTCACGCAAATCATCCGTGCAACGTACAACCACAATAGAAGTTTTTGTCGACAGGTTATCAACCGCGATATTTTTTTATTCGCCATGTCCAATTGTTATAAAACCGCATAAAGGCAGACTGTGCGAAACATGTCGCCGCTGCAACTGAACTTTTTAAGGTTTTATCGAGAACCAGTTTCGGGGGAACGTTAAAGCTTTCACTGCTCCTTGTTCGGGTTTTCGATCGGATAACTATCATATAGATAATATTGACCAGATAAGATAAGAGTCCAATATATTGACGGATATGATAAATAGGATTCGTGTAATAGGTAGGTGTCTAAGTTACAATATTCCATGGACGTTACTAGAACAACGGAAAAACAAAATTTTCTAAAACTTTAGAATTGTGGAAATATTTTTGTAATTGTTGTACATTTCCTATTAGTCGTAGCCGAAGTTTTCATAGCTTTTTCTCAATAAATTCGAACCAGTAGTTTCTGAGATTAGGGTGTTCAAACAAACTCTTCAGCCTCATAATATTAGTATATGTTCATAATCGTATAAGGACTTTTTCATACAATTTATGAAACATGAAAGTTGTTCAATTATAATTAAAAAAATAATATGACTCGGGCATGACTTGAACTGGCATCCTCAGCGTTCCGTTCTGTTGCTCTAACCAATTGAGCTACTGAGTCCTAAACTTCATCGTTAATTTTTTCAACCGATTGATACATCGATCGATTTTTAATGTGAACAGTGCCATCATGTGAGAAATATTAAAGTTGTCCATCTGTTTGTATTTAAATACTTGATCACGCCGAACGCATGGGCACTGTTTATTAATAAATATCACACGCATGCGTAATGATCCGTAATTGGAGACATAGGCTATCAAAGCGAAAGACTGCGTGACATCCGACTAACTGTAACTTATCAACTGTTTAGTAGTTTATCTACACTTTAATTGTATACTATTGAATCATCAAGATATTAAATATTTTATTGATTTTGAATAGTTGCCTCGATATTGTATTGATCAACTAAGGTCATGAGTATTAATATTGGACTAAATGTGTCTAAGATATTTGGAATCGATTATATATAAAAAAAATACGACTCGGGCAGGACTTGAACCGGCATCGTCAGCATTCCGTGCTGGTGCACTAACCAATTGAGCTACCGAGTCCTACACTTTTTCAATTTATAATCGATTTTTAATTTAATTCGTGCCATTATGTGCAATAACATGTAAAAAATATGAAAGAAAAATACTTGTTGAATTTTTGGCAGTCGTAGAAGTTTTCACCAACATGTCACGAGACCTTTACGCCCTCGGTTCTGATTGTCTTACTAATAAATATATTATGACGAAGAGAAATTCGACCAGTTATGGGATACTCAATAAGTTTTTAATATTCGAATTAACTTAACACTGTCCGTAGTTTACGCGAGTAGTACACATTTAAATAAAACACTATAACGCTTTAAAACGCGACATGTATTAATCAGATATATATCTCTCTTTGGATGCTTTGAAGCCCCGTGACCACGGCTGCTTCAAAGCATCCAAACCAAAGTTAAAATATTTTTCAAACAAATTTCACGAATATATATCGCGTTTTAAACCGTTAACGTGTTTTATTTAAGTCGAATTACGCGTGCATGTCTATGTGGTTAGAGAACGTTTATCAAACTAGTCCTAATATAATCAGACTTCCAGCTTAATAAAATTTTAAATACACAATTTCTTTCTCTCGTTACGTACGAAAATTGCTCGTTTAATACCCTCAATTCTTATCTTTATGTGTTAATTAAGCCGCTTTTTAATTTCGGAAACTTTGATATTGTTTTACATATTTCGCGACCAGATGTTCTCGGCTTTCACTTGGCTTTTCAATAAAACGTAATTGTTACTACCTTACTTGGGTTCGGAGTTTGATTTGTATAATGGTGACTCATCTCGCTAATACAAGCTTGTATATCAATAGAATTGAACTGTCTGTATGCAATTTCAAATCAGAACTTTATTAGTTGCATTTTTTTGTATGTCAATAAGTGTCTGAAACGGTTAGAACATTATTTTGGACTTTTACTGTTTATAGATTTCGATTTATTTACAGTAAGTTGATCAGACTTCTATACTATGTTCTACAGAAATTATTAAGTACCCGCTGGAGCCCAGAGTAGGTCACGTTAAAGAACTTGAACCAAAGCCTAATCTGGCTTGACTGCGGATTCAATAAGAATGACAATGATACAAGAAAAACGTTTGTTTTTTTTAAGAAAACCTTTTTCCCCTCGTGGGGCATGGGGCGAATACAATCACTGTGTCCGTTTCATTGATCCGTTCTTTTAACGGGCAAGTAGTTGATCAGACTTCTCTGCCCTGCCCGACCGAAACAATTTTTTTTTGTTTCCCTGGGATTCGAACCCAGGAGCTCTCGCGCTCAGCGCAATGCTAGGAAATAGGTACGTTTAACCATTAGGCTACAGAGGTGGATAAATGTTTATTACTATGACACTCAAAAACATAGCATTTTTAATCTGTTAGTCGGCGCAAGCGAAACAGCGTTGAACGACTAGTTAGTTTTTGCATATAGTATGGAGGTGAGAGCCTCAGGCCATATTCATTGAGATTCCGCACGACATAGACCAAAACCTCTACCTTATCCGGCCACCTCGTAATGTCTCTATTGTTCACCGGTATGGTTTATCCGCGAATACTTTGTATAGTGCATCATCGAGTGCTTTGTTTTTGCGACAATTCGTTCCTTAATTGCGCGATAGTGGCGCCAATTTATTGCGTTATTGTGTAACGTTTTTGACGCTTAAATATTTAATTAAACGATTCAAAACGCGAATTCTGTAAAAAGGAAAATAAGAAAATAAATGCGCGTTTTAAATGTTTAATAGTCGCGTAAACAACGGACGGTATGTTTGTAGTTGTCTGACTTTTTATTAAAATATTACGTAAAACCCAATAATTACTGATGTACTCAGCATTTTCAACTTAATATTAATATTTAAACCCTTAATTAGTGGATTTATCGACTTAGATTGAAGTTTGGTTATTATATTATAATCATTGTCTTTTTTTAATTCATAAAGTCTTTATTTGATTACAAACATTTTTATTTTTCGTACGAAGGTAAATTTTTTTTTACTGAACTTGTTTTATAAATATATTTCGATTTCAATTCAAAAAAGGAACGTCGAACCTTATCATAGTAAAGTGTCTATAACCGCAATACTATATTTTTTAAATGTTTTATGAGAAAGTAAGGATCAGCACCTGGATCTCGCATTGTTATTTGTACTAATAGTTTTATTTACATTGGGATCTATTAAAAAGAAGACACGCGCTGGTGCTCTGACCCACTACTAGGACTATATCTATCAATTATCGCGTAAAATCCCTCCTCCAAACTACCGTAAAAGACGCTTTTGTTTTATTTTACAAGTTAATTTTAGATCTCGTCTTACGTTTTTGCGCCGAGGCCTATTGAACAACTTTTCGGCGATATCGAGCCGAATAACGCAGACGGCTATTGCGTCAGGTTTACGGTAATTTCGCGGTTGGCTGACCCGGGTTTCCTAGTGGTGGAAAAGTGAAGTGCGAAGTTTCGGCGAGGCGTCCGCGTCGCTCAGCGCGGCCGAGCGTGGAAACTCGGGGTCGTCGCCTCCGAACCACCATCGCTTTGCAGTACTGCTGATATTTAGAACTATAACCACCAGAGGTGATCACACAACATCACGGGACCTTAATGAAGTTCCTATGTTAACTAATCCAGGTCCAATGTGGATGGATATTTTTCATCTAACTAAGAGGATACGTATGCATGCTTAGTGAAAGGTTACCCCAGCCGTATAACATCTTAACAAGATTCCCTGCGACCAATGGCAGCCAGAAAACAGTGGAAAACCTAGAAAAATTAACATCCTTGCGGGTTTTTGTCCAGTGTATTCCGAAAACTTAAACCTAAATGATCACTTTGAAAAATGTCCGCGACTGTATATGTCCATTTTTTAAGATTTACTCGCACGTACGACGGGACGCGGACGACGTCGTAAGTAATAATCATTGCAAAAATAAATATGCTGTCCAAAATACCTATGCCAGACGGACGAAGTCGCTAGTGTGTGATAAAAGACACTTTAGAATATTATGAGACGTGATGTATTGAATGATTTTCTTTTCATCACATGACAATAATTAGAAATATACATTGGGATAATAACAAAATTATTCTTCGAAAGCAATATGTCGAATCGGATTAGTCGCAATTAAAGCTTCGCTATTGCGGACTGCGAGAGCATCTGGAGGGCGGGTTGCGCGGGCGTCGGAGGGGCTGCTCGCGGGGTGCCTCGGGCTCCAAACTGCGACGAGCCACCGCGCGCCAGTCTGCGAGACACCGGCTGTGCAAACGGCCACTATACGCGACATCCTGTGCTCAGTGCATACCCCCTTTTTGCCAGCCACCAGCCAGCGGCGTTTGAACCCCGGTCGCAAGCATGTGAGTTACAGCGACGCCGGCCGGCTTTTCGCATAACCTCAGTGGTGTATTTCTGAATAGTGTATCGTGTTTTAATTGCGTTTATTATCTGTGATCTATTGGCTTAATCTGTATTGAAGTGATTGTGATTTGATGTTTCATAAATGCACCACAAAACTACCCACTAATCTATGGAGTTTTATAATGGTTCTTGCTTATTATTATTAGGTAGGTTTATGTCTATTTGAAAAACGCGAAAATCAATACAGAATTGTCTAATTTACGGGATTTAATTAAACACTAAACGGGTTAAAACGCGAAATGTTTAAAGTTTATTTACAATTTATTCTAACTACAACCTTAAGTCGGATACATTGCAGCAGCCGCAATCACGGGTGGACACACTCATGTTAACTTTTAGCGTTTCAAACCGTTGAAAGTGAATTAAACAAACACGAAAAAATTTACGACACGGTCAGATATTGAACTGGCATCCACAGCGTTCCGTGCTGTTGCTGTAACCGATTGAGCTACCGTGTTAAAAGTGTTTTATTCAAATCAATACAGGCCAAGCAATGTGTTGCTAAGGGCTCGCGATTATAAACAGTTTATCAACGTGGGTGCACAGCAGATCATTTGTAACTAAAAGATTTAAAAAATTACAATATATAAATGAAATCTTATAAGAAATACTGTCTATAGTTTACGCGACTAGTACACATTTAAATAAAACACTTTAACGGTTTAAAACGCGATATATTACGCGTCTCCCCGTGACCACGGCTGCTGCAAAGCATGCGAAACGTCGGGCCGAAGTTAAAAATCATTTCCAAATAAGCTTAACTAATATATCGCGTTTTAAACCGTTAAAGTGTTTTATTTAAATCTTATAAGAATCCCATTGAAGTAGAAACTGTAACAAGCGTCACTACCGATATCAATAAGTGCTTAATAAATGATTGCTAATAGAAATTGATGGTTTTGGTTCATCTTCGTGTCTCAATTGGATTAATTAAACCGGCCGATGCGGTGCTAACACGCGAGCGGGGTCTACGAACTTGCACCGTGGAAATAGGATTGTTCAGCTCCGCACTCGCTGTATCTAGCCAGTAATGGCCGTGTCTCGTGGACACTGGCAAATGCATTTTGGATCGAAAAATTCGTTCTATCTGAGGTGGGCTAGTCTTGTATGTATTTAACTTTATCACGCTCAAGGGAAATATTTTGCACTTCTCTAGATGTCGTTATCGATTATTCAATTATGATCGTATCTGTAATTTTAATGAATGTCAAAAAAACGTGTAAAATAATAGGAAATGTATACATGTGCTATGTTTTATTCTAGTGATATACTCTTACTTTACACCCTTAGCGAAAATACTGTGTCGTAGTCGCATATTTAGTCTCAAACATGGTCAAGAGGCCAAAAACAAAAGATAATGAAAAATGATTCATATCGGTAACGAGGTACACTTCTTAAAAATGTCACCGTGGTCACGGTGACATTTACTACCAGTTACAAACCTATGTAAAGATAAACTATACGAAAATATGGAAAGATATTATTTATGTATTACGGTAGCTCATCCATAGGATTATATTGATACAACTTACAAATAATTGATAATAATGCATTATTTTGACCACATTCGTTTACTATCAAAACGGTTCTTGCTAATAATAAAAGATGATACATACTGTCGCGGACATTTTTAGATCGTTTAAAGATGAACCTTTCTTTCATTTTTTTGGGTTCCTTCACCCGTTTTCGCAGAGCACGTACCGGAAGCCCTCAAAGGTGAATAATTCTTCCTATTTCTTCGCTCTTTGAACGCAGCGTATAGCATACTCTTCTGCTCTATAATATTTCTATACATGTAAATCTCGCTAGTATTTACTGTGTTTAATTTCACTCAGCAAAATTAAAAACTCAATTAAGACTACGGAAGTAGCGGCAAAGACTTAATATGAATAATGTATCTTCTGAACGTTCTTGTTGAAACTGTACAATTCTCATTCATAACTGCAAAAGCCATAAGTTACCTTGTATAAATAATAAAGAAGTTTCTAATATAACTCTTTTTATATGCAAAACAAAGAAACTAATTTTGCAGTAGGCAGTTACTGCCTGTGTATTTAATTTATTAATTAAATTACAGTTTTAGGGTAATTTATTTGAAACTAAAAAACGATGTTTCGGATGCTTTTCAGTAGATAGATGATAAAAGTAGATAAAATGACTAAAGAAAGCTACTCGGGTGTAGGCTTCCGCCAAAACAATCAAGTTTAATTTATAAATACAATTGAGAACTCAACCTAATTTTTAAATTGGAATATCCAATGCCAAAATAGGTCTATAGACGCTAGATGTTATATGTTATATGGCTATGTCACCTTGCTTCTCTAAAATATTAACAAAGCACATTTGGCCTAGGCTATGACGATATTTACATCGCGTTTCGGTTTATTTACGAATATCAAAAGTCTAAATAGGTCGATAGCGTATCTTGTTTAGATGTTATATGGGCATTTCGCCTACCGTCATGTGAATTCCACGCTTTTTTGTCCTCCTCTAGCATAGACGAAAAATTAAAAAGTTAAAAAAAAAGTTTTGCTAGAAATTATCTACCTATCCTTAAACATCTTTTGTTTAATATATGTTTTATAACTTCATGTGAAATTATGTTACAGTCTTATAAATTGTGAATATACAAAGTATATTTTGCAGTAACTTATCTCGTTAAGGTGCGAGTTATCTTGTTAAAGTTATTGGGTTCCTCGCTCGCTGTAATGTTTTAACTTACACGCTACATTTGTGAAGGTAGATTTATTGGATCATTATTTACTTTCTTTAATAAAGTATTTCGATAGTAACGACGTACAATAAACGGTTGCATTTTAAATTGTTTATGTATTTTGACGGCCTCGTTGGTCTAATGGTGTTTATGGCTAATAATGAATCGGTCGTGAGTTCCATGGCCACTAAGTCAATTTTTTCGTAATTAGTGTAGAATTTTTTCGAATGTGAATCTAGATATTAAATGGTCACGAACCACCGTCCATAGATGAAAGCCGTGAATTTTAATCGCGTTTTGGTTTCAGTCTGGTTGATTTTTATATTCAAAGCCAAAATAGGTCGACCGCGTATCTTATTTAGATGTTATACGGTTCGGATATTTCACTTAACTTCAAGAGCCATGCTCGCCTGTGCTCCTCTATTGTAAAAAAAACCGTATATCTATATCGTCATTATAACTTTTATTAATTAAATAAAACACTTTAACGGTTTAAAACGTGATATATTAGTTAACTTGTTTGAAACTGATTTTTAAAGTCACGGGGAGACTCGAAACGCCGGGCCGGAGTTAAATAATTCTCGAATAAGTTTAACTAATATATCGCGTAAATTATAGACAGTATTTTTTATTATTTTGTTTGTAATTATCGTTATTTTATCTGTTCAAAATAGTTAGTTAGCACGAAACGCTATCTATTGTTGTGGGTTGTAGTCTAGCCCGCGTGGAGTTTTTCTCAATAGATTTTTAATTTTAACTAGACAATAAATAATGCATCATTTTCTCCACTGTAAATGGCTATATGATTTGTGCGTTGACGCAGTCGTTAGTGGTCGAAAGATGTCTGCATACAAACATTCATAGCATGTCTCCGAGATTGAATATCTGCTATCAATCAAGCCGAGTCTAGTTTACAATCTTTTGTCTCTAATAGAAAACAGGTTAGAGATAATCTATTGTTTCTCTGCCAGCAAATAGATCTCGTTTGTTATTTAAATGGCCGTTGATAGATAGCGCTTTTTCGTACTTTATTTTATTGCTTTAGAAATTGGAATAGTTTACAGTCCAAATAAAGGTATTTTCTTAGTTTTTTTTTTTTTGTAATACCAACCGGACGTTTAGTAAGCTTGAGACTGTGGTGACAAAGAGAAGCCAAAAAGGGTATACGGCAATTTTCAAAGTATTAAGTATTGTCTGTACAATTTGTGGTCTTGTTTATAGCGCCATCTGTAATAATAACTTCAATAGAAAACTTACGATGCTTAAGGTAGAAGTTTACTTTCTACCTACATAAAACAGCCGATAGACAGCGAGTAACTAAAATAGGCATCCAGGTGCATGATAGGTCGACGGCGCTGGGGCATTTCAACTAATATCGAGTTAACCCAGTGCTTGTCTCTCCTGTATCATAGAAAAAAACGAATTGGTTTCGTGGTGTCGACCGTAATATTTACTATTCGCCTAAGTTACAGATCATACTTACTATTTAAAGCTGTATTCGTAATCTTTAATTTTGTACGTGATATTTCAGTCCGAATCTCTCATGGTTTACAGTAAAAACCGTCTTAGTCATCGGTGATTCAGGCGTTGTGCACCACACGAGTAAGCGAGTGTGACGATGTATTTGTAAATGTTATGCTTAGGTTTTAAATCTTAGTTTTCTTGGCTTATAATAAGTAGATGAAATTCCCGTGGCATATTGTTAGTTACCACACTAACAAACAAACAATTTTTATGAAATTTTATATGTAGACCTGACCTCTTTCAATCTCCGACTATACCTTTTGTAGGTGATAAGGACTGTGCATCCCATACCACACTATCTTTTTTTGATTTTAGATTTAAACAAACGATACAGGCAGGGCTTGAAACGGCATCCACAGCGTTCCGTGCTGTTCTTCTGTCGTTGAATTTTTCCATTGATACATCCACCCTTCGCGGAATGTAATTTTAACCAATTTTAATTATTTAATTTTGGGTCATTTTTTTACTTTTGGACGGATCTTGTACATTAGAAACTTATTTATATGAGAAAACAAAGTTTGCCGTGTCAGGTAGTAAATAATTAATTTAGAGAATCTCATCTCTCTCTCACTTTTTTCGTAGCACGGCTCATTAAAGTGCCACAGTGGGGTTTTCGCAATATCATTGTTATAACTATTTGCATATCAGATCTGTAACATCCATTGTTTAGGCTATCTCCTCGCTCTAATCTGGCCGTTCGCGGTAAACACAGCGTTCGTGGACTAGATCTCTCAAGCTATTACCGTTCGCGCCGTCATTAAAAACAGTTGCGCGGAGAATGTTATGAAGAAAACAATTTGGTAAGTGACTGGCGAGAGCGGCCGCCTCTTGAAAAATCGCTTCGGTCCCGCTACACCGTGCTACGGTACTCGCCGTAATTCGTCTTTACTGTTCACTTAGCGTGTTGTCTTCACAATTAATCATTGGCTTTCAAACTATTGAATAAAAAGACAAAGTAATAAAAGTCACAAACAACCAAGCAGCTGTTCCACCAGAAACCTTTTCGGGTAAATTTCTCATCCGGACGAGTGTTAACTTACGTCAAATAAATTAATAAGACCGTGATATCAAATGTGACTTTATCCCGCAAACTAAGGCGGGAGCATGTGTCGAACACATTGAGTCTTCTGCTTCAGGATTTAGAGCGTGTTTTGTTTTGGATGACGTCACGGCCAGCTGTAGGGCGCATGACGTCACGCCCACGGTCGTTAACCCCCTACAACCCTCCGGCGCTGTGAGACCTACAGTGCCATGAATAAGTTACGAGCTGAACGCCACACCGACCTGGGGCAAGCTGCAATTCAGGCTCTGAAGGTGTATTACCAGTCTGATTTATGAATAGATAAATGGTACGGCTGCGGTGCTTTCATAAAATTCGCTAGTGAGTTCCGAATACAACGCTGCATGGTTATTAAAGTCAATTAGATTGCATATGCAAATTTAACAGCGGTTTTCCCAACAGAATTTGCCACAGAAAGTAGGACTTGGCTTCTATATTTTGTTCTGTGTGCTGTCGCGTGTCACTGGGAAACCATAATTTTCGGAATTACGGTAATTCCGCTAGATGCACACGACGTATCCGGCGCAACCCCTATTTCGATCCACCCCACACGTATAAGGTATTTCTCATGGGAGTTTCCGTGGTGTTAATAAGTGAGAAAAATCCATATCGTTCGCTCAACAGGACTGGAATTACAATTGTTCTTATATCTAGAACCTCGTAAATATATACATGTATTTGTACTATAAAAATGATATACTGCTTGAAAACTTTATTATTTTTATGTGTTATTGCACATGATGGCACTATATAATATAAAAATCGAAAATAAATTGAAAAAAAATATTCGACTCGGGCATGACTTGAACCGGCATCGTCATGACTCGGTAGCTCAATTGGTAGAGCGACAGCACGGAACGCTGACGATGCCAGTTCAAGGCCTGCCCGAGTCAAAATTTTTTTTTCAATTTATTTTCGATTTTTAAATTATGATATATTGTTTATAAAGAAATATATAGTTAATAAAACGACTCTGCAGCTTACATTGCCTTAAGCACTCGAGGTCCTGAGTTGTATCGGGCTGAATACAGATGTCTGTTGGAATTCTTGCCTGTAAATAAAATCCATGAATCGAACACAGAAGTGAGTTCCCCCATGTGGGTGACAAGGAAGAACGTCATATAACGAATTGCTAATTCAAAGGAATACTTTCGTTGGAAGGTTAGGATCCACAGAAGTGTCTCGACTAGTATCAGATGCGGTAAATACAATTTGTGGCTATCTCACAAATTGATTTAGAACGAACATTGAATAGCGTTACTTTTATCGCGACTATCATAGTTTCTCTGGTAGATGCGCTGACGTGCTTCCTCGCTTTCATCACGCGAACCTATCTCTTACATCCCTCTTCTACTTCGGCTATTTATAATTTCATACAATAGATCATACTAATAATAATTAAGACGCTTTCATTTGTTTTCACTATTACACTTTCCTCGTCTCCGGTCTGTATAGAGAGCGGCCGTAACATGTAGAAGGCAATTTATAACGTCATTTAATAAACACTTTGTTATGCTTCGATTGTTATGAGTAAATTTAACTCGGTCGGTATACAATTAAAATTTTACTTTTTTATGCTAGAGGCAAGACAAGCGTGATTTACAAGTGATAGAAGATGATATAAGCCAAATCTAGAATATATAGTTAAGATGTGTTATCAGCTTATCGTTTTGGAAATTCTGAAAGCCGTAAACAAGAACCGAAATGCGGCTTCAGTTCGACTTTTCCATCTGACTGTGCATTATTCTTAATACCGCTTGAACAATTGCTAACTATATCATGTTAATGTCGCGTTTCACATTCATTAATGTTTATTTTTTCTGACAATCTCTTGAAAATTGACATTTGTTTTCTGTACTCCATTAATTTGGTGTGAAGTCTGGTGACTCATTGCCGAATGACGTGTTTGTATTAGGGGCCATGTTTCATATTTACATTTTATTACAACGAAATTCGTGTTACTATATCAAGGAATTATATCATACCATATCTCAATTGTATATAATCAAATAAACAAAACGTATGCAACATTCTATCGCGAGTAATTTCACATTTTCTAATAATCATACCATGATTAAGCTAATTCTAAGAATGAGGTTTGCGGACCGCGTTTCTTTAAATTGCCGCTATTTAGTTGTGGCCATAGTGGTTGTCATTACGGTCTACACTTTCCTACAATTCTACAGCGATCAAGAATAAAGAGAAAAATGTTAATCGGCTTTTTATTAATTGCGCTGTGTCGCGTTGACGAGGCAGACTGTCTGGTACGATTCGTTAGACGAGCGTGCCAAGTTTTAATTGAAGAATAGTGATCGCATTCAAAGCCCTACCTGATAAAAAACCAATTGGATATCGCATTCCCTCAATTTAGTCACCTCAGCGTCGAATCAATCTTTAGTACGATTCACGTACAATACAGCGTGTCTGAACGACGCAGAGCTAAACTTATTGATTACATGAACGTATAATTTATTTTTTACACCCGGCGAGCCATTATTTTTTTCGTTGTCTGAAGCTAGAGACAAGTACATAAGCGTGTGACTAATGGCCTGCGGTCGAGTCGAATCGTGAGAGCTAAGAATCTCAGAATTGCAGATAATAACTCTATAACTGTGTTACGGATAGATGTTATTTTCTCTTACAAATATGTTTTATACGGTCCGCAAATAACTGTTAGAAATATCCTTTTCTCAATAGGTATTATTTATAGATACTCATAAATGTAGTATCAAATTCTTTTCAGATACCATAGTTGTTCTGATTAGGTCCGTCGTGTAATTCTTTCGAATGTACTTTTATAGTAGATTTCAGGCCAGTCAGTCATTTCCCTTCGCTTGTACTAAAGTATGCGAAGAGATAGTTAGGTTTTAGATCCTCGTATTTGAGGTTGCATAAGTCATTGTGTCTCGCAAGAGCATCAACGACATTTTTAATTACACCTCCTAGACGTTACGGACATTGTCTTGTAACTTTCACATGAGAAGATTCGGTTCGGCTGGCGTTCGTTGCATAATGTGGTTGTTAACGTTTTTAACTATTTGAAAGTCGATCTAAAACGATGTTAACGAACGTATTTCGGTAAAAATAGTTACACGTGCCCTTACTCAGCTAACGGCCCTTCTCGGCAACGCCTCTTCATTTAGCCATCGCACTCGCTATAGAAATTATAGAGGAGCGGCTTTCTCCTCTTGCACCGAATCGAACTAGACCATCGCTTTCCGATGAGAAATTATGTATTGTTCTATACAGTTTATTATTTTATTGTAAATCTTTCTTTATAAGGCTAAGAATGCCGCAGTTTCAGAGTCAGTTGCGTACAAGTAATTAACGTTAATTGCATTAATAAGCGATAGGTAGTCATCGATGAGGTATTATATCATTATATTAACTTCAGACTAGCCAGATTAAATTTAATTAACTCTTTTAATTATACTGATTAATTTGTATAGCTTGTGTGCGGTATAGTCATATACACGTGACGAGACAATTACGGATATTAATATTCATGCTGCCTTACTTAAATTATCGGAGGTGACACTGGGCGTGCTCACTCATACTATGCTCGTACCTACTCATAGTTATTTACATTTCGTGCACGGGAGCGGCTTGATTTACACCGCCATTCCGCCATCTGACGGGAGGTTTTAATTTAATACCATGTCGCATTATGCCGTGTGCTTTATTTTTCCTTATGCCCCTCCAATTTCGCGTTCTCGTTACTTGTCACAAGCTATTTATAATTCAGCTTAGACATTTGTCCCAACGCCCGCCTCAATGTATATTGCGATATCGTCAACGCATTCTACATATAACTTAGCGTACGTGTCTTACTGTTTAGTAATGGATTTTAAAATGTCACTCGCACGCAGATGGGTTGACAAGATTAACGTTTATTTGTGGATCAATAGTCGAGTCCCCAATTTACACGCTGTAACTTTTAAAGTTATTGGTAGCCACCGCGTGAAGGAGACCAGATCCTTTTTGATCACTGGCAGAACTTCAATAGACGAACTAATTTTAGTACAAATGATTTACTTTCCTAATTAGGCAAAGGATTGGGAATATTCAAATTGTTTTGTGAAGACAATGGATGACATCAACCAGTCTGAGTAACTTTGTTATTATGCTAAACGGGTGCCAGTCGCTGTTGCCATATTGTTCTGATTAATTCAGATTCGGCGTCGGAAATTATCCCATGTTTCAGTGGTGATTTTCCAACGTCAAAATAACACGTGGTGCTTATCCGTCGTTCGTATGTCGAGATGATGTAATCGGCTATTTCCTGCGGACTCGACTAGGACCTAGCTGTACGCGCATGGCATCCTTTGCCTTCTAATTAGCCTCGCTGACGTCACGCCGACACGATGAACTATTTATTACCAGCGGCTCTCGCGCGGAAACGACAACGACCGGTGCTTTCTCTGGTGCAGCGCAAGTTTCATAGATTCAAAACTGTACGTAAATGTCAAATCTACCCACCGCAAAGAAATACATTGTAGACGTTATACATGTTATTAGAAACGAAACAGAGAGGTTCTTGTCTACCGGGCGATGGCAATTGATAAAGCAGGCGGGTCTTAGGCGCGTCGCTGAGCGTGACTCATCTTAATGGCAGCAATTATGGCGGTGAACGGTACGACCAGCGCTGGCGCGGAAGAACGGAGACACGTGCCGTCTCCGTCCGACATTCAGACCGCATGATAGATGTAAAGAGGTTGATTTAAAGTCCATAGCTCGCCGTCTCCGAACGGATCTGACGATAATCTTTTGTTGTGTCTGTGTCGCAACAGCTGAAGGTCAGTCCTGTGATTGTTGTCTCGAAGCCGCGGATTAGCTGACTGAGGAGGAAATCGCCTTTTCGACCTGTTAACTAATGAGGTCGGACGATAATGCAAGAAACGAGACAAAAACGGTGACTACCACGATTGAATAAGCGCTAATTGCAGTGGATTCTAGATTCTTTGGTTTTTGTGTACATTTCGTCTCCTAAACAAAGTAGACAATTGTTGAAATATGATATTTAAATGGAGCTATTTCAAAATCACACACTGAATTAACATTTGAGGGAATGAGCGTCGGTCGTGATTCGTGCTGTGCTCATTGTGTATCTGCTTTTAAATGCCACGGAATTTCGGTGAAAGGATTAAATACCTAATAAATGCCGTTATTGCGATATTGCGTTCTTCGCGTTGGTACAATGCATACTTAAGATACAGAATAGAAAAAATCTAGGTAATAGATCAAATCAGGAATATAAATTTTACCCTTTATATTATTACTAGCTGTGCCCGCGACTTCGTTCGCGTGGAATAGTGACTTGAGGTAGATTTTTTAATTTTTTAGGCTGTTTATTAATTTATGTAATTGCGCATTTATCGCAGCCAATCTTTGTTTTACTTTTTTTTCTTTGCCCCAAAAAAGCCAAAGAAAAAAGTTTCATTGTTCTAGCTTCAAAAACCACGAATTTCCATACAAACTTTCACACAAAAAAACAATCTATTCGAACCAGTAGTTTCCGAGATTAGGGCGTTTAAACAAACAAACTCTTCAGCTTTATAACATTGAAATTCAATTAAATACCACCTGCAAACACTACTTTGATTTAGTAAATAGAGAATGCCTTTTGCATTCTAAAAACGACTCCGAGAATACAGGACTTGTTTGGTAAACGAAGACACGCCTGTGCCCATAATAGACGTGTCGGTACGCGATACGCAGCAATAGCGGACATTAGAATTTGTTAAATGCCGGAGGTAAGCTCAATAAATGCCTGGCGTGATTCCGGGAAGTCGATCGATACTCCACTTGTAATCGGGCTAAGGTCTAGAGATAGGATTCCGAAATAGGGATATATGAATACTGTCTTTAGATTAGCAGGGGCTAAGTTCAATTGAACTAATTTAAATAAAAAGTTTTAACGGTTTAAAACGCTATATATATTGAAAACTTATTAGAAATTTATTTTTAGTCATATCGCGTTTTAAACCGTTAAAGTATTTGGATTTAATGTGTACTACTCGCGTAAACTACAGACAGTATTAAAGTTAACTAACTTAAAACGTTGCCTGCCTGTAGTTCAATGGTTCCGGAAGGTCCGCGGTAGGTTCCAAGACCGGGGAAACAATAGATTGTTTCGGTCGGGCAGGGCACAGAAGTCTGATAAACTACTCGCCTGTGAAGACAACAGATCACGGAAACGAGCACAGAGATTTGTTTGCCCCATGCCCCACGGGGCGAAACGGTATTAGCACTTTCACAACTGTTGAATTTTCTAGAAACAATACTGTTCATAGATGGAACAGTCTAGGCATAAATACACGCTTTGGTTTCAGTTCATTTCGAGACAAAAATAGTCCGACACCGATATTGGGTGTCCTGTGACTAAAGCGTACCAGCTGCCATTTTCCGTTATTAAAAAACCTGTCTGTAGTTTACGCGCTTCCGAAACGTCTGGCCGTAGTTAAAGAATTTTCAAATAAGTTAAACTAATATATATCGCGCTTTAACTGTTAAAGTGTTTTATTTAAATTAAAAAACCTCTTCGATTCTCAAATGCATTCACATCGGGAAGTAAGCACTGTTCTCACTCGACCAGCAATGAGAGCCAGTTCGCAAGATTAATAACACACGAGTTTCTCTTTTATCCTAACATGGCGTAATTTACTGTTTTATTTAACATTATTTATTTACATCGTATTACTGCACCCACTCGCTCGGCCAAATTAAGGTGTGTAGATATTTGCAATTATATCGCCCACATACATTCGCTATGAAAAGTAAGAATCTTTCACAATTTGCCTGATTAGTTACACTGTGTACCCCTTGAAATAGTTTGGTATTAATGAGCGCATTGTTCTCTGAAACGGAAGTAAATTTGAGGTCTTTACTTTACTCCCACGTTGCACATTATTCATAGGTTAGGTAGGTCCCATTCATGCAGACATACAAAGAACTACTATATATATATATATTTTAATGATGATTCAAAATTTTGCTGGACTTCGTCAAGAAATTTAATATCCAAATGGGTGGTAGGAATATGGAAACTCCGTCCGGGTTACGAACCACAGATAAAAAATGCGTGAAGCTTAATCGCGTTTCGGTTCCAGCCTGTGGATTTCTAAATATCCAAAGCCAAAAAAGGTCGATAGCGCATCTCGTTTAGATGCTATCATGTAAACCCTGTGCTAGTCTGTCCTCTATCATTAAAAATAAACATCTGTCAAGACAAAGATACCTTTTATTTCCTGACAAAAGTTTGTTTTATCATTCCGATTAAATGTTTCCTTGTTCTGGTGGTGTCAACTAAAATAAAAATGACACTTGCCTGTTGGATGAGTTGCATGGATTCCATTGTATTTAGGCCGACTACAGAAAGGCGGGGATATAAATAGAATTGCATGAGTTGCATGACCCAAACAGGTTCCTATTGCGAGTCTGCCTACGCGTTCGCCATCTTCCTGACCCGAGGCATTACCCTTGCTGATTCATTTTCAGCAGCTACACTTCGCCCACCTTTCTATTCGTTGCCAAGTACTGTTTTAAGGCATGGCTACATATGGGCTATCAATAGTCAATCAAGGTAGATGCTGATGAGTTTGAATCTTTGAATCTGTCTAGAAACCATTTGATAAGACAGACACGCTTTTAATTTTGTTTTATTTATCGAGGAAAGCTTTGCGTTTTAACGAAGCAAGGAAATAGGAAACAGTTGGAAAAACAGAAGAATCTCCATTTAAGAGATGCTTTTAGTTAACAATTTCGTGAAGAGTTGCCAGACTACAGACAGTCTAATTACTGTCTGTAGTTTACGCGAGTATTTAAATCAAATACTAAACAGTTTGAGACGCGGGCCGAGCCGAAGTCAAAATAATGTGTAAATAAGTTTACCTAATAAATTTTGCGTATTAAAATGTTGCCAGATCTGTTCTCTACAGCATGACTTTTACAATATCGTCTTATCTACATACTTGCTACTACTTTAAATGCTTCATATATTTCTTTAGTTAGTTCTTCCTATTTTGTTAACCGACGTTACTTAAACAAGGGGTAATGTCGCGGAGCGTAGTTAGTATAGTTCAGGAACCATTCAAGTGCCCATATATTTGTAATTGGCATAGCAATTAATAGCTCGGATAGCTTAGAGCTGCTTCTCTAATTGGCAATGCTGTACTGGTTTGTTCTCACGCTCCTACGGACGAGACTTGAGACCAGACGGTCGTGTCTGTAACACATTTTCCACAATCCGTTGTCTTGTCCGTCTGCGCTAAGCACGCTGTAATTAAGTCGACTCTTGCGGTTTATACGGGAAAGTGGATTAGATATCTGTGCGGAATTATCGATAGCTTTTGTTATAACTTCGAATACAATGAAGGTGTTGATTACCTTCATTGAATTGCGTCCTGTTAATCTACTATCTATACCCGCGACTTCGTCCGTGCGGAATCGATATTTTGGGCATCATATTATCATTTACTTAGCTGAGCTGGCAAACGTTCTTTTCGTATATGATGTATACGGTCCGCTACGGTTTTTGAGAATCAAAAGAAAATAAATACTGTCGCGGACATTGTTTTAGATAATTGAAGGAAGAATCCTCTTTTATACATATTTTTTTGGGTATCTGGTACAGTTTACGCAGCGCACGCGACGGAAGCCCTAGACGATGAATAATGTTCCCCGCTTTTTCCACATTTTTTGATAAATCGTCCTCCCAACACAAAAATAGTTTCTCATAATTTGAACTAGTATTTACTAAGATTAGCGCGTTCGAACAAACAAACTCTTCAGCTTATTAATATTATCCTGATTATAACTTGTTTAGTTCGGCCGTTTTCAAATCAACAATAATTATACTTTCAGTTATAATTTTTTAAATAAAAATGTTATGCTCAATATAAATATCATCTGTAAACGCGAGCTACTGGAATCCGGATAGACTTCGCGTTTTAAATCGTTAAACTTGTTTAGTCTAGTGTACCAAACGCGTTAAATACAGATAATATAAAAGTGTTTATCGATTCGGGTTCACATACATTAAAAATACTCTTTCGATACTTTCATGTGCCCAAAGCCAACGAACACCGATGTCCTGCTTCCAAAGATGGTGACTTACCATTTATAGTACCTGTCATGCAGCTTTTGGTAAAAATCTTTTTGTGACTGTTGCGTATGCATTTCGTAACTGTACGCGTTTCTGGATAATTTTGTAATCGACCAACGAGTCAATTTATTTGGTCCGCAAGAAAGCCATTCTTGCAATTTTTATGTGACACAAGACAAGTAAATTCCTTTAACAATAGCGATGTATGTATTTATGTTGATATTTTTGACTGTTTTTACTATGTCACTTGTTTGGACTTCTTGAATGATTTCGTGTTTGGTTCATCTGCGGTTTTATTTGTATTTTTTCTGAACCAAGAATGTTTTATGGAGAACGGAAAGGTCCTCTTATAATTTTGAATAGGTACAACAATTTTTCTGTATTAAATATTTTTAACAATTTATCCGTAACTCGGAATATTTTTTTTAAAGCTTGCGGTTTTACTGTGTTTCTATCAGTTTTCTTTTAGTTAACTTAAATGATAAATTCAGTATATTAACGTAAATCAAACAGCATTCTTATCACCCCCGTCGCTCCTTTGATGTACAAACTTACGTATGTAATATCCTTAATTTTTATTCACACACCGGACGTTAACTTTCGCGATTGATTCATAAATATACAAGAAAATCCGATTTTCCCTATTCGAAGCAACGAGGCAGACTTATTCTTGTGTCTGTTTTACTAGTGGATTTTACTTATAGGTTGATAAGAAGTTATTTTAATGAAACTATTTTGTTATTCCGGGCTTCGAACTCAGGACTTCCCGAAGAAAGTAATACCCTGTTCTTCCCTGTGGGGCATGGGGCGAACACATTTCTGTGTGTTTTTCACCGATGGGTTTTAATTACAAGCATGTATCAGTCAGATCAGACTTTTGTGTCCGAACGAAACAATCTATTGTTTCACCGGGGTTCGAACCAGGACAGTTCGAAGTAGGCAGCACGTTTAATCATTTACCTATCGGCGTCACGAACGCAACTCATAAATATAATAATAGCATTTTAGCTGCAGTTATTAACGGAGGTGCGTTGACCGCGCCATAATCTCTGAATACTAGGATTGCGAAGATACTACACTTCGCGAAATGCACGCAAATAGCCACCGTACCCCACACCGCAGAAACGATAATTATATTGTCCAATGGACTGCTGGAAGTTTTCCATTCTGTTTCTTTGAACAGCTGGTGGTATGGTTCTAATGGTAAACATAATATTGGCTCCTTGACTTACAATTGATTTAGATCTTTCAACTAACACTTAAAAGGTTTACATTAGGATGAAATAGGTATTTTGCTAATAAAAATGTCTACTAATTGTCGAATACTATTTTGATAGCATTTCGGATGTAAAATTTCTAATGAATTAATCAAGACACTTCCTACAGTGGGGCTTCAAGTTTAACCTAGTTAGCCTTAAGATTTGTGTCATACAAAACGAGTAATATTTTAAGTTTTAAAACGTTTAAAACTGGAAAAATATTGATTAAATCATTCTTAACTGCAACCCGACGTTTTATTGTTTCACTCAGTGGCGGCTGATGTACTTGTATCCGAAACGTCGGGATAACAAATATATATTTTGCGTTTTGAACCGTAAAATGGTCTATTTAAGTTTACTCCGTGTGAAATACCTTTATCTTGCGTACAGATTATGCCCATGTATGTAGGCTGAGCAAAACTGAACTTGTTCGTTCACCGGTTGGCAATATGCAGTCCTGTGGGTAGATATAAAAACTGGTTCGTGCTAAACCCACGCATCTAGTCCTGTACACGACCCTTTGAACAAATAGATAAATATTACAATCAGTAAATTATTTCTTTTAAAATTCAGATATCATGAATTACAATGCGCAATTATTTTTTATCGCCCGCAAGGTGAACAACCTGCGCTTGCGCAGTTATTATATTGTTTTAAAGCCTATTATTATTCTCGTTTCGTTCCAAACAATTGTAGCGCTGAAACAATGTTACATAGATCTAGATTTCACAAAGATCCTTGAAATTATTTCGATCGATTGAAACAGTATTTACATTTTTTTTATGATACAGGAGGCAAGCGTGGGTTTCAATTGATGGAAGGTGAAATATCTCAGGCATATAGTAGTTAGTTATTAAAGTAGTTATGTTGTCTACCTATTTTGGATTTGGATTAAACTCGATTAAACTTGATGGCTTTTTCATCTGTGGATTTCACCCTATGTAATATCCAAATTTCCAAAAATATATAAATTGATTAGAAACCTGTTGGACCCGGTGCAGACCGGGCGACCCGTTGATCATTAGCCGTAAATTGCTGCCATTACACCAGCGAACCCGTCAAACAATATTCGATTTCTCTCGACTTCGGCCTTCGTATTTTTTTTCGTTCAACACGCGACCGTACAACTCGTTACTCATTTCACGGTTTGTTACAACACCTTAATTCTAAAGAACCGATCAGGAAAAAAAATCCCAAAACAGTAGAATCTTGTTCGTGTTATTGTATAGAGCTGCTGTTATGAAAACAATTTCTCGTTTCTCACGTCACTTTGCATATTCACACGTCAAACGCTAATTATTCCGTTTTAAAACAATCACAAGAATACATCAATTATCATCTAGTTGTAGAGGGTTTTAAACTTATTTGAAAAATATTTTAACTACGGCCCGACGTTTCCTTTGACGTCAGAGACACCCTCCATCTTTAGAGTCCCCGTGACCATGGCTGCTGCAAAGCGTCCTTAAATTCAACTAATTACGTTTTGAATTAAAGTGTTTAATTAAAATCTAATATTTTCGTTAAAGTTACTGTAATTGATTCAATATAACTAGGTAAATAGGGTTTTTGGATGTCTAATCAGTTTTTCTATTCTATAGATACTTTCTATCTTCACTTATACATTAATGATTTGGAGAGGTTCTTAGTTAGAAGACGGGTCACGGATTCAATCTCTAACAGGTAAGTGTGCTCGTATCTCATTCTCTGAAGAATAGTTTTGGCGAAATCTCGAAGTTTCGATAGTTGACGAAGTTGACAAAAAGATCTCCAAATATGTATTTATCTATTTGAAAGGCTTATAACTATATAGAATATCATTTTACCTTTATACAAATTAGGACCTAAGTGTAAACTTATAGACAAGCACAACATTGCTTATTTGTAAATGTTAATATAACAATTATACATAACATTGAGAAATAAATACAATACAAAAATCCCGACGGCCCGCAAGGCCCGACGTTTCGGTCTTGACTAGGGGGGGAGAATATATTTCTCGTTTTAAACTGTTGAAAGTGTTTAATAGTAATGTTTATCAATCGCGTGAACTATAGCCAATTCTTCATTTAGTTTAACACAAATTAATTGAATTCATATTAGAATACACCTCTCCAAAATGTTGAGGCTTATCTAATCTATATTAATATAATATTAGGTGGAATGTTTGTCTGTTTATTTAATAAATGTAAAAGTATTCTTTAAATGATCTAAAATCTGCGACAATATATGACTGATGTTTAGTCGCAAGAACCGTTTCCATGGTTACCAAATACTTGTCTATCAACGTAATAATATTAATCTCGCAGACAACAAAACGGTCAACAGCCAGTTCAACTATAAAACAAAATCGCAGTTTCTCAAACTGGTATTCCTGATAATACATTACACGGTTTACTTTTCGTGGCGGTGAATCATCGCTTGAGCAAGACGGTTTCGCGAAGGTTTTTCAACCGGTATTCTTACTCAACACCATGTGTTGTTACATCTTGGTCACGTATAAATAATAAGCTCCCTTCTTCCTTTATGGGCCGGTCCGCTCTGCCGCGTTTCACTGAAGCGTGGCAAGGATATAAAAT
Organism: Leptosia nina; assembly: GCA_963661955.1. Lineage (NCBI taxonomy): Eukaryota > Metazoa > Arthropoda > Insecta > Lepidoptera > Pieridae > Leptosia > Leptosia nina. The sequence goes on along the minus strand of CAVLEF010000006.1, from coordinate 8,391,183 downwards.
TGAGACATCGATTCGTAATTGCCCTAAAATACGCTATTGATTTAACACTTAAATGTCTTTCAGCTGCACGTCACCCAACACAAAATAGAGTCCATAGTGCATCTTGTTCAGATGCTATATGGACTGAGTGTATGCAGAGTCCTTCTCCACTATAATTAAATTTGTGTATTGCGGGGAAAATCTTGATGATTCACGCGTGTAATACGTATTCGCAGAAACATTTCAAACTATTTCGTGAAGGTAGTGTGTATAAGTCAATAAAATACTTATATTAATAAAATATACTTAGATTAGAGAAAAAAATTTACACTGTTGGGACTCAAACCGTCCACATCGTACCGTGTCAGATGCATTTTTTTTGGGCAATTTAACATGTCTAAAATATGAAAGTTGTCAAATAGGTTTCAATGAATTGTTCGTCAATTTCAAAATAATTTCACTAAAACTTAAAGCCGTCGCAAATCGTCTACGTCATATAAACTGTTTTTTGTTGTTGAAATCTTGATTATAGATCATACTTATATAAATATTGTTGATTGAAGTTCGCTTAGCGTAATTGTGTGAAATCTCTTAAGCCGGCTTCTGTGAGTGCCATCAATTGTAAACAGGCCCGTATGCCGGCGCCGGCGATGAGTCAGACAGTTGCGATGTGGGACGGGGCATTGTGCTTGGCGCTGATTAAGGTTACCACCTATAGCATTTGCAGACGACATGCGCGGGAGGCAACCGCTAGAGGTAACTTACAGACAATACTTAAGGTTCATATAGTTAATTTTGCCAACCCTATTCTCAACGGACTGTTTAAGTCGCAACGATTGTATGTAAAGCAGGCGCTAGCAACGCCAACGCGTATAGGCCTCGTGAAAGCGTAGCGACGAGATTCGCAGGCCATCATCGTGACCGACTTGCAGAGCCATTATCCGAATATTCACTCGTACAGACTTTTAGCTCAAGTGCAGGAACTACTAGCAGTGTTGCCAGTGCAATGGCAGACTTTGTAAGACATTCACTTGCAAGATAGTTGCAAATCGCTTTGATACCAATGTTCTACTTTTATCCAATTAAGCTACTATGTAATTTAACAACTTAGATGCGTTGTTAATAATTACTTATTATCACTGTAGTAGATACTTGTGTATAAAGCAATTTTAACGGTTTAAAACGAGAAATTAAATGATTAACTTACAATTTCGGCACCATATTTCAGATGTTTTACAGCAGCCGTGGCCATCGGGAGCCGTAGTTGAAATAAATTGTGAATAGGTTAACTACTATGCTTACGTTTCAAACCGTTAAACGTGTTTTATTAAAAGGTGTACTACTCGTGTTAACTACAGACAATATTTAAAGTGTTTTTATTGTCCCGTTACTAATATTTTATTATATGAATAAGGTAGCTTTAGTAGATTTAATACAGTCGCAAATATAAATATAAATTCTACTAAATTCCGAACCTATTCATTAGTCATTTAAAGTTTCATACTATACAGGCAACAAAATACACGATTTTGGCAAATGTGTACGTTACTATAAAAGAAAAAGCTCTGTAGAAAAATAACAAAACATTCGACGTGAATTTTAGAAACGTTAAAAAGCTCCATTCGCTTGCTTGAATAGGCCTTAGTAACGAAACAAAACTTCAACTGTTATCTTGTAAAGATATGCTTTAAGATTTTAATTAGGATAATTATAACGAGTTTTTTGCGTTCACAATTCGAGCTAACAAACAACTTGTGTCAACGACTTCGTCCGCGTAGAATAGTTATTTTGGGCATTTTTTTAACAAACCTCCTTCGTCCTTTAAATAAAACACTTTAACGGTTTAAAACGCGATATATTAGTTAAATTTATTTGAAAATGATTTGATGATGAGTCTCCCCGTGAACACGACTGCTGCAAAGCATCCGAACCGTCAGACCGAAGTTAAAAATCATTTTCAAATAAGTTTAACTAATATATCGCGTTTTAAACCGTTAAAGTGTTTTATTTAAATGTGTACTACTTGCGTAAACTATAGACAGTACTTCATCTTTATAGATTTGAGCCGTGGCCGACGACATTGGTCACGTCCCTTCCTCTTCTTGCAAAAGACATTTAAAAAAAATCATTCTTTGATACATATTTTTAGATCTTGAACCGCGTCGATAGTACGCATCGGAAACCCACAAATATGAATAATTTCCCCCGTTTTTTCCACATTTCCCGCCGTTTCTTAGCTCCTATGGGTCGAAGCGCGATGTTTTTAGCCTAAAACCTTCCTTGATAAACACTCTAACCAACACAAAAGTAATTTTTCCAACGCGAACCAGCATTTCCTGAGAGCGCTCTCAAACAAACAAACTCTTCAGCTTTATATATTAGTATAGGTTTATAGCGGTAATTAGCTATAAACAAAAGCCGTGTTTCCGATCTTGGACAGCGTAAGTACCTTATCTGGTCTTTCGAGACCCTCACAATTTACGTCGTGATGAATCCGCGTGTAGATTCACGAAGCGATAACACGCCATCTGGTGCAGTCTTGGATGCACCAATATTTATTGAGTGTTCCTTAAGTCTTGTTTACGCGAATGCATTAAGATAAAACACTTAACGGTTTAAAACGCGAGTTATTGTTGTTCTACGACGTTTTGAATCCTCTGCAACATTTCTGAATACGGGGAAACTCGGAAAAATTTGAAAAAAAAAACTTTCGGTAAGTGACGCATTAGGAGTCAAAACTTTTTAAACTCCAGCCGTCTTAAAAGAAAACTGAAATCACTTTTTTCGTCATATATATTTAAAAGTTTCTATTAAACACTTCTTCGAGTATATTAACTTTACCAACCAAGAAGGTATCACCATCTTTGACTCCAAAAATGTACTAACTTTAACTTTTTTCTTATTTAGTTAATAAAAAGAATCGAATTTCTGCATTCTTGAATTAGGGACGTAGCTAAAGATTTTATTTCCATTGTAAAAACCTCCGTACATACCCTTGACCAATCGTGGGAGAGCGAAGCGCATGTATTTTTAACCGAACGGGGTCATTAACCGGGCGCTGTCAGTTTTGAGATTGCAACTTCTCACAAGGAAGCTGATTTGATAAACGGTCATTGATTCGGTCTTCGGGGCCCGTATTGGAGTAAGCCAATTAAGATGAAAAAATTGCTATGGGAAAGGATATTCACGAAGCCCCAGGAGATTTATAAAAGTAGACACACTAGCCCTTAAAAGTTCTATGTTTTTAAAACTAAATTTCAAGTTTACGTTTAAATAATATCATCAAGATGAGTCATTACGATGTTTTTAACTGACTAAGAAGGCTATAGCTCTGACCTGTTTTGAATATTATAAAAACGCACATTTTTCTTAAAAAAAAAAAAAAATCTCCTTTGAGAGTTACCGTTGCGTGAGCTGCAAAAACGGTTCAAGTAATCAAAAAATATGTGTGTAAGAATGATCCCCCTTTAAATTACTTAAAAATGTAGTATATGTCTATATTTTAAGATTAACAATGTCGAAGCAAAATCGGTTTTTATTGTAATCAATTTTGAAATTAATACATAATCATCAATTAATTCTTGCAACTTCTAGTTCTATCAACATAATGATAATCTTGCAAAAACCATCAGCAACTAAATACAATGACAATAAATAAAATGGTGATACCACTAGTGATCTTGGTGTTAGTATCGCCGCGAAACTGATTGAAAGGGAGGGTATTGAGGATGCATCTAAAAAGGAAAGGCCTGAATCCCCTGAAACAGGATCGATGGATAGTCGGGCGACAAATTGAAACGCGGACGTGGCGTTCACCTTTCGACGATAAGCTGATGGCTGTATTTTATTCGGAAATTGTTATTTGCAATTGATTGATCGGCGGGAGGTCGTGCAAATTAAACTGCACGCTGCAGGCCCGGCTTGGCGATTGGCTCCGATCCCTGATGCAATTTCCTCTTCAAATCTAGTGTCAACTCGTGCGATTGCGTAACTTTGATCGTATATTTGTTTTAGTTTATTGATTGTAAATATTTAACCATTTATCTACTTTTAACATTTCGACTTTACCACCGCCCTCGTTTAAATATTAAAAGTGTAATACGAATGATTTCCACAGTTATAATTAATTTCTAGGATGAAAAAATGTCCCTTGTCGTATTTGAACAAACAATAAGTAACTGCCAATCTTTTGTTGGGGCTTAAGAGTATGTTTTTGATACAAAGTAGTAAAAAATTATGTAACTAGTCTAGAAGTCTATTTTTATGTGCAATATAAAAATAGTAATGACTCCGTATCTTCTTTTAATAAAATCTATTTTGTATCTCTTCTTACAGTGTCTTTTCAGGTGGATATTCTTGATTCTTGTGTTAGGCACAAGAACTGGTGAATATAATTAACTAGCTGTGTCAGCGACTGCGTCCACGAGAATCGTTATTTTGGGCATTTTTTTTTTTTTTCCCCCCCCCGTGGTTTTCCTTCCTCCTCTTTTTTTTTTTTTTTTTTTTTTTTTTTTTTTTTTTTTTTTTTTTTTTTTTTTTTTTTTTTTTTTTTCCCCTTTTTTTTTTTTTTTTATGAGGGTTTTTTTTATCCTTTCCCCAAAAAAACCCCAAACAAAAAAAAAAAATTTTTTTTATTTCAAACAAATTTTTCCGGGAATTTGGGGTTTAAAAAAAAAAAAAAAACTCTTCAGCTTTATATATTAGTATAGATAAATACATACGCCTCCTTTATCCCTAAAATAAATTGTGGTTTAATTTTCTCCTTTGTTTTCTGTTGTTTTACCTGAGTAGTATTTGTTTGTAAGTACTGTATTTACAGACTGGTCTAGAAAAGGAAATAGGTATAAAAGATATTGCTCAAACAGTAAATGAACACAGATTATTCAAGTACATAAGTTCTTTGGATCACAGTCGGTATTTTGCAGCCGCTTTCATCTTATATTGCGTTCAATAATACTTACAATAGTTAATGATATCAATTGCTATACACAGGCTAATTCCTCTGTTCCTTATCGTAAAGATCGTAATGATATAGCTGTTCTTTTCTTCATGCACTGCCTACACATGTTTACCTTTTATAGTGTTTTCGTAACATTCATTTGTAAATTTAAACATAACATGTTATTGGATTAACTTATTTTTAAAATTTCAACTCAACAGCCACGATCGCATCTGCTGCAATGTCTGGTCGCAGTTAAAAATAAGCTAACATATTTCGCATGTTAAACCGTTAAATTGGTTTTATTTAAATGTGTAGTACTCGCGTTAACTACAGGCGGCAATTGTGAATTATGAAATCTTTCCGAGATCTGTAGGGTAGAATTGGGTTATTTTTGTCCCGAAGTTGACATGATGGAAGATGTACACATGGTATTGGTGAACGTCAGTTCAGCAAACTGAAGCTTATTTCCAATACTTAATAATCTTAACACTACTTACTATATCTTAATAACTTTTATTTATAATTTAGTTTCAGTTATAAATATTTGAAAGAATATTATTTATCTACACAATACTGGTGGTACCGATTCATCTGCCCCGCCCATCTGTAATACTAAAAGCGTATTGCTTTCCCGGGATTCAAACTAGGACCTCTTTACCCAATGATATGCAATGTTACAGCTGGCAACTAAGACTTATTTAAATAAAACAATTGAACGGTTTCAAATGCGATATTTATATTAGTTAAACTTATTTGAAAATTATTGTAACTACGGCCCGATGTTCGGATGCTTTGCGAAATAAATATCGCGTATTAAACCGTTCAGGCGTTTTATTTAAATGTGTACTACTCGCGTAAACTACAGACAGTATTTAACTAAGACTTATTAAATGATACAATTAGCTGTTCGATTTAAGTATAGTATTTTACATAGACAGAACAGACGTTTGACGCGGGTGTGTACCTTCCATTCGCGCCATGATTCATATATTATGACGAACTGTGCATTACTATTGTTAGATAGAATTATCTAGTCTATGAATGTATAATTTCGCTCGGTTAAGCCTTTCGAGGTCGTTGCCCTCTCGGTTACGGCGTATCTCTCTCGGATAGCGAATCCAATAATTCCGACGAGCTCCCTGGTCTAGTGGTAGCTGTGTATCGCTACACGGGTTGTTGGTTCGATTACAGTTTTTCACATGATGCCACTATATAAATTAAAAATCGATTTTAGATTGAAAAGGAAATTCGCGACATGGGCAGGACTTAAAGCATTCGTTAGTAACAGTAAGGATGCTTTTACATAATTAATTAAAGTGGTTAGTGCAGCAAGGAATACAGGATGCCGGTTCAAGTCTTGCCCGTGTAGTAATTTCTTTTAAAATCTAAAATAGATTTTTTTTTATGTTTGGTCAAACGTTTGCAGTAAATAAACCAAAAATATGACGCCAGCATATCTTATCTATCCACTTTTATAAAAAGTAATACTTGCATTTTCGCTAATAACATTCTATCAGATATGAACAATATACCGACAGCCGATAAGCGATAATGCATTTAATGAAAGGGGGTTGGTTGCATATATATTTGGCACTTAATGCTCTTGATGTAGAGATTAAATTCGCAGGTCCGACATAATCCGATAATCCGAATTGTTCTACTTTCCCCGTAATTTCTGCGGTATATCGGACGGGTGACGCGGTAAATATACGTGCGATATTTTATATTAATGCCATTTACTGTAACACTCACGTTGGAAACTGTTTCTAATTCATTTGTAACAGAAACTAACATTATTCCGTTTCCCGGAACACGTCGATTCAGTTGTGCCGATTCTCATCTTTCAATTCGTTTGTTTCTATTAAATTCTATTGTTTTTTGGGTCGGTTTGTTTTATTCGCTACGTTTTTGTTATTTACGTGTTTCATAGAATTTATAACTGCTATTATCTTTTAGAAGGGAGCGATTTTAGAAATTATTCGTTACTTTTAGTTTACATAAATCATCTGTTAGTAGAACTATTATTTTAAGATGTATTTCATTAATCAACTTTCTAACTTACATTTTAATTTACGCGTATATATAAATGTTAGTCTTTCCATCGTATACTATTATTAAACAAAAGTTTGTCTAACGATAAATGCTATCTGTAGTTTATGCGAGTAGTAAACGATTACTTTATCGGGTGTAACGACGACTGCTGCAAAACTCCAAAACGTCGGGCCCGAATATGTCAAGTAACGGATATATACGTCATCGTTTTAAACCAATAAAAAGTCTATATAAAATCTGAAACTGTCTGTAGTTTACGCAAGTAGTACAACATAAACACACATTTAAATATAACGGTTTTTAACACTTTAACGGTTTAAAACGCGATATAGTACTTAAACTTATCCGATACAGTCCCGATGTTTCGATTTTTAATTGAAGTGAAATGCCAGCCGTGATTTTATCTAGTGTTGCTCTAGTATCAAAGGTAACGCGGTCCTCAAAAAGGTTTGCAAACATGAACTTTGAATCACGGTATAGATCGAAAAGAATGACGCGGCCAGCGCGACAGACAGCCCCAATTAGCCGAGACCAATCGCACGAACAGCGCTCCGAGCGTTAATTAGAGATCCTCTCGCCTGTTCCACGTAGCTCTTCCGCTGCTCACCCTCGAACCAATTACCGGCGATGAACGAGCGGCGAAAAACTTTCCTAAGCATTTTATTGCGATTCCCTGTTCATACTAATGGCATAATTGGTTCTGGGACGTATCGATTGATGATGAAGCACTTCGGTGTACTGGACAATCCTTTAAGCAGACGCTGTATGTGTTGTTATCAGCGTTGGAAGCAGCTAGGTGCACCTCGCGTTGATGTCCGTTGTACAGTTCTCCCCAAACTTTTTGGCCGGGCTGAAGTTAGTGCGGCCGCCATCTTGTGCATGTTACTGTCTTTTTTTAATCATTCCTATATTTTTTTTACGCGAGCAGTGCACATTTAAAAAAGCCAATTTAAGGTTCAAAATGCGAAATATTATAGTAACTATTTAAATTTATTTAATTCTGTTATGCATGCTTTGCAGCAGAATTACGTAGGTAATATAAATTAAAAATAAGTAGTTTTTTAAACTCGTATAAAATAGATTGCCGACTGTACTCTAGGTATAATATGAATATTATTTTTCTTACTTTTGATCTCATGCCAACATTTAATGATAATGTAAACAATCTCGAGCAAGATTTTCCTATTTGACATGGGCCGTATCCTCGAAGCGTTCCCTATTTCGTAAAGACGAGACGGCGACTGGGCTTAAGTGGCAGCTTCAAGTATGTTTTCCTACGATAATGTATCCGTAAATATCTAACCCTCTACGCTTTCACACTCGAAGTTATTTGCGTTTACATTTAATTAACACTTCAACTGTCGAGTCGTTGATTTGCCAGATATATCTACCAGATGTATCCATACTTAAGTATAACTAACTCACTAGTAATAGGCTATCCGCAAAGCCAAAATAGGCCGACAGTGCATCTTGTTGGGTAGTGATATTGATGTGGTTTTTTGCCTTCCATCAAGTGAACCCTGCTTGTCTGGCGTCCTCTATGATAAAAAAAATACTGTCTTTAAATAAAGAATGTTTTGAATATTAAAAAACTCAAAAACTACTTAGTCATTCCATCAGAAAACGACTGTTCCCCTAACTAACAAAAGCTATATTATTACATAAGCTCTGTCGCTTCAAGCTCTGCCCGTGTTATACGATTTGTTTAATCCAAAATTATTAAAACAACTAAAATTTTCTCCTGTATCTTTATCACAACCACAATTATCTAGAAGTGCTAAAACTATAAAGTAGATACTTTTGAGAAGAATAGACAAACTTATATCTCTCTCTCTTCATCCTTATAAACTTAAGCAGGTCTCGCAAGTTAATCTTAAAAGATTCAGACAGAGGCATATTGTGTCGGAGACAATTTGTAGATCATTTAAAGATGAACCATTCTTTCACACATAATTTGGGTATCTTGAACCTTTTCCGCGACGCTAAATCGCATCATAATGTTTTATGGCTTAAAGCCTTCCTCGATAAATGCTCAAACAAACAAATATTTCTTTGTTCATTTTTCAATTCGAACCAGTAGCTCCTGAGATTAGCGCATTCAAACAAACATAACTCTTCAGCTTTATATATTAGTGTACTAAACACGGGTAGCTAGTGGCATTTTAGTTCGAGTATTATCCGAGTCCATAACGATCCGTATTGACATCGCATTGATCTACTGTGACCGCAGCCGGTGTCAAATTCATTTCTCGCACGGTCAATGGACGCTCTCTGTTCACTGTACTATAGATTATATCAAATTGCTTCACCCTTTGACATAACGGAATTCGTCGTATAACGCTCACTAGTATATATTGGACATTACATCCATCGTTTACCTACATTATTAAACTATCCCTGGCTTATACGTCAATATAATATCTGTTTTTCATCAAATATATACAATATTATAAAGCTGAAGAGTTTGTTTGTTGCGTTGAAAAATTATTATGTTTGAGCATTTATCAAGGAAAGCTTTAGGCTGACATCTTGCTGCGACCAATAGAAGCGAAGAAACAGTGGGGAATGGGGAACTAACGGGGAAAATTATTCATCTTTGAGAAGTCCCGTTGCGGGTGCTGCGGACGGTCTAAGATACCCAAAGAACATGCTTTAATGAATGGTTACTCTTTAAATGCGACGACATGCCAAACCAAATATTGACACCCTAACTAACTATTCTACGCGGGCGAAGTCGATGGCACCATTCATAGTATGTATCTATATAACTTTGCGTTAAAGCATACAGTCGTGGTAGTAAAAAATGAAAAGCAACAGAACATTTTGTTCGCGAAGAATTTAAATTAAAATAGCAAAAGTACGAATAAATATTCTGAATAACAAGGCTCTTACGGGTAGGAAATTTAATAGAGCCGTCTGTGCAGCCTTGACGTGGTTGAATTTCACGTACAGTTGAATCGCAGGTCGTACCTTTGAGCGAAGCAATGGCGTCTGGGGGGTCACGACTCCCCATCCTGTCTCCTGCACGATGTAGTTTATATGCAGTTTCAAGAGCTTTCTACTAAAGTAGATGAAAAGTCTGCGTGTAGTGCGCACGGTTATTGAAAATTCGCGTTTCGTTACGTTGAAACCGCGAGTGCATTTATAAATTAAACGTGTTAAGTTTCGTTAATTACAAGTGTTGATGTGAGTGAGATTCGAAATTTAAATGTTAGAAATTTAATTATTCAAATTGAAATTGGAATTATTTATGAATTTTGCCCGTACCCAATCGGATACTCGCACTGGCTTGCATCGGATGAACTTACAGGAAAATTGCTCTCGATCCGCCGTCTCAGCCACCTGCCACCCTCCGGGCCAGCTGGATTTAATTTTACTCCTAGTGCTCCTTTTGCTCCTATCGCCCGTCTACTAAGTAATAGGGTTTGCAAAGTAATATAATGATCGTATCGGCCGGATGAATAGGACGCTAACAGGCGTCTGGGCAATATTGAAAATTAATAATAGTTTTATTATATTCGTCCTAGCGACGGGTTCATTGGTGTAATAGTAGTGATGTAGGTATGGTTAATAATCAACGGACCTTTTTTGTCCATAGTGTTTTACCAGCTAAAGACGGCGGGGTCTCCCCTTCCTCAGTCAGTAGGGACCTGGTTCTAGTTATTTTTAATCACTACTTGTTGTTATTATGATTAGATATTTATATACGGGTTGTGCGTTTTGTCCCCACCGGGGCCAACCCTGTTTCTAATCAATTCATATTTTTTCTAATAATGTTAGTTAAACAAAGACTGTTAAATTTTCTAAGAAGTTGAACTCGTCACGTCTGCACTTACAGATTAAAAATTATTTCTCTCGCTTTGATTATTCTGGTTGGCAGCGGACCGAATCATTTCTTTCCGAGTATCTGATATAACGTTAGATCTTTGTTTCTCAGAATTACGGTGTATGGGTATGACACACAGAGCAAAAGTAGGCCGTCGGACGTAAGACGTAGACCCCAGAATAGTCTTTTATTTTATGCTTATAATTTAAATATATAACTTAACTTAAATAAAACACTTTAACGGTTTAAAACGCGATATATTAGTTAGACTTCACGGTCACGGGGAGACCACGGCTGCTGTAAAGCATCCGAAACGTCGGGCCGAAGTTAAAAATCATTTTCAAATAAGTTTAACTAATATATCGCGTTTTAAACCGTTAAAGTGTTTTATTTAAATGTGTACTACTCGCGTAAACTATAGACAGTATTTATATAGCTTAACTGTTTTGATGTGAAATATACGTATTCACTTATTTACAATTTTACCGGCCCTGCCTTGTCATGGGGGGGGGCAGAAGATGAACAATGGTCCCAACTTTCAACGTCGAATTTCCTATGATGGCGCTAGCGTAGTTAAAATAAATTTGAAATAAGTTAACTAATATGTATCGCGTTAAACACACGTAAGTTCTATATGTAAACCGACTTACGTTTCGCATGATCCGGGGTCGAACTCTGGACCTCATTCAGTGTAACAACTATTCGTAATTTTGTGCATTGACATGCGCAAAATAAGACGTCGAACTGGTTTACACTATACGATTATCTTCATTGTGTGACTTTCATTCTGTGACGTCATTTTGACTTTAGTAGCTTAGGTAGTATGGGCTACTGGCGATCGGTTTTTGTTCGTCCCAAAGAAGCGAGTAGTGCATTCCATTGGTTATCACCGTTAGCCGTAGTTGCTAGATAACGCTCCGTTCACCTTGATTGCACTTTAAGCTATGGGCATTGGGCACTGATTGTACACGTGATTACACACGAACACAACATACAGCTACTTAGAAATAAAACACTTGACAGTTTAAAACACGAAATATATTCGGTTGTTAATGTCTTTGGATGCTCACGGTGGTCGTGATCATGAAGAGAATTACAAGATGCTTCTAAGAAACATCACGGCGTTTTAAAAACGATCTAAGTTAATTTCGCGATTTAAACTCTTAAAATATAAAAAAAGAAAAACTTTATAATATAGTTCGCGTTTAATACGGTTAAAAAGTATTGATTAGCACCTACTATATATATTGTTCAAAATATCTTCCCAAAATTTATTTATGATTCAAATAAATTGCTTAGTATAAATTTGACATTTAAAACCAAATTTTGCTATTAAATCCTTTAATAAAAACTAAATAAGTAGTTGAAAAAAGTCACTTATTCTGTGTTAAGCTAAAAATACTGTGTGTGTCTGCAAAGCCTCTTGGACCCAAATAGGAACCATCCATCACTAGAACTATAAATCAAAGTGAAACTTTATTACGTTTGACGGACCCTGCATAGCGTATTTGTATATTAGATGAGACGGGGCGACATTGGCAAGGAGCCAGCCCGGACAGGGCGGTGGCGAAGCCCCGAAATACCGAGCAAAGTCAAGGCGCAATATGCCTATAATGTCTACATAATATGTAAACTCCTTAAAAATAATTTTTTAATGGTTTCGGTCCGGCAGGGCTCAGTGACACGGACCCAGAAATGTGGTCGCCCCATGCCCCACGGGTGGAAACGCAATTTCACTTAAATACAAACATTTTTGAAATTCGTTAATCATGTTTTTATGTGCATTAGTGGAAAAAAGGGTTCGTTTAATTTGTTAATGCATGGGGATGATTGAACTAAAATGGTCTTTTAAATAAAACACTTTTAACGGTTTAACACGCGAAATAAATAAATTTACTTGTTTTTTACTTAACTACGGCCCGGCGTTCGGTAGCAGAAAAAGGGATTCTAAACGTCGGGTTGCACTTAAATTTAAATTAAACATAAGTAAACGAATATATTTCCATACATATTTCTTAATTATTTATTAGGCCGCATCGGTCACACCCCGTTACTAGGCGTGTCGCGCCATTGTCATCCAATGAACTACAGGTGGCTAATTAACAAAGACATTTTATACGCTGACACAATTCGCAAATATTTGCCACTATGACACTCCCGAAATAAATTAACGCGGCCGTGAAATATTATGGAATTTTCTCACGAAATTGCGTGTTAATGTTTTTTAACTGACTATGACAAGTAGATCGATGTCTTGTTTGAAGTAACTCATATACTAACCGCCTATGTAGCTAAATGGTTAACGTGTATCATTGCGTTAAGCTCGAGAGGTCCTCGGTTCGAATCAAAGGGAGACAATAGATTGTATCGGTCTAGCACAGAAATATGATCTACTAATTGCCAGTAAATCGGTCATTAAACGACCAGCGATGTGTTCACTTCTTGTCCCACGGAGACTATAATTATTAAAAAAAAAAAAAAGGTCGACTACGCATCTTGCTTATGCGCCATTTAATGGCTGGGGTTTCATCTACCATCAATTGAACCCCTATGCTTGTCTGTCCTCCTCTATATTAAAAAAAGACAGTTATAAAGTTTTATAAATTCAAATCTTTTAGAAGGCTTCGGCTACTTTCGCAAAATTAAAGTAAGTACGACGGTGGTGTTCTTATTTAAGTTTAACTTAAACTTGAAAACTTTAATATTTTTTACATGTTATTGCACATGAAGGCACTATAATTTAAAAATCGAAAATAAATTGAAAAAATGACTCGGTAGCTCAATTTGGTAGGTAGTCACGGAACGGTGGCGATTCGCGGTTCAAGTCCTGCCCGAGCCGAAAATTTTTTCAATTTATTTTCGCCGTAAATAAAATCACGGTTTATAACGCGATATATGTTAGTAAAACGGGCCTGGTGTTCCCCGTGACCACGGCTGCTGCAAAGCGTCCGAAACGTCGAGCCATAGTAAAAATATTTTCCAAATACGTTAAACTAATATATATCGCGTTTTAAACCCTAAGTGTTTTATTTAAACAGTAGATAAATTTGAGTAAAACACATAGATAATTTAAAAAAAAGGTCCCCCGTGACCACGACTACTGCGAAACGTCGGTCGTTAGTTGACCAATACTTAAAATGGCAACTTTAAAAGTATCAAAGTCACTCTCACCTTATACATCGGATCGAAAGCCAGCTGGTAATATCATAATATCAATGTATGGAACGTCGCGTCGAATAACTAAGGTGTTGCAGACATAAAGGCATTTGACATATCCGGCACAATGGCGGATGACTCACCCGTGTCTGTTAAACTGTGGTCCAATAGACACACTAGCTGTGCCCGCGACATCGTCCGCGTGAAATAAGTTTGTTTTTCGAACCTCTTCCTCATCTTTATAAATTATAGCTCTTACCATGTTACGTCGTCCGCGCCCCATCGTTCTTGAGAGATAATCTTAAATATAGAGATATACTGTATAGGACATTTTTTTTAGATAATTTAAAGAGAACCTCATTTTTTCATACATATTTTTGGATTATCTTGAACCCTTTGCGCAGCGCAAGTAACGGAAGCCGTCAAAGATGTAGAGAGTAATTTTCCCCGTTTTTTTTTTTTCACTTTTTCCTCGATTCGTTCGCACGCTATTGGTCGCAGGCTGATGTTTTATAGTCTAAAAGATTCCTCGAAAAATGGTCCAATGAACATATTCAGATTTTTAATTTCGCTTTCAAACAATGAAACAAAATTTTCAGCTTTATAACCAGTTGGGGGAGAAAAAACCCATATTTCCTGGGGGGTTTTTTTTTTTTTTTTTTTTTTGGGTGGTGGAAAAAAAATTTTTTTAAAAAAAAAAAAAAAAAAAAAGAAAAAAAAAAAAAACCCCCCCACGGGGGGGGGGGGGGGCCGGGAAAAAGGGGGGTTTCCCCCGGGGATTAAACCCCCAAAAAATAAAAATTTTTCCCCGGGAACTCCAAAGAATGTTGGCGTGAAATGTTTGGAAAAAACTAGGGACTTCCGAAGTCGCGTTCCTGCTACAACTACCACATACCAATGAAGGAGTCAACGACAGTCCATTTCTGTAAAATGAAGTTGTGAAGTTCGCGAGCTATAGCGTTTATAGGAGACCACAGCCTAAGGGCATGCTTGCGCCCCGCCTTGCCAAATGGAAACACAAACATCGTTACTCCATACCCGACAACTCTATTCACCATTGTGCCGCAACAAATTGGAGACATAATAGACTTCGCAACAGCACTTTGGCGCTAGATGACGATGAGATTTAAGATAATGACGCGCTTGAGAAATGCATTGTCTGCGATGACGTTTTTATTTAGTTTAGATCGAGGCGTATATTTTTAAATTATATTCCGTTTATTTAAATTCTGTGGTATACTTTCCATTTTACAAAGCTACCTTGTTCTGATATCGAGATTAAGAACAGAAGTTGTTAGAGAAATCCATCACCACTGGAGGTAGGAGGAGTAGTGATGACTTAGTCCAGGAACACTTAAAAATGGCTCGAAAATGTCGTTTTTTTTTATTTAGGTTGAATTGTCTAAATTTTGTACCTTCAGTGGCTGAGATCATAGTTTATAACAATTTTTAATATATAAGTGTAAGTCCTTTAAGTGTTTGTGTATAACAGGTAACATGTATAACGTTCTCGCTTGCGTTAGCTCGGTCTCTTTTGGTACCAGGTGAATATCCATGTTGGGACTGTAGTAGTAGTAGTAACGTAGCTGAGTGACGTCCTCTTCAGAGGAAACTATATTCGTGTATTTAATTAAATTTGTATTTACTTCACCCTATATTATGTTTGTATATAAGTATGAATTGTAAATGTTGTCGTTGTCTTTTGTGCGTTCACTAAATTAAAAATATATTTAGATTGAAAAAGATCTCAACTCAAAACTCAAAACGCCATCACAATCTAAAACATCCGAACAAACATCTTTAACACAACGAAAAGTCCAATTCCGAACTCCGCTCAAACACACCTCTTTTGCCCAACGATTTTTTACTTTTAAAGGTCCCTTCCTGCTTAACTTATTTATTAATAAAAATATAATTAGCCCACTTACTTCTTATTCTTCCCAATTAAATAAAATTAAAGTGTTTCTTCTAAAATTAAATTATACTCAAACAGAAAACTGTATTAAGGTAATTGCATGACAAAATGTTATCCATATTTTTAAGTTTATTTTTTATTATTTAAATACTTAGCATATAATAACTTTATAAGTACATAGTAGATACTAAGTTTTTCATTGTTTTTCTCGAAATGCACCGGAAGAGTCTAGCCGCCCAGACACAGGGAATCCTAGTGTGGGGGGCTAGCACACCCTGTAATGATATGTACACAGTTTTGGTGAATAAAGAATTTGTATATGTATTAAATGATAAGGACGGGACAACCGGCATCCACAGAGTTCCGTGCTCTTACCCATACAACTAGTTTCCTACACGTCATCGTCGAATTTCTTCAACGGAGTAGCTCAAGATTTTCAGTTTATTAAGCTAATAATACATATATAATCATCAAACTGAGAATGCAAAATCGTTTGCGCAGTTATAATCCGTCAATTAATTGTTCCTCGAAATTCCATACGCTTGACTAGGACTGTTATTTTAATCCGTACTATGGTCGCAATCAACGAAATGTCTTTGTTAATCATCGTAGTTCCCGGAGCGATCTCCCCTCGCAATTATTGTTCAAGGTCACATAATATTCCCTTATGATCGCGCGTGCCCGTGTATTGGTACCCAATATTAAAACTCATATATGTAACACAAGAGAACTTACTGTGGTATTTATGTATAAAAACACCAAGATTAATTGTAAATATGTGTCACAGAATTTTGCTCTTTATAATGACAGAGCTTATATTTACTTTAAATTATCTGTAGTTTACGCGAGTAGTACACATTTAAATAAAACACTAACGGTTTATAACGCGATATATTATGTTAGTTAAACTTATCTAGTCTCCATGTCACCACGGCTGCTGCAAAGCGTCCGAAACGTCAGGCCATAGTAACATACTTTCCAAATACGTTAAACCCTTAGTGTTTTATTTAAACAGTAGATATATTTGAGTCAAACACATTTAATAATTTTAAAAAGCAGTTCCTCCGTGTCCACGACTACTGGGAAACGTCGGTCGTTAGTTGAAAAAAGGTTAAACAACATATTTCGTGTTTTAGACCGTTAAAATTGTTTTATCTAAACGTGTACTACTAGTGCATGCAATACTTGAGTAGATACAGGCACTAAGGTTGAGTATAAAGCTATAGTACCCTAAAATTAGACCTCAAAGCCAAGTACTAGCATAACAAATAAAAGAGAGCTGGTACGAAGAGCCTCTAATTTGTAGAAGTATTCCTCTTCAAAGTCAACTTGTCAATTGCCCTCCTCAGCGATAATATCGCGATTCAACTAAGTTCGTACAAAGTCCGATGTCTAGACAAACTCTACTTGTTTTGCTGACGCCGGGACTTTGGGCCAGTAGCTTTAACAATACTTAATCTAGACGTTACTTTTTTTACTTGATGATTAGATGTATGTTGTAATGCTCTAACCGTAAATCATACTAATTAAGAGGCGTCGGATCATGTTTGGGTTTCGAAATTAAACAATTCTTAAAATATATTTTGACTTGACTTCAATTAGTTAGAACCACGCGGAACGCTGTGAATGACGGTTCAGGTCCTGACCCCGTCGTAATTTTTCAATTTATAATCGTTTTTTTTAATTTATATACGTAGTACCAAATATCCAGATAATTTTTACCCATAAAAGGAGTGGTTTAAGAAAGATTTTCCAAATTTAGATAAAATAGTTTAGTTCGTTTGGTCCTATTAAGAAAGAATATATAAATTAACGTTCGTAGTTACAAGTAACAGACTGTTTGAAACAACCCACCCTTAGTTGTTTTTTTTAATACGCACTTTTTCTAACACTGACAATAGGTCATGACATTATTTTAAGTAATGCTACGTAAGGCGATTAGGCAGAAAGCCTATACATATAGCTATGTATGCATTATATGTGCATATGTAGGTAAATGGTATTGTTTACACAAAATTGCAAGATACGTAACTTTTAAAATATCATCAAGTGATGTTGTATATAAATTGCATGTTCTCAAGGTGGTTGCATTTTTCAAGCAACTATGTAAAACCATTAAATAACAGGAAACTTAGAGAACCCGCCAGATCACTCTCAATAGTGTATCAGGCCACAGGTGGACATCACCGTTTAATTTTTTTAATTACCTTAATCTATAAGTGCTATTGGTAGAGTTTCGTAAATAAAGTAAATGACGTATTCTTTACTTTTATTACGTAAGTCTATTGTTCACTTATGGCCTCTTCTTTCAAGATTCCTTGATTTTTAGATGACGCTTTTGTGTTACGCCGATACTTATATCTGTTATTTTGTTCACAGATGACTTAAAGGCGGTGACGAAGCGTCTAATAGGCCTAGCGAAGCGGAAGGGGTCGGAAGACAATATCTCAATAATCGTGGTGTTCTTGAAGGACCCGCGTGATATTGCCGCACAAAACTGCCCGCCCATGGATCTTGGGTAATACAGAAATCTTTTCCTTATACTAATTATACATCTATATTTTTGTAAATTGGCACCTTCTGGTTTGTCAGTGTCACAAACCGGACGTTCGTAAGACTAAATTAAAATGCTATTAAACTTCACGGCTTTTTCATCTCTGGTGGTTCGCGACATGGACGGAATTTTCGATATTTATATTCCACCCATTAAATATCTATCCAAGATGAATTCCAACGCGTTTTGGGAAACTCCCGACCCGTTGATTATAAGCCATTCATTGCTACCATTGCTCCAATGAGCCTGTTGAATTAAAAATAAATAAATCGATAGTGAATAGAGGACTATAATGTCATCATACGATAATTTTATAATTATCTTAATAAGAATTCTATTAAAAATATTGTTATTAATTGTTATTGAAAGTTATTATAATTAATAAGCAATTATAATCTGATTCATCGTTTCTCGGAAGTCGGATAAAAATAACGTATTTTTACAAAGTTTAACGAACGTTATCAAGAAACTGGTTGTATGACTTCATCTGTCTATAAAAATACCAATATTGTGACCTTGGCTTCATATTAGGTTAGCGAATGAAAATGAAAGTATCCATGTATTATAAAATTATAAAACAATGACAAGTTAAATGTATTAGATAAAATATCCTTAACATTATGTTTGTGTAGTTATCTACTTTATAAATCTTTTCAGATTTTTAAATTTATTTTTCTATAAAACAACTAAAGATGAGTACCGTATTTAGTAAATAAACAATTCTGCATCATTAAATATCTAGTTACAGATCATTACCAGATAAATTTTTGTTTCATTTGTAAATTTAAAATTATTAAATATTCTAATCCACAGGCTGGACAACGCGGTGGTGAACGCACCACCGTTCTCCATCGATGGTGATGCTTGCAAAATCACTGGATCTATCGCTGAGGCGGCTGGTGGAGACTGCGCGAACGACAATGGAGTGTCTGACAGTGACAGCGAGGACTTGGGACCGGAGACTGCCGTCGACATAGATGCTGATGACGGCGACGTGGAAATGAGGAACCACGAGCCGGCACCACCGACTCCACCTGCTCATTCTGGTGAGTACAGTGCCTTAAAGTTAAGTGTACATTGTAGCAGTCTATAGTTACAGTTTCTTTTTTCGCAAAGTGTACTAATAATATCATTTTATCAAAATAAATTATTTTCTGATAGTGTTCTTCCTGAGTCATAAACCTTAGTAAAGTAAAAAAAAATCTAAGTATATCTTATATTAATTTATAAGTGCTTTACAATAAAATATTTAACAACGATATGTATTAAAATAATAATAATATGATTATTACTCATTCTTAGACATTAAAAAATATTAAAAACAAAACTTATGGATTCCAATATATACTACAAAATAATAAATCTATAATCGAATAAGTTTACAATCGATTATAATACGAGTAGTATTAGGTATATATTTTCCACATCCCTATTGTCAATTGTCATTAAAAGAAGAATTTTGTGTTATAACATAATAACAAAACAAATAATTTATTCATAAATTTGATAATTGGCTACGGATATTTCGAATTATAATTTAGTGTGCAGGCGAGACTCGTTAAAATTATTAATACCTATTTGTGTACACTAATAATAATAATATAAGTACGTATAATAATATTAATATCGCTTCCCCTTTTACCCCATCCCGCTGTGGCACCATCTCCCCTCACGCCGCGCGTCTCCGTCGCCTATCGTTCCGTCCCGCTCTCAGTCACAAATTGAACGCTCGTTCGGTCTGTACTGCTCTCAAATCGCGCTACGTGCATTTCATTCGGGCTTTTGTCTGTAATTTTGACACCGAAAATAACTAACAAGGCCCAACTGTGAGGATACTCGTGATTGACGTGGTATGTGTTTTTTCCAGAATCGACAAAATTATTTCCGTATGCACGAAGTATTTGTGGTTATTTTTGTGTTGATTCATGGCGAGCGGTGTTCTGGAAATAGAATCGTTCGATGGCGCATCCCTTCAGCGGTCGCAGGATTCCCGCAAAGTCCTTTAAAATAAGTGTTTGTCTATAACAACTCGAGACGAAACTCGACGACCGGGCGTGCCCGGCGCACTCACAATGGCGTCCGCTGAAGTTTCGCGAGTTTAAACTTGTTCGAGTTTTAAAATTTCGCGACCGGTAGCCAGCGCTCAGCACGCGCTACGCAATTCTTAAAAAGGCGGTTATTTTACACGTCCATTTACGTATGTATGTACCATATAAGATATATGTAAACAATAGATTTAGCGCGAGCCGGTTTTACGAGGGTGTGTCACCTGTTGATAGAACGAGGGTTGTTCATTGTTCTTTGTCACCTGGTGTTTTCGTGCGCGTGTCTAATAATTGCGTGTTGTGCAGTGGAGGAGAGCCACATTGACGGAAACCTGGTGGATAATGTAGCTGAGAGTGGTGAGGAGTCTGAAGACGAGTGGAACTACTACAAGGGTGAGGGCGAGCCGGAGCAGAATCCAAGTGAGGAGATCGACGAACCGCCACATTCGGAGACACCCTGTCAGGATAATGTAAGTCTGACGCATATGTAAATTTAGTATATAATAATAGTACTGAGTCCTTTCATGTATTTTTACTTAGATATATCTAAATTATAATAAAAATTTATATGAGTTGCATAGCTGTCTAAATGTATACTTAACATTTTTCTTATAATTGCATAGGATTTAGTGAGTCATATTAAATAAGTGCAACAATATAATTATTTAATTTCCCCTACTCACAAGTGGTGTACTTATAAATCTACTTAATATAATGTTATTAGTCATTTCCTTAGCTGCTATTTTAAACAAGGAAAATGTATATTCATCTATATGCATTTGTTAAAACTGAACTCCAAAAACCTCTAAAACACATCACCTAGCTATTCATATCTCTAAATAGTCTATCTAGTTTTTGGCTAATTTATTTCTAGATATTGTTTGGCTTAATGTATAACACTTCCTTAATTATTTGCACATTGTTTTACTTAAATTGGTCAGTCTTACATAACATCATTTTTTAAAACCTGATGCACTGTTCCAGTAGCTGTGACTTGTTCATTACACAACATTTCAAACTATTTCTTTCATGTATTATGTCATAATTATTGCACAGTGATAAACTTTTATGCTTCCCTTCCCTAATAAACAAAAGTCATAAACGAAAGGGCAATGGCCTGATTAAAGTCATTTTATATAAACATTATTAATTTCCATAGAAACAATAATATCCAAACAGTGTATCTATCAATTTATGAGTTAAAGGGAACTACTTTAACTCATAAAAAACACAAAATGTACTGATCATTCTTTCTATTAGAATCTATAGCTTGGAAAGCTGTCTATTTATTTATAAAACATGTGTATTACAATCAGGTGTTTGTCATATCTCAAAACAATCTCTTTTATCTTACAGTCAGCGTGGGAAAGCAGTTCTGTAGACATGAACAGTTCACCGTTGAACCCAGATGCACCAGTGTTCGTGCCGGGCGGAGTTGCCGGTTCTGATATACTGTTGGCAGAGTCACCACGTAAACCTCAACCAATGGAGGATATAGTGGTGCCTGATGCCGACCAATTTAAGACTGAGCTGGGTGGACGCCCGTCTGAAATGCAAGACTTGGATAACTGTGATCAGTTGAATGGACATCATGTATGTATTTTTAAAAGTAAAGCTGATAAACAAATTGCCTGATTATACTATGAAAATGATGATTTTGAAGTGTGGCTTATAAATATTAAAAAGAAAATTTTGCTAGCGGTACAGTATACTAGTTTTTGAGACTAGTTCTCTCCTACTGTCTACATATTATTTATTTGATAAAATTTACATGTTAGATAAGGAAAATGAAAATTTTCACATCAATCAGTTATGAATTATTATCTATTTCTTAATAACATAACAAGTTTTTGTTACTGGTTACATAATGTTTACTTTTATTTTCCAGAATATTTCAATTGATGGCATCACTGCACATCTTAATGGAAATAATAAATGTGATATGGACAGTTTTGAATTTGGTGTTGGCATCGATTCGGATAAAATTAAGGATTCAAGTATTATACACGATTTTGAGCGAATTCAAAAGGACACAACAGACTTTTGCAACATACAGGTTAGTAATTGAAATAGTATTTTAAATGACACTTGGATTTATGTGAAAGCAATAAGAAAAAAATAAATTACTATGTTGCATGTGTCTTTTTGTTCTGAAAATGAAATGCAAAATATTCAACAGTTGTCTTCAATATTACAGGTATTTCAGACTCACACCGAAACAAATCCCTTTGACATTGATGGCAACAACGATCTATTAGAGAGACTTAAAAACAAAGAGAGAGATCCAATGAGCATGAGCTTCTATCAGGAAAAAGACGATGATACATGTGAAAGATTCACCAAGTTAGACTCCCAGGTGGACCTTAATTCTCTACAACCTCTTCCTGACAGTGAAGATGATGACGATATAGAAGCAAATGGTGACTGTCAAGATGAGGACAAAGAAAATGTTAGTCCTGTATGTCAAAGTGATTTGTTTTCAACTAATGATAATACCGAGGAACCAAATAATGATATCATTCGATTTGATGACAGAAATGACTTCATAGAAAATAATTATGCTGAAGAAAATATAACAAATTGCAATTTGGAAACCAGCAATATGCAAAATGATGCAATTCCCGAATTTGAATGTAACATTAACCAAGAGAGCATAGTGCCAACAGATACACCTGAGTCACACAAGTTACTATTTGAACAAATCCCTGAGATTCCAGATGGTAAGAGCTCAGAATTAGGTTTTAGTAATGATGAACTTCTAGACCCAACAGAGAGAGAAAAAGATGACAGAGCCATAACCCCACAAGAAAATATAGCACAGGAACAGGAATCAGAAATAAAGGTAGAAGAATCTGAAGGCTTTAACCCTGACCTAACATCAGGTATGAGTGAGCCAATAGAGTCTACAATTATTGAACATGAAGACTTAATTGAAAAGGACACAGAGCCATTAGCAAATATCCCCAGTTCTGAAGAACATCTTATTACACCAGAGATAGATTTAGCCCAACCAGATATTTTCGAACAACAAATTGAAAGTAATATAATAGTGGATGTCCACCAATCTGAGAAAGAAATAAATGATGACGAAACATTTTCAGAAGGCGTAATCGATGGATTTGCTTTATCTGCGTCCCCCGCAGCTTCGCCGTTACCAACCACGTCACCTTTACCCACAGAATCTTCAGTACTAGATGAAGTTAAACCGCCAATGCCAGCAGAAGTACCGCTACCGAGAGAGTCCCCAGCACCTTCTGAGTCACCAATACTTGAAGATAATGTTGGTCAGGAATCAACTCTGTCAGTGGAAGAACCAGAATGCGACAAGTTACAACCTGTGGAGGAATCATATCAACCAAAATCACCTTTACCCGATGAACACATCCAAAGGGACTCTCCTATCACAGACGATTTGCTGGACACAAAGCCTTATGAATCCACAGTAGAGTCTGAAGTTGTAGAAGATTTAATTCCTGAGCAACAGTCCCCTGCGCCTGTTGATGAAGCTGTTTATAAAGAAGATATACAGGTACTTGAACCTGTTTTTAAAGAAGAGATACAGGTAGCTGAACCTGTTCTTAAAGAAGAGATACAGGTAGCGGAACCTGTTTTTAAAGAAGATATACATGTTGAAGAACCTGTTTTAAAAGAAAATGTACATGTTGATGAAATTATTGAGAGTGAATTACCTATATCTGAAAATTCAGTTGTAAGTGATTCTCCCATATTTGTGGATAAATTTGAAAGAATTGAAAACCCCATTGAACCCACAATAATATATGAGGCAACGCCAAATGTGCAGGAATCAATAGCAGCAGAATCACCCATTCCAGAAGAAACTGTAGTCGTAAAGTCTCCTCTTCCTGTTGAAGAAAACGACACCCAGATGATAGAATCAAAACTCTCAAAGGAACCTTCACAATTATCGCCATTCCCAGTGAATAATGTACAAAATGAAATGCCCGTAGAATCACAAGAATTTGAGAAGTTAATAGACCCTGTGCCTGCAACAGAAACTGAAATATCAATGGATTGCAATGTGCCACATGAGCCCATCATTGAACACAGATATCTTTTAAGTGAAAGTGCCCCAGCCCCCGATATCGTATCGGAGCACGCACGCTCAGAACTAGTCACCGATATAGACATAGGCATTCCCGAATCGCGGGCGCAAGAGATTTGCGTTCCGGTTACGAACGAAATTCAAAATCACGTGGAAGAGATTCCACCGGCTACGACTCCGCCGCCCACGCCCGCCGTCGATCTCACGGAACCTCCATTAAGTGATGTCCCGATAGCGGCAGTCGCTGCCGCAACAGCAGCCGGTGCTGCAGTAGCAGCCGCCTTGGCCGCCAAGCCGAAAACTTCACCCGTCAAGAAGGCTCCTGCTACATCGACTACCCCTACACCTCGACCAAAAACAGTCGCTAAGACCCCAACCCCAGCAAAAACACCTATGTCGACAACAAAACGGCCAACGTCAACGACGACCACGCCGCGAACAGCGGCAACCAAACCAGCTGCTCCGAAAACGCCCGTGTCCGCCACAGCTAAAACCTCGAAACCAGCCCCTAAACCTGCATCACCTACGAAGGCCGCCCCTAAGCCGCCAGCCCCCGTCAAAGAGGGCCCAGTTACTAAAGCCGCCCCAGCACGCACAACGAGCGCTCCACGACCGGCGACTAAGCCGGCAGCACCCAAACCGCCTGCTGCTAAATCGACCACTTCTACTGCTGCTAGACCCACTACAACTGCCGCGCCCCGAGTGCCAGCAGCAAAACCCACAACGCGACCAGTCACAGCTAAAACGACCGCTGCACCCGCCAAGCCTCCAGTGGCCAAGACAACTGCCCCCGCGACCACAAAAACAGTCGCAGCACCTAAGCCCAAGGCGCCAGAGAAGAAACCCTTAATGAATGGGGACGCCAAGCCACCTGCTAAACCAGCGCCCAAGGCTCCTGCTCCGGCAGCGCGACCTGCACCGAGGCTTGCGCCTCGCCCGCCTGTTTCAGCACCCGCTAAGTGAGTATTTCAGAAAGTAACTAAAAGAATAAAATATTTTTATATTCTGGTTTCATCATTTAGATACAAATCTGAATATTGTATAATTTTACAATATAAGTATTATACTGTCTGTACTCAAGTAGTACACATTTAAATAAAACACTTTAACCGACTGACTGTGACCACGGCTGCTGCAAAGCATCCGAAAGGTTGTGCCGAAGTTAAAAATCATTTTCAAATAAGCTTAACTAATATATCGCGTTTTAAACCGTTAAAGTGTTTTATTCAATAGTATTATGCTCTTTTTTTAAATATACATTGAATTTTTTTCATGACTCAATTAACGTTTCAGAACCGCTCCCGCTAAGCCCCCAGTGCGAGCCCCACTGGACAAACAGAGCAAAGATCTCGCGAATAAACGCATTACCGCTAAAACTGCGCCTCCCAGGACAGCAACCGCTAAGGTAAAGTTTACAAGTTTCTACATTACAAACATTGTGTTTTTTGTTTAAGCTTAAACAAAATGGGGGTTATAAAACGTATATAATAGTGGCATTGTAGTAAAGCACTAACCAAGTAAAACACATTTTCTGTCATTTGATTACTTACGGCTGTTTGTAGATAAGGTACCGCTTGAACGTTTTTAAAATCATTGAAATAAAACACTTTAATCGCGGTTTAATACGCGATATTTTGAGGTTAAACTTGTTTGAAAATCATATTCCCGGCCCGATGTTCGAACACTACTACTCGCGTAAACTACGAACAGTATTTTTGACATCAATTTGACAGTATCTTTTATTTTAAACCTAAAAAAGGTATCAAATTTCATTTCTTTATTCTTAGTTACTTTGACGGTCTCGTTGGTCCAATAGTAGCAATGTATGGCTAATAATCAACGGGTCGTGGGTATTGAACCCACCGGGTCCAACATATTTAATAATTTTTATAAAAGTTTCCCCGTGACCACGGCTGCTGCAAAGCATCCGAAACGTCGGGCCGAAGTTAAAAATCATTTCCAAATAAGTTTAACTAATATATCGCGTTTTAAACCGTTAAAGTGTTTTATTTAAATGTTAGACTTCTCTCCTCTGATTCTCTCTTCCTGAGATTCTGTTCTATTTCTATGTAATTAATTAATATTGAAAACATTTACAGAGCTCCGTGGCCAGTAAAACGGCGGTAAAGAGCGTGCCCAAGAAGAGCGACAGCAACAAGAAGGAAATAATCGCGAACGGCCTGAACGGCTCGGCCGAGCTGACCAAGCCGTCCAGTCCCCCGGTCGACAACGCGCTTCTCCCGGACGTCATCGCGTGAACGCAATATTCCTATTATTTCCTTCGCTTGAATTTTGTGATTTTTCTATAAGTGTAATATAGATAAGGCCGGGACGCGGCGACTTAGCGGAAGCGTACCTTCCGATTTATATTAGTGGCTTCACAGTATATATAGTCAAATAGTCACGCGAGTACGTGCTGTGCCCCGGATAAGTCGAAAACGCTAGAAGTTTCCGGGTTTCACATCGACAACTGGGGCCCGAAGCCTAGGTGCTTCTCCGGAGGATTGACAACTTCCGTTTACATTATCACAAGCAGGGTTCCGTAGTATTTGGCTACATCGATTATTATTATCCGCAAAATTATTAATTATTTATAAGAATTAAGTTTTTGTGACAGGAAAGTTGTCAATTTCAATTCGTGGAGATTTCTCTTTAGATACAGTCGACCGTGCTCTATCGATCTAGGTGTCTATATCTAAGGCTGAAAGTAATCTAAGGGACGACAAGTTGTGTAACTGCTTAAATGTTTTACTGTGCTTTCATGTAAAGCAGCCTCTGGATTGTACGAGCGAGCGAAATGTTTGTTAATTTGTTTATTTTCGACTGTTGTTTATAGCGCGCTAAATTGTCGATCCGTTACAGTCCTCTGGTCTTGGCTCGTACAGTGCAAAGCCTGCGTCGCGATTCGGTCGCGGCCCGCATTCGACCCTAATCCACTTTCGAGTCCGTTTAGAATTTTTATATTAATGACGAATACTTTTAATTTATTTGACTTATTTAATAAAATCGTGAGGAAGGACTGACGCATTGTTTTATTTATGGCGGGAACGATGTAGACGCGGAGTTAAGAGAAACAATCTTTACTTAATACATTTATTACTTAATGTGTCAATGTTTTAATATCATGGTGTTAAATATACTAAAATAGAGCATTTTATTATAATAAATGGTTATATCACCCCCTTTGGTTCTTTATTTTGCCTCCATTTATTTTAAATACAAACGTACAGATCACGAAACACATAATAGACTTTATAATTTTAACACAAGAAGGTAGACAGTATAACCAACAAAGCAATAGACTACCCTCATTAATAAAACAGAACAATAAATAAAACCTCGACGTTAACACTTTAATTTATTTTATATGTTACTTTTAATCCTAGTTTTCCCTGTATTAGTATGTTCGTTTAAGAATGCATTTTTTATCCACGATTGATATCGATATTTAAAAGTGTGGAAACCGAAGGTCAGTGTCGCGCAGATTGTCTTTTATCCATTGATCTGCTTGCGCTGTCATCTCTTCGTCAAAGTAGTCACGCCATCCCCCTGCTTTACCTGAAAATAAAATTTATTTAGTTTAGAGCAATAAATTCGGCAGATATACGCTGAAAAGGTGGTATATCTTACCAATACAATAAATTCAAATTTGACAATGACACTAACTAAGTACATTGCAATACAATTACAATATAAGTTTATAATTAATCATTGTAATTATAATCACTATAGATATAAAGATAAAAATATTTAAGTGTCCTCGCGTTAACAGGTATTCTTTTTCTTGTGATCTTCTGTCTTTGGAGGACACTGTAAGTCGGTTCAGGGACCCAGTCAGTGTCGCCAAATACCAACAGCGGAACAGATGGCGCAGTTTTTTACTTTGACATTGGGGACGCCCTCCATCTTTAGTAACCACGTGACCACGTCCGTTGCAAAGCATTCGAAACGTCGGGCATAGTTAAAATCATTTGTAATTAAGTGTAACTAATACATTTGGCGTTTAAAACCGCTATAAGTGATTTAATTAAGTGAGTTCTATAGACACTTGCGTTGTTTAGGCCATTAATATGGGCAGTGCGGGTATTCGTGTTTAATTGTAAAAATTCTAATACTTTCTTTCCATCCATTCTTAATTCTCACTTAACTAAAAAATTCTTATAGTATTTGTTTTTTTGCCTCTTCCTCCTATGTATGGATCGTCAGTAGTATGTAGGCAGTCGTGGATTAACCTCTCTTGGCCGCTTATGCTATGGGACGGCAAGTACAGTGGTCGTTTGTTTACCTACCAGCTACGCAGCGTTTCCAAGCCTCTCAACTTCAAGTTTCGGTAAGTCCTTTAACGTACCATAGGCTCGCATACAGGGGGTCCCAGGGGTTAAAGCACCGTAGAGGGCTGGTGGTGTATTTAGTGGTTTTGGTCGGCTATATACAATTAACCACACTCCCCGACGTCACACTTGCCCGAAGTGGGCGTGCATTAGGCATTCACACCATCAGTTAAAAAATGGCTCCCATACAGGGGTAATATTTGCCAAAAATATACATCCATTCAACATTATATTCTATTTTTTATAAATATATTATTTGAGTCGAACTAGCGCAGACACCGGTAAACTTCAGAAAGTACTTAAAATGGTATATAGCTATTAAAATTTAAGTAGCTAATTGTATTTAAATTAATATATATGTATAAAAACAATATTAATACTCTATGTCGATGTATGTAGGTCTAAAATGTACCTTTGGCAAGTTATTTTGGAGAAGGGGAAGTCTTCTCCCTTACCGCCTCTTTCATATAATTTCATCTAATTACCTTTCCTAATAAATTCCTTTTTCCCGACCATGATTCCAAGCTCCTTCATCACATCGTAGTTGACAGAGTTATTGTTTTTGAAGCTCTCAATGCTAAGGTGGTCGCAAAGACGTTTAATCTGTTCGTCGCTGAAGGTTTTGCCGAAGAAATCGGCGACACGACGTATCGAAGCAGATAAATCCTGTAACATGTTATTATTTATTTCGTCTTTCATAAACTAGTATTTGTGTTAGGCGTAGCTCATACCAAGACGCGACGCGACGTTGTTGGAAGTTGACATTTGTATAATTTGTTTTTTTTCGTAGTAGTAGTGGTGCTAACTCCAAATAGGTATCTACATAAAATGCAGTTGCGTGTACATATGACGGAGCTCGTTATTACGAAAGATCTAGTCTCGAGAACAAAATATACGATAGGGTTTTTGATTCGAGGAGAGAATTTAATTTAGTTTCAACATGTAGAGTGGCTTTAACGTAATTAAACGTATAGATTACTTAATATTAGAGAGGCCTTCAAATAATTATCAAATTTGAATAGTAACATTGATTATATATCTATATAAAGTCGATCATCCAAAATGTCTACCTTAGATAGTTCCTCGTAGAATAAGAACAGCATATTCGCGTTGTGACGCTGTTCCCAAGCTTCTTTGAGATGGTCAAAATATGGCGTCCAGTGATCTAAAAAAGAAATCATATGAAATATGGAATTGATTTTTAAAATTGATCTATTGTTCTACTAAAACAATTCATGTATATAATTCAAAAAGTATGCCGAAATTGCTTACGTAAATCTTTTATGAAGAATTCCCAGTAAGTTTTGAAGTCACCATTATAGCCTTGCGTCCTCATTGACTTGTTTAAATGATAGAAAGAG
This sequence comes from Leptosia nina, assembly GCA_963661955.1. Classification (NCBI taxonomy): domain Eukaryota; kingdom Metazoa; phylum Arthropoda; class Insecta; order Lepidoptera; family Pieridae; genus Leptosia; species Leptosia nina. Next base: position 8,360,959 of record CAVLEF010000006.1, on the reverse strand, counting down.
ACGGCGACATCTCTCGGGTCCCGTGCAACATACACCATCTTCGCGTCTAGAATATTCGGTGGCAACAACGAGAGTGGCAGGTGGCTCTTTATGAACCTTGGTGAAGGTGCATCTGCTATCAGCTCTGTGCCAGGTTTCGTGACCAATCTTAATAACTCCAGTTTGCTTTCATCGTGGCTGTTCTCCTCTGTGAACTTCTGCATGTTGTCTGGGTGAACGCATATGGAAAATCTGTAATCATAAGGACATACCCATAAAGACTTTTTTAATGATAAAGGAGGACGGATAAGTATGAGGTTCATTAACGGGAGGTGAACCACAGTCATCTACACAAGATGCCCTGTCGGCCTACTTCGGCTTTGGATATTCGGATATCTACAGACTAAAACCGAAGCGCGATTAAGCATCGTTTCGTGTCCCGGACAGTAATTCTATATTCCTACCTTCCATTTAATATCCAGATTTTCAAAAAAAGTCCAAACATGTTTCAGAAAAATTATATATTGAAAAAATTAGAAATTTAAAAATCGACATTGAACCTTAATTCGCAAGTGTTCAGGTTGAAAATTACATGGCGCGAGAGGTGCATGTATCAATAATTTGAAAAAAATCGACGACGAGGTGCAGGACTCGGTAGCTCAATTGGTCAGAGGAACAGCACGGAACGCTGACGATGCCGGCTCAAGTCCTGCTCGAGTCGAAAATGTTTTCAACTTTTAATATCTATAAACATATTGCGTCCGTTAGATTGTCAAAACGATTGTCCTCCCCTCCCCTTTTCAGCCCTCTTCCTAGCAACGTTTAATCATTGAGCCAATGTTATTTCTTTCAATGTCATATTTAACAATACCTTGTTAGCTTTTATCATTACATACAAGGCTTCACTGCTAAGCTATCAATCAAGTTATTAAGCTAAACACACAGTGTACAGATAATAAACACTCATAACAATGCAAATAGAAAATGAGATTATATAAAACTTTACAGCGTCGCATCAGTAGAGATTGATCTCTACTAAATATATAGTACTAAATATATATAAAGCATAACAAACATATTTTACTTTTTGCTAAACAAGGAAGATTATTTCATATTATCGATGTAGAATGAGCGAGAGTATATGAGTGATCGTTTATCTCACTCTCTTGTACCTTACAAGAGAGTGAGACAAACGATGGCAAATTAAGACGTAGGTGTATATTTATTATGGTTGATTTCGCAAATTCTTACTTATTCTATACCTAACCGATAACTTGCTTCTATTCAATTTGTGGATTATACGATTACTACAAACAATGGTTAGAAAACCAAGGGTTTGAATTTAAAATTAAATTTTTTAACGGTTGTAACGAAATTTGTGAATTAAATTATTTTGAGTACGATTTATTCTGAAATTTAAATTATTAAAAAACCTTTTGGTTCTTTAGCTGCAGTTGTTTCCCTATGAGGGTCAATACTGCGCACTTAAAATTTTGTCCAAAATAAAGCCATAGAAATTAATGATGCGCGAAAACTTACTCCAAAAAAGGATATCTGTCTGTAAGAGGGATTGCATTAGATGTTTCGTAGTCCAGGTCATTAGCTACCATCCAAACTAATTCTTGTGTCCACGTGGTTCCTAAAAAATAGAGAGAATTGAATTGAATAAAAAAATGAGATGATGAGATGAGAGAATGAGAGATTTTAAACCACATAATAGAAATGATTAAAAATAAAGTGATAAGAATCTTTAAATTAAACACTTTAACGGTTTTAATACGAGATATATGAATTAAAGTGATTTACAAATGATTTAACTACGGCACGACGTTTAGGATGCTTGCAGCAGTCGTGGTCACGTGGGGACTGGAGGGTGAATAATTTATGAATTAGTTTAGTTAATATAATTCGTGACTTAAACCGTTAGTGTTTTATTCAAATGCTTAAACTACTGACAATACGATTATCGACACAGTAGTTCACTTCGTGGAATCTAAGCACCGGCAGCTGTGTCTTCAAATTAAAACAAAAATTTTTGACATATCAACCACATGATGTATTTTTGATGTAAATGTTTAGCCATTGGATATAAACTATGACTAAACTAAACTAGATTATAGTTACTACATTACTATCATATCTAGATATATTTGCCAAATTTCGTTAAGATTTGTCATCTAAATCTAGGTTTACTTACACAAACGAGTGTACATCAGAACGAGTGTTAACTAAATGTATGTATGTTAAAAAAGTACCTGATCTTGGATAGCTCGTGACGAAGACATCACTCGGTTTAATTTCCATGGTGTAATAGTTAATGGCCTCCTGCTTAAATTTGTTTGGGAAGAAGTATCCCTTGGGACCGACGCGTACAAAACCGGTGGTTTCACCTGCAACATAATATACTGTATGGATGAACCACTTCGTTCTCTGTCTGTAAATATCTATGTAGTCTGAATACATGTGATTCACACAAACAGGATCGATTCTTGTAAAAAGGCTGATAGTTTATATAACCCAGATTTCTTAATAAGTATAAAGTGTTATTTATAGATGAACGACAAAACAATATTAACGATTGTCAATCTTATTTCTTATGAAGATTCGCACGTGATAGAGCAACGGCGAAACGCTGTAGTTCAAGACGTGACCGTGTCGTTAAAAATTTTCTATGAATTTAATCCATTTTTATTGCATAGTTATTTTCCTTATAGAATAAAAAATGATTTTCTCTCGAACCGCTGTCGCCTAAATACGAAAGGCTGTCGGTATGTCGGTAGGCAAATATTATTATTTAATTACAATGATTCATCTATTCATTGCAAAAAAATCTTCTGAATTGTCTGGTAAAAACTTTATAACCAGCCTGTATCGTCGGAAAATAACAATAACAATATAACGAAAAAAGCAATCGTAATTATTTACGTGAATATCCAAAATAGTATTTTACTATTTACCTGGTAAATTAAGAAAATAATTTTAAAATTTCGCAATAATTAAAGGGGCAATATATTATGGCATTTTTCCGAAGTAATACTTACTGACTAATTTATTACGCTTTATAAAACTTTTTGCTTTTATTCGGTATAAATGGTATTATATTCTCAATAGGGAAATTAATATCGCTTTTGTGCATTTCCTTATTGCGACAATCAAATAAATAACCTTCACGGCTTATGAAAATTGGTCGAAGGTTAAACACTACTGTAATAGAAAAAGTTAATAGCAATTTCGACGGGCCCGATGTGACGGCCTACCAATGTATGGTTAATAATCAACAGGTCGTGGGTCCGATCCCCACCGGGTCGAACATCGGGATATTAATTGGGTGAGCGGTAGGAATATTATTGAACCGTCCCAGATGAAAACGCCTTGAAGCTTAGCATTTCGCTTTCAGTCTGTGGATTATTATACGTGATATATTAGTTAAACTTATTTGAAAATGATTTGATGATGAGTCTCCCCGTGACCACGGCTGCTGCAAAGTATTCGAAACGTCGGGCCGATGTTAAAAATCATTTTCAAATAAGTTTAACTTATATATCGCGTTTTAAACCGTTAAAGTGTTTTATTTAAATATTGTGTACTACTCGCGTAAACTATAGACAGTATTTTCTTCATCTTGTTTAGATGCTATAGATGTTTAGCCAATCCGTTTCGTAAGAATATTCTCTTGTTTTGTTTAATGCACGTAGCCGCATATATACTATTTATACAATTACTCACGTATTCAGCTTCACTATTTCTGTATGTAAGGCTTTACCTTTCATATTAATATATAGACTGAATCGCCATAAAAAATTACCTGGAAGAAATCGCTTTTTAGCGATAGGGCCGCCTTTCCTCGCTACATTTTGTTTTTATTTAACTAAGTGTATTTTGTAACATTGTGTTGTGAAAATAAAGTATTTTTTGAGTGAGCCTGAGTCTCATTACTCTCCTTGCCGGTATGGCGGGCAAATTGGCGATCCCGAGAAAAACTGCCGTGTCACTCCCTATTCAAATAGGTGTTGGTGGATTTTTTTTGATGCAGGAGGCTGTTCTGTATGGCATTTTAATATCCAGACTGATACCATAAAGCGACCTTTTAACTTGCCTGATTGCAGCTGTTGTTTAACAGGCGGTTACACAATACTATATTTGTTTGATACTATTTAGAAATAGCCATATAGTTACAGTGTTTTTCCCTTCTCTCCAGGTTGCCTGGAAGAGATCGCTGTTTAGCGATAAGGCCGCGTTTTAGTTATAACATAGTACATAAGAATTTATTGTTGTAAACCATTTCTGTGTGTTTGTAATTAATAAAGTTAATAAATAAATAAATAATACATACTACACCTAACCTACAAATGAATCTTGTAATTTACAATATTTGTATTGTTGAAATATAATGATAACTGTTTAGAACGCAATTAGTATCAACTTTATAACTACAAACAGACTTTTCAAATGCTTTTTAGTAAAAATTGACATAATGCAAAGTTTAATCGCATTACCGGTTCAGTACCTGGATTTCCGAATAAACAGGCCGACAGCACATCTCATTGTGATGTTATGTAATTTCATCTCAACATCTAATAAGTTAACTCCACGCTTATCTGACCACCTCTATCATAAAAAACAAAACCAAATATTTAAATGTGTAATTATTAATAATTTCCGATCTTGTTCAGCTTAGTGTATCTACAATATATTGACGCTGTTTCATTGACATTTTATATATTACGCGATACCTAGGTATAAGTAAAATCAAGGTGAGTAAGCCGTCATTAAAATGATTAACATAACTGTTTGAACCTAGTTTTGGTATCTTAAACTTAAATTGTAAAGAAAATGTAATACATACAAAGTTAAATACTGTCTATAGTTTACGCGAGTAAAACACATTTGAATAAAACACTTTAACGGTTTAAAACGCAATATATTAGTTAAACTTATTTGAAAATACTGTCTATAGTTTACACGAGTAGTACACATTTAAATAAAACACTTTAACGGTTTAAAACGCAATATATTAGTTAAACTTATTTGAAAATACCGTCTATAGTTTCAATAAGTTTAACTTATATATCGCGTTTTAAACCGTAAAAGTGTTTTCTTTAAATGTGTACTACACGCGTAAATGATAGACAGTATTTAATAACATAATTTACTAACAAAAGACCAGCGATTAACAGTTGTTATCTTATCATTTGTTAGTTCTGCGGTCAAGAAGCAACATTTTTATATTACAAGGCACTTTCTCCCTAAATAAAAGAGAAAAATGTCAAGAGACTAGGCAATATTTTTTTTAATATACATATTTATTATCATATTTTAAATACCTGTAGTTTACGCGAGAAGTACACATTTAAATACGACACTTTAACGGTTTAAAACGCGAAATATATTAGGTTGCAGCGTTTGAAAACAGTTGTGGTCACGGCTCCTGCAAAGCATCCGAAAGGTCGGGTCGTAGATCAATAATTTTCAAATAAGCTTTATATTTAACGTCCTAAACCATTAAAGTACGTATTTTTTTTTAATATTACATTTTATTTATTCTATATATCCAAATTGTTAACAAATTGACTCCGTACTGCCACCGTAACTATATTTCAAGCGTGTTGCCTAGGTTTTGACTTCTGCGTATTGTTTGGTCGTTCAGGACAGTAAATTACGATCTACTTCCTGCCTTTATCAGTAAACGGACACAGAAATGAGGACGCCCCGCGGGGGAAAACGGCATTTCACTTATTGAGTTAATATTATTTGTTTATTATCTGAAGAGGACAAAATACCTAAATGTCACCAAACAGTAGATAATGTCCATCTAAGGAGTATTTAAACGTCAACGAACTGACGATAAAACTTATCAGGGCAACTTTGGCGTTTGGAATTCAAAACACGAGTTTGGAATTCCAAATTTTTGATTTATATGCTATAAGTAAACTATAAATGGCTCATCTCGATAAATTAGCGATAGAAATTCTATCAAAATGATACCTAGTTAATTTTATTTAATCTAATACTGTTGTTTTATCTAATTATTCTTAGAAATGTTATGTCTATTTTTGTTAATGCATTATAGTAAATATGCTTACAACAAAGATGTATTTATATGTGTGTAAAATATTGCATTGTATATACTAATTCTTATTCTCTTAGAAAAGCATTAAATTTTATCTATACAGGGTAGAAATGAAATAGTCACTGCATATAAATATGGCAATTAAATAAACACACTATGTATATAGGTACCGTAGTGTTATTACTCTAATACAAGATTATTTATAGCTCTTAATAAAAAATTTAAATGTACCTAAATTTAAGTTCTTTTTTTTGTTTTTTTGTCATTATACCTAATTAATTTAACTTTGTCAGCGATACAAGTCTTTTATTTTAAATATAGTATATCTTTTAAATAATACATTAAACAAAGACGTGTTTATATTAGTATTAATTAAAAAAAAATAGCACTATACAGTCAATCGTACATTAAAAACTCTTTCGTTCTTATTCTTATGACTTACGTGGTAATGTTTAATATCGAATAATTTATTCGCCGTTAGAACTCGTTCAAGAAACTCATAATATTTTGGACCAAGGCAACTAAACCTTTCTAGAGAAACTCCGTTTTAAAACTCACCTGTAAAGTACTTCATTAACAATTCCGCCGTATCTACGTCGACATCGGTTATTTCAAATGGATAGTTTGGCTCCGGCATTTTAACTTAAACACGTTCACTCTGCTTGGCTGCCAGAACACTACTGATTTCTAATCGGTAACAAACAAACAATACAATCTTACCTGATAGCGTAAATGGTTCGATATTGTAATTACTGTTAATTGTATATGTGATACAAAGGTTATTCGATTTTACGAACAAACGTTTCTGACCTACATATTACGAAAAGCAAGAATCGCTTTCGCTTCAAACTTTCCTTTCGATGCCTACTTAGTTGACTACCTTTTGGTTTATATGTGTTACTAGTGCCCGAGTCTTCGCTTCGTTATTTTGGGCATCGTTATTTTTTTTTTTAAAGAAGCTGTTATAACAAACAAGCTACTCAGCTTTATAAACTATTAAAGCTGTTAAACACGACGGCGTCCACAGCCCGTCGTTCTGGGAGTTAATCTTAAAAGATATTATCGGGAATATTTAAAGAAGAGTAATTTTTTTACACATTCAGCCCTCAAAGAATAAAAATTGTCCCCGTTTTTTACACATTAGGTACCCTCTGTGTCTTTGCTCTTATCGGTCGCAGCCCTATGTTTTATAGTCTGAGCCTTCCTTGATTAATGGTCATACCAGCGTAAAAATAATGTTTCTATGCACCAGTAGTTCTTGAGGTTAGCGCCTTCAAATCTCTTCATCTTTATAATTTTAGAATAGACAATAATTTTGTATTCTCATGTTATCTATTTATCAGCTAATATAGGCCCTTATTTTATAAACGGTATAAAATACTAATTCAATAAGCATGTACTGTTTGGAAATATGAAAGTTTTTTTGTCCCTTATGCAAAGCTAGTAAGTACTAGCTAAGAGAAAACAGATGGCGCTAGCTAGAAAATTGATATTAGGGACGCCCAACATTTTTAGTCCAGCTGCAAAATGCTGCCGTTGGAAATCCACAGACTATAACCGAAACAAAATATACATACTTCAGCGATCTTCTATCTGCGAAAGGTTCGTGACCCGGATATGAATGATTGATTTTTTAAATAAAACACTTTGACTGTTTAAAACACGATTATTTTATTTTATTAAATACTGTCTGTAGTTTACGCGAGTAGTACACATTTAAATAAAACACTTTAACGGTTTAAAACGCGATATATTTTAGTTAAACTTGTTTGGAAATCATTTTAACTTCGGCCCGACGTTTCGGATGCTTTGCAGCAGCCGTGGTCACGGGGAGTCCCCCCGTTTTACTAATATATCGCGTTTTAAACCGTTAAAGTGTTTTATTTAAATGTGTACTACTCGCGTAAACTATAGACAGTATTTAATCATAAAGTATTTGTTAGCACCGCTTAGAAAAAATTAAGATCCCCGGTCCCAATAACACTGAATAAAAGTACCTTGCGCCTTGTATAATATTTTAGCCAAACGTAAGTTCTTCGGCACGTGTCGCTTCTACTGCGGTGCAAGTCTACTTATAACCGGCATTAGATAATTATTGTAAAGTTGGAAATCTAAGATCCGTATCGCGAAGATTTTCTTCAATCCACTTCTCAGCTTGCACAGTCATCTCATCGTCAAAGTAATCGCGCCAGCCTCCGGATTTACCTGCATGCAATAAGATGTGTGTAGATAAATAGTATTTGAATTGAGGAAATGAATGAATTTTTTATTACACTCTTTGGTCTAATGTTAATGGCTAACAATGGTCGTTGCTTCGATCCCCACCGGGTCAATGTATCGATCGACATATATATTTCCGAAATTGTTGGACTTTTGGAAAGCCTGGATTTTGATTGGATAGTAGGAATATCGAAATTTTGTAACAGTGCCGTGCCATTAAGTTTAATCGCGTCTCAGTCTGTGGATTTCCGAATATCCAAAGGCAAAACACGTTGATAGTTCAACTTATTAAGATCAAGTGTTTCGCCTACCCTCAAGTGATTCCCAGGTTTGTTTGCCCTAATGTATGATAAAAAGGACGCGCAAAATGATCAACGATTGTTTATAAAATCGATCATCATTCAACGGACTCAGTAATATGTCCGCCTCCAATCTTCACTAATGGGAAGATTCGACACCCAGCTACAAAAAATATCCGCCCTAAAGATTATACCTACCTATTCTGATATATTCCGACACGTTAGGTAGCATGATGCCAAGGTCCTTCAAACGGTCGTTGTTGACGAACGGATTTTTCTTAAAGTTCTTCACGTCGAGGTGTTCGCCAAGTTCCCCTACTTGCTCGTCTGTGTATGTTTTGCCGAAGAATTCGGCCACACGTTTAATCGCTGCGCTCATATCCTATACAATCAACATAAAACATGTTATATGGTCTTTCATATATGTATACCCTAATATAAAAAAGCAGATTTTGTTTGTTCGTTGGTTTAAACGCGCTAATTTTGAACTTGTTTGAATTGAAACATTATTTTTGTCATGGATAGATTATTTATTTATCGAGGCAGACTTAAGACTATGTAACCTTACTCTGCGCCTAATAATAGTTAAGAAAGAAATGTAAAATATGGAATGTAGGGAAATGTCAGCTACTTAAAATACTGGATAGATCTAGGATCTGGATTCGAGCCCCAGGAAAAAGAATAAATCAAATCGGAGGGAAATAAAAGAGTTCAGTGTGAACATCTGGGCCATGTTCCATGGCGGAAACGGGATTTTGCACTTTACACTTACCCGCTTACTTTGCACAAACATCATTTATTATAATATTTTATATATTTAAGTGTATATAATAATAATATTAATCATTAACTTGTCCATGCTCAATTTAATCTTATTTGTTCAATACCCTTTGATATTCCTCGTAGAATATAAACAACAAATTCGGATGATGTCGCTTTTCCCAAGCCTCCTTCAAGTGGCTGAAGTAAGGAGTCCAATAGTCTGAAATTTATACATGGTATAATAAGAAAGGGGGGATAAAGGGGGTTGTTTACTTATCCATTAGGTAATATAATGTGACAGCAGAAAAATACTTTATATTAGCTTTGAAACATATTTGCTATTCAACTGAACAAGGGGCATAAAAAGCAATTAACGGTTTAACGCGCGATATATTCGTTCATTTACTATAACTCAAGGTTACGCACATAGCAAGTGTCGTCACAAGAAGACAAAACAGCTACCATGATTTTTTGAACTAATATACATACATAATAACATAATAAAAAAGCACAGAATGCCGTGGATGCCCGTTCAACACCCGCCTGTGTCGTATTTTTTTCAATATAAATTGATTTTAAACATAGATAACGCCAATACTTACCTTTCATTAAGAAACGCAATCCAATGACATAATTCTGATTAAATACTTACGTAAATCGTTAACGAAGCAATTCCAAAAGGCTTTGAAATCACCTGTCCACCCCTTAAAGACCATACATCGGTTCAAATGAAAGAATGAGACGGCAACATCCCTCGGGTCTCTCGCTATGTAAACCACTTTTGCGTCGAGTAAGCTTCTTGGGAACAAACTGAGAGGAATATGAGTCTTGATGAAACGGGGAGATGGCGCCACTGATAACTCGTTGATTTTATGAGAAGAGATCGCTTTTATTTCGTTCTGTATTTCGATATTACCTTCTTTCTCTTTTAAGAAACGCTCCTTCATTTCAGGGTTAATCATTACTGAGTACCTGAGATTTACAAAAAGGTTATCATTTATTACTTTAATATATGTAGTTCCCCGAATTTTTATATCCTTGTGTTTGTTATAAAGTATTATGGACGTTTTAAATTTTATAACTCTTCCTTTACTTATACAATAGTTTTAGACTTGCTTTTGTTTAAGTTTCATTACAAAGTGTTTCCAAGTGTTTAAATTTTTAAATCTCTACTTGCTATCTGATAAGGGACAGATTAAAAATCAGTGTCTCTCAAGCTATGCTGAGCACGAATTGAGTCTGACACCTCTTATCACAAAGTTTAAAAAAGTATTTTTTGTTCTTCCCATAGAAGGTTTTAATTAAATACTATCTGTAGTTTACGCGAGTAGTACACATTTAAATAAAACATTTTAACGGTTTAAAACGCGATATATTTTAATTAAACTTGTTTGAAAATTGCCTTGTTTGCCGTGTTCACGGCTGCTGCAAAGCATCCGAAATGTCAAGCCGAATTTGAAAATAATTTTCAAATAAGTTTAACTAATATATATCGCGTTTTAAAACATTAGAGTGTTTTATTTAAATGGTTTTAATTATTTATTTATGTACAAGTCTTTGTGTTAATAAAGAGATTATTTATATACTGAACCAAATAAAATTAACCAAATGACTTAAAAAACTAATTGAAATTCATAAAAAGATTACGAAAGTAAATACTATGATTCAACTATATTAGTTATTCTTGTAAACTTACTCCAAAAAACAATATCTCTTCATAAGTAAAATTGATTTAGCTGTCTTATAGTCCATGTCATTAGCCACCATCCACACCAGCTCTTGGGTCAAAGTTGTGCCTATTAAATATTAGTTTTCAAATTCATTAGATGTCCTATTTTTCTGTCTATAAGCGTTTTCACGATATTGGCATTTTTATATACGACGCAAGTTTATGAACTTGCAAGTCTGCAAGGCTTATAGACCCTGATTTTTCATTTATTAAAATAATGTATTAACAAATTTTAATAAAGAATGACTAACAAGTTAAGCTAGGTAGCTATTTTTCTAGTCAGTACTTTACGGGTGAAACGTGTGGCACATACGTAAATCCATCATTCCTTGCGACCAAGACTTGTTTTAGTATGTTTTTCGATACATAATTTTTCCAAACTGCGCGATAATTAAAATTAAGTTGTATAATTCAGAACTTTAAAACCAATGACAAAATGGACGAACAATGAATTACTACGCTTTACGCGCCAAATATTTTTTTTCTCACTGAACATATCTCTTTGCGCCAGCCAGTTCGAAATTTAAATTAAACCTTTGCAAAGTTACCTCTTTGGTCGCCATGTTGTGGAAACGAAAATCGTTTCATTTTTAAATTACATTATCACAAATATGTCCTAATTATTATAGTAGGTATTTTTAAAATTTTTATTTATTTGGCCGATAAACACGTACAGCATGCCCTTGCTCGACTCGTACCGCATCTTCATTCATGCATGTTTGAGAAAAAAATCATTAATTGCAATACTGCTCACTAGCTATAAGCAAGCAATGCTGGTCTTACATTTTTTTATAATCATATTTCTATATACCTGATCTAGCATAACCAATAACGAAGACGTCGCTAGGTCTTATCTCCATGTTATAAATATCAGCAGCCATTTCTTCATATCTGTGCGTTGTTAGGTAACCCCTGGGTCCGACGCGAACGAAACGCCCACGGTCTCCTGAAGTCAGAGCATTGAAGATGAGAAAAGACACACAAAAACCAAGAAATGACACAGGCGGGATTCGAACTCACTATTATTAGCTCATGCAACTAACGTTGCTCTTATAAACGGCTCAATCGATTTAAACATTGGGCACGTCTCGTGCAATATAGTTTTAACCTTAAACTTTAATAAATTATTCAAGGTGAAATCAAACAAATTTAACGCTTGAATTATTAATCGTTTCACGTTGCACATGATATATTGTAATATTTAAATCTACTGTGCTATAGTTTATGGAGTAGTACACAATTTAAATAAAAAATTACTTATATACGAGTTACTAAACTACGGCCCGACGTTCATATTAGTTACGAACTTAAAAAAAATAGGAGTTGGAAGGGAGTATGATTGTAATTTACCTCTCATCAGTGCCCTGGCGTTTGGCTGTCTCTTCTATATTATTAAAAAATCTTTGCAGCAGCCGTGGTCACGGGGGAGGAAATTGTAAATAAGTTAACGATGTATTTCCTGTCTAAATGTGTACTACCCCCATAAAGACAAACAACACCTCAAACAATACTTTCGTAAACTGTATTTTCTTCCCCTTCCTTTCGTGTGATATAAACTATAAAGCCTGCCTATTATTTAATGTTATTTTTCAAAAAAAAAAAGGGGGGGGGGGGGGGGGGGGGGGGGGGGGGGAAAGGGGGGGGGAGGGGGGAGGGGGGGGGGGGGGGGTTTCCCCCATTTTGGGCCCCGGGGGGGGGGGGGGGGGGGGGGGGGGGGGGGGGGGGGGGGGGGGGGGGAAGTTATTTTAAAAGAGGGGGGGAAAAAAGGGGGGGGTGTAGGGGGAAAGGGGGTTTTTTTGGGGGGGGGAGTACGGGGGGAAAAAAGGGGGGGAAATTTATTTTTACCTTCTAATGGTTTTAATTTTTCTTCGCTTCCTCCGGCGACAAATCTTTAATTTCAAAAGGGATAGGACTTGTGCGACATTTTTATTTATTTATTCATATAACTTTATTATCTATAAACACCACAATATATGTTGCAAAAACTATACAATCTGTTTATAATGAAAGACTTGAATAGAAACTAAAAAATACATATCAAGGATAACCGTTTTATACAACTAATTATATCACTGTGCGCTAATACATTTGTATAGATACAGGGTGTTTTAAAAACGAAGTTGGAGTTTTATTTTTATAAGAGAAGAGGGTGCACAATCATGGTGTTAATACGATTATAGGTAGTCGTATAGCGTTTTCAATTCTGCTGTCGACTTTATGTTTGGGCTTGGAAATCCATTGACTAAATCGCGGTAGAATCTACATATCACGGCCTTTCTACCTGTGGCTTATCAGCTGGAAACCGAATTTCAATATTCCCACCACAAATTATTATTCAGTATTTCCAAACACCGATTTAGAAATGTTCAGAATAAATAATGGCTGGTGTAATGCGTGTATGGTACAATGTATGTCAAATAATCAACGGGTCGTGGGCTTCGACCCGCATCGGGTCGAACATGTTTCTAATTATGAATGTTAATTGCGTTTCGGTTTTAGTCCGTGGATTTGTGATTCGACGCCAAAATAGGTCGACATCGTTGTTTAGATGGGGTCTCACCTATAATCGAATGAACACCGTGCTTGTCCCCATCCTTTATCATGAAAAACAAACATAATTTAAAAAAAACCTTGATTATTTGCGGCATATTGGAGACGGTAAAAAAATTAGAGCAACAACATGGAACGCTGACGATGCCGGTTCAAGTCCTGCCCGAGTCGGAATTTTTTTTCAATTTATTTTCCATTTTTAAATTATATAGTGCCTTCATGTGCAATAACATGTGAAAAATATTAAAGTTTTGAAAGTAAAAAACTTGTTAACAAAGATTATCACGATTATAACACGTAAGTATATTAGAAACTATATACTACTGCAAATATTAAACGAAGAACTCAAATTTCTGGTCTTACTTAAAAATACAATAACTAATATTGTTTACGTTTAAAACAGTTTATATTTTGTGTACTTCTTGTATTAATGTACATTAATGGAATGTCTCCAAAACTATTGTTTGTAAATACAAATATTCATTTCTTTATTGTCCAAAAAATATTATTTACACTTTGCGTTAGGGTTAACTAGAATTCGCTGTGGTCGGCACTTGGCTGCTTCCGGTGCATTAACAATCTATAAATTATAATTTTTTTTGCTTTACAATACACAAATAATTTCTATTACCGATAAATTATACTTCGATCCAGTTTTAGTTTTCTGCTTCTTCTCGGATTGGACTCCATTGCAGGGTAAAGGCGTCCCCCAAAGACAATGATCAGAACGGCTGGACCCTTCCCTTTTTGCCTATATATTGTTCATCTGTATAAATTGGACCCTTCTAGACGAAATAAACTTTCTATTTCAGTAACTACGTTTTCTATGAAACGAACAATGTTAAGATACGCTGGGTTTTTTCCTGAATTCATGGTCAGTACCTTGAGCTTCATTATAAAGAGTTTAATAACTGTAATTGTGAATTAGCAAAATAAATGAGAACACAACTTCCTAATCGGTCTGGGTTAATAAGCAGGTTTTCGGAAAACAAATAATCGTGGAAAATATATTGTTAAACCTCATTAACACACAGAAACATAAAGTAGTGATGGTTAACGGTTTAAAACGCGATATATTCGTGAAACATATTAGTCTCCCCGTGACCACGGCTGCTGCGAAGCATCCGTCACGTCGAACTGAAGTTAAAAAATAATTTTCATTCGTTAATAAGTTTATTTAATATATTTCGCGTTTTAAATTGTTCCAATAAAACAATACCATCGTTTTCAATTGCTTTAATAACTTTTCTTATTCCTGGGTAAGTAATACATTTTAAATAAATAAATACTAAAATTTATACTACGCGCAAAATAACTTTGACATTACGGTGACGCAATTTCCTATTGTAGATGCGGAAATCTTAAGTCAGTATCGCGCAGGTTTTCCTCCATCCATTTCTCTGCTTGGGCTGTCATCTCTTCGTCGAAGTAGTCGCGCCAACCTCCCGACTTACCTGCATCATATTTTAATATATAATATAAAGTATTACCTTGAAGAACTAACTTTGCAACTAACAAAACATGACGTCTAGAACAGGATAGATCAATTGTTTAAGGCAACGCACAAACGCTGTAGATCCTGGTTCGATTTCCGCCTGTGTCGTAAATATTTTTCAATCAAAATCGATTTTTAATTTAACAGAGTTGTTATAATGCTAATAGATACATAATTCGTGAAAACTTTGTAGGTATAACGTTTCCTAGCTTACATTTTTTTAATGAGGGGGAACAGCCAAAGCATGAGTTTCGCTTGAGGGATGGTGAAATACGGCCAACAAACAATGTCTTTGGATATTCGGAAATCCACACGACGGATTTTCGATTGTCCTACCACCCATTTTATGATTCCAGGCGAAGTCGAAAATGTTTTAGTTCAAAAATGTTCAACTCGGTGAGGTTCGAACCCGCGATCCGTTATTTGAAAGCCATAAATTGCACCATGACACCAACAAGCCCGTTAATCGCGGTGACAGAGACATAGCGTAATCATATTAATATGGTCCCGGTTTTCTTTTTGACACACCCTGAAAAAACTTATATTTTTTTTTGATCCCTTTATCAATCCTGTATGGATTGAGACAGGACTGATGATTTTCTAAGATATACCTTCTAAAATAAAACACTTTAACGGTTTACAACGCGATAGATATTAGTTAAGTTTTTTTAAGAGTTTGCTCTATAAGTTTTGCGTTTCCAATATTTAAGTTAGTTTCTCTCTTATTCGTTGTGTGTTTTTTCACTGTGTACCGTTGATATTCTGTGTTATTTCTTACACCTACCCACTAAATAAGTCATTTTCTATTTCTTTTCTCCTGTACTTCAGGTTGCCTGGAAGAGATCGCTACTTAGATACTTACGATAAGGCCGCCTTTTATTTATAAGTTAGTTCGTGAGATGTTACCTCATTAATATGTATTTTCTGTGGGTTGTTTTAAAAATAATCAAGCAATAATAAATAAAAAATAGTTATACTTATTTGAAAATTATTTTAACTACCACACGACGTTGTGGACGCATTTTAAAATAATAAAGTGTTTTATTTAAATGTGGACTCACGTAAACTACAGACAGTATTTTACCTTTTCTAACAAATTCTTCATTTGGTTTCATCAAACCAAGTTCCTTGAACTGTACGTTGTTGATGGAGGGATTCTTCTTGAAGCTGTCCACTTTGAGATGCTCACACAGCTGTGCCACTTGCTCATCGCTGTATTTCTTGCCCAAGAAGTCAGCGACGCGGTTTATCACCGCTGGAAGGTCCTGCAAAAACCAGAATGATTTGAGACATATGTTCAACAGTTAGGAGTTGTGATTGTACCAACCAAGAAACATCGGCCCGTTTTATAATTCCATAGTAAATAAATGCTTTAAAATAAGTTAAAAAAAAAAAAAAAAAAAAAAAACCCAAACCGGGGGGGGGGGAAAAAAAAATTTTGTTTGGGGTTTAAAATTTTTTACATACTATATATAATATATACCTATGTTATAGCTAGCCTATATCACTTCTCAAATTTAAGTTTTTCATGGTCTCTCATAAAAAGTAAAATTAAAATTAATGTAATATTAATTTAATGATGTTTGAAAACTTTACCTTATTTTTTTACATGTTATTGCACAAGAAGGCACTAATTATGTAATGTTTAATAATGTAAGCTTAATGTTACCCATTTTATTCTGTCCAGCATTTGAAAATAATCGTGTAAGTTAATCTACCTTTTGCATATCCTCATAAAATAAAAAGAGCAAATTAGGGTGGTGGCGTTTTTCCCAAGCTTCCTTCAAGTGGTCGAAGAACGGTGTCCAGTATACTAGGAACAAAAACATTTCAATACCACTTTTCATACATAAAAACCACTCAAAATAATCCAATGAAAATACATTTTTAGGCACTTTAAACGAGTTTAAGAAAAAAAACATTACATTACATAATTCACTAAATTCATTCTTTTATGACCTAGAATTAGTTTTTTAGATAATCGCGAAAAACAATTCAGTTCTACTAATTAATAAAATTGCTAAAATACAGGATGCTCCATAGACTATAGTTGATATAGACTAGAGATAGAATGTTGAATCATGTTGGTGTTGAAGTCTTACGCAAGTCGTTTATTAACAACTCCCAAAAGGACTTGAAGTCGCCTGACCATCCCATAAATACCATAGATCGGCACAAATGATAGAAGGAGACAGCGACATCTCTCGGGTCTCTTGCTACATAAACCACTTTAGCATCTAGCAAATTTGGCGGCATCAAAGTGAGTGGTAGATGGGTCTTGATGAAGCGAGGAGATGGTGCAGCTGCTACGCGGTCAATGATATGAGAAGAGACAACTTCTAGTCGCTTCTGCTTCTCTATGTCACCTTCTTTCTGTTTTTTGAAGAACTTCGTCATGTCTGGGTGGACCATCATTGAGAATCTGAAATTCAAGGACAAATTAATGTTTCATTAAAAATCCTAAAGATAAAATACTCGTTTAAAACCCGTTAATATAAACATTGTGTAATCATAGAATGTTAGTTATGTACAAGTATCAGGTATTTATATACTTGCAATATACATAGGCTCGACCACACAATTTATTGTGTACCTACTCAATATTAACTCCTTAGCTTTATAGATTCTATTTCTAACGTGGATTTTTCTCGTATGTAGGCAATATATGTAAGTCTTTCCTTATTTAATAATAATAATAAACTGTTTTTCTGTACAGGCTGTCTGTCTACGGAATAAGCTGCCACCCGGGATTAGGCTCTCACAAACACTTAACTCCTTCAAGGGCAAAATCAAACAATAATTTCTTGAACGTTTTGTTCAGTCTTGTTTTTATTGTCTTATATTTTTATTATGTTTAAAGTTGCATCTTTGTAAGATCAAAATTTAATCTTAAGTTTTTACTTGTTGTTAGTGTGCTAACGTTTTCTGTTGTGTTAGTATTAGATATCATTGAAATGTACAATTTATTGCAAATTCTCTCTCAGTCTCGTTGGATACTCATGTATTGTTATTTTCTTTTACTTTTCTTCATAGAAAGGTTGCCTGGAAGATATCGTGATAGGCGATAAGGCCGCCTTTGAACTAACTCTTATGTAAATAATGAATTCAGTATTACTATATTTGTATTTTATGTATTTGTTCAGTAAAGTGTTTTATTACTATTATTAATAATAAAATTCTTCATTGCACATATTTATTTAAACTAAGTAGAAGACAGACACTTAATTATAAAAATAAAAATAATTTATCAAGGAAGGCGGCCTAAGCATCCACAGCGATGTACAAAGAAAAACAAACTTTGTAATTTTCTCTTTAAACAAGAAAATAGCGTATTTTAAATACTTCTATAGTTTACGCGAGTAGTACACATTTAACTAAAACACTTTAACTTATTTAAAAACAAAAACAACCAAATTTTAAAAACGATATATTAGTTAAACTTATTTGGAAATGATTTTTAACTTCGGTCCGTTACGTTTCGAAAAAAAAAGGGGAGAAAAGGAGCGGAAACGGCGGGCGGGGGAAAAAAATCATGAAAAAATGAGTTTAACTAAAAAATCGTTTTAAACTAAGTTTTATTAAATAGCGTATTTTGTTTAAATCCTTTTTAATACAATTACGTGTTTGACTTACTCTAGAAATGGGAATCTCTCCGTGAGTGTTAAGGATTTAGCTTTTTCGTAGTCCAAATTATTTGCCACCATCCACACTAGCTCTTGAGTCCAGGTTGTGCCTAAAATATTTAAAAAATCAAGATAGCTTATACTAACTGGAAAATGAAGTCATATAAAGGATTTTAATTTAAATAAAAAACTTTAGGACGGGTTATAAGGTATCTTCGGATCCTTTGTAGCAGCCATGGGACACGGTGAA
The DNA here is from genome assembly GCA_963661955.1 of Leptosia nina. Classification (NCBI taxonomy): domain Eukaryota; kingdom Metazoa; phylum Arthropoda; class Insecta; order Lepidoptera; family Pieridae; genus Leptosia; species Leptosia nina. Next base: position 8,341,982 of record CAVLEF010000006.1, on the reverse strand, counting down.
GAATGGGACAGTAGTTAAAAAAATGGTAAATCAGTTTAACTAATAGATTTCGCATTTTAAACCGTTCAAGAAGTTCTACTTAAATGTGTACTAACGCGTAAACTACACATCGTAGTTAATAATCATTTTTTATGTTTATGAAAACGTATTTTTGTAAGATGTTAAAGTTCGTGCCACCGTCGAGACTCGAATATACGATCAACGAAGTAGAAAAGTTCGCCTATACAAATTGAACTATCGTGTTATACATATGTCACCCGACCCGCAACTAGATGGCGCTGTGCCAGAACGGGGTCGTCGTTAGACCGCGCTTACTTTAATCTTTGCAAACAATAAACCGATCGCAAATTTTCTTCATTAAATTGTGTTTTATAACTAAATTATATATCAGCGGTAGTTAAAATCTATCAATAGCTTGTTTACGTGTACTTGTTACGATCGGGGGTTCGATTTAAGTCAGTGTCATATTTTTTTAAGATCTAAAATACTTAAGCGTGTTTATGAATAAAATAAGTTATAAATTCAAAACTATAAAAACTAATTTGTTTTCTCTATAAAAGTGTTTCTTACCGGATCGGGCGTAAGTAACAACGTACACATCACTACTTCTTATCTCCATGTTGTAAATGTCAGCGGCCATTTCTTTAAATCTGTGCGTTGCGATATATCCTTTCGGTCCAACGCGAATAAAACCTCCAAGTTCCCCTGAAAATCAAAGGTATCATTTTTATGAACTGTTGCTAATTCTAAGTCTATACAAATAAATAAAATTGGAGCGTCTGTTTGTAACAACACGGTACACATACCAAAACAACATTTTAAAAAATGTTGTTCTGTTTGTTCCGGCTAATCTCAGAAACGGCTAGACCGATTTTCACGGACAGATAGCTGATGTAATAGGGAGTAACATAGGCCACTTTTGTTTTCGGCCAAGTGCGAGTCGGACGCGCGCACGAAGGATTCTCTGAAACGGCTGGAGAAATATGTATGAAATATCTATTTCTTTTTAAATGATCTAAAAAGACGTCCGCGACACTTTATTATATCTATATTAAACAATTCATTTACAAGAACGACGGGTCGCGGACGAAGTCGCTAGTAGTAAATATAATTGTCTTAAATATAAATCTAATATAACTACTGGTTCGAATTAAAAAAAAATTATGAAGGTTGTAAAACGTTACGATGCGACCAATAGAAGCGAAAACAGTGGAAATGTGAAAACAAGAGGGAAAATATTCTTCTTTGAGACCGTTGCGTGCGCTGCGAAAACTTTATCTATACTATGTGATAGACACTATTTTTCGCACTGTCTTGCTAGTTTTACATAGATTTTGTTTTATGTACTTTTTCCTGCAATTCCCAAAAAATCTAGTCAAGTAACGGGTTTTACAGATTTTTGTAGGTATCTTTGACAAACATATTTATCCGTGGAGGGAACTGGAAACCGGCGCTTCCCCTCCTACCTCCACCTACTCTGGGTGGTGAAGCATATGCCGAGTGCTTTTCCCCATTTCACAAGCACTCTTCCAAGTTTTTATTGTTTTCTTCTTCCACTTTATACATTTAAAAAAGCTAATATTTAAGATATTTATTCTGTCTTGTAAAATAAATGGAGTTATCATTTACCATCGCGGTGGTAAAACCAACAAACATAATAACTTGATATGCCAATCCACATCGTTTTAAGATAAGAATTATATCAAAATAAGATAAAAACATAAAATCAAAAGAGTACTTTCAGGTTTTTGCTTTTAAAATTTTACATGAATACTGTCTGTAGCTTACGCAAGTACCTAGTATTTTAAACACACTTTAACGGTTTATAACGCGAAATACATTAGTTACTAGCTTAATCAGCGACTTCCTCCGCGTAGAATAGTTATTTTGAGCATACAAAATTGTTTTTGAAACCTACGTCATCGGACGCGACCCGTCGTTCGATTCCCGCCCTTGCGAGTTTATCTTAAAACACAGACATAATATTGTTGCGGACATTTTTTTTTGATAAATTAAAGAATAATCATTCTCTCGTACATATTTTTTGTGTATCGTGAATCAATTTAGTAGTGTACGCATCGGAAACCTACAAAGATGATTAATTTTCCCCGTTTTTACTGGATTTTCCGCTGCTCCTTCGGAATGAATTCGTCACAGCGCAATGTTTTATAGCCTATAGCCTTCCTCGATAAATAATTGCTGTAACCTACAATTTTTTTTCAATTAAAACTAGTAGTTCCTGAGATTAGCGCGTTCAAACAAACGAACAAACTCTTCAGCTTTATATATTAGTACAGGTATAGATAGATAATAATTTTCAAATAAGTTTGACTCGTACAGTCATTTGAATCCGTTAAAGTGTTTTATTTAAATAATTAATCTTTTAAATACTGTCTATAGTTTACGCGAGTAGTACACATTGTATTGTATTATTAGTCTATAATTATATATTAGTTAAACTTATTTGAAAATTATTTTTAACTTCGGTCCGACGTTTCGGATGCTTTGCAAAAGCCGTGGTTCTAAACCGTTAAAGTGTTTTATTTAAGTTAATATTTTACATATAATTATAGACAAATAATACAATAAATAATCGTGACCACGCCATTTAACATCGTCGAAACACTTCATGCAAGTCGTAAGGTCATCGGACACTGCTGAGAGCTTTGGAGTCGTACAAACGATTTCCCAGGGCTCCCTCGAAAGCACTGTCGCGGGCTGGTAGTGTGTTTAGTGGTTTTGGTCGGCTATTTTCTCAGAGGAGTTGGTACTATGATTTACCACAACCCCCACGTCACTATTGCCCGACGTGGGTGTGCATTAGGCATTCACACCCATCAGTTAAAACAAAGGGTCATTGGACACTGGGCATTTTGTTGGTAACAAGCATTTTGTTTTAAGTCCATATGCACACATGCATTTGTTTTATATAAAGGTGAAATTAACATCTTTACTGTCGCGTTATCCAACATAAAGATTAGATATAATTGTTGTTTTATAATATTTCGAGTATACTGATTAAAATATATTTTTTATGGTTTAAGAAACTATCACATTTTTTAAAAGAAAACGTATAAAAACGACATAATTTTTTTTTTTTCAAGGGGTCCCACATAAAATGCAAAATTTGTTTATCAATAACGAATCTGAAAATGTGCAAACTGTTGTTTATCGAGTAGGTACGGAACCCTTCGAGACTGCTTTCAACTCGCACTTGACCGAAATTATTTAAAGTAATTATAAAGATTTTCATACCACGTGCATTGTATAAGGATAGTGAAGTTAAATCTTTTTGATTTAAGCGAACTCAATCACTATTTGTGTGGCCATCGAAGCTAAAAATATACATTGCAAAGCATGTTAAATACAGATAAATAATAAATACTCCGAACGGAAATCGAACCCGTCACAAAGCAATAATGTAAAAATTCCATCTTTCATTCAATCAATAATGTTATAATCAACGGTCTACTAATATTATTCCCATCTACTATTCTTAGTACACAGTAGTTTAGTAGACAATAGTATTAATAAATTGCTGAAATATTACTATATAAACAAAATTTGTGTTTTAGTTTAAAATTAAGACATAAGAAGAGATCAAGAGAGAATTAAGAGTAAAATCCTGTTTTCCCCCGTGGGGCGAGCACATTTTGTGCTTTGCCCGTTTATCGAAATCGGTTCTTGTTTCTGGCAAGTTTGTCAGATATCTGTGAGTCGAACTCACGACCCCACGCAACGATCTCAATGTTTCGAGGTCGACATGTGACAATCAAAGAACTGCCAACCCCAATTTATCAATAAAACAATGATGGTAATTAAATACTGTCTGTAGTTTACGCGAGTGCACATTTAAATATAACGCTTTAACAGTTTATAACGCGATATATACATATTATTTATTCGAACTTTACTTGCATTTTCCAGCCCGTACTGATGAATTAAATGATGTCTGTAAATTCGCGATGGTACGTTAGTTAGTTGACTAATATATATCGCGTTTTAAACTGTTAAAGTGTTTTATTTAAATGTCATGGTAATTATCAAAGGTTCACCTGTAAACAGTTTCAACTTCTTTGCCTCGTCTGCTGTCATATCTTTCATTTCGAACGGATAAGTTTTGTTCGACATTGTAAACGGTTATTTCCCTACCGAAGATCAACACAATCTGCTATGACTTAAAAAGAACTGGCATAGAATTATCTTGAAGTGAGTTTTTATTATGTTTATATTATATGCATTATACCGAACATACGGAATGTTTATCTATACTGAAATAATCTTGCACAATATATAGTATAGTTTCAAAGAATACGGTTTTTGTCCCTCTTATTTCTTTGCTAATTTAAATAAAACCACTTTAACGGTTTAAAACGCGATGTGTTTTAGTTAAACTTGTTTGAAAATTATTTTAACTACGGACCGACGTTTCGGATGCTTCGCAGCAGCCGTGGTCAAGGGAAGACTGTTTGTAATGTTTTTCGGGTTTTTTTTTAGAAGACGATAAACATCTTCCCAAATACAATATTCTCCTTTCTTAATCTTTTAAAAATATATTTTTGATCTAGATCTATCTAGAGAGAGAACGATCAATATAGATTTTGCCTTACAACATTTGCAGGCGTCGAATTTAAATCCCTGCGCTTATCTCTGCATATTTATTTGTTACGATAGCATTTTGCGTTGACAATCTTAGTCGTAAGGTAATCTAATATTTCAATAGATTACCAAAAGTATAAATTTGGTACATGACTAAGCATTTTATAAGTTTATAACTATGTTTTTCACATTTGTAATTAAAACATAAATTTTGTTGCACTAAAAAGGAGTGAAATATATTGTTGGTAATAATAAAAATTTGTTGATAACCGCTGTAGTATATACGTAAGCGTATAGATGTACAAATCTTTGCACATATATACGCTTGAAAAACTTAATATAAAAAGAAATATATAGAAATGGGTAAAATATAATTTTTATTTTTTATTTGTGTGAGTAAAGATACAAAAATGTATCTGCGTGTGAGAAAATGGGAACTCACACGTGCTGAGCTATTTTGTGTAAATCAAAAAAAAACTATATTTTAGAATGTTTACAGTAAAATATAGATTATACATAAGATATGTAAAATATTTTCGACAGATACATTTGAACTTTGTACACGATTGTAACATACAACATACATGACGGTGCAAAGTTCAATTATGACGTTGATAATTTCTAAGACTTTAACCTGCGACCAACATTATTAAAATATTACGTCTCGATTATATCAGAGCTTATCAAAACAATAACATTTGACAGTGATAAGCACTTGATATTGGAACAGTTGCTTAGTCATACTTGAACAGCGTTTTTCGAGTTGATTATCTTGGATTAGTATTACTTTAATTTTTCAATGTTTATGGATTGTTGAAAAGTAAATAGGGCATTTATTTACAATAGGTATATAATATATTTAAATACTTAAATGTCTTTTTAATAGAGTCTGACATCTATATGATAAGATTTATATTAAAGAACCGCGATCTTATTTTGTTTGATTTGACTAAGTTATGATAAAATGAAGAGAAAAAACAATAAAGAATAATAAAAAAGGAAGGAGGTTTTGGTATTTTGTAAGTATTTAAGTAACATTGTAACATTTATAAACTAGCAACACATATTTTTGTTTTTTTTTTTTATATTTACAAAAAGTATTTCTATGTATGCAATTTATTTTAACAAATGCATTACTAATTTCCTATACATCTAGTCGAAGCACTCCATTTAATCTAACAATGTGGCAAAAATATTTCCAGATTGTTGGACCATAGTAAAAAGCTAGAAATGATTTACAATTGAGGCTGCCAAAGGCAGAGTGGCCTAATGGAAAACGTGATTTTCGTGATGTAATAAAAATGCGCAATTAACTTATGCGAAAATGAATTTGTACTATTATGTGTCTGAAAATAATCTAAACAATTTTCCGTCACTGTGCTATTGTAGATTAACATTTTTAGACTCTAAAAATAAATAAATCAAATCATAAAGTTAGGCTACTCTAGCTTCAATTTATTAGTTTGAAAGTTTAGGTATGTTTATAAATAGTTTCAGTGTACTGGGTTGACTAGACACAGAAATGTGTCTGCTTTTGGTTCTAATAGGCAGTGTGGTAGTTACCGCATGGTAGGGAAACGGAGGTCGGTATCCCGTAGATTATTATCAGCGATCCATTTGACCGCTTGTACTGCCATCTCGTGGTCAAAATAATCACGCCAACCTGTCTTGCTTGTTAACAGTTCAATGATTAACTGCAGACATCTAGTTATAACGAAATAATAAACGAAATTGTTGGTTCCATAGACGTAAAATTTATATGGGTTTCACACCGTAGCACAAGACTGACAAAAATGGGCATCTTTGGAGGATCTATAAGAATTTTGAACATGACACTTATATTTAAATTACTAACATATTCTAAGCTGAAATTTATTTAATGTAATATATCACCAACAACTATTGTAAAACAACAAAAAAGCCTCATTAATTATTATTATTGGGTCCTTCTGGTGGCCTTGCATCTGATTAGGTACAACGAATAGCAAAAACATGAAAATTGAATTTTCATTTAAGATCACTTTGCTGCGTCGACATTCATTTGGAAGAGGTTCTATTTGTTCATTTATTTAGCATAGATGGTTGTTTCCTATTATCTCTAGTTAAGGGTGCGAGAAGTGTATGATGACGATATTTTGGATCATTCTGTTATTAGTATATCACTTTTAGTAAAATGTCATTTAACTACTTTTATTACACACGCACACACACACACACTTGTAAGGGTGTGTGTCACCCAAAAGTAGGCTTAGATTAAAACAATAGCTTTAGAGGTACTCTTTATTGTATAACAATTTACACTTAAAAATATACTTAACATAATTTATATTAAAATACTTCAAATGTGAAAAACATCGCAACTTCAACAATTTCACATAGTGTTGTTTTCAATATCTATTGCATGCTTGGAAACCGAAGATCTGTATCTCGTAGGTTATCAGCAATCCATTTATCCGCTTCTACCGTCATCTCTTCGTCGAAGTAGTCGCGCCAACCGCCGGTATTTCCTGCAGAAAAATCACACAGTCCAGTAAATGGTAGATATAAGATAGAAATAGACCCGTATAAGTCCCGCTTCCCCCGTAGGGCAACGGGCGAACACATTCTTGTGTCCGTTTCACTGATCAGGTCTTGCACGCAAGTAGTTGGTCAGACTTCTGTGTCCTGCCCGACCGAAACAATCTATTGCTCCCGAGATTCCAACACAGAACCTCTCACGCTTAACGCAATGGTCACGTTTAACCATTTAGCTACAGAGGCGGTCACAATAGGTCAGGGTAGGTCCCTAAAATGACTGCCTATAGTTAATAATAATCAGCTAACGTTAAAATATGTCGACATGCCGCATCTTATTCAAATGTTATATGACTGGAGTGGTTCACCTCTCATCGAGTGCACCCTATGTTTTTCATTCTCGAGGAAAAAAAAATCAATACTGTCCGTACACATATATTTAAATAAAACAATTTAGCGGTTTAAAACGCGATGTATTAGTGGACTTCAATCTTTAGTCTCCCCGTGATCATGGCTGCTGCAAAGCATCCGAAACGTCGGGCCGAATTTAAAAATCATTTTCAAATAAGCTTAACTAATATATCGCGTTTTAAACCGTTAAAGTGTTTTATTTTAAAAAAAAATTATATTATGAGGCATGTCCACCAATATTTGAATGCTGTTTATCGTGATTTATCTAAAACTTTGAGCGGTTTAAAACACGAAAAATATATTTTTAAATTACGAGCGTTTTATTTAAAGTTTATTATTTTAAATTTAGTTTACTTTCGAAATTATAATACAAGTAGATAATCGCCGGAACCGCGAAAAACTGAAAAGCTTACCTTTTCTAATAAACTCTTCCTTTGGATACATGAAGCCCAGGTCTTTCATAATGTCGTTATTAACCGATTTATTGTACTTGAAGTTCTTGATGTCCAGGTGGTCGCAGAGAGTAGCTATTTCTTCATCATTGTATTTCTTGCCGAGGAAATCAGCAACGGTACGCACTACGCCGTTAAGATCCTGTACATCAAATGGTATATTATCATAACTATTGTTTGAAAATTAATTTTAACTACGGCCCTATGTTTCGGACAGGAGACTAAATTTAACTGATATATATATCGCGTTTTAATCCGTTAAAGTGTTTTATTTAAATGTGTACTACTCGCGTAAACCACAGACAATATACAGTGCAACCTCGATATAACAAATCAGAGGGGAACAAGAAAATATTCCTTATATCAAGTAATTCGTTAAACTGAGGTTTGTTATGTTGAGGTTAGATTGGTCTAAAATTCGTTATATAGAGGTTAAAGATTCCGATATCCGATTGGGATTTTTTTGTCTCGGCACTGTTTTAACCATTTTACACACATTCTCCTACGTCTTTGTACTCGCATGATTTTAATCTGTTGCTGTTTACATTCAAACCACTTTCTTCTGAAAACTTATCTTTAAATGTGTAGCCAATGTACTTGCGGGAATCCCGAGCTTTTTAGCTATGTCTAATTTTTTCATCATGGGATTTTGGTCAACATAATTAATAATGTTTCGCTTTTCTGCAACCAATAAGGAACACCTTTTACGTTTCTGAGCCATTTTACTTACATTTTACTCATTAACTTAAATCTTTAACATTAGTGACGAGCAGAGGTGTTCATATTATTTTCCATCAAACCAACAATGATTACCACAACCAAGTTGATTTATCTCAAAGGTTGTCAAGATAATACTCTTTCAACGCATGTTAAAAGAAATCTAATTAATACCTTTTTCAAGTCTTCATAAAACAAAAATATCAGGTTCGGGTGATGCCTCTTCTCCCACGCCTCCTTCAGGTGTTCGAAGAATGGTGTCCAATAATCTAAAGCGAATTATATCTTTTTTTAAGTATAGGTTTATAAGAATAGCAATGAGGAATATATGAAGACAAGCGTAAAATAGTAAAAATATTTTGGGCATTAAATTTGTTTCTGCAAACCTCTGGTGCAACTCTATAAATATAAGCCGTCACCCACGATGACATCCGCGTCATATCGCTCTTGCAAGTTAATCTTGAAAGATAGACATATACTGTGGCGGACATTTTTTAGATAGCAATAATATTGAATGTTTTTTTGGATATCTTGAAACGTTGTCGCAGGGTACGCAACGGAAACCACAAGGTTAAATAATTTCCACCCTCTTTGGCCATATTTAGTGCCATGCTCCTGTTTGTTGCAGCCCCTATACTCTTCTCCTCGATAAATGCTCTTACTAACACAAAAATATTTCATTTGAACCGGTAGTTCCTAAGGTTAGCGCGTTCTAACAAACAAGCTCTATATGTATATTAGTATAGATTACTTACGTAAATCGCTAATAAATAGCTTCCAAAACTCTTTAAACTCTCCATTGAAACCCATAGTTCTAACCGACTTGCACAAATAAAAGAAGGATACTGCTGCATCACGAGGGTCTCTAGCCACGTACACAACTTTGGAGTCCAAGAGTTTTGGTGATAATAACGATAAGGGAAGGTGTGATTTAATGAATCGAGGCGACGGCGCAGCATTCAGTATTTCATACGCTGGCTTCGAAAATAGATCGACTATCTTAACCTTTTCTTCGTCTCCTTTGTTCATCTCTTTGATTTCTTCGATTAAAGTTGGGTGGATCATCATTGTATGTCTGTAAAGGCATATTTATAAAGTTGTATTATCACTTTATTCTCACTAGCATTTACTAGTAGTAAATCTATATAATGTGTGTTAAAAATCTTGGGTGGTGTGATTACACAATACATTGCTAAAAACACGTCAGGAGCCTAGCGCATACATGCGCAGGAGTTGCATTAGATGACCGTACGGTGTCTAATTCAACTCATGCGCATACAATGGCAATGCTGGCGTCAAATCACGAGACGTGACAAAGAAACATTTTAAATCGATTTTACATAATCGAGTTTACAAGTACTACAGACTTACTCTAAAAATGGAAATCTTTCGGTTAGTTGAACTTTTTTTGCTGTCTCGTAGTCTAAATTGTTAGCGACCATCCAAACTAGTTCTTGTGTCCATGTTGTACCTAAAGTGAATCTTTGTCAATAAATAACTCAATTTGAGGTATAAAAGTAATTTTTATGCAAAAATATGTGACGCTGATACGATTCGAAGACCTCTCCTTCGAACCTGCGATTCCTCTAGACGCACTCTCTCGTTGATGAACATTGATGTTCTCAATGTATACAAATGAAACTTGTAATGTTTCACTTTTATACATGTTAAAACCTAAGTTACAGAGGACTGGGTATTTAGTGACTAAAAGATAAAAACTAAGCAAAGATAGGTGGGTAGCTTGAAAAAAATAGATTAATTTATTATTATTAAATTTCAGGAAAGTTAAATATATATAGTGTATTTGTGAGACTAATAATTTTGTTTGTTAATAATGATTAGTGGAAAAAATAAGCATAATTAATTTACCAGAACGCGCGTAAGTTACAACGTAGACATCGTCGGGTCTGACTTCCATGTTGTAAATGATCTCCGCCATGTCTTTGAAGGCTTTGGTTAAAACGTAACCTTTTGGTCCAATTTTGATGAAACCGCCACGTTCCCCTGAGTATACCAATAAACATTCTTTATTTCCCAAAAAGTATTGTTTACATTGAGTCTTAGGTTGTACTAGAAGCCAGAAAGTAGTAGTAGTTTACAGGAGATGTTCAAATATGAATAAAACCGTTTAAAATGCGAAATATATTAGTTAAGTTATTTTAAATTCTACGTTGCTACAACTATAGTCACGGTTAACTAATATTGCCAGTTTCGAATCGTTATAAGTGTTTTATTTAAGAAAATCCCTGTATTTCATTTAACAACATTTTTTTATAGTAACAGACCTGGTAATAAATATTATATTAGCATATAATATTTATTTTTACTTAAAATACTTAATTCTTTATATTTAGAATAGAAACGTAAATAAAACTACCGTGCTAATTAATGTTTGTATATCTCAAATCTTGTATGTATCCAATAATCGAATATGTTTCTGATCAATTTATAATTTTCAGAAACATGTACTTCGTATGGAAATTGGGATATAGGAATATCGCAATTCAGTCCGGGTCACGAACTAACGTCCACAGATGAAAAAGCCGTGAAGTTTAATCGCGTTTCTGGGTCTGTACATTTACGAATATTTGAAATTCTTGCTTAGATGTTATATGGCTGAGGTATTACGCCTTACATCGAGGGAACTACATGCTTCTCTTGCTAGTGTCATGCAAAAGTAAGTTCACGATACTGACCGAATATCGGATGAATCGAACTTTGTGAAATTATGACTTACTTTTAATTAAAACACTTTAACGGTTTAGAACGTGAAATATATTAGTTAAACTTTTGTGAAAATTGTTCACTGGCTCGACTTTCGGATGCTTTGTAGCAGCAGTCTTCCTGTGAGCACGTGCAAGTGTTTTATTTAAATGTGTACTACTCGCGTGAACTGCAGACACCATGACCATGACTCACCTGAAAAGTACTTCATCATCTTTTTATTCGTCTCCGGCTCGATGTCTTTTATTTCGAAAGGGTAAAGATTCGCCATCTTACGTCTTAACACGTTCTTTGGCAGTAAACAAAATTAATAATACCGCTTCTGCTGATATAATTTGAACACTGGCTATATTATCTACGTGAGTTGTCTTTATATGGATTTCACTGTTTATCAGAATTTAGTTTATCAAATTCTATGGCGTCAGAGACAAAATAAAGAAAAAAATCTAGTCTATAATATGACAAAGTTTTCTTAGGATAGACTTAGGAGGAACTCTTTATTAGTTTGTATTTTATGGTCACTACACCCCAGCCAGCATAGCATCTAACCAAGAAGGCTGTCGACCTATTTTGGCTTTGTCGAAATCCACAGACTAAAACCGAAACGCGATTAAGCCTCGCGGCTTTTTCATCTGTGGACGGTGGTTCGTCACCCGGACGGAATTTCTATATTCCTACCACTTAAATCAAATCTAAAAATTAGAAACTTGATGGAGCTGGTGGGGATCCAACCCACGACCGTCAGATGTCCAAGCCATTATTGTCCACATTTTTGTACATATAGCTCGGATGCATTAAAAAAAGTATTTGTCAACTTTTCCGATGTTTTACTCCCCCTTTTCGAAACAAAATACGCTTCGAATTGAAGGTATTTTATCTATTATCAATGTAAGATAGTCGACTATCTTATTCATTGATAAATTATTGAGATAATAATATATTTAATTATTTTTGTTATTCCCCGTGACCACGGCTGCTGCAAAGCACCCAAAACGTGAGGCCGTAATTGAAATAAATTGTAAATAAGTTAACTCGTATATTTTACTGTTAAAAGTGTTTTAATAAAATTTGTACTACCCCCGTAAAATACAGACAATACAACTACATATATAGTTTAATCTTTTTTCCCATTAAACTTGGTATTCATATTTGTGAGACACGGTAACTCTGGCACCATATCGGGTAAAATATTATCTATCTATTTAGGTATGTCAAAAACGAACCCTAAACTCTTTCGATATTTTTCTAAAACCAAATAAGATTTCATCTGTCGTAGTTGGCAAACAATGGAACAGATGGCGCTAGCGTAGCAGTTTTTACTTTGACATTAGAGACACCCTCCATCTTTAGTCTCCCCTGCAAAGCATGCAAAATAATCTCCAAATAAGTTTAACTAATATATATCGCGTTTTAAACCGTTAAAGTGTTTTATTTAAATGTGTACTACTCCCCTAAACTACAGACTTACTGTCTGTAGTTTAGGGGAGTAGTACATTACATTACATTACAGTACATTACATTACATACACAAATAAGATATTTCTCGTTTTTAATAACTTTATTCATAGTAAGGCACCTACAATATATTTTTAGTAAATTCTTGAAGTTCTTAAGCAGGAATTTTTATATTAATGTAACGTTTTTATCATAAACAAAGTGATTAATTAAAATAATATAACTAATAAGTAAGTATTGTCTGTAGTTTACGCGCTGAGTACACATTTAAATAAAACCTAAAACCGTAAGCTTTAAATCTATCGGGCCGTTATTAAATAAGTAATAAATATATTTCGCGTTTTAAACCATTTTTGCTTTATTTAAATACTAAAAGGGTTGTATCTTAGGCATTAAATCCAGACTTTTATAATAAATAAAAAATATGTATATTTTATTAATTAATTTAGAAATTAAAAAACGTTTCGTGCAATAATTTATTATTAAAATTAAATCCTAACATATACATTGCCTCGTCTGAGAAACGCCGTAGGAATAAAATAAAAATAGATGACCATTTGAATTTATAACATTTTTCACATGATGGCATTATATGAATTAAAAAATTTAAATTTTAAAAAATAACGACACGAGCAGGCCTTGGTTCAATTAGTTAGAGCAACAGGTTACGGAACGCTGAGTATGCCGGTTCAAGTCCTGCCCGAATCGTAAATTTTTTAGATTTTTAATTTGTATAGATCAAAATGTTAAAATAATTCTCAATAATTATACAACATAGTCAGAGTTATTGCATGCTTGGGAATCGCAGATCGGTATTGCGAAGATTATCTGCTATCCACTTGTCTGATTGTACCATCATTTCTTCATCGAAGTAGTCGCGCCATCCACCAGTTTTGCCTGCATAGATAAAAATAATTCAATGAAATACTGTCTGTAGTTTACGGGAGTAGTGCACATTTAAATAAAACACTTTAACGGTTTAAAACGCGCAGTACCTACATCAGTTGTTACTGCTGCAAAGCATCCAAAACTTCGGGCCGTAATTAAAATAACTTTCAAACAAGTTTAACAAATATATATCGCTTTTTAAACCGTTAAAGTGTTTTATTTAAAAGAATCCAAAACCACTCTCCTGGGAAGATTGATGTGAATCACGTGCCTAGGAGGTATATTATGTCCTTAACATACTTTTTGGTGAAAGCTGATTATCGTTATATATATTTTGACTTGTAAACTAGAAGCGGTAGGTTAAAATTGTCCATTATCCAATTGTATTATAAACCATTTTTTTATTTTTAATGTTCAACTTTTTTATTGTGATTTTAATTATTACCAATGATTACCTTTTCTAATGAATTCGTGGGTGGGCTGTACTAAGCCAATGTCTTTCAATAAATCACTGTTTACAGCTGGGTTGGCTTTGAAATTACTGAAAGTGAGGTGGTCGCACAAAGCTAGCACCTGTTCCTCTGTATATGTTTTTCCGAAGAACTCTGATACTCGTAGAACCACGCTTTTCAGATCCTGCAAATAATTAAAGGACAATAGTTAAAGAAATTCGGTATTGTAACGTTTATGTTAAGCTACATAACCAGTCAAACGGATAACGTGTTGCGCAAGCGCAAATTCCTACGTTCGACTCCCAGAAAAACACTAGATTATTTCGAACGGTAGCGCTAAGAAGTCTGACCAACTACTTCACTGTAAAACTGATCAACGAAACGGACACATAAATGTGTTTGTCCCACGGAGTAACTGGATTTTACTTACACATAACTCTACAGCCTACTGACTAGTTCCAATTTGAGTAAAATATAATTGACAATCTTGTTGCTTCAATTCATATAAATGAATGTAGTCTGTCTCTCGGCAACTTATTTTTTTTAATTAAGCACTATTAATATTTTGAATATTTAACCTTTTGTAATTCCTCATAGAACAAAAACAATAGATTTGGATGGTTGCGTTTCTCCCACGCTTCTTTTACGTGTTCAAAGAATGGTGTCCAATAAACTAAAATTAATAAATAAATGTAATTAATACACTCGGAAGATTCCATTAGATGAATAAGAAATCACTCCGGAAAACTCCTCTCAGCTTTAACTGATTAACAAGATGTAGATTTTAAGTACCTAATTAAATCAAGACCCGACAATTTGTTATTGGCCACTAGTGGAAGTATATATGTTGTATTTTATGTAGAGTTCCTATTCAGTTATTTTTACTACAGAGGAGTACAAAAAATCTGAGGTTCTCTAATAGAATGTGAAATACCTAGGTCATATAGCATCTTAACAAGATGTCGACCGATTTTATTTTTTGGAAATTCGGAACTAAATTCAGTCTTCTGTTTGTCTACATACATCTTGTATGCTTAGTTTAATTATTTTTTCTTTATATACATACGTAAGTCCCTCATAAACAGACTCCAGTAGGTCTTAAAGTCCCCTCGGAAGCCAATAGTCCTCAAGGACGAGCCCATGTGGTAGAAAGAGACGGCTGCATCTCGGGGATCTCTCGCAACATACACCACTTTAGCGTCGAGAATATTCGGTGAAAGCAAAGATAAGGGAAGATGAGATTTAATAAAACGTGGTGATGGTACGGACGCGAGTGGCTTCGCGAAAGGCTCTGAGAATAACTCGAGGAGTTTCCTTATTTTCGGATCATAGTTCTTCTCTGTTAGAATTTCTTCTTTCATTGATGGGTACAACATCATGGCGTGTCTGCAAAGGTACAATAAATGTTAATCAAATACAAAAATGGTAAACGCGAAAACTTCGTAATCAGTTCTTCATAACTCTATTTTATCATATTTAAGACACAACACGAAGTGTACGTAAGCTACCGTGACCTGCTCAGCAACAACATGACACGCTGTGCCAGTGCTGAATGCCATTTCAAGTCCCAACCGGTCGTTTTTTATTTTTTATCGATTTTTAATTTTGATAATGCCTTGATTAAATAATCATATGCAGTAATATGTAAAAATATAAAAGTTTTAGGAAAGGAAATATACTCAAAATATTAATATTATAATTATTAATTTATATTTTTAAATATATAAAACTGAGTATATTATATACGCCAATATATTACATATAACTTAAAAATTATAACAGTTTAAATAAAACACTTTAACGGTTTAAAACGTGATATATTAATTAAACTTATTTGACAATGATTTTTAACTTTGGCCCGACGTTTCGGATGCTTTGCAGCAGCTGTGGTTACGGGGACTCTGATATATTCCGTTTTAAACCGTTAAAGTGTTTTACTTAAATGTGTACTACTCGCGTGAACTATAGACAGTATTTAATTATAATAAATAATAAATATAAAAGACAAAAGATTATGGTAGACACACACTATGTTACCATATATTATACTTACTCCAGGAATGGAAATCTTTCTGGCAGTATTATAGATTTGGATGTTTTGTAGTCCAAGTCGTTAGCCACCATCCAAACCAACTCCTGAGTCCATGTTGTTCCTGTAGAAGCTTTAACTTTTAAGAAGAGGACAAGCAGATAATGACGAACCCTTAACTATGAATAATTATATCTTCCTAGTGGTCGCATCGCATCTAACCAAGTATGCAACTTCAGCTTTATATCTATACTAATATTTGAAGCTGAAGAGTTTGTTTCTTTGTTTGAACACGCTTATCGCAGGAACGACGGCTTCGAATTGAAAAATTGTGTCGATTAGAGCATTTATCGAGGCAGGCTATAAGGCTATAAAACATCGTCGTGTGACTGTTAGGAGCGAAGTTACAGCGTGAAATGTGAGAAAATTTGGGAAAATTATTCATTCATGTGTTTCTGAGGCGTACTGTTATATATAGGCTATGTATATAATAATGCTGACCCTTCTGTAAACAATGCCAAGTCAGTACCTGTGACAGCTCATAGGTTTTGTCTTTAGAAATTAGTTCAGTTCAATCTTATCATCCGCGCGTGACACTTGCCATCCTAATTTTACTCTAATTGACTAATAAAGTCTTTAATTAAAATAATTTCGATTTTTAAAAAGGCCTTCGGCTTAATCCTTATAACAATTTGGTGGCAGCGGTGGGATACCGATGGTGAAGGTATCCTTGGTACGTCTCCGTCCTAGTTCGTTAACAAAGTGGAAAAGTGACCTTTACGTGAGTGTCATAAAAACGCAAAGTTGAAAAACGGGTACACGATACCCGAAAAATATTTTCGAAAGAGTGATTCCTCTTTAAATGATCGAAAAAAAGCGACGTCCGCGACGCTATATGTTTTTTTTAAGATTATCCCGCAAGAACGACGGAAAGGGACGCGACCGACGTCGTATAAAATAACTATTCCATTCGGACGATGTCATGCTCGCGACTTCGTCCGAAACCAGCTAGTATTCGTATAGATTTCACCAACGAGGCCGTCAAAGTTAATAGCCAGTCACATTGGCAAACTCAACCACTAACCTGATCGTGCATAAGTGACCACCCAGACGTCACTTGGTCTAATTTCCATGTCGTAGATGTCCTCCGCCATTTCCTTGTATCTCTCAGTCACAATATAACCTTTGGGACCCATGCGAACGAAGCCTCCGCGTTCACCTAAGGCCATTTGTTTTATACTTATATCAGGAAATATATACAATTTGTCTGTACATTTAATAAAATCACACACAATTATGCAAACGAAGTACTAATTAAGTTAAACCCATATAGTTAAATATTGAAATAATACACTTTTAACAGTTCAAACCCCGAAATATATTATTAACAATTTATTTTAACTACGGTCCGACTTACAGCTTCCGCGATCACGGGGAGACAAGTAAAAAAGTAAACAGTAGATATATATTTCGCGTTTTAAACTGTTAAAGTGTTTTATTTTAATATATACATAACATGAATCATTTAAGGCTTTGGCCATTTTAAAGTCTCGGGTTTTTATTAGACCGACTTGTTTAAAAGCATCGATATTTATCAACTGTGGACATTATGGATTTACTGATTTCACGTTACAAACTGTTAAAAAGTGTTTTATTTATTGTGCACCCCACGTAATACATACGTACATTTATCGTATCTTTATCTGAGATAACAAAATTCAATGCCGATAATTTTTTATTAAAAAATAATAAATTCTTTGAGAAACATTTTGGTTTAATACAGCTTGTGTAAGGTAAATCTCATTGTTACTCGTATTTTTCTCGCATAACGCTAATTACCGTTGATGTAGTTAAAACCGTTATTATTTTTATGATGCAAGTAGTTTAATTCTTAGAATGCAAAATACACAATATTTGTAGCACACTTATAATATATGACGGTAAGATAGTAAAATAATGTAACAAAGAAGAAATAGAACTCATAAATAATAATTGTTGTACAGAAGTACCAGTAAAATCGTTTGAAAGGAACACATAAATCTGACCATGGGGTGGGAGGATCAGGGGGGGGCATTTTTTTCGCGCCACTAATAAGCCTCTCACCTGTAAAATGTTTTTTCAACATTTCCTTAGTTTCCGCATCCAATTCGTTCACCACCAACGCATTTGATTTTGCCGCCATTTTTCGTATCTTCACTCCACGCTATCTTCAGTTAGATTTCAGTTCTGAAATGGGGAGTGATATCTCTCTTTATTATTTAAGTACGAACATTTTGCGTACATAAAAATTATCAGTTTCGTCAAGCGAGACTAATACAGTTTTTTTTTATTTAGATTGTCACCAAAATTTTGTTGTTTTTTGTGTACAATTTGATTTGATTTATTTACAATTTTCCTGTTGTTAAATTCATAATTACGTAAACTGGTCGGTCTTAAAGGACTTAGCGTACATTCAAAGGTCATAAATGTTAATCGCGTTTCGGTTTATGACTATATATTAAAAAAATATATATGTACATTTAAAAAAATTACAACACGGGCAGGACTTGAACTGGCGATTATAAACAGCGTCCCATGGCACTTCAACTATCGTCCTTTTTTCAACCTATCTATTACACCTCTCGCGCTTTTCAATCTAAATTTATACCAATATTATACTGAACATTATAGAAGGAAGTTATGACAGGATTGAGTATATAAAGAGGAAATCCAGATTAAGTCAATATATTTAAATGGATCGGTTGCACGTAGATCTTTGATCACTATCGTTTTTTGTCCTATCGTTACTTGGGTGATGGACGTAAAAAGATACGCTAATATAATTTGCGATGTCGTCATTCTTTACGTAACTATTGTGTCGTAATTCAATGTATAATAAATCTTATGAAATAACATAGATATAATATAATAGCTTTTAACGTTATTAGTAACAATTATGAGTTTTGACATAGACATAGAAGTGGAATAAAACTTGTTTTAACGGTTTGTTCCCAAGTAGATAGTAGTGCCCTGTGATTTTTACCGTAATCACAGGGCACTACTATCTACACTTGCACTTTTAAGTTGTTATAAAGTCTAATAAAGTATATATATATATATTGCTTTTAAACCCATTACAATTATTTTAGTATTTTTAGCGACAGCGGTGCTTGTTTATTTGTTACGAGTATATGGCTAGGTCATTTTCATCCAGCATCTGGGCTTGTTTGTCCATCTCCATTAAGATTAGGATATAGACATAACAAATTTCACCACAGAGTTCAAAAATCGTTGCTATTAATCGTTATATTGATAATTCTGGCAACATCTTTCGTCGCCTCAATGTCCGGAAAATAAGATTACTAACCCAGGGGTTGTAGGTTCCCACTGGGCAAAGATGTTTCAATTTTTTTTAAAACAGAACAGACCAGACAAGCACAGCGTTCACTTCATGGTATGTGAAATACCCCAGCCATATCACATCAAAAAAATGCGCTCGCGACCTATTTTCGTTAGTGATATTAAGAAATCCACAGATTGATACCGAAATGCAGTCTACAGATGAACAAACTTGACGGTTTTTTCATCTGTGGACGGAGTTTTGTGACCATTGAACGACATAGGCTAATGGCGAGATGTAGTGCAGATTTTATACTGACGTAGGTGATCCGGCAAACGTTGTTTTGTTGTTTGTAAGATTACCAATTTTATGTTGATACAACTCAACAAATAATTGGTAAATTTCGAACAAATTTGATTACCATAAAAACATTTCTCGCGATTTAATTTTAAACTATAGACATATACTGTTGCGGATTTTTAAATATAATTTAAAGAGGAATCATTTTTTTTTTTTATAAGTACTTAAGATTCCGTGAAACATTTTAGCAGGGCACGCAACGGAAAAGATGAAAACAAGAAATTCAAAGATGAATTATGGTCCACGTTTTACCACACATTCCACTGTTTTTTTTATTCTATTGATCGCAGCATAGTGATATTGTAGAAAGGGCTAAAGCCTTCCTCGATAAATGGTCAATTCGAACCAGTCATTCAAAAGATGAGCACGTTTAAACAAACAATCTCTTCAACTTTGGAATATAAGTATATATTTAACTTTTAATTAAACAACAACAATATGTAATATATTTTGAATCTCATTTTTATTATCACCGTGGGTAAAATAATATTCTATGTAATTATTAAGAACAAAAAAATTAATACTTGTTGCTTAATATCTCTATAATTGGCGTGTCTTTTTGGTGTATTTTCATCTGCACGCCGATTCTACTAATTTAATGACGTTTCGATCAAGTTGTTGTTACGCCGCGATTAGGTTTCGATTCAGCGCCGATGGTATCCTTTTAATTTGACAACTGCCCATCCAATAAGGTACGCCAGCGAAATGTCAATACACGCTGGCGTCACGTAAACTTGACGCGGGGAAGCGCGGGAACCTTCGAATGAACCGGGTGTATTATTTGATATTGAATTTTAAAATATTTTTTAAATTGATTTTCAATTGAGTTTGGCTTTGTATATATAATTTGTTTTCTCATTATAAACTTGTAAATTAGTGTAGATAGTTATTTTCTATTGGTAAGTCTATTTAATTGTATATTAGATGTAGTTTTTTTTTTTCTCTCTTTGGCGGGTCAGTCGATGGACGACCCTCCCGCACCAACTACTTCAGAACCTAGTTCTCAACTGGGTCCTGAAGTAGCTAGTTATGTTACAGTTCCAACTATCAATACTAATTGTAATAATGTAGTATTAGATAAGTGGATGGATGCCACTCCTAAGAAACGCAGACGAAGGAAACATGACAGTGATTCTTTAGAATCAAATAATAATTCCAATTCTGATGTTACTTTTAAAGAAACCACTACTAATAACAATAGTAATATGATTGAACAATCTTCTTTACCAGTTGTACGTTCTGAGTACTTACCAAGTGATTCCCGCCCTTATATTGTCCATGTTCAGAGATTGGAATCATCTCCTAAAGATGGTTCCACTTTGCATCCCATTACATTTGGTAGATTTTTAAAAAACTATAATATTAAAAACATAGTATCAGGCAGTGTAAAAAAAATAGGCAGAAATCGTTGTGTTGTAGCATTTTCAACTCCACAAGATGCTAATGATTTCATTAAAAATGAAAATTTAAGTTTACATAAGTTAAGTGCCAAAATACCAACATTTAATGTTAGTCGTATAGGCATTGTGAAAGGAATACCATCCGAGTGGTCCCAAGAAGAAATTATAGAAAATATTTCAACACCAGTAGGCTGTGGAAAAATTATAAAAGTTAGGCGTATAAATTATAAGGTCGTTATTGATGGTTCTGTGTCTTGGAGACCTACACAGTCTGTAGTTTTAACTTTTGATGGGCAGGTTCTTCCTCAACGAATTTATGTTTGTTATAATTCTTTACCGGTAAATCTCTATATTTTTCCTACAGTACAATGTTTTCAATGTTGTAGATATGGTCACACTAAAACAATTTGTCGTTCTAAACCCAGATGCTACAAATGTGGTCAGGATCACTCAGGTGATTCTTGTTCTGTTGAGGAGGATTGTGCTTCATGCTTAATGTGTTCAGGATTTCACTATGCTACTAATAAGAACTGTCCAGAGTATAATCGTCAAAAAAATATTAAATCTAGTATGGCTCAAAATAATATTTCATACAACGAAGCAAGCAAACTTCACCCTCAAGTAGGTAAACTGTATGGAGATGTATTAAAGTCTCTCCCTGATTATCCCAGTTTATTAAATCAACCCAGTTTAATAAATCAATCCAGTTTAATAAATCAACCCAACTTTATAAATAGACCCAATTCAAACGTTTCTTACAAAAAAACATATTTTTTAAAACCCAAATCGCCTCCCAAAACAAATAAGGGATTTGATAAAATTGCTCATAATTCTTTAATTAGGGAAGGTCAGATTCCTGCCCCCGAAAATGGGTGTGGTTATCAAGAATCTTCTAATACCACTGATGATTCCAATATCATGGAAATAATAACTTCTCTTATTAAGACTTTATCAAAAACAAATACATTGAAACCGTCCAACGTTGCCACTCTACATAAGTTAATAGATACTATTAACATCAATAATGGATTCAATAATAGTACAATGGAATTGCAGAAGCTTAATTCCTAAAAAGACAGATTTAATTTATATTATCAACAAATATAATCCTATAATAGTGTCTCTTAATGAGACTTGGCTGAAACCCAATATTCATTTTCGTATTGCAGGCTATGTTTGTGTTCGAGATGACAGATTTGATGGGTATGGTGGTGCTGCCATACTCGTTAAAGAAACAATCCCGTTCACACGTTTAGTTTTGCCATCCCACAACAATAAATTCATAAACAGTGTTGGAATTTGTTTAAATAAAAGTATCTCCATTATTTCCACTTATATATCTCATAATTCACAATCTACTTATAATTATTTACAAACTTTAATAGGTTCAGTTTCTACCCGTTTATTGTTGCTCGGTGATTTTAATTCTCAACACCAATATTGGGGAAGTAGCATTACCAATAGAAGTGGGGAACAGCTTTTAGGTTTAATAGATATGTTCAATTTATGCATTCTTAACACGGGTCACCCTACACGCCGTACTAAAGCAAATGAAAATATAAGTGCGATAGATCTTTCTATTTGCTCGCCAGAATTGGCTTCATCTATATTATGGCGTCCTCTGGAAACTTCATTTGGAAGTGACCATTATCCAATAATAATGACAGTTCCGATTAAAAATAGTTACAATAAGGTTAAAAAAACACGATTAAAATATATAATAAAAAATGCTGATTGGGGCAAATTTAAAGAGAATGTTGAAAGCCGGATTAAAGACCTGCCAGTAATTTATGCAGGTAATGAGAATTCTTGTTCTGAACATCTAGCTAACATATTTATTGAAGCGGCAGATGATACTTTTCCGCATAAATCCACTAATAGTTCAAAACTTAAATTTCCAGCATGGTGGGATAAAGAATGCAGTAACGCTGTCAAAGAAAGGAAGCGTATGGAAAGAATTTACGCGCATGATATGTCCGACATAAATTTTGAAAATCTCTCTCAAACCATTAATCTTACCCGGTCACTTCTTAAAACAAAAAAACAAGAAGGGTGGAAATCTTTTTGTTTATCTTTATCCCCTGATACTTCTCCTGGTGAAGTGTGGAAAAATATTAGACGTTTTCGATCAGCTTTCAAAGAACAATCATCCGACATTTCTAAGGAATTAGCTCATAAATTTATAGATAATCTGGCACCTCTTACGGTCCCGGAGTATATTGATAGGATACCCTCAGTTATCTCCCCTACAGATCATAATTATAGTTCTTTAGTAGGATGTCCATTTATTTTAGAAGAACTCAAAGGAGTTCTTTCGTGTGTTAAAGATTCTTCGCCGGGAATGGACGGGATTCCATATTCCTTTTTATCTCACCTATCAGAACCATGTTTAAAATATTATTTAGACTTAATAAATTCAATATTGATGTCTGGGAACATTCCTCGGTCTTGGAAATCGCAAGAAATAATTCCTATCTTAAAGCCAAATAAATCCTCAAGTGAGGTAGCATCCTATAGGCCAATTGCTTTATCATCTGTTCTTTGCAAAATTTTAGAGCATTTAATTAAAAATAGGCTAGAGTGGTATTTGGAACATAACCGACTTCTATCGAATAGTCAATTTGGGTTTCGAAAGGCAAAGAGCGCCATTGACAACATCTCCATACTAACTTCAGACATCAATATCGCTTTTTCATGTAATCAACATGTTGTTGCTGCGTTTGTTGATATTCGTTCAGCATACGACAATGTTGTTATCTCGATACTACAAAAAAAACTTTTGAAACTTGGTATTCCTAATGTTTTAATTAATTTTATTATATCATTACTAGAACAAAGATATATATTTTTAAACATTGATGAATCTGTCCAACTAAAACGTACAATAAGTAAAGGTCTCCCTCAAGGATCAGTCTTAAGTCCTCTGTTGTATAATATTTACACACATGATTTGGCTGATTCACTCGATTCCACTATTAACATCCTTCAGTACGCGGATGATCTAGTTATATACACAATAGATGCTAACTTAAACTGTGCTTGTAATTTTTTAAATCAAGGTCTTACTGACCTTAAATGCTGGCTCGATAAAAATGGATTAGATGTTTCTGTCCATAAAAGTGTCGCCGTTGTCTTTACAAGATCGCGAATGATTCCTAGGGTTAATATTTGTTTTAATGAGAAGCAGATACCACTTCAAAATCATACAAAATTTTTAGGTATAATCTTGGATAGTAAAATGACTGGTACTTTTCACGTTGAGTACATATGTACAAAATGTGAAGGTATACTTAATTTATTAAGATGTCTTTCGGGAGTTTGGTGGGGTGCTCATCCTTATTGTATGAAATTGGTCTACAATGCTTTGATTCGAAGTATTCTGGACTATGGTATGTTTTTATTAGAAAGCGGTAACGTTACAGCACTAAAAAAATTAGATCAAATCCAAGCTAAGGCTCTGAGAATTATGTTAGGTGCTATGAAATCCAGTCCTATTAATGCTCTTCAGGTTGAAGGTGGGGATCCTCCGCTCAAGATCCGAAGGCAATACTTATCTGATAGATTTTTATTCCGTATATTACAATACAGCAACCATCCATTAATAAACAAGCTAAAAACTTTGAACGATCGGATAAGTACGTCAACTTTCTGGAAAAATAGATCAATGCCTTGTTTAATTATAAGTTACCGTAAATTCATTTCAATGTCTACCCATATTTTTCAGTCTCCAGTATTATCGCTGTATACATATAATTTCCAGTGCCTTTTGATCAAACCGCATATAAACTACAATATAGGAATCAATAAGAACGAAGTAGAATCAAATATTAACTTTAGGTTTAATATCGATAAGAAATGGCGTGATTGGCATCACATTTATACCGATGCCTCTAAAGCCGACTCTTCCTCTCTTTGCTGTGTTGGAGTTGGAATATATCACGTTCAATATAAGATTACACAAAAAATAAAGTTACCACCTGAGTCTTCTGTATTTACTGGAGAATGCTTTGGACTCCTGAAAGCATTAGAATATATTTTATTAATGAAACTCCCTAGATCGGTTATTTTTACTGACTCAATGAGTTCTCTGCAATCTTTAGACAAATATCCTTTTTATAATAAACCATATTTTCCTGTTATATTTGAAATAAGAAATAAATTAGCTGAATGTAAGAATTTCGGTTACTTGGTGACCTTTGCTTGGATCCCAAGTCATTCTGGAATCCAAGGAAATGATAGGGCTGATTCCTTGGCAAAGGATGCGGTGCATTGTGGGGATATATATCCATACATTAGCTATAGCCATGACCTCCTTTCATTGCCGAAAAGATTTCTCTTTGAAGCATGGAATAAGGGTTGGGCAGAGACTGGACAGTATAAGGGAAGGAACTATTATAACATTCAACCGACAATACCAACAAAACCTTGGTTTTTTGGTGTTGATGCAAGTAAAATGATAATTTCCACTATAAGTCGCATGAGAATTGGACATATATGTATTCCTAGTCATTTAGCCAAAATTGGTGTTTTAAGTAATGCTACTTGTGAGTGTGGTGAGGAAGAGGGAAATATAGATCATATATTTTTCTCTTGCCGCCTGTATGACCATTCCTCCTTTTATTCCTCTTTAATTTCATCGAATATTCCTCTTCCTACTCGTATGTCCTATCTATGTATGTATCCTAAAAAACATTTTAAGATCATTTCTCATTTTATATTTATTAATAACGTAAAACTGTAGTGTTTATATATTTTTATTTTATCTACATTAATATATTAATTTTGCCTAACTCTCCTGATCACTATATATAAGCCGTCATAATATCCTTTTTTTCCGTGTAAAGTTTCCCTACCTTTAACCACAGCCTTTAACTTGACACTGGCAAATAGTTAGTTCTTCTTGCCACAAATGAAAAAAAAAAAAAAAAAAAAAAAAAAAAACTTGACGCGAACGTGTTTGACGTTAGACGAGAATACAAAGACAACAAAACGTCACTGCAACTGCGCTGCTGCTATCTTATAATATTACGAAAATCGGGCTGCAGTTCTGTTCTGTCATCATCACTACATAGTATAAAAGTCGCCTTATCTGTCCCTATGTGCGCTTAAAACGGTAAAACTATGCAACAGATTTTGATGGTTTTTACAACGTTGACAGTTTTTTTATAGTGTATATTATACTATCAGCATTGCACCCGAGTGAAGCCGGGGCGGGTGGCTTATTAAATATTTACTTAAATTTTCAAATATACGAAGATCATTATAAAAATAATTTGTTAGATTGTGAAGTCTCACTGTATTCACTTACGTGTGCAAATATAATATTTTATGCAACAAAATTTGTTCAATATCTTGAGGCCGTCCTCCCTACAGATGGCGCTATTGTAGCAGACATTTGGGTGACCTAACATCTTCAGCCCCACGTGACCACAAATGCTGCAAAGAATCCGAAAGTAATTTTAAATAAGTTAACTAAGTTTGCGGTTTAAACAGTTAAAGGAGTCTTATTTAAAAGACATACCTTTTGCGATTATAAGGTTTATTGTTGTTTAAAATAAGCTTTTTTAAACAAAATTTAGAGACATTTAATTAATCATGCTTGGAAATTGAAGGTCTGTGTCCTTAAGATTATCAGCTATCCATTTGTCTGCCTGTGCTACCATCTCTTCATCGAAGTAGTCTCGCCAACCGCCAGTTTTGCCTGAAATGTATACTTGTTTTCAACATTTTTAAAGGTGTGAAACGAAATGATTCTGTTTCTCATCTTTTATAATTCACGGGAATAAATAATCAAGGGATAATTGATTACCTATTCAGATATTACTAAAAAAACTAGGCGCTAAACCATAGGGATGCTAAATTAAATATCGAATAAAAAGTGGTTATCTAAAACAATAAAGATGTAAAAAAGGTGGACGACGACTATGACAATAAAATATAAAGTATCTGATGTTTAGAGCTTAGATAGATAGTTTAGAGGGATCCAAAGATTATCATGAGAATTTGATACATTTATAATGTAACTAGCTGACCCGTTAAACGTAATTCTGCCATTATTTCTAGAATATTTGGTAGATCAAGAGTGTCGTGCAAGATTGTAGTTTATAAGAACAAATGGCCGAAAATGGGTAACAAATATCCTATATTTATATAAAAAAAACTGTTAGGTCTGCTAACGAATGTATATACACAATTTCATTCAAATTAATTCAAAGGTTTTGGAGGTCATACAAACAATTTACAAAAGCATTATAATTTATAAATAATACCTTTCCGAACGAACTCTTGATCAGCATACATAAATCCCAACTCCTTCATAAGATCGTAGTTAACTGATGAGTTCTTCTTGAAGTTGTCAAAGCTCAAATGGTCGCAGAGTTTCAATATCTGCTCATCGCTGTATTTCTTGCCGAAGAAGTCACAAACACGGCGAACGCTTGATGGAAGATCCTGAATAATGAAGTCATTTTAATTATCGTCTTTAGTTCTTTTACATTCTCTTCTCTTTGCTTTTAATACTGATATCAAAAAGCTGAATAGTCTGTTTGTTTGTTTAATATATCAGAAAATCTCTTGTGTTATGTGGGCCCCGTGGGTTAAAGGATGTCGAGAAAGGCTATATAGGTTATAAGCATCGCGCCGATGAAACAGCGAGACATATAGAGAATTCTGTTCAAGATACCCAAAAAATATATATGCGAAATGATGATTCCTTTAAATAAAACACTTTAACGGTTTAAAACGCGATATATTAGTTAAACTTATTTGGAAATGATTTTTAACTTCGGCCGTTCGGTCAAGGGGAGACCACGGCTGCTGCAAAGCATCCGAAACGTCGGGCCGAAGTAAAAAATCATTTTCAAATAAGTTTAGCTAATAATCGCGTTTTAAACCGTTAAAGTGTTTTATTTAAATGTCTATATTTTAAGATTAACTTGCAAGAATGATGGGACGCGGAGGACTATATTATATAAATCCGAGGAGGTTATTTGCAACAATAAATAATATAGGTGCCGAAAATAACTATTCCACAGAGAGGAAGTCGTTCGCACACCTAGTATTAATATATTTTTAAATCGTATGCCTGACTTCTTTATAATTGGGATGTAAGTGAGAACTAGCTTAACTTAATTACTTAATTCACACACTCTTTTGTAACACTATCACCCACACTTGTATGTGTTTTAGTAACAATAATATGCTAAACATTTCTAATCCCAGACATTTTATTATACCCACCACGCGTTTGATGCAATAAAGTTCAGTGCCAAACCTTTCTCATGTCCTCATAAAATAAGAAAAGCAGGTTAGGGTGGTCCCTCTTCTCCCAAGATTCTTTAACGTTGTCGAAGTACGGCGTCCAGGGTTCTAGGAAGATTTTTATTATGTTAAGGACTATAGTACCTAATAATCTGGCTTAAAATAAAGAAGAAGGATCGAAGTTTTTATGCAAAGCTTTTAATTAGTCCAAAAATTTACGTCGTTCATTCTGTAAATTAATGTAAATGCGTTTTTGCAGTGACTGTACCACTCAATATCAAGAAATGGTTTAAGAAAATGGTAAGTGGATCTCAAACCACATCGTCACGACAACAAACAACTCTTTTATAACTGGCCATTTCGCTAAACGCGTTACCTAGTACTGCGGCCACGAGAGAATCCTGGGAACGAATAAATCGGTTTCGCCTTCAGATACAGAAGTCTGGAAGTAAGTAAAACGGACTCAGAAACGTGTTTACCGCAGGTCCCATAGGAGAGGGGGAGGGGGGAGGCTCTTTATTTTAAAAAAGAACTTACGGATATTATTTAGGACTCCAATCCAGAACGTTTTGAAGTCTTCTTTATAGTTCAATAGTTTCATAGACTTCGTTAAGTGGTAGAAAGAAACAATGGCGTCCCGCGGGTCCCTGGCTACGTAGACCATTTTCGCATCTAGTACATTTGGTGGTAACAGCGACAGTGGTAGGTGCGTCTTTATGAAGCGCGGTGGTGGCGTTGCTTCCAGTAACTCTAAGGCGGACCTCGTCACCATTTCTATTTGTTTCACCTTTTTCGGATCACCTTTGTTCTCTTCATATAATTTCTTTCTCATTTCTTCATCCAAAGATATTGAAAATCTGATAGGAAAGTAACAGTAACGGATATTTTTTTTTGTGTCGTGAGACTGTTCAGTGGTCGAAGTACTAGTATTTGTATTTTTAATAAAAAATTCAAGTACCGGACTTTCGGTTATTGTTATTATTTTACAGGTAACAGTCGTTTAAAACCCGCCAATCACGTATTATAATTATATAGTGTGGAATTATATTGTTTTTATGTAAAACTATGTTTTGTATACGATGTCGCAATGGTTATAGCGTTTATCGAGGTTCTACTTTCGGAACCTGGGATTTATAAGCTTAACACAAAACATTAGTCAGGTCACAGAGTACTCTCTCTTCTCCCCACATCAACTTATTACACATAAAAATAAAAGTGGAAAATGTAAAATCTTACTCTAAAAACGGATATCTGTCGGTGAGTGGTATTCTGCTTGCAGTTTCGTAGTCCAAATCATTTGCAACCAACCACACCAGCTCTTGGGTCCAGGTGGTACCTGAAGTTTTCATGTTTAAGTTTAAGTGGAAACTAATCATCGACTACTAACGAAACATGCTTAAGAAGTATGTATATAATCTTTACTTATTACATTGTGTAATTAAGGGCTTTATATTTTCTATCATTTAAAAAAATTTAAAAAATCAAAGTTAATTGGTTTTCGAGCTACATAAGCTTTTTCAACCAACTTCAAAGAAAAGTAGTTTCTGAATTCGATTTGTATTTATGCCTCTATAAATATAATATAGTTAACTATATTACACAACTTCGTTTACACTATATTGCACAACTTCGTTGCTTACGAGTATGAACCGATTTTGATTATTCTTTTTTCATTGGAAAGTAGATGTTCCAAGTTTGTGCTAATCCAAACTATATCAGGATTTGATGAGCACAGCACTTAAAAAAATATATGAACAACTAGCGTTTTTTCATTCAGTACTTTAAACAATACCGAATGTATTGTATGTACCGAATTTAAAATGATATTCTAAAAATGGTGTTTTGTCTGCAGTGACCTTGTGCAATACATGTTTAATATCTTTGCGTTTTTTGATTAAACTTTATCTTACTTTCCATCATAACTAATTATATTGACGGGCTGTATCAGATACGTTATCTATTTACCTGATCTAGGAAAACTAAAGACGAAAACATCGCTCGGCTTAACTTCCATGTTGTACACATCTGCCGCTATGGTCTTAAAACCTTCAGGGAACATGTAGCCTTTCGGTCCTATACGAACTAGTCCTGTAAATCAACATTCAATCTTTATTTAAATGATAGATAGATGCAGTTGTTGAATCGAGACTGCTAGAGTGGCCAAATAACAAAAACATGATTTCCAATAAGGAGGAAAATATAAATGCGCAATTATTAGGCGAAAATTTAGTATTATTTGTGTAAGAATTATGCTAACAATTTTCGGTCACTGTGGTGTTATAGATTAACATTTTAAGACTATGAAAAAATAACTCAAGTCAGAAAATTGCAGTTAGGCTACTTTGCCTCGACTTCAATTTTTCTCGAAGATTCGAATTAGTTCAAATTCTTTATCGCATTTGAAAAGTAAAAAAACATAGCATTTGAATATAAAAACTAGTTATTGTTGACTAAGTTAAAAGTTAACAGATGTTAATTAGAAAGAAGTAAAATATTAAACATTTTACGTAGCCTGAAGGGCTTGTTAGTTGCCGGGTCGCGAAATGCACAGCCTTCTAGTACTTTAAAGTCCTATTTATTTGTCATTAAAATATTATGGTAATAAGGAAATAAATACTAAGAAAAGTAACAAATAAATACAAACAAATGATTTAATAATACTTTTACGATATTCTTCAAATTGTATTTTTTATGTCGTTTAACAACAATTTTTTGTTTTTTAACAAACAACACCATCAAGAGATAAGTAAGTTGTTCAAGTCAATCACGTTGTTTAAGCTTACGTCAGCATATTCGAACTCTGTATGTTATCTTAAGGTCCACTTTGTCTTACCTAGGACATGTGAACCGATGTTCTTTTGACCCAGAAGAACATCGGTGCACATATGCTTACTTAACTATAAGAATAGGAATTTTGAACAATTATTTATTTATTTAACTAAATCTAATTGCCGCTAGATCTAGCGAACATCGATAAGTCAAACGGACAGACAAAATGTATTCTGTATTAGAGATAAAAAGATAGAAGAAGATCTATATGTTGAGAGGTGAAAGTCCAATTACCTATGTAAACTAATATACCTATAAAGCTGAAGAGTTAGTTTGATTGTTTGTTTGTATGCGCTAATCTCAGAAACTACTGTTGGGAATTGAAAACATATGTTTTTCTTGGTTAGAACATTTATCGGGGAAGGTTTTGCAATTTTGATATTAATAATGAGTAAGAGCAAAG
Organism: Leptosia nina; assembly: GCA_963661955.1. NCBI lineage: Eukaryota > Metazoa > Arthropoda > Insecta > Lepidoptera > Pieridae > Leptosia > Leptosia nina. Next base: position 8,310,170 of record CAVLEF010000006.1, on the reverse strand, counting down.
AAAGTTTTCGATGCGAACGCTGCGAAAACGGTTCAAGATACCCAAAAAATATGTAAGAAAAAATGATACGTCCTTAAGTGATCTAAAAACATGTTCACGGCACTATATGATTGCCTTTTAAGATTAATTTGCAAGAACGACGTGACACGACCGACGTCGCGGGTAACAGCAAAAATTTATAAAGATGAAGAGGAGTTTTGCAAAAACAAATTTGGATACCCAAAATAACTATTCTACGCGGACAAAGTCGCTGACACAGCTAGTATAATGTAATTAAGATGCCCTGTCGACCGATCTTGGTTTTGCACTATGGTTTGTAACTACTCTGTGTTTCCTACACATGGCGTAGGCTGGTCCAAACATTTTGCCGTCAACATCCCGAGTCCAAATACCAAATGCTGTTTTTTACCTGGTAAAGTTTCTAACTCCTCGTCAGTTCCTGGTGGCTTCAGAATCTCTAACGTATATGGATAATTTTTGTTCGCCATATTTGAAAAATACCAATATCGAAGCAAACACAATAAATAGGTCAGCGATTATGAAGAAACTGGCTCGAAATTTTTGTGCGTATTTATTTTACGTATCTTAAGCCGTAATATTTTATATCGCACTTTTAATCGTATCTATGAAGTGTTTATTTTGGTGTCTATCTCCCGCAAATGGAAAAGTGCGTGACGGGTTCGTGTTAAATAAACAAAAGAAAGTTTTTTTGTTTGGTTGCACTATAATTGATAGTTTTATTATCATATATATTATATAAGTCTTTTATGATAGAGTTGGTGTAATAATAGGCAATGCACGGCTAATAAACGGGTCGTGGGTCCGACCCTCATTTAGTCCAACATTTTTCTAATCAATGTAGAATTTTTCTCATGTTGGACTTCGCCTGAAAATCTGTATATTAAATAGGTGGTAGAAATATCAAACTTCCGCCCGGGTCACGGCCACCACAGACGAAAAAGCCGTGAAGTTTAATCATGTTTCGTTCAGTCTGTGGATTTCCGAATATCCGAAGGCTGATTTTACCTACCATCAAGTATAAGAATTTTTAATTTAATTAATATAAGTAACTTGATGGAAGGTTAAATACCTAGAACGTATAACATACATGCGCTGTCTATCTATTTTGGCTTTGGATATTCGGAATTTACAATTGCTTACTTACTAACGCATTCTTTTCGAATTTTTTCAACTTATTGATACATGCACCTATCGCGCAATGTAATTTCAACATTAACACTTGCGTTTTAAGGTTTAACGTCTTATGTTTTGCAGCTTAAGAAATCATTGAAGATTTTTACGAAGTTATTTCGTTTGAAAACTTTATTATTTTTCACATGTTATTGCACACGATCCATGTAGGACTCGGTAGCTTAATTGGTAGAGCAACAGCACGGAAAGCTGACGATGCCGGACTTGAAGGTCCTGCCCGAGTCGAATTTTTTTTCAATTTATTTTCGATTTCAATAACATGTGAATAATATTAAAGTATTCAAAAATAGAATACATTGTTTTACAAGTTTAAGGCAATTTAATTTTTGATACAATTAAGTGTAGTTTTTGTAAAAAACAACATAGCAAAATTAATTTCACGCGTAAGTGCTTTTTGGAACTGAGTTTATTCTCAAGAGCAAAGGGAATTAATTATATGTATCATGTAGTTATATATAAGAATTTCCCGTAGTTTATACGAGCGGATCACAAATTAAACCACTGTAAGCGGACTTAAACGAAATATATTTGATGATTTTAACTATGACATTTTGATTGCTTTTCAGCTATTCTAATGGTGATTCAATGTTATAATATTATTAATTCTTTAAATATAAATATTATCGTCATAGCAAAATTACCATAGCTGAAATAATTGAATTATTTATTTAAATAAAGGAGGACGGATAAACAAGTCGTTCACTTAATGGGAGTTTACATAAGTAAGTAAAATCCCGTTTCCCCCTCGTAGGGCATGGGGCGAACGCATTTCTGAGTCAGTTTCACTGATCCGGTCTTTAACAGACAATAGTGGATCAGACTTCTATGCTCTGCCTGATCGAAACAATTGTTTGATTCCTTGGGATTCGAACCTTCTCGCGCTTAACGCTATGCTAGGCAATACGTTTAACCGTTAGGCTACAAAGGCGGTCCCTACACAGGGAGTTTACATACTCCAGCCATATATAATCTTAACTAAATGCATTGTCGATCTATTTTGGAATTACATATACAACTGAACGGTTGCCGTCTTTGGATTTCTGTCAACGCTATCAAACTTTACGTCTTTTTTATCTGTGGACATAAGTTGGTGAACCGAACAAAAATTAATATTCCAACCCCCCATTTAATAACTAGATTTCCTGACGAAGTCCAACATGTTTCAGAAAAATTGTAAAGTAATTAAAAACATAATATGGAACCAGTGAGGCCTATGTCCAGCAGTGGACACGGAACGGCTGAATCGAAAAAATTGAACCAGTGTCCCACGAGTTTTGAATGTTGCTTCCATTATACCAACGACCCGAACGTCACAGATTATTTACTAATGCTAACACTTAAATGTGACTTCTTTTCAGTGACGTATATTACATAATTTTTATCCTAATCACGAGACCTAATCATGATTATGATATCTCTTGATATAACGTCTATATCTTATAGTTAAGACTAGCTGTGTCAGCGACTTCTTCCGCGTATAATAGTTATTTTGGGTATCCAAATTTGTTTTTGCAAAACTCTTCATCTTTATAAATTTTTGCTGTTACCCGCGACGTCGGTCGTGTCACGTCGTTCTTGCAAATTAATTTTAAAAGACAAACATATAGTGTCATGAACATGTTTTTTTGATTTAAGGACGTATCATTTTTTCTTACATATTTTTTGGGTATCTTGAACCGTTTTCGCTGCGTTCGCATCGAAAACTCACAAAGATGAATAAATCCCCCCGATTATCCACATTTCCCGTCTTCCTTTGCTCTTATTAATTATTAATATTAATATTGCAAAACCTTCCCCAATAAATGTTCTAACCAAGAAAAACATATTTTTTCAACTCCCAACACTAGTTTCTGAGATTAGCGCATACAAACAAACAAACACTTAGATAGATTCCTATGCTTATCTTGTGATTATGATATCTCTTGATATTACGTATAATCAAACCTATAATCTTTAAAGATAAGAAGTAATAAAATAATACGCTAGTCTTAATTAATTTATTGCATGCTTGGGAATCGTAGGTCGGTATCGCGAAGGTTGTCTGCTATCCATTTATCCGTTACTGCTGTCATCTCCTCGTCGAAATAGTCCCTCCATCCACCAGACATACCTGCGCAATTAATTCGTTAATACAAACAAAGGACTAATTGCTCCCGGATTAAAAAAATCAATCAAAGTTACACAGACTCCAAATTAGGTAGAACGCTCAGATCCAGGATTCAAACAACGAATTGGATGAAATTGGGAACTCTCGTAAAGCAAGCATGGACTTCACTGATGGTAGGTAAAATACCACAGCCCATAGCATCTATATAGATTCGGAAATCCACAGACTGTAACCGAAACGTTATTAAACTTCACGGCTTCTATCATCTATGGACGGTGATTCGGTCGACTTCGATATTCCTATCACCCATTTAATATGATTTCCAGGCCAAGTCCGTCCAAGTATTTTAGAAAAATATAAATTGATTAGGAAGATGTGGGACCCGTTGATAATTAACTGTGCATTTCTACCATTACACCAAAGAGCACGTCAAAAACCTACACACGCAGTGTAGTTTACACGAGTAGCTGACGAAACACCTAAACAGTTAAAAACGCGAAATATACACCGTTAATAAATCGGTATCGACCTAAAGTTTAAATCAAGATGATGGAGGGTGATGATGGATGGTGATGAGGAGGAGAGCATGATATTCCGCCACTCGCAATTAATATTAACAACTAGCTGGATTAGGATTAGGATTACGTAGTATCGTGCATTTAAACTAAATGATGTCTATCTTATCATACATTACATTATTATGTGTAACTAACGTTTATGGCAGCGAATGTCAGAAGAGCTCGCAGAAAGATAGGTTTTTTCCTAGTTACTTGACATATTTTGGACAGCTTACACAATATCTTTATAAATTGTAGCCTATGTGTTATTCTGATGTATAAGCTATTGGAAAGTTTAATTGAAATCCATTTAGTATTTTTGGTGAAAGAGTAACAGACATCCATCCACACATACAAACTTTCACGTTTATAATATTATAGGATTTTTATTGACACTCTAGATGGTTAATATGGAAATCTAAATTTTAAATCTATAGAGGGGATCTGTGGAAGAATTAATTGGTCGAAACGATTTCAAATTTAGCTATCTCGATATAAGTGCATGATATATTATCTACGAGCTAGGCTTTGTATCCAAGATCAACTGGCACGAGCTAATCTACGATAAGAGATAATCTATTTACAGTGGAATTTTTATAAATCCGTTACTATAGTGATTTGAAACAGACAAACAAATATAACTATTTAAAAAACTATGTCTTTTACATGATAATAATTTTAAAAGGTCAGAAGTTGCGAGGTTTGGTTTTATTGAGATATATATTTTTTATTAAAATTCAGTGAAAAAATTGGATATCGAATATGTCTATGTAAATAACAAATGTTTGATAGAAGTGATAAGTAGAAGTAATACTAATCTGAGTTATACTATTTAATTAAACATTAAGCAAAAGTAAGGAAAGACAAATAGACAGGCATACAAATAACGTTACAAGGCATTTGAACCACATATTCTTTAACAGAAGAGCATGGGTCATGAGACAAACATGGTGCTTGCTAATAATTGGAAGGTGAAGTGTCCAAGCATATAAGAAACTTGGGATATTTGTCATATTTCGGCGTCTTTCCAAAATCAATCATTATTGCGAAATATACAAACCTTTTCTAACAAAATCCTTGTCGGTGCTCATCAGACCTAGCTCCTTCATAATATTTAAGTCAACGGAGGTGTTCTTCCTGAAGTTTTCAAATCTTAGGTGGTCGCAGAGTTTCTCCAATTGCTCATCACTGTATTTCTTGCCGAAGAAGTCACAAACCCTTCGGACGGATGAGAGGAGATCCTGAAGAGTTATGAGGGTAGATTAATAATATTTAACTGTATCGAAGTATACGCGTAGGCCTATACTACGGTTACGGTTATTATTTTGGCTGTGCCCGGGCCATCGTCTATCGGTTTTGCAAATCTCCTTCTCACCTTTATAAGTAGTTCTCGTATGTTCTAATCTTAAAAGATATGATTATTACAAAGACATACTTTCGCGGGAATTTTTTTAGATTGTTTGGAGAGGAATTATTATTTTTTATACATATTTTTGGGTATCTTAGTATTAGCAGTGTGAGTAATAGTAGTCAAAGTTTCCGCAGCGTACGCAACAAAAACCCACAAAGATAGTAATGTGTAGATAAGAATAATATTTCCCACTATTTCTTCGTTTCTAAAGTCTTCCTCGATAAAGGCTCCAACCAAAATAAAAATAATCGATTGTGCGCTGATCTCGGGAACTACTCGTTCGAATTTTTTAATTCAAACTTCCTTCCTGAGATTAGCGTATTTAAATAAACCAAACAAACTCTTAAGCCTTATAATATTAGTAAAGGTGAATATCTTCTATATAAAACGCCAAAATATGAATGGATATGTCACCTACCTTCCGCAAGTCCTCATAGAATATAAATAATAAGTTAGGATGGTGCCGCTGTTCCCAAGCCTCCTTTACATTCTCGAAAAATGGCGTCCAAGGTTCTGAAACGATAAGTGTCGTTGAAATTATTGAATTAATTAATTAATGTTAATTGTTAGATATTTAGATAATACGCTTTTATATAGAACCTCATTAACAACTTCCCACGTTCTTTAGAAACGATGACTATAAACATATATTTAAATTATTTATTACCCAACCACACCAAAAAACATACAAAGAATTTAATAATACAGACAATCCTTACTAATATTATAAATGCGAAACTCTGTTTGTTTGTCTGTTACTCTTTCACGCTAAAACTACTAAACGGATTTGAATGAAAGGGGGGGGGTTTGGTACACATATGGTCTAGACCCTGATAAAGAACATAGGCTACTTTTTATTGCGAAAAGGGGGTTGTAAGGGGTTAAAAATGGGGGTGAAAGTTGGTATGGAAATTCGTGGTTTTTGAAGATAGAACATTGAAACTTTCTTCTTTGGCTATTTGAGGTTAGGAGTGGGAGTGAGAGTGAGAGTTAGCGTAGGAGTGATGTGAGGTGAGAATGTTGCGGCAAAGTAGCGCTTACAACATAGATTGGCTGCGGTAAATACGCAACATAAATTAATAAACAGCCTAAATAATTAAAAATTCTACCCCAAGTCACTATTCCACGCGAACAAAGTCGCGGGCATAGCTAGTTATATATATATGGTTTAGGCACACATAACACTAACTTTGCTGTGGAAGGACTTCACTCAGATGTTGCTGCAACAACAAATTTGTTTCAGCGCCGATTTTCAGAGAATGATGACAACCAAATAATAAGGAGGAAACACAAGTATACATTTAAAATAAACTTCTATACAAAAAAAACATTATGCCTCATATATAGTAATACTCACGTAAATTTTTAACGATAGCATTCCAAAAGACTTTGAAGTCTTTCTGAGGTTCAACCAACTTTAAGGAGTTCGTGAAATGATAGTAAGAGACGATACAGTCCCTCGGATCTCTCGCTACGTACACCAATTTTGCATCAAGCGAATTTGGTGGTAACAATGACAATGGTAAGTGACTCTTGATGAAACGAGGTGATGGTAGCGTTGGTAGTACGTCCACGGCTGATTGAAGAGCTACGTCGACTAATTTTAACTTCTCCTCATCATTTTTGTGCTGTTCGTAGAGACTCCGTTTTCTTTCATCAGTATAGCTGTGTATGTATCTAAAATGTGGTTTTATAATTACGACCTATTTAAGAAGAAGGTAGATCAGCTTGGGGCTCTATTTACAAGAGTGTAACCTAGCCTTGTAATTGTAATAAAGGTGTGCTAACGGCTTATGTTGCCTCTGGACCCTGAGTAGGAAATATTAAACCTAATAATAAATATTTTAATAATTAATAAAGTTAACGAGACAAGGGTAAAATAAGAAAACCCGTAGCGGAAGAATTATTACTGATAAGATATAAATTAGATTGCTCTGACTGATGATTTGAATGCCTAATGCACACCCACGTCGGGCAATAGTGACGTGGGTAGTGTGGTAAATCGTACTACAACCTCCTCGGAGATAATCTCCGACCATTGAACACGCCACCAGGCCGCTACGGTGCTTTCGAGGGAGCCCTGGGAACGCTTTTGTACGACTCCAAAGCTCCCAAAGTATTGATAGCCGAAATGCACGAAGAATTTTAAATTTTACAAATTTCATTAATAAAAGAAAAATCATTTTATAATTTTTAGTAGAGCATGGAGCAGACACTTTGTTGATTTTATTGACAGGAAAATTGATAAGATTACTGTAGTCAGGCCAAAGGGATCTTAATTTTTTCAGGTACATTTTAGGTACTTTTATTTAAATACATACTCTAAGAACTGATATCTATCTGTCAGCGCTATTTTGTTTGCAGTCTTATAATCCAAATCATTCACCACCAACCAGACTAACTCTTGGGTCCACGTAGTTCCTGGAATATTGGGAAATCTCATTTTCATTAAATAAACCACTTTCAATGTCTTAAACGGAAAAGTATGTTAAATAAACCCCTTGTAACGGTTTATATTAATTAAATGATTTTGACAAAGACCTGACGTTTAACATTCTTTGCAGCAGGCGTGGTGACAGGGACTAAAGATTGCTTATTTTTTCAAAGTCTTTAATAAATCCGACGTCCTGTCACTGTCAAAATTAATATATTTCCCGTTTTAAAACGTAAAAAAACCGGGTTCTTATTTCTTGTGTTTCATTCCAGTTAACTACAACATTTCTTTCTTTTATAAAATTAGTTAAGCTAAACAATACATTTATTTAACTAAACTTTATATATTCATATTACTAAATTTTGTGTATATGTATAAAGACATAGTTCATCTGGAATGGCAGGATATAAAAATTGTTAAGCATTTAATTTAACTTAGTAACAACGATTAGGTGATAATTCTTGTTCCTTTTTAATAAAAAATATGATTATCGATGTAAAGATAAAAATAATCTATCGCTTAATACACGTCTCACCTGATCTTGGGAAACTAAAGACAAAAACGTCACTAGGCCTTACTTCCAGGTTGTAATATTTCTCTGCATAATTCCTGTAGTTCTCTGGAAAAACGAAGCCCTTGGGTCCCACGCTTACAAGCCCTAAAAATATGTATCTTTGAAACGCAGTCGTAATGAACAAAATTATAGGATTGGTCTTAGCTTTAATATTTTTTTACCATTACAACAAATTTCACAACGCTGCTGAAAAAGTTTTAAATTTTACAAGTAAAAGTTCAAATAAAACAATTTAACGGTTTAAAACGCGAAATAAGCCGTGTCCACGGCTGCTTTGCTGCAAAGCATCAGAAACATCGGGCCGTAGTTAAAATAATATTCAAACAAGTTTAATATATCGCGTTTTTAACAGTTTAAGTGTTTTATTTAAATATGTACCACTCGCGGAAACTACAGACAGTATTTAAGTAAAAGTTCGCGAATGAAACGTGAAATCTGAAATAAGCATTTTCTCTTTGACTGTACATCACTTATAAGGTACAGTCGAGAGCAAACTCTTCTAATATTGTACATATCATTATATTTCCGTGTGTAATGACTTTATATAAATTAAAATCGAATTATTCAATTTCCTTCCTTTTTCGATATCAAATCCTAGACTGATAAGCTAAGATAACCTAAACGTTATCGGAATAATATTGTCATTATTTTATGTCTATGTCTATGTCTGTAGTTTCTGACACTTTTACACCTTGAATTAAACATGTTAACCGTTTAAAACGCGAAATATTTTTTTATTGAATATGTCTTTGACAACACAGTTAAATATAAATTGAAAACCCGATATCACCAAGACTTCATTATTAGAGCGGCAACATGAAACGCTGTGGATGCTGGTTCAGTCCCAAGAGAAAAAAAAAATGTTAAAATCAAGTGCAAAATATGTGAAACACAATTGTTCAAACACAGCTAATTATGTTTTATTTAATTTGTAAAACTTTTGTATCGGAATAAAAAAAAACAAATTCAAATACTTACCGGGATACTTTTGCCCAATTTCGTCTTGCGACACATTCATTTGTTTGATCTCATAAGGGAAGCTTTTGTTCGCCATGTTGTTTTTTTATTAAATTAAAATAAATATATTTTTACGTTAGTCAGTAACTAAGTACGTCTCAAAAGTGTCATAGTACGATCTGCATTAAGGTAAATATTATTTAATACTATTCTGTTATTATCAACGTTATCTCTGATATTGCATAAAACGGTGACTGCGTACGTATTTTATCAAAACGTTACACCGACACAAAGCCATTATGACGTCACTATCTAATTAATTCCATCTGCTTTTTATTCCTAATCTGATTATAGTTTAAATTACCAAATTAGCTTCGAGGTTAATTACGGTCTCGTCGGTAGCAATGTATAATAAATAACGTGAGTTCGATTCCCATCGGGAACAATATGTTTCTAATGAAGTTAAAATTTTTAAGAAGCACGTTGGACTCGTCTGGAAATCTGAATAGGTGTAACGGGTGGTAAGAATATCGGATCGGATAAAAAAGCCGTCAAGTTTAGATGTTATGTGGCCGTGTCCATTAATTTAATTGATCAGTCAAACAAAGTGCATCTCCCCAAAACCTGTTTTCTTAATGCGTAAGTTTGTGATAGGCACTTTTTATTACTTAGCGAAGCTTTTATCACATTGGACAAACAACTTCAAATACTGTCTATAGTTTACGCGAGTAGTACACATTTAAATAAAACACTTTAACGGCTTAAAACGCGATACATTAGTCAGTCTCCCCGTGACCACGGCTGCTGCAAAGCATCCGAAAAGTAGGGCCGAAGTTAAAAATCATTTTCAAATAAGTTTAACCAATATATCGCGTTTTAAGTTGAAGTGTTTTATTTAAACATAACTTCAATTAAAATTATCCTTAGAAAATAAAATGTAACAATGTGTGGCTAAAAATCAACGGGTCGTGCAATTGTTGCGCATAGGATCGAAAATGTTTAGATAAATTTATAATGTTTCTAAAACACTACATACTTCATCTGAAATTCTGGATATTCGATTTCGAGAATACATAAGGGTTTTTCTAATTCACTTTCACATGTTAAGTAACTAAACAAACTAATTCGGTAGAAGCTATCACTATATTTACGACAAGCTGTGCCCGCGACTTTGTCCGCGTGGAATTGTTATTTTGAGCATCAATATTAATTTTTCTAATGAACCACCTTAGCTTTATAAATTAAAGCTGTTACCTCCGAAGTCGTCCACGTACTGCTACTTTGGTTTCGTAGCGTACGCAACGCAGGCCCTCAAGATGTATTCCCCGTTTTTTCATATCGTCGACTAAATATTTCTTCGCTTGTTGATCGTAGTCGTAATGCTCCAACCAACACAAAAAAAATATCAATTCTATCCCATAGTTTAAACTAACAAACAAACTCTGCAGCTTTATAATATTTCCATAGGTCACGATAACAGTAATTCAAACGGTCAATAGCGGAAATTTTTAATGGTTGATTAGATAAATCTTTAACTTATCTTTAACTTATCGTTTTCTTATCGTGATTCAGACAGACGTGTAATAAAACGAAAAAAAATGTGTTGAATTTCTTTAATAATACGTTTACAATACGAACACAGTATTTACAGAAGCGTACATAGGTTTACTAAACGGACATTATTTTATATTTTGAAAAAAAAGGACAGATTGAACCGTTTAAAACCGCATATGTGTACCATATGCGGTTTAACTTAAATTACACTTTTCTATATAATTTAAATTGAATAATAAAGCTTAAAAATGTATTTACGTTAACATAAACTAACGGATAGATTGAAGCAACCCACCCTTAGACATACATACAATCATTTTATAACTAAATATCTTTGTGAAAATTATTGCATGCTGGGAAATTTCATATCAGTGTCCTTCAAATTATCCGCGATCCACTTTTCCGCTTGCGCCGTCATCTCTTCGTCAAAGTTTTCCCGCCATCCGCCGGATTTGCCTGAAAATTATTGTACTTTTCACGTGGAACATGGGACCAACAATTGCTTATGTCCCTTCAATGGTCTTTTCAAATTATAAGCTTCTGTACCCGACCACTGACTCTTTTAAGTATAATTTGAAAGAAAGAAAAATAATGATGTTTTTTTATGATAGGGGAGGACAACAAGCTTGGGATTCACGGGATAGGAGGTAATTTTTTTTTTAAATTTATTTTGTACACCAAAACTAATATGCAATTTAAAAACAATGTTTTAAACCGTTACGACGGTTTTTTTATCTGCTACTCGAGTCAAACTCCAATATTAACTTATTTTAACTAAAATTAACTTAACAATTAACAATACCAACAACGGAAACAATATAAAAGTATTATTAAGTAATATAAATATAGTCTACACCTAGCATCAAACGACTTAAGAATTGCCTTGCTTCTGCCCGGATCTTTTACTAGTTTACTGTGCTTGTGTTCATCTAACTTTTTCAGAAGCAAGGGCAATAGATAAGTTCGTATGCGCTTTCCGTAAGCATTGTTAAAAGTGGGCAGAACATATCTAGGCAAATAATGGAGAGGTCCCTAAATTATCTGGTCTTCTTTTGACTTCTAATTCTTTGATGTGACCTATTTCTTCGCATAAATAAAATACTCCAGCCTTATAACATCAGCACGAGATGAGCTATCGACCTAATTTGGATTTGGTTGTTCAAAAAGCCACGAGTACCGAATGACCAAATTTTCGATACTCCTACCCATTTAATTTCATATAAAACTAACCTTTTCTCACAAACTCTTTATCACTCTTCATCAAACCGAGCTCCTTCATTAGATCATAGTTGACAGAAGGATTATTCTTGAAGCTTTCAAAACTAAGGTGGTCACAGAGTCGTGCAATTTGTTCATTGTTGTATTTCTTACCAAAGAAATCGCAGACGCGACGGACAGCCGATGGTAGATCCTAAATTATATCTTTATATTAATAATAGAGTAAAATCTAGAACACATTTATTAAAAATCGATAATTATTAAGAAGCTCTATTATATTACCTTTCTCATATCTTCGTAGAACAAAAATAGTAGGTTAGGATGATCTCTCATCTCCCATGACTCTTTGACGTTCTCAAAGTATGGGGTCCAGGAATCTAAAACAGAGCTCTATTAGATAGAAATTGTACTTTTACATATCATAAGTAAAATCTAGTTCATATTATCTAATATATAGCTTTAACAATTAGAGTTAGATTAAAAATCTAAACTAAATTGAAAAAATTTTCGAGCCTGCCTTTTTCAATTTATTTTAGATTTTTAAACTAACTGTAACTGTCAAAGCGCATCTTGTAGACGTTATGACAGGTGTATTTCACCTTCAATCTGGTGACCCCTAACGTCATAAAAATACGTACGCAAATCTTTAATAGCAGCCTCCCAAAAGTCCTTGAAGTCTCCTCGTAAATTAGATAAGGTCATAGAATTCATTAAATGGTAGAAGGATAGCATAGCGTCTCTCGGGTCTCTCGCTACGTGGACCATTTTGGCCTTTAAAGCACTTGGGGGTAACAAGGATAACGGTAGGTGGCTCTTAAAGAAACGCGGCGAGTCCTGTTTCTTAATCAAATCGAACACTGGATCGCTAACGAACTTCGCATCTTTAAGAAGATCTTCATCATGCTTGTTGGCTTCGTACAACTTTTCCTTTAGACCTTCGTCGAAGATCATTGAAAACCTGGAAATAAATCGTAATATTCCTTACATGCCTACATACATTTAAAAAAGAACTTTATTACTATCTCTATTTTTACACAAAATTTGTTTCGTTTTTTTTAGAATTCGCAATAAGTTTGTATAAAGCAACTCACTAATTTAGACTTAAAACCTTGTACATAAGGTATGGAACTACCAAACACTGATTACTAGGAAAAAGTATGAAACTGTGTAAACATATGAAATATCTTGAGTAAAATGAACAGATCTCATTTGATGTTTTAGTCCTAAATAATTATGTAATAAATACATACTCTAAAAACAAATATCTCTCGGTAAGTGGAGTTTTGGCAGCAGCTTCGTAGTCCAAATCGTTTAAAACCAACCATACTAATTCTTGTGTCCACGTGGTTCCTGGACAGATTTGTCAATTAAAGATCTTATCTTAACAACAACCTAACAGCATACTTGTACAAACCGAAGTCAAGATAACATAGCCTCCGCAATTGCATGGTTAGCGCATGAGGTATAATCTGAGTGAAGCGGTCGTTCTGGTAGAGAAGTATCGTTAACTATCTACTACTATTTTTTTAATAAAGCCGATTAGTAAAACAGGTACATAAATATGTCTGGCCAACACAAATATACCCATATAGGATAGGTGGCTTATCATGCAACAAAGTTTACAGCAGTTGTTTAATGTAATCGCATATAAAACCCCTATTTATTCTATTACTTAAAAATCGTGAATATTCTACCTGATCTTGGAAAACTGAAGACAAAAACATCACTAGATCTAACTTCGATGTTGTAGATGTCTGATGCGATATTCTTGAAATTCTCAGGGAAAGCATATCCCTTTGGGCCTACACGGACAATGGCTGAAAATAAGACAATGCATTTATAACAAATGACGCATGAAGTAATAACAAATCACAGGTCTTTCATAAATGAATGTATATTTTCAACGACACAAGGCGTGGTTCTCTTTGTACAGTTATTTTCATAATAATCATAAAGGTTGTGTTTATCGTAAATACGCTATAAAATAAAATCGAAACATTTAAGTATATTTTGATTTGAATTATGTCTCTTTGGTAACAAATGGGGTATAATTAACTTTGCAACTTTCTGCTTGAGCTTAGATCTTATTTCGTAGGTTTTTAATTGTTTTAAGCGGCATTTATACATCGATAAATAAAATTTCTTCTCTTTCAAATATATAAAATAATAGTATAAGTCTTGTGATACTCAAACTATAGAATTATAACAAGGTTTTAATTTTTGCCATTTTATTACAAATGATACCACCAATCTGTTGGTTGCCGTTTGTGTCATTTTTAACGTATAAACAGTACTTAAACTTCTAAATACCAAGATCGAATTTGCATTTTCCAAATTCATCATACACGTCTAAATTCCAGTGTACAACAAAACAGTAGGATCGCAATACGATTAAAATGCAATTACTACCATCAATACATCGAAACTAACAATTACACAGATGTTGGCTTACGTTGTAACTTTTCGCCCTTCGAATTTTCAGGAACCTCACGTTTCATTTCAAAAGGGTAATCGTTGGCCATCGTACACTTCTAAATCAAACAAGTAAAGAAAACAGAATGAAACTAATATATTATCTATAAATTTTCTATCTTATATAATGCATTGAAAAAAATAAATATTTTCTGTTATCTGATAATATAATGTATTTTAGAAGCGTCTATGTGTTCCATATTAAGGTACATATTAAGAACGTCTTACGCCGTCGTTTCGCATGTCATTCAATAGTGTTAGATCATTGGGTTTTAAATAACACGTTATTCTTTAAGGCGGAGAATACACCACTGTTTTATATAAAATTAAATTGTATATTTATTTTATTATTATTTAATTTAGAATTACATTAATAAGTACTTATTTTTTAAATTCTATTGTTATTGCTTTATTCCTACAAAACCTAGAAGTTACAATCAGAAGACAGAAGACGAAGCTCAATTCTTATTTTAAAATTAAAACTAACAATATATGAGAGGCTAGAGTCAGAGTAGCCTAACTGCAATTTTATGAGTTGAGTTATTTATGTTTTCGTAGTCTAAAAATGTTACGTTGTAGATTTACGAGAGCAGCGAGATCGAAAATTGTTAACATAATTTTTACATAAATAATATTACAAATTCATTTTTATTTTTCTCTTTTTTGAAAAATCATATTTTTTTGGTATTAAGCCCCTCTGCCTTCAGCAGTCTCATATATATTTAGTATATAAAAATAAATGGAAATTCAATGATTAGGATTTATCTCATCAATCTGCTCGGAAAACATTGTTGCGCAGACGACAGATATATACAGACAACATTTTCAACGAAGCCACAAGTGGGTTGCAGTCATTTGGAAATTCATTGTCATAAGTTAAAATATGTTTAATGTATAACGTGAATCTCCTGCTTTATAAATGCCAAACTGAAAAAGAAGCCTACCATATAGATCGAAGTTTGATAAGATAATTTAACATTCCAGAAAAAACCAACCGTGACTAATCCGTGATGTAGTATGAACACCTGATCGTCAGTGAGGTTGCGAGTTCGATTTCAAGTGGTGCATGAAAATCTTACGATACGCCTTTAGCTGGAGTGGTGGAGTCTTGATGTAAGAACTCTGTATCCCATAACGATCACCATCATGGCATTAATTTGAGAATTTTAAACTACTAATCTGTAGTTTACGCGGCTAGTACACATTTAAATAAAACACTTTTAACGGTTTATAAAGCGAAATGTATTAGTTAAATTATGAACACTTTATTTTAAATTATTTTATTTTTAATTTTCTAAATAAATTTTAAATAAGTTTATTGTAGTATTGACCGCTTCTGTAGCTAAAATCTAAATATTTACATAGTGTCTAGCATTGTGTTAAGCTATGAGGTCCGGGGTTCGAATCCCGGGAAAAAATAGATTGTTTCGGTCGGGCAGAGCACAGAACTAACTACTTCTGATCTGAAAAGGACAAAAAAATGTGTTCGCCCCATGCCCACAGGAGAAAATGGTTAAAACTATTTTATTTAAAATTTACTCTTGTTAATGATTGCGTTTTGTTGTAGACCTGTATTTTTATCTGACAAGAATATTGTTACTTACGGAATATGATTATTCTAGACTGTATAAGCTTATCGTCTTGCTATTCAAGCTAGCCTGAATCATTCGTCAAATATCAATTTATCGACATCGATAATTGACGAAAAAAGTATAAGTAATCGTTACTTTGCTAAACTATATAATAACTGCTATAAACATGTAACTATTGTAAATTATGATATTACGTTGCGTTAATAATCTACGTAGGTATGTCGATTCAAGTTATTATTGTCCCAATGTTGGGCCCAGTTTTACCCACCGCGCTGCTTCGACAAAACTTTGATATTACCGTACCATACCATACCATTTAATAACAAGATTTTCAAAAGTCCAACGAGCCGTGTGATTTTTATAAAATTTTGAAAATTATTTTCTAATTAAGCCATTTAATTTAAATAAAACACTTTAACGGTATACAACGCGATATATATTCGTTAAACTTATTTGACCATTATTTTAACTTCGGCCCGACGTTTCGGATGCTTTGCATTGCAGTTGAAAATAATTTTCAAATAAGTTTAACTAGTATATTCCGCGTTTTAAACCGTTAAAGTGTTTTATTTTAATGTGTACTACTCGTGTAAGCTACGGACCGTATTTAAGCTAGTTAATGTTTAAAGTTTGCAAAGAAAATATAAGGCACTAGCTTTCCCAGTGAGTGCGTCCACGTTGAATAGTTATTTTTAGCATCTTTTTTTGTAAACAACCTATCAGCTTTATGAAACTACAAATTCCTTTTTTAAAGTCATTTAAAGAAGTATAATTCCATCACACACATTTTTAGTTTTCTTGAACTGTTTTCACAGCACAGCCAACGGATGTCCTCAAAAATTAATTACATATTTTAATTTTATATTCAGCTAACACGTGATAGACAGATAGATATAGAGAGATAGATAGTGACGAGAAAAATAGATTTTTCAAATCTTGTTTAAATACTAATTAAAGGCACTTGCTCGTAGGTGAATTTTAAATTTTGCGGCGGTCGTAAGCTCTTAAAAGCCTTTTTCCTATGAATCTCTACTTTCATATGCTAAGTAGGGAACAGTAAAATGTAAGAACAAATGTAGATAATATGTTGTTGTTATTTATGACTGTATAACCGTAACTTTTATAGTCATGTTTAGTGCATTAGTCATACATAATGTTACCTACGTAATAGTAAATTAGTATTTATATTAATTCAAGACAATCTGTCGAGTTGGAACGTGTAGTTTATAAGGAACGTGAGAATATTCCGTTAAGATCTATACTGTTTGATAGAATTATTAAACGAGTGTAGGCAATGGATAATAAATTGAAAAAAAAAAACTTGTGTATTTGTGATAAGTCCTGGGTTAGGAACACGATAAACTGATTTGGATAAAATAAACTCGTGTGTGCTCTTTTTCTTCCCAAGATTCGATTTCGAAAAGTAAAATAAACAACGAACAAAGTAATACAATTTTACTTAAATATAAAATAATTTACAAATAAATTAAGTATTGGCGTGAATAAGTTGTATCCTTACTAGAGATCGGGTTACGAAATGGGGACTACTTCGGGTGTTCTGGTGGGGTCTTCTGGCTGGTCAATGCACATGAGGGTCAGAGGGTCTCTCACTCTGTTAGGACCACACTGCTCTGTGGCTCCTATCAGCTTAAACTCATTCTTATCCCCGTCTTCCTCTGCTTCAATAGGTTTCCTACCGATCAGGACTTCGGCGTGTCTTCCGTCCCCTTCAACCTTAAAAAAAAAATTTAGATTATATAATACTGAATATACCTTTGGATATATACCTAAAAAAGGTAGAAAGCATTTTGTGTAGATGTTATATGGCTGGAGTACTTACACCTCCCATCAAGTCTAACCCATACTTGTCTGTTGTTTTGTCTCTATCATTTAAAAAATACTTATATCGGTCAAGTGTTAAATGTTCCTTCAAACATCACTTTCCTTACTATTTCTGACACATAAAGATGTACACTGATTGAAAAAAGCAATTTCTTCCACGCAAACTCAAAACAATATAAAAAAGAAATAGTATTAAAATAGAAATAGTGGTTATCTTTATATTTATAAATTATTCTTCAAAAACGAAATAGGTCGACACTTGTTTAGCCTACCATAAAGCGAACCCCAAGCTTATCTGTCTTCTTTTATCATTAAAAAAAAATACAACAATGAAAACTTGTTATGATCAAAAAATATGGCACAAACCTTCTTCTCCCCTTCCGTACCGATTTCAACGCGGTACGGAGTATTAGGCTCCACAAAGGCTTCCATCACATGAATATCAGCTCGCTCTTGGATATCGTCATTCTTCGCGCTCTTCAGCCAGCTCAGGTCCAGCAGACTGTTTGGTATCTTCTGCGGTACAGCGACGAGGAAGACAACATTCTGAACGTCCGCTTGCACGTTGAACTCGCCGTCCTGTCGCTGATCATATGTAGCTGGAGCAGCCGCTGCTAAGCCAACCAACGCTAGGATTAAGAACATGGCGCGTGTAGTCAAGGCACCAAGCGCGGATCGACTGTTCGGTACCCGCGATGCTTTTACCGGTACTCCCGTGAACCAGTCGTAAATGAATCGAGAACAATAACGGTTTTTAGTAATTTGCATTAAGATCGAGTGGTCATTAAAAGATGATTATCGATATTTGTTTAGCGAAAGACTCGCGTGCACTGCGAAGACGTGGAGACGTCAAGAAGCCGTGCATGAGTAACCTTTGACTTGTTCGTAATACGATAAGCGTATATATTTGGACTTGTACTCGATTTATCACGTAGTGTACTTATTGAATGGACTCAAATGTCATTTCGTGATGTATCGACTATAGGTTATTCCTTCAAAGGTTTTGTTATTTGTCTATTTAATTATTTATTTGATTCACCTACATTCTTACAACTGAATACACAACTTTACCTAAGATATATTATATGAGAGAAAAGCACATTGTAAAATTTAAGTGATAATTAACTTCTAAGTACATTAAAATAAGAAAAAAAAAAAAAAAAAAGTTATGAACAAAGCATAGTCCTTTTTTTTAAATGAACTCCCTATACAACATTGATAAAAAATAGTTGTGTAGTTTTAAAATAAATAGATATTAAAAACAATACAAAATTTAAATGGCATTTAAATAAAACACTTTAACGGTTTAAAACGCGATATATTAGTTAAACTTATTTGAAAATGATTTTTAACTTCGGCCCGACGTTTCGGATGCTTTGCAGCAGCAAGTTTAACTAATATATCGCGTTTTAAACCGTTAAAGTGTTTTATTTAAATGTGTACTACTCGCGTAAACTATAGACAGTATATAAATGTGCACATGTTAGAACGAATATTACAACTACAGCCTAGTCTGTTTCTGAAAAACTTCAGTGATCAAACGTGAGCATTGCGTTAAGCTCAACGGGACCATGGATTCAAATCCTGGAACATTATATCCGGTAAATTTTAATTCGATCAGTGGGTACAAGATTTTACACTTTGTAGATTAGTAACTACATCATAACTATTACATAAGTTTTACTAAACATTATATGTAATCGTAACGTAATTTTGCTTCTATTATATTCAAATAATAAAGCAATGTGTGTGTGTTCACAAAAAGCTCACAGCTACCCAATTAACCTAAAGACAAGATCAATATAAAAAGCGAAGTAAGCTATAAAAGCTGTATCCCAACAGTTTTCAGTACCGTTATGGTACCTGGTTGTACGGGCTATAACAGTTTCTCGTTCAACAGGAAGAAATCAATAATTTTATACAATTACTTAGTGCATTGAAAGGAAATAGCATATAATAAAACCAAGAGGGACTTGACAACGCGCGTGGGTTGCTAGTATTATGTAAAAAGCTAAAAAAATAATTAAAAAGCTTTTAAATAACTACCCTTGCACCTACTGTTTGTTACAGAGGCCCCCTGTGACCACGGCTGCTGCAAAGTATCTGAAACGTCAACTAATACATTCCGCGTTCTAAACCGTATTAGTGTTTTATTTAAATGAATAATCTGTCAAAGTTTTCTGTCTGTCTATTTCGATCTCTTAATAAAAAGAAATATGAAATAATTTAGAATTATTGTGCAATGTAAAAAATCCGACTAAGTAGTCTAACACAAGTGAAATCACGTATACGTTGCGGGGAGCATGGGGCATGTGCCGGTTTCAGAAACCGATTTTATTTACCGTTAACTGTAAATATTTGTGAAGATGATCTTACTTCTGTGCTCTCCACCAAAAAAAGGTTCCAGAATACGAACCCTTTAACCCAATTGTAAAGAATCTTTAATTATTAAACTGCGAAGAGACTTTTAACAGGATTATTTTTTTACCAACAGACGTCCACCACATTTTGAAGTTAAGTAAATGATGTCCAAATAAAATATTCAATATAGATTTACAGCTAATATTATTATTGACAATGAAACAAGTTTTATTCCTTTCACTCGAAAACAAACAACGTTTTATAGAAACGGGAAATGATATTAACATCATATAAAGTGGGTCACATAGAATATCTTTTATTTAAGGTCAACAGTTCAATAACCCAGATCGGAGATCAAAATAAGTTATAAATAGACAATTCCATATCAACATACCTTGATCTTTTAAAATGGTCGCCGATTGTCCAACATAAACGGCCATTTTGAAATTGCATAGATTTGGATAAGAATCTCCGAAATATAGATAAAACATCTTTATAGTATTATATTAATAATAATAATAACTGACTGACTGGAATTACTAAACATTAATAAATTAATAATGTTTTGTATCAATCCACCAAATTTCTGTTCTGTTTTATAGCTACAGATCATAAGTTGAATAAACCTTTCGCGGCCATTTTGCAAAAGGTTTACAAGATGTTTGATCGTTGTAATTAATCATTTTTCAATTACGACAGCCGAACATCTTAAAAACCCAAGTAGATGTATCAGCTCACTTGAACACATTCACATAAAACAGTTTTAATTAGTTTCAAACGCTAAATGTATTAGTCAAACCTTATAGTGTTTTATTTAAATGTGTCCTACTCGCGTTAACTACAGACAATACTCAATTGGGCGAGTTAAATAATTACGGAGCTTTATATATGTACTTCTAAATTAATAAATATTAAAATTGTATCTTGATTATAAATGATATAAGTTTAAACACTTAACGATAGGACCCATCACCACGACTGCTATATAAGTATCCGAAACGTCGCGCATCGGGTTGTTGTTCTAAATTTATTAACTTATTAATTAATTGAAAAAATTACGAATTTCTTAAATACATTTCACAAAATGGAAAATGTCACTCAATCACTGTTTCCTGGTGAAAACTTAAAACTATTACCTACCTTTCCAACTGAGTAAAAATAAAACCAGCAGCCGATCTGTTTCTCCCAATTAACTTTTTATGGAAA
The DNA here is from genome assembly GCA_963661955.1 of Leptosia nina. NCBI lineage: Eukaryota > Metazoa > Arthropoda > Insecta > Lepidoptera > Pieridae > Leptosia > Leptosia nina. Next base: position 8,288,673 of record CAVLEF010000006.1, on the reverse strand, counting down.
TAGCTTTTAGCAAAAAGCTTATTCCGTTATTCAGATCTACTTTGAATAAAACTCAACGTGATTTCACAAAAAGCCATCAACTACTTTTCTTCGTGCACGTTTAAGTTAGAACCAATTTCGAGTTTTAAAACAAAATGTTGTACGTAAAAAGAAAAGATAGTTAGTTTAGTTACTTTCTGAGCTTGAAAAAGGTGTTTTCAACTTGTTTTAATAAAGCAAACATTTTGTTATGCGAGTTGAATAACAGTAGAAAGCTTATTCATACATGTTTTCTACAAACATTATCTTGTTATATATAAGGATTTAAATCAAACACTTTAACGGTTTAAAACGCGATATATTAGTTAAACTTATTTGAAAATGGATTTTAACTTCGGCCCGACGTTTCGGATGTATGCAGCGGCCGTGGTCATGAAGAGACTAATAATCGCGTTTTAAACCGTTATAGTGTTTTATTTAAATATGTACTACTCGCGTAAACTATAGACAGTATATACAAGGATCGTTTAACTTTATAATTGTTTTATTAATTATAATAAAAGTATTATAATATTCAGCAGGCGTCTCTAGCAAAATCAAAAGAACATTTATAGATTTTTCAATAAGAATTCATGTTTATTTTGTAACGAAACAGTCCATGTACAAGTACATACTAACAATCATAACTTATAAATAATAAATGCAATTCATATATCACTCAACATTTCTATCTATCAATAAAATAGCTCTTAGTGGTTCCGGTTTCTTCTCAAAAGTGGTAAGAGCATGCTGGCAAGACGATACTTTAATCTGAAACAAGAAAGAAACGTACTTATAACATCAATAATTATAAGCCGATGTGTTACTTAAGGTGTCCTATGAATGGAAAGTAATATTTACTTTAATATCTTTTAGCTAAATATTATTTAAAAAGTTTAGGTGAAAATATATATTTTTTTAACGAAGTAAATACTTTTAAAGAAAACACTTTAACGGTTTAAAACGCGATATATTAGTTAAACTTATTTAAAAATGATTTTTAACTTCGACCCGCCAATTCAAAGCATCCGAAACGTCGGGCCGAAGTTAAAAATCATTTTCAAATAAGTTTAACTAATATATCGCGTTTTAAACCGTTAAAGTGTTTTAGTTAAATGTGTACTACTCGCGTAAACTATAGACAGAAGTAAATACTACTTAATGATTTTTGACTTTGACTTTTAGTCTTCTATGTAAGACACGAACGTTTTGTATACGAAAAACGCATATTGTGTTTTCACTGTTAAACATTTCAATAAATTAAAAAAAAATGTTGAATACCTTTGAGACTTCTCTTTATTACGCTGTGAGGCATCCTTCTTCTGCTTCACCTCATTGGTGAGCGTGACGTCACTTAGTGGCGTTTCAGGTTTTTCATCAGGTTTCTCCAACGGCTTATCATCTTCTGGCTTCGGGCGTATCGGCTTGTTCGGTGGCTTAGGCTTCAATTCATTGAAGTCTTCGATATCAAGAAGATCACTAAGATCTATATCTGACGCAGCAGCTAGGAGGGATTCAGCCGGGGCTACAGCAATGACGACTCCGTCGATGTTCAAGCGATAATTTTCAGTACCGTTCTGCCTCTGATCGAAGTGTTTCTCTGACTTTTCGCAGTCAGGGACAGGTGCTGCTGCTGCTAAACTAAGTAGGGCAGCCAGCACCGCGGCCTCGCAGACGATCCTCTTGTAGTTGACCATCGCGGCAGGTGTCTGAGCTTACACTGAGCGGCTGTGGCATCGCTCTTAACTGCATCTTTTATTTATTTGCAGAGATAGCGGTACAACAGCGTCCGAAGAAACACCCGTTCCTAAACTAGAATTAACAAGTGCTCGATGGAAGGAATTATGTTGTGGCGGTGACTGTGATGTATAAATGCTTAATGATTTATAAATCATATATATTATGTTAAAAGTGTGCCTTTGCTTACATAAAACTTTTAACGATTTAAAACGTGAAATATATTCGTTATTTTAACTATGGGCTGACGTTTCGGATGCTCTGCTATGTTAAATCAGTTTTTAAACCGAGTTTTAAACTACTATTCGCGTAAACTATAGACAATACACTTTTCTCTTGTGTTGCCGACATTCTGTTGTTTTATGGGTCTAATTAATGCGATGAAGCAACATTTAATACGTGTGATGTTCTTTACACGCTGCTTAGGGATCGTTCAAGTATTACGTAAGCACTATAGGGGGGTGGGGGGTCTGTGTTTTGCTTATTTTTGATGACATGGGGGGTAGGGGGAGTCCAGATGATGATTACGACCGATATTTATTTACTTTTTTAAGATGGCATTCGCTTTTAAGCACGGGGGGAGGGGGTAAAAGCTTTGCTTACTTTTGCTGACAAGGGGGATGGGGGGGTAAATAATTGTAATAAATCTGCTTACGTAATACTTGAACGGCCCCTTATTACACTATCATGTTTTATAATAACAAAACTTATAATAATTATTCTTTTATATATTTACAGGACAATTTAAGTCTAGTTAGTCTAAAGTTAGTCGAAGTTTCTAGTTTAGAAGCGGACTTAAACTGTTTTTTTTCTATAATGAAATTAATATAAGTAAATAACATATTCCTTTATAAAGTTAGTCTGATATTGTTTTTAAATAAACTTAATTTTATTATATTATTTTCTTAAATATGTATTTAAAGGACAGATAAGCGCTTATTTCCCAGATATCAAAGTCAGTCATAATTGTAAGTTAGTTGTACTTTGCGCTGTAATGTTTTTCGTTGACTACTTAATAATTTCTCGAGAACTTTCTAGAATACACATTAGTAAATATTTAACGGTTTTAAACGTGTTCTCCTCATGATCTTTATTACTGCAAAGCAACCATCGGATAATAGTGAAGTTTCTAACGGTTGCGCGTTTAAAACCGTTAAAAGTGTTTTTATTAATACATTTATCCTTAATACTTCGTTGCACTATTTTTATACGCAATGGCATAAAAATGTTGTCAATAATTTGGTAAAAGTAACAGCTAGGTTGTGAATTTGTAATTAATCTGACGAGCTTGGCACAGATCGCGTCGGACCTGTTACGATGCGCCTGCACTTTAAACTAACTGTATACTGATCAACGGTACACGCTTGACATCTCGAAGATCATTGCTAGTTAACCGTATCTTGGTATTAGGTAATTTCTACGCTTGAGCTAATTTTAATAAACTTGACTGTTTAAAACACTAAAAACACTCACGGTTTTAAACGCGATATGTACGAGTTAAACTTATTTGGAAATAATTTTAAGTACGGCCCGATGAAGTTTCGGATGCTTTGCAGAAGCCTTGGTCACGGGGAGACTCGCGTATACTACAGACAGTAGTTAATATCAATTGTAATCGCTATAGCAAAAGGTTTCATTATTGCTGATGCGAGCTCGTCGGTGTACCTACTGTAATCAACGGGTCGTGGGTTCTGAACCCTACCGGGTCCAACATTTTGCCAATCAATAATTACTAATAAAATAAAGCAAAGGTGTTTGCTTGTCTGAACGCGTTAATCTCAGAAACTACTAATTCAAATTGAAATAGTATTATATTATTATAATAGTTCTGTGTTAGTTAGAGCATTTATCATGAAAGGTTTTGGGCTATAAAACATCACGCTGCGACTGATAGGAGAGAAGAAACAGTGGGAAATGTGGAAAATACGGGGAACATTATTCGGGAAAATATACCTTTAAGGGCTTCCCGTTGCGTGCGTTGCGGAAATGATTCAAAATAAAATAGTCGTAGGATAGAATGATTCCTCTTTATAGGTTTTTAAAAAAATCCTGTAAAATATATGTCTATCTTTTAAGATTAACTCACAAAAACGGTTTTTATAGCAATCAAATTTTGTCTAAATACTTCATATGGTAAAATAACGTCTGCCAGGTCAGCGTGATTAGTCATAATCATTTTTTTTAAACTTATAAATATTTTGTTTAAAAATCGAACATAAATTGAAAAAAAATTTTGACTCGCGCAGGACTTGAACCGGCATCGTCAGCGTTCCGTGCCGTTGCTCTAGCAATTGAGCTACCGAGTCCTACCGTCCGTCGTCGAATTTTTTCAACTTATTGATACATGCACCTCTCGCGCAATGTAATTTCAACCTTAACACTTGCGTAATTAAGGTTCAACGTCTTATGCTTTGCAGCTTTTCTTAAGCAGATCATTGAGGATGAAATTACAAAGTTATAACGTTTGAAAACTTTAATATTTTTTACATGTTAGTTAGTTAGTGCCTTCATGTGCAATAACATGTAAAAAATATTAAAGTTTTCAAATATTTGGTTGTTAGAACACTTTTTTCACTAGTTAAAACTTGATAAAGGTAGTATGTTTTCCACTTCGTTGATCATGGTTCTTTAAATGGTATCTTTTTTATTATTCACAATAAACTTATGTAACGCGTCTGACTGGTGTCTGGGAGCTTAAGAGCATACAAACGTGTTCCCAGGGCTCCCTCGTAAGTAGCGTTACTAGCTGGTGGTGTGTTAAGTGGTTCTGATCGGCTCTTGGTTCCGAGGAGGTTATAGTATGCACCATCGGTTTAAAAAAAGGTTACACGACTGACAGTTAGTAATTTATATTCATCTGAAAAACGCGTCATAAACACAGACTAGATAGATGTATTTACGAAAATAAATACGTAGTGTTTCTTAAAGTAATGTCGAGATTGTTTTCGTATCTGAATTTAAATCCTATCTCGGGCAGTAGGTCTCATAAAATTAAAATACAAAACAGCAAAGCATGTAGCGTTAAGACAAACAGGACCGAGTGACCGACATTTTGATTATTTACATATTTAGATATGTATACGCGTTCTGATCGCCTTTCTAAAGCTTGTAGGTACAGTTGTAAACTGAGTTGTTGGCCTGCGAAAGTTCGAAACCGACTTTCGAGAGGAAATAGCGGTACTATTGCCTAGTATAAAAAGTCAGAAACACCGGGTTCGAATCTTGGGAAAATACAACAGTTTTGAACGAGCAAAAAAGAAACTTATGACATTTTTTATTTGGGCATACATTTTACAACCACCTCTAGAGCTGAATTAATCGTGTTGTTTACCATTTACTTCAACGCGAGAGGTCCTGGGTTAGAATCCGGGGAAACAATAGATCGTTTGAGTCAGGCAAGGGAAAGTCAGACAGAGCAACAAATTAGCAAAAAAAGGAAAGTTTCGAGAACAAAATGATCCTCACTTTTATATATTTTATAAATATCTACTCCAAACTGTAGTAATTATTACTACAGGATTTTTTAAGCTCAAAGGTTGAGAAGTCCATAAAAAATTAGTAACACTTTGATTGTCAATATGTTTAGAATATATTTCGCGTTTTAAACCGTTTGAAGCGTTTTATCAAAATGACTACTTCCTTGAATTAGAAACAATACGTATAAAAGATATAAATAAATTATAGTATTTGTATTAAAACAAATGAAAGATTAATCAACTTTATTCCAGTTTCTAATATCTTCAAACTTAATTTACATAACTTAAACTAAACATAGCAACATAACTCTACGCAATATGATACTGTCTCAGAAATAATAAGAATAAAAACAACTTGTAAAAATTACTAAAACATCACTTATAACAACCAAAGGCATATCCAGCATCAAACCAAACTGAAAAAAAATGTACATTTCTTTAAGCTTCACTATGCTACGAAATATTTAATATTTTTCATATGTTTCTGCACATAATCATAATAAGTTCTATTAATGAAAAAAAAACAATTAAGATAAAAAAAAAACTTTTGTCTCTCCCATATTGTCAATTTTTTCCAAGTAAATAGATTTTTCATTTATACAACATAATACAATCATTGTGCTTAAAACATTTGCAGACTAAATTGACAAGGCAAATTCTGAGTACGCCATAAAAAACTAAACCAATTTTTGTATGAGTTTACCTCAAGACAGGAAATAGACAAACAAAACATTCACCAGATAGTACTTAACAAAAACATGAACAGTCAATATAATTAGAGCAAGAAAATAATATCAAATGTTACTTAATATCTTATTTCTTAAGGCACATTTAGTATAGGAAGACAATGTATGGAGATTGATATACTAGAGTTAACTACGCATAAGATATCGCGGCTCAAGTACTTAGCTAACAATATTATTTCTAACGTGCAAATAATTATTAAAACAAAAAACAAAAATACGAGTCTTTTTACCCTATAATTTTTAAAACATGCTTTTGGTATTTCACTGTATTATAATAAAAGAAATATTAAGAACACTAAAGGAGTTTAAATGAAAAATTGTAACGGATTAAAACGCGAAATAAATTTATTTAAATAAAACACTTTAACGTCGTCGTCGAACCGTAGTTCAAATAAGTCAGAACTATATAACGTTTTAGACCGCTAAGTGTTTTATTTAAATGTGTACTATTCGTGTAAACAACAGACGGTATATTGTAAAGTTTAACTAACAACGGCATTCGAAGTAGAACATAAAAATTCTAAGCCTCTTCTTCTACTCTTCTTTCTCACCATCTACTTTCTCCGTGAACTTATCAGCGATAACGTTTAGCATGTGTTCGTAGAAGCTGTCGCTATGTCTCAGACGATATAAGGACACGTCAAGATATCGTTGTACTTGATTAGCGCACAGTAGAGAGGGCGAACCCGTACAGAGGTCACGTGACGCGTTGCACAGTAGAAGGGCTTGGCTCCATATACGGCTGGTCACTGAAAAAAAAATGTTTTTTTTAAATTATCATTTAACAAGACTGAGCTATAGTGTATTTTTTCTAACTTGGCAAAAACACAACAAATATGGCCGATTTCAATCCATAGAGTACTATTGTGTTATGGCCACAGATGACTCACAGATAAAGAAGTTTCATATCACTCAAGATTATAGTGTTGCTATCTCTAGATTCAAAGGAATGGTAAACATGATATTTTTATTTATTACTAGCTGTGCCGGCGACTTCGTTCGTGAGAATCGTAATTTTGGGCATCAAAATTCGTTATGCAAACCCCATCATCTTTATAAACTTAAGCTGTTACCCAGGACGTCAGTCGCGTCCCATCCCGTCGCTCTTTCTAGTTAATCTTAAAAGATAGACATATATCATCGTGGACTTTTTTTAAGATCATTTAAAGAGGAATCATTCTTTCATACATAGTTTTTGGGTGTCTTGAACCGTTTCGTAAGGTATCCCCTGAGATGAAATTTCCCCCGTTTCGTTCACATTTCCCGCTGTATCGTCACTTCTATAAGCCACAGCGCGATATTTTATAGCCTTCCTCGATAAATGCTCTAACCAACACAAAATAATCTTTCAATTTGAACCTATAGTTCCTGAGATAAGCGCGTTCAAACAAACAAATAAACTCTTTAGCTTGACATATTAGTATAGAAAAAATGCACACGGGTACATTCCATTGAACTTGAGTTTAGAAATTATGTTTAAAACTAAAAAAACAGTAAATAAGTACTCACAAAAGCGTTGCATATCCACATCGCAGTGTTGCGTTAAGTGCGATAGTGTATGAACGCCCTCTATCGGCGGTAATGTGTGCCCCCCTACCACCAGCGAGCCACTTGCTAGTGTCTTCTCAAACACATTCTCGACTTCAGACTCAATGTACTGCAAAATAATGATTACTCAAGTATTTTTTTATGAAAGAGGAGGAAGGACAAGTTTGGGCCTTACTTGATGGAAGGTAAAGTAACACAGCCATATATCATCTAGACAAGATGGGTGCCTGACTGAAACTATATACAATGATAACCTGGAAATCAAACCCAGGACCACAAACGCATCGCGTAAAGCATTTAATGAAACAATAAGCACATAAGAGTTAAAACAAAAATAAGGGACTTGACTTTGTTATTCTACAACAATTCTTAAGTTATTGTTCATAGTTCGCAAGTAGAACCCATACAAATAAAACTCTTTAACAGTTTAAAACGCGGAATATATTTATAAACTTATATAATAGAAACGTCGGGCCGTAGTCAAGACAAATTGTAAATTAGTTAAAGTTTTTAAAGTAATATATTTCACGTTTTAAACCGTTAAATTTAATTAGCTAGTAAACTAAATTAAGTATTAAAAACATACCTCTTCGTTATTCTTATTAGGTATCTTCTTTAAATGATCTTTCATGACATGGAGTCTATATTGCGTTGGGATGTGCTGAAACAGTTATTACAATCATAATAACACAGCATTCTGAAAACCTCTCATTGTATACTAATATTTTTCAAACTTATGTAGGCATGTAGTGGACATGTCTTGTGAAAACTATCTTACCATATATTTCTTATTAATTTCAATATAGAGGACACCAAACAGGCATGAAAGCAATAACTGTCATAAGCAACAAAGAGCGCTACCTTAGTATCAGCAAGCATAAGTATTGGATGTATGTGAGGTTGATCTGTTGTATCTGGTGACAGTCTGTTCAAACACTCTGGATACATCTCGGATAAAACTACAGCATCTTCACCTCCCAGCTTACTATTGCTGATTTCCCCTGCCGATAGCTCATCCAGCTTGTCGTAGATCGATATAGCTACCCTTGGCTTTACATCTAGAAGTAGAAACAAGATACAATTAAGCATTTAAACTGAAATGTATGGAATCATTATTGTGGAAATTATAAATTATGTTTATATATCATCTGGTTATGTACAAAACAAAACTCCCTCATTAATAATAATTTCCAACTTACCGCTTCAATTGTTACATAGGAGAGCATGTAATTCAATCATAAAAAATAGTTAATTAATGGAAATGAATCTTTTTCTTATACATAATAAGTTATGATTTGGGAAATTGACAGGTGCACAGTTTATGAGAGTACCCAATTAAAAATAAAAGCTTTTAACAGTTTAAAACACGAAATATATTACTTTAAAAACTTTAATATTTTTCACATACTGCCCATGAAGGCACTAAATAATTTAAAAATCGAAAATAAATTGAAAAAAAATTCGCTAAAGGTGCATGTATCAGTAAGTTGAAAAAAAATTCGCTAAAGGTGCATGTATCAGTAAGTTTTAAAAAAAATCGACGATGAGGTGTAGGACTCGGTAGCTCATTTGGTAAAGCAAAAGCACGGAACGCTGACGATGCCTGTTCAAATCCCGCCCGAGTAGATTTTATTTTCAATTTATTTTCGATTTTTAAATTATTTAGTGCCTTGTGTAATATGTGAAAAATATTAAAGTTTTTAAAGTAATATATTTCGTGTTTTAAACTGTGTTTTTATTATTTTCTATCCGCTGTAGAAGGCCAGGTGATCTGTCCACACCATCAGCTGACCATTTCACCCAAACTAGCTAGGTGTTACTGCACATCCTTACATTTATCATTTGAAATTTTTTTTATCCCTTTTGTCATACAAAAACATACCAAAATATTGACTGACAATGTTAACATCAGCATCTTCGCACCAGGCCAAAATCAATTGTAATGCTAGGGTTATGCTGCATTGAAGCTTGAGAAAGAATGATCCAGATCTGATAGGCTGCCTTCTTTTACATCCCTTACAGATCCACTGTACTCTGTAAACACACAATTTTTTATTGGTACCATTTTAGATAAAATTTAGATAACACAACAACAACAATATTTACGGAGATCATAATAAGAAAATTTACACTTAACTTTTTCTAGTATCTAATTTTAGTATTGCAACCATGACTCAGTTGTTAAGCATTATGTTAAGCAAAACAGAGGTAATAAACATACATACATAGTAAATTTGATTGGTCAAAAAACATAAATTTCTTAGTTTTAATTAAAATGGAATTATGTGGTCACTTCGCGTTGATAACTTTAGCTATTTTGCAATATATCTTTCAGGCTTGTTAAGTAACTTTCAGTTACTAAAATAATTTCATGTAAAAGCAAACTTTTCATTTATTAATATATGTGAGGGTGGTCTTCACAATCAGGCCATATTTTAACTACCTAACTATAATTACTCTACCTGTCAACCACTCTGGCATTCTTCAGAACAACATTACATGTAGATTCATTTAGTGGACATGGCATATGTGCAGGAAGTAACCCAAATGCTTGTAGTTTTTCCACAAGGTTCATAAGATTGCCTGGCTCTTTGACAAAGTCTGTGTATAGGAGTAAGTTGCTGAAAAAAGATAACTACTTGAGGACATAAAAATTAAGTAACGGAGTCGGTACAATTTGAATAATCATTACAGAAAATAGGTAGATATCAAAAATGACTTCTTTAGTAAATATACTAACCTTGGGCTTATAACAAATGGAAACGAAACATTCTTCGCCGAATTCGATGCGTCGGTATCAAAAGTTGTTGAGTCTGCTTCCATTTTACAATCAACGTTTTACTTTACTTGTGCATGAAATAGTTAGAACGGTAGTAATATTACCGATTTATTATACAACAGAGAATTGTATTGTCATAATATGCTTACAATTAAATTAAACATGGTTAAGAACTAAATGAATGCCCGATTTTAGGATCTTTAAGTATTCAAATAGTTAATGAAATAACGATATTCAATACAAAACGTTTTAAAATTATTTAACAAACTTAAAGATACTACATAATAAATAACAAATACATATGCATTTCTAATTTGGACACAATACAAACATTTATGCCCACATTGTGTATATTATTATTGTTCATTCGATGACAATTGACAACAAGGTTTGGGAGATATACTCTTAAATTAATTTTCTAATATATTAAATCGGTTAAAGTTATCAGTATATAAGTTACTTCATTTCATGAAAATATCGTCAATGGTAATTTTTATATATTTTTGGAGTCCTTAAGTTATAATTCAATTAATTTTTATATTTCATTATATAATATTAAACTGTTATAAAGAATTTAAATAACCTTTTTATTGCGTCAATATTTTTACTTATAAATACGTTGTTTTTAAAAATCTTGCCTTTTTTGTCTTATCTGTCCTTAATTGCGAATATATATAAACTACTTTATCTGCGTTTTGTTATTTGATAGTCTATATCTGATTACTGAGCCAAACAGCTCGGTTAATGATTGACGGTTCTATTCTGCATGTTGTCATTTTGCTATACAGAGTGTTACAGTGCCAATATTGCCGCAGTATTTTTTAAAGACACGCTCGTTGTTAATCGTTAGTTTAACAATTTATGTTTCGTGTGTTTATAACAGATTATTATTATTTGATAGTTAGTATTTTTTAGTGCTAGACAATAATTTCATTTAAATTAGTTATTTCAAGTGCATTTACATTAAGCCGTTGTATACGAATAACAACTTTAAGCTGAGTGCATGTAAGTCATTTATATTGTTTTTATAATGCTTCTTATCAATAAACCGTATCAATTTCTCTTATTTTACATGTTTTAGTAATATCTTATCAATGCTACGAGGTTTTTATAAAAAAAAACCAGTCCTTATTTAAAATAAATTATTATTTCCAGGCTACTTGCATTATATTTGAATCTCCTACCAGCATTGGGTAAATTGAAATCAATAAAACAATTACTTCTTCAAGAAAAGCATTATAACTTTTAAAATCGTTATTTGAAACTTGTAATTGTTGATTCATCTGTACACTTTTCTTTTATTTTAAGCGTTATAAAATGAATGGGCCTTGTTACGAATATCAATTGATCTATAATATTGTTAATTTTTAATAATTACTTATATTTTTTTTAATTTGATTGAGATAGAGTTGTCTTGATGTCCAGCTAAATAGTTACATATTTTTAATGGTCTTATAGTAGTAATTTATAAGGTTAAAGTTTGACTCCTACCAGGTCTAATGTTTCTTAAATTAATCTATAATTTTTGAACACAAGACTGTCTGAAATTCAGATATTAAAGGCGAAGAATGTAACTGGATCACTAACTAGTTAGTTAAAGCCCTACAGACTTAGCTAAGAGTTTACTTTCAATAAAATGTAAAATACCTTTGCTGCCTGTTTCCCTTTGTAATAAAAAAAATCCAAGCTTTTAGAATAACTCATTTTAAAAATCCTGGTTATCCAGAAACAAAATCAAATTTTTTGTCTCATGCTTGGACAAAATGTGTTTGCCCTATTTAGGGAAATCAGAATTTTATCTTTTTAATATATTGGGCAAAAATGGAGAGGAAACACTGTTATTGCAAGTAATAATCAAATGCCAACAGAAGATTAATATTACCAAGCAAGCATTTTGCCATGATGTTATAACACTGGGGCTATATTATACCATGCACATGCTTGCCTGCCCTCCTTTATTATAAAGAATATTTTTAATAACATTTCATTCAAATAACACTACGGCAAAAATAAAATATAATTAGTGCCCCAACATTTAATTAAAAATCTCAGAGGCTATTTATCACACGGCCTTATGTGAATTATATATTTTATAAATTGTATGACTAATATAAGGACTAGGTATTTATTCTACACAGGAAGGAATCTATTAACATTTGCAGCTCACCTTTATACGGCTTGAACTTATGACTTATTGTTAGAAATTATGACATTTTGCAAGTGTCACGATTCATTGTGCCCTGACATTTTCTGACTACCCTACAACTTTGGCCATCCCATATCCATACCACAAATAAAAAATGATCTTCACTATTGTAAAGCTGAAGAGCTTGTTTAATCTGAGAAATTCCTGGTTCAAATTGATTTTTTTTTGTGTTGGATAGGCCCATTTATCGAGAAGGAAGGAGTAACTTATGTGAATCTGACGGATTATTATGGATTGTTAAATCGTAATTGGTTAATTGGGCATGGTAAGAATCGTTGGCGTTCCTAAAGTGCTATTAATTAGTCTTTAGTATTTCTTTTTCCAAGATTAAAAATCGTTTCCCATTTATCCTCGCCACCATAGCCTTTGTTGCAGTGGCCAGATAATATGATTTCCGTTTAAACCTTTCAGTATTTAATAAATCGACTGCCGTTCATAATAAATTTTCTCGGGCTTCCTCGATGGACCGGCGCTGATAAAATCAATTACATGATTTAACGTATGCAAACGTTTGGACGAATTTATTGTTACTGCACCATCCTATTTTGATAAACGTTAATTCCTATATAACACACACGCAAAGTACGTAAGGAAATGTCTATCACTTTCATACTTATTATATAACATTATTTTCTGTATATAGTTTACGCGAGTAGTACACATTTAAATAAAACACTTTAATGGTTTAAAACGCGATATATTAGTTAAACTTATTTGAAAATGATTTTTAACTTCGGCCCGACGTTTCGGATGTCGGACGGGGAGTCTCACCGTGACCACGGCTGCTACAAAGCATAATATATCGCGTTTTAAACCGTTAAAGTGTTTTATTTAAACATTATTTTCTACAATAAAATCGATGATCATTAATAATAGAGCTTAGATTGAAATCAATGTATCACAAGGGCAGTAGTCGAACCCACTACCAACGGGCGGTAAAATAGACTTAGGACTAAATTACATTGCACGACAGTTGCATGTATAAAAATGCAAATTCCAGACTATACATGATAGGCTTCGTAACGCTGTGGCTGTAGGTTCTAATGCCCAACGTCATAAAATTTAAAATCTTATATAGGCGCAACAACAAAAAGATTGTACATTGATTAAATGATTATGGTTAAAAAATGTCCTCTAAACCTGTCTTTACGACATGTGTGTCTGCTTGCTTTCGCAAAAACTACAAAAAAAAAACGGCCGTAGCGCAGCAAATTTTATTTATCAGGGATGTCTAACTCCATCGTTGGTTGTAATAAGTTGTTAAATTGTTGTTTTCAAGCCCTCTGGGCCGTCGTAACAGAAATGTTATTTGTGTGGATGAAATCTGTTATCTTGAAATAAAGAGTTTATTGTAAACCTATAATCGCATTTGACCAATACACCCGAGGAATAACAATACACTTTCCCTCAACTAAATATTCATAGTCGCTTTCGCCATTGGTAACACAATATAGCCTTACAAGTTTCTTGGATTCATATATATATTATGTTTTTTTTAAATTAGAGGTCGATTAGTCTATATAATTAGTATAAAGCTAAAAAGTTTGTCTGTTTTAACACGCTAAGATCATCGAAGTCAGGAACTATAGATTCGGATTTTAAAAGTCTTCGTGCTGGATAAACCATTCATCGAGAAAGGCTATAAAACTATCACGCTGCATAACCAATAAGAGCAAAGAAACAGTGGAAAATGTTGGAAAACAGGAAAAATTCTTTTGAGTGTTCCGTTGCTTGAAAGAATGTGTCTAAGTTATCTAAAAAATGTTTGCAACAGTATATGTATGACTGTTTTTTTAAAGATAAACTCACAAACTGTTTTTTTGCGAATCAACTAGCACACAACAATACAACGGTTGCCGGACCAGCTAGACTATTCACAGTATTAGTAGTATAGTGGTATTAGGACGTTATTGGACTATAGAATTCTATAAGTCGGCGATTGTCTTTATTGCGATACGAATGTTGCAACGGTGAAGTAAAGGATCGTAATATGTGCGACTCACTCGGAATGCTTCATTGTTCCATTCAAACCTTACTGTGCAGCAAAATAAGATGATAATGATGTTGAAGGTCATTTTTTTGAAAGTTAAAAGATATACAAAACGAACTACATATAAGTTTGATTATTAGATAGTTCAATAAATCCAGTAAAAATAGACACAATTATAGTATATGATTGGACAATAGTTTATGTTAAACTCCAAATAATTGGTAGTAATGGGCCGTTCAAGTATTACGTAAGCAGATTTATTACAATTATTTACCCCCTCCCCTTGTCAGAAAAGTAACAAACTTTCCCGTGCTTAGTAATTTTACAATTAAAAATGATTTTTTAATTTTAAAAATAAAAAGATATTAGAAAAAAAAATATATACTAATATATGCTCCCCCCCAGTTAAAATAAAAAACAGACCCCCCCCCCTAAGTTTATAATTTAGCCTCCTTAATTTCGTTAATATTTGATCACCCTAAAATCGGTTAGCGTGATTTAAAAGATAGACATATATACATCCATACACATCTTTTTATTTCTGCCCCTAATGATGAATATTTTCCCCCGTTTTTTCCGCATTTTCAGCCATTTTTTCATTCCCATTGGTTGCAAATTGATGTCAAGGCTTTTCTCGATGAATGGAATTCAACACAAAAATAAATCTTCAATTCGAACCACTTCTCCTTCCTGAGCTTGGATTTGTTTTATTCATTACAAAAAACTATTGATTTTTCATGTCCTACTCTGGTCCAAAGAGCCTAATGGTATACATTACTGATAACTTGAATTATATGTCATTTTAAGTTTTATGCTTAATTCTAAACAAGAAAAAAAGTAAGCAAGATCTAAGTTAATCTCTTCATAATTTGAATATATAATTAAAACTTCACTTATTATAGATAATGTTAATGTTTTTGCATCACCTACTTGAAATACACGTTTCAGTGATGTTATAAATCTGCCAGGACTGATCCAGGTATGCTATGAATGCGGAGTTGGTCTTCTCGGTTATAATTAACTGAGTCCTTTCATCTGTTCCTAGAATGATGCACACCGCTCTAGAGCAACAAAAGAAATATATTTTAAAGCGGTAATAGTTAAGATCAAATTCAGCGAAACTCTTTCACTTACAAAACAGGGGGGGGGGGGGGGGGGGGGGGGGGGGGGCCCCAAAAAGGGGGGGGGGGGCCCCCCCCCCCCCGGGGGGGGGGGGGGGGGGGGGGGGGGGGGGGGGCGCCGGGGGGGGGGGGGGGGGGGGGGGGGGGGGGGGGGGGGGGGGGGGGGGGGGGGGGGGGGGGGGGGGGGGGGGGGGGGGGGGGGGGGGGGGGGGGGGGGGGCCCCCCCCCGGGGGGGGGGGGGGGGGGGGAAACGGTTTAATAATTAAAAAAAAATACTTAAGATCTAAGTAGCTTATCCGATGCGTCGTGTGTTTGAAGCTTTTTTTATTTTAAAAACTATTTAGGAATATCGAAATTCCGGCCGCGATCGTATGGAAAGGCTGTTATATGTAAATTCGCGTTTCGGCTTCAGTCCGACGATTTCCAAGTTATATACTTGGAAATCTTTGACGTCAAAGGCTAAAGTACTTTAACTTCCAAACTTACTTCCACGCCTGTCATATTACACTAAAGAGTTTAACTAAAGAAATATTCTAAACTTTTTTTAATAAAAAAAGGTTTAAAATATTCCTTATACCTTCCTTTCCTATACCTTAAAGATTGAGCTACTATGTCTCGCTAAGGAATCCAGGGCGTCATTGATTTTTAACCACTAACCGAATTCATATTAAGCTGTCATGTACATTTAGTTTCGCTGTGTAGCTTATTTAAGCTGTGTTGTTTACTTAACGGTATTTGACATACCTTAGAAACAAAAACAGTATTAAAATATGATTCCGCTATACAAACAAAATTATAAGCAAGTTATCACTCCATTCATACAATTCATTGGCGTGGGAAAGTCCGAGATCTCAGATAAGAATATAATACAATACATTGCACGTGACTTCGTTCTTTGTGCAGTGCAATGGAATTTAAGAGAATCTCATTACAATATGGCAATAACACTTATTTTTAGATTATCATGTTAAAAACTTAAAAACAGTAAGTCCGTACCTGAACCCACTACCTACCTTTTTGCTCTATATCTATTTTACTACTGTGTCAATGTGGCTGTTTTTGAGATTTCTGAATTAAGTTGCTGTATTGCTTACGAGCATGAGGGTAGTATAATAATATTTGAAAACTATAAAATTTCCACATGGTGGCACTATATAAGTTAAATATCTATTCTAAACTGAAAAAATGGCGACGCGGGCAGGCTGAAATTACTTTGCGCGAGAGATGCATGTATAAAATAGGTTGAAAAAAAAACGACTATGACGTGTAGGACTCGGTAGCTCAATTGGTTGGAGCAACAGCACGGAACGCTGCCGGGGGGGGGGGGGGGGGCGGGGCCGCCCCCCCCCGGGGCCCTCTCCTGTGGGGCGAAGGCGGGGCGCGCGCCCGCCCAACCGGCTGGTTGGTGTTGGTGGGGCCAAGGGAAGCGAAAAGTAAAAAAAAAAAAAAAAAAAAAAACGGAACGCTGGGATGCCTGTTCAAGTCCTGCCCGAGTTGTATTTTTTTTCAATCTATAATCGATTTTTAATTTACATAACATTTTTTTATTTATGTCAACTATATACCTATAGTATTTAACGGTATAAAACGCGAAATATATTAAGTATTTGTGTTCACATATTTCTCTTTTTAAACCGTTAAATTGTTTTTATTTATATTCATATACGCTTCCATGGGTATGTGGAAATAACAAAAGATACATAATATTATCGTGTATTAAAAAAAATAAACGTTTTACAAGGACCCTGCGAGATTAATACTAGGTCGTATTTAAGGTTATTTAAGTAATTTTAAGAGCCGGTTTCCGTTTGACAATGAATAAAAAAATATATTTTTTCAGTAAAACACAGTACTTAGTAATTAAATTTTAAATACAATTTGTTGAGTAGTGACAAATACATTCATTGATAATCTATTCTACATTTATTATTTTATTTTATTCAATATCTACAAAGTCTATGGTCAAAGTAAAGTATCGTGATAAAGAAAATACTTTTCAGTACGTCTCAAACGGCTTGCGTTATTTTGATATATACATATATTTGCATATCTATCCCTGGTAAAGAGAAAAAAAGTCGGTTTGGTATATTTTGTGTCTACACAATGTGTAACAAAAGCACTTATTTGGCAAATCGTATAAAACTATGATGATGGCGTTATTATATTAATGTCAGTGCATTTATCTCATTTTACTTAAATTTTGAGTTAGGTCACTCTAATACTAAGGGGAATATAGTCTATGTCGATTACAACGCTTTTGTGGTTCTCGGCATTGGTTAAACATGAGGGAACGCCTCATTTAGCTGTCAATGTTACACAACTGTATCTCAATAGGTATTGTATGTTGTCTGTTGCCAATGGCTTTGTTAGAAAGAAGTATAAAAGATTTTGTTTCTTACGACATATGGGAATGCTCTAAAAAAGGGGGGGGGGGGGGGGGGCGCCCCGGGGGGGGGGGGGGGGGGGGCCCCCCCCCGGGGGGGGGGGGGGGGGGGGGGGGGGTTTTTTTCTCTCCCGGGGGGGGGGGGGGGGGGGGGGGGGGGGGGGGGGGGAAAAAAAAAACCCCCCCCCCCCCCCCCCCCCCCCCCCCCCCGGGGGGGGGGGGGGGGGGTTTTACCCCCGTTTCGTTTTGGGGGGGGGGTCCCCCCCCCCCCCCACCCAAAAAGGGGGGCCGCCCCCCCCCGTTGGGGGGCGGCGGGGGTGGGGGGCGCCCCCCCCATTGTTAAAATTTGCATTAGTTAGTGTAGATGGACGTTGTAATGAACACCTACCTCATGCTTCGAAGAACCGTTAACTAACTATAACTCATCAAATAGCGGCAGTCGTCGAGGCCCATCCTTTATGAGAAGATCCTTGTTCCTATATGAAAAACCTGTTCCCAAGTGTGGGAATCACCTATGTAGTACTCCAATTATTAATGGCCCTATATTTAAAACAGATGGGGCACGGCAGTACACTTGGTTAGAGCTGCAGCCCGGAACGTTATGGATGCCGATTCAAGACCCGCCTGTTTCGATTTTTTTTAATCTAAATAGGTTTTTAATTTATATAGCAAGCAATAACATGAAAAATATTAAAGTTTAAAATAGGTTCCTTTGATTATTGAATATGTAAAAGTAAGTATTATTGATTGCCTAACAGCTTTCGATTTGAAAGAGCATTACGTTTTAAGTCACTGAATTATTAATTAATATATATTTCTTATCTAAAACATTTGAAATATCGTATATTCAAATATATAAAAACGTAAGTTTTAGTGCCCGCATACTATTTTGTTTTTACCACTATCGTGAGATTACATGACAGATACCTAAGCTACTTTCGCCGATGTCGCCTGATAAGCCGACTACAGAAATGGACATGAGGCGTAGCCGAAAGGCATGAATGTCAAATTAAACGTTTACCAAGTTTACGCTGTGACGAGAAAGTTGGGTGTTATTATATGTTTTGTTATTGGTGGGAAATTAACATATTTCAAAAACAATAAAAAAAAAATCAGAAGTAAATTTTAAAAATTGGTGAAAAATATACCATTTAAATAAAACACTGTAACGGTTTAAAACGCGATATATTTGTTAAACTTATTTGGAAATGATTTTTAACTTCGGCCCGACGTTTCGGATGCTTAGCAGCAGCCGTGGTCACGGGGAGACAGCAGGATGATGTTTTATAGCCAAACGCCTTCCTCGATGAGTTGCTCTAACGAACACAAAACTTTTCAATTCGAACCAGTAGTTTCTGAGATTAACACGTTCAAATACATAAAATCTTCAGCTTTAAAATATTAGTATAGATATGCTATAATGTCAAGAAAGGATTTATTACTGTTAATCTTAATTACATAAACAGCCATCTTGGTATACTATACTATCAATGTGTATTTCCTTGATGGCGGGGAGATGTTCTGCGCACGCGCGCTAGATCCACATCCGCGATTTTAATTAGCCCACAATCAACACCCTGCTTGCGCATTGCCTAGTGAAAGTCCAATTATAGATCTATCCACTGTGATAATATTACGATGGAGGATTTATTTTGTTGCACAATATTACTTATGACGTTTATTATAAACAGTCACGAGAAAATTATCATCTCTTTACTCATACTGTGGTAAATAAAAATTAAGTCATAAAGTACTTTTCCATGCATACCCTCTAGAAGCTAGGTCTTATAAATTAAAAATCAATTTTATATTGAAAATAATATCCAACACGGGCGCGAATGGAAGCGGCATGCATGGCGTTCTGTGCTGTTGCTCTAACCAATTGAGCTACACGTTGATTTTTTTTAACTATTGACACATGCACCTCACCTTTTCAATATAAAATCGATCGTAATTTTTAATAATGCCATCATGTGAAAAATACTAAAATTGTCTAATTCTAGATCTTGTTTTTCTATTTATTTGTCTCTTCCGCTTCGACGCACTTGTCTATCGGATTACACTTCTCCAGCCGGTAAAGAACCGTTTTACCAGCTTTATTGGTATTGGAGACAGAAATAACGAGTTTATCGATTGTACTCGTGAATACTAAAGTGTTTACGGTTGTAAAGATTTCTCTTGCGTTTAAGAATCGGTCTTTGTTTATTTCGTATGTTTGAATCTTTAGACTAAAAAAAAAAGTTAGGACATTGACAATTTTGTTTTACTTTTATACGCTCAAAAGTGTTTGAAATTGGGAAATTTTAATATTTTTATAATAGAGAACAGACAAACATAATAGGGATTCATTTGATGGAGTGTCAACTACCCCAGCCATATAACATCTAAACAAGATGCGTTGTTGGCCTATGTGGCTTTGGATATTAAATTTATCGTGTTTAGATGATTAAATTTTTTAATTTAAGTTATTTGTCGAAGAAAGATATATACAACTAGGACTACACATTACCCAGGATGGCTTAAAAATACATCCATCCAAAAATGTATACTTTAATTCTTGAAAAAGATTACAACTGTAGAAATCTTTCTTGTCTCACATAGACAAGAAAAACAGGATACGATAAGTCTATGATTAAAGCTCTTTTTAGACTACGCTGTTATATAATAACAAATAGTTATAATAATATTATACACCATGAGTTACTATAAATATAATTTTAGCTTCACATTTGACTTTACTATACTATATGTATATCACTAGATATTTATGACCGGCCGTTTCCTCTTTTTGGGGTCTGGGGTGGACGTGTTTCTGTATTTGCGTCCTTTTCAAGCGAAACAGTTTATTACCGAGACTAGAAGCGTGATAGCGTCTTACCATTGAACCACAAAGCTATTAGCAACATACAATGGTATGAAATATCGTAGCGTAGTCTGACAAGAGCCTATTAACGAAAACATTCAACAGCCGAATAAATTACAAGCGATTCGTTCCCATCCAAGCTTTCACCCAGCTAACAATGTCTATTTTAGTTTATAACTGAACCGAAACGAACGTGAGAGTAATCATCTGTGTCATCTGAATCGGACAGACAAATATGTCTGTCCCGTTGACGACTTATTTGAAACGAAATTCGGATGTAAGATTTTTAGTTGGAGATGGTTCTATAAATTTTTGTGGCTACAGGATATAAAACAACGTGAAGAACTTGAATGTGTTAACGATGTACATTATAAACAATATGGGACTAAACAACAAAAAACAAAATTCACAAATCAAATTATACATACATTTGAAAAAATATTTTGACTCGAGCGCGCATCGACATTCAGACAAGTGGGCTTTAGTTCCGCCCGTGTTATCATTCGGGGTACGTTTTGCAACTTATATAAAACTATGAGCTGTACTCATGTTTCAAGTACTAACCGTACATTGTAATGTTCTAACGCGACAGTTAAATACAATTAGGTACAAATTTTATTAAGAAAATTAAACAACGTCAAGAATGCTCTTGAGTCTAAAATGTCTCGCGTAGTTCTTGTGACGTCCGTTTTTAAAAACATTTTTATTTTTGAAGTTAACGCTTATCTTACAAGCGTCCTAAAACATTTTATTTTATTAAGCTTTATTTCTTAAATCAGACTTAACGTAAAGAAGCCTTAATTTTTGAAGTAAGTAACGTGAGAATAACAAATCATTTTGAAACGAAGCTTTACATTTGAAACAGCCTCTTGCTAACAATTCTATTAATTTTTTTATTATTTAAGTTTCCCATTTAACGCATTTACATGTATTAGTTACTAAAATTTTGTTGATAGATATTTCTTACATATAACATAGTAATTTTATATATCCAGGAATTCCGTATGACGATAAAACATAAGTCAGCGCTAAGTAGACACGAATCAGGTTAAGTACGTATCGGAAGTGATTCAATTATTATGCAAGTAATAACTTCTTATCATAGTTTAGCATTACCCTATTTGATTTATCATTAGCTTCGTAAAACGAATGTACGCGTACGCATTAAGTAAATAATCACCGTTATCTCCGGGGGTATAAAAATAATCCAATATAGATATTTTATGATAGATCAAACCTACTTACGTAGATAATTTACAGTATATAGTTATGGATCATAAGAACCTTCTGCTAATGGATATTAGTTATAAATCTGGACTTAGATTATCAGACTAATCTTATGTAAAAAAAAAACATTTCATAGTTCAAGACGTGTAATACATTAATTTAATTATTATTTAACTATGGTTTTTTATGTATTGCATTTTAATCAAACATAATATACAGAATTAAGTTAAATAATAATTAACTCTAATATTTTTCGGATATACACCGTTAACAAGGTTTTATTTAATGTGTTGAATTCTCTATACGACGTTTTTCTGCCCTCTACTGAATTTTTTTAGTATCCTAAATTTTACTGTGAACTTTTGGACTTCTTTTCATATACTTACCAATTAATAAAACACTTAATGGTTTAAAACGAGAAATGTATTAGTGAAATTATTTCATTTACTGAACGGTTGTGCTGCAGCCCACGGAAGGGTGTCAAACGTCGGGCCATAGTTTAAATAAGTTTACTTATATATTTCGGTTTTCAAACCGTTAGAATTGTTTTATTTAAATGTCTTGCACTCGCGTAAGCTACAGACAATAGCTAGTACGTTATCTAAAATTGGCATGCTGCTTCGAGAACTGTTCTTAATAATACTGACTTACTACCGCGTTAGTAATAATGGCATGCAATCGGTTTTTTCAACGAAATTATTACTGTGGGAATATTTTTATTGACAATCGCACGAAATATCGACATGTTCTTTCTTATCTCTGATGGAGTAACAGTAATACGTTGTTCGCAATCCGTTGCGTGTTCGGGCGATGTTAACGAAGATTACGTCGACGGTTTTACGGAAAAATTGCGTATCTAATACTTAGTATGGGGTTGAGGAAATTTCCTTTTTTTTAGATTGAGTTTTTGACGTTCTCGTTGGCGCAAATAACCAAGCTAATGAACAAGTTGCTACAATCAATTTATCGAGAAAATCTGGTTAGTAAATTAGTGCTGGAATTCCGTTAGGATCATGGACCTCCTCTGGATGGATGAAAGTCGCGTGGTGCAAATCCGCGTTTAGGTTTCTGCCTATCCGAGACGCCTGTTAAAGTCCCACCCGTACCGCCATTTCTTTTTTACGTTGATTTGTAAATCTTTATTGGTATATCATAGTTTACACCATTGTTCTACCTAAGTGAAGTAATTATTGTATTTATATACTTGTTTAGTGTCGAATAATAAAGGTTCAATTTATCTGATATCATGTCTTAGTTACAAAATAAATTGGTATGTTTCTGTAGGTTTTTGTAAGTACCCGAAGTACCCAAATCTCCATATCCCAAAAGGTATTATGAAATAGTTTAAAGCAATTATGGTCCATGGTTCTAGTTACAGTGAATAACCGAGTCTAGTTGAGCCGCATGTGGGTCAGTCGAGTGTAACCGATAGTCATTTGTTACTGTATCAATGCACGACAGCTGAAATAGTATAACGCGACCGCTGATCTATGGTTTTGTAACTGAAACTGGGGGAAAAGTGGAAATTCGCCACACATTGCGATATTTCACACTACGTATATTGTTACGATAATACAATGGACGAAAACGCGGTTTGAAACCGGACAGATTCTATACTTGATAACATAAAAGACACGCGAAATATTTAAAATTATTACCTAATGTGAATTGCCGTTAGTATACAAAATATTGTATTGTCTGTAGTTTACGCGAGTGGCGCAGATTTAAATAAGACACTTGTAAACTTATTTCTAATTTAACTTGCCTTTTAACATTATTTCTAATTAACGCCTATATACGTCGGGCCGTAGCCGACGTATATAGGCGTATATTGACGGCTGCTGCAAGGTAACAAATATATTTCGCGTTTTAAACCGTTAAAAATGTTTTATACAAAAAAATAAAACCTATTTGCGTTTTATTAACCAATAACAGGAAAATAAAGATTGGTTTTTAGATTTTTAGCTGTTGTGAGGATAAACAATAACAAATAAATCTGTCAAAGTGTTTGTGGTCGAAGCAGACCTTATTAAAATAACTTTATAAAAACGTTTTCTTTTTAACTAAAGAGCATAACAATACATAAAAAAAAACCATCAACGTTTTTTAGTTAGCGCGCTTTATTACCCGAGCCTTATTAAGCTTTTTGTTCAGTTTTCACGCTACCGAAAAAATTGTAAGCGATAATGAGTTCACTGCGGTATTTCAACACTTCGTAGCCCTAATTTGCTCTCGTTAAAAATACTCTAAAGGTCGTCGTGCAAGAGTTAATCACTGGCCTAGACATTACCTCGTTTACAGTACGATACCTGAATGTCCACTACATAATTAAGAATATTTTTAAACTAAATTACGAAAACAAAAGGTTATTTGAAAAGTCTAATTAGCTACGTAAAAGAGGTCACATTTTCGAGTGATTTATTTCGCTGACATATTTTGTTTATATAAAGCACTTTAACGATTTGAATGGCGGAACGTCGGGCCGTAGTTAAAATTAGTATATATCGCGTTTTAAACCGTTACAGTGTTTTATTTCAATGTGTACTACTCGCGTAAACTATAGACAATATCGTCAGATATTTTATTTCAGTCTTGTGTGTTATAACTCCGTAGTTCGATTGCGTTAAACATATGAGGTTCTGGGTTCGAATTCTGAAGAAACAATACATGTTTTGGTTGGTAAAGGGCGCATAAGTCTAAAACGGACTTAAAAATGCTTGCCTTGCATTGGGGGGAAAAAAGTGAAATCCCGTTTTCTCCTCGCGGGGCATTCTTTCTTCCGTTCTTTAACAGGCAAGTAGTTGATCAGACTTCTGTGCACTGTCCGAGCATAACAATTTTTTGTTACCCTGGGATTCAAACCCAGGATAACAAAAAATCTCGCGCTTAACGCAATGCTAGGCAATACGTTTAACTATTTGGCTACAGACGCGGCATTGGGGAAAAGTCCATATTAATAATGTTTAGCCTAAGTAGTCTTAGCATGACCCCATGTAACCCAAAAATTGTCCATGCCAAAATATCGTATCATGTGTCTCTAAATAATGGACGATGCGTTTCCAGCTAACGATCGGTTTCCCACTCACCCAGCTTAAGAACCGGACATTCGTCTTCTCGGATGGCACACAAACGTGACACAGTTTGCCAGATGTTAGCAACCATTAGAGAATGCTGTTAGAACGACTTAACTACAGTGTACTTTAGAGTTTGCCTTTCAAACTTCCTGTGTAACGAAAATTATTCATGTTTATCAGAAATTCGAACCCAACACCGTTCGTGCTTACTGCAGTTGCATTTTTTTTAATGATAGAGGACGACATAAAAGCATGAGCTTCACGCAAGATGCGCTATCGACCCATTTTGGATATTCGGAAAACTACAGACTAAAACTCGTTGGTTAAGGAACAAAGTTGCTATCAATAAAAATATATTAATACAAGAACATTTTTGAATCCATTAAAAAACATTTCAATAACCAAGTTTTTCTGACGACAGCTACATTCAAGCCAACTTCACAATGTTTTTCCTCGTGGCTACATAAATTCCACTTTTAAGTTATTCGCTCTAACTTCAAAGAAAATTAATAAGAGCATGTCAAACATTGAGCTGATCTTGGCTCCACAATCGCCTTTGGGCCGTTGAAGTGGTTTTAATCTCGACCATAGTCGATATTTTCATTGAAACCTAGCTGACAGTGAATCCTGTAAGAGAATATCTGTTTATACATAATCATTATGTTATTAGCTGATTCAGCAAACGTTGTTTGTTTTTTGCATGATTAATGTTATTATATTGATACAATTCTATCAAATAATTGATAAAAACGCATTTATTTGAAACAAATTTGATAACCATCAAAACTTCTTGCGAGTAAAATTAAGCGATATACAATCTACTATCACCCACATTTTTTTATATTATTGAAAGAGTAATCTTCCATATTTTTTCTCTCAAAGATGGGTTCATCTTTTGGATGTAGCGTGATGTTATATTGCCTCCTCGATAATTTATTTCCAGCGCAAAAATATTATTTTTAATTTGAAGCAGTAGTTCCTCAGACTCTTCACTTTTATATTACTATAGATGTATCTAGTATATCAAATAACTATGTCAGATTAGTATTAACTGGACTTAATAAATAGAGCTCAAATCTTGCATAGTCACATTATTTTTCCTTCGTTTTGTATAATTATTAGTTCTCCTCTACTATTTTCGCCATTGCAAAATACGCAGCGTTTTTAGTAAAATAGTCTACATAAAATTAAGAATCGATATTAGATTGAAAATTTTTACGACACGGGCGAGACTAACTACTATGACTTGGTCCGTACTAGATTTTTTATATAATATAACAGAAACACCGTAGGGTGTAACTTGTGCGTACAGGGTGGATGCGGGTGCACTGTGCGTTATGAACGTTACCAAGTCGCGATATCTACTTATACTAATATATAAAGCTGAAGAGTTTGTTTGTATGTTTAAATTTTGAACGCCCTAATCTCAGGAACTACTGGTTTGAATTCAAAAAATATTTTTGTGTTGATTAGAGCATATATTGAGGAAAGCTTTATGCTAAAACATCAGGCTGCGACATAGGAGCGATGAAACAATGGGAAATGTGGTTGTATGCAGAAATAAATAATATGATGTCTAAATTAAATTTCCCGCCGTCGAAGTCGCTAACACAGCTAGTTCGTTAATATTTTCGCTGTCGACTGCAGTATCGCTCCCGCCCTCTTCAAAGACGAACGCGTTCGAGTATTCTTGACGTTTGATTAGCTGTGAGCTTTTGCTTATCTGTGGTCGAGCTATATTTGTGTTTGTTTATCACTGTGACATTTATTAGGCAGTGTTGTGTTCTTGGATTGTTCACGTGTGAGTACTTGGAGGATTGTTTTCCATTTTAAGTTAAACGCGTTTAATGACAAGAGTATTGTATTAAGTTATCTCGTTTTAAAGAGACAGATTTATAGATAGTATTTTACCTTATTTTGTCCGAAATAAGTTAACGGTTTAAAACGCTAAATATATTGGTTAAATAATTTTTAATTTATTATACCTAACTCCTGTTTGCCGCCCCTTAGAAATGCTTGGCAATAACGGTGTTCATCCCGTGACAACGGCTGCTGCAAACCGTCTAAACGCCAGGCCGAAGTTTAAATAATAAAAAAATATTTTCGCTATATTGTACAGAAGTTTTATATAAAAAATGGGAAATAGAAAGTGACCACGCGCCTCAAAAACGTCGTGCAACAAACAATGGTTAATTTAGCATTCGATTGAATGGTAATTGTCGTATCTAACTAATTAACTAGTTCGTCGTTATTGCCATTTGGCACGGTCTGCGTAACTTCAAGTAATTACACCTGTTTAATGACGGCCATACATTTAAATATTATTCAACCTATATTGGATTAGTGTGTCAAACTTGCATATAATCTTTTTTAAAGACTAGCTGTGCCCGCGTCTTCGTCCGCGTGGTATAGTTATTTTCGGCATCATATTATTAAAAGATAGACATACAGTCATGGATATTTTTTGGATCATTTAAGAGAAACCATTCTTTCATACATATTTTTTTAATAAGTATCTTGAATATTGTCTATAGTTTACGCGAGTAGTACACATTCAAATAAAACACTTTAACGGTTTAAAACGCGATATATTAGTTAAACTTTTTTGAATACGTCACGGGGAGACCACGGCCGCTGCAAAGCATCCGAAACGTCGGGCCGAAGTTAAAAATCATATTCAAACAAGTTTAACTAATATATCGCGTTTTAAACCGTTAAAGTGTTTTATTTAAAAGTACCTTGAATATCATTTTAGTAGCGCACGCATCGGAAACCCTCAAATGTGAATTTCTTTCCACATTTCCTACAGTTTCTTCGCTCTACACGATCGAAACAATCTATCGTTTCCCCGGGATTTGACCTAGGACCTCTCACGCCTACGTCAATCCTAGGCAACATGTTTAATCTATGGAGGATGAAGGATTCTTAAGAATTATAATACTTTATGTCGTGTTTTACATATTTATGACTTTGAAGCTTCGTTTATTGAATTACAGCTGATGAGCCTAATAAATTAATGGTGACGGAAATTAGAACAATATGTTAGATTTAATGGTTTTAAATCCCAGCTGTGAACTTTAAAGTGTTAATAAAACAACATTTTATCATTTGTACAGTTGGTTAATGTAACATAAAATATATCGTTGGAAATAGAGAGCAAATGTGAAGTTGGCGAATCTTTAAGATTAGTAAAATTCATATTAGCAACTCAAACTGTCTTGCTAACGTTTATTTAAAATTTAATTAAAAGCACATCTATACTATTAGTATAAAGCTGATTAGTTTGTTTGTTTGAACGCGCTAATCTCAGGAATTACTGGTTTGGATTGAAAAAATGTTTTTGTGTTGGCACAAAAACAATTTATCGAAAAAGGTTTAAGGCTTTAAAACATTATGGTGCGACCAATAGCAGCGAAGCAATAGAGGGAAATGTGGAAAAAACAGACAAAAATAAATTGTTTAAGGCTTTCACGGCCATCGTTCAGCATATCATTATAATTCATATATAATTCTTCGAGCAATCGAGGAGTTAACATCTCCTGATAATGCCGTCCGCACGTGATGGCGAAACGTCGAGAACCTCTTCTCGCTCACATCGGCCGAACAGCCCGAAAGACAATGATATACAGATAAAACTAATCATCTTTGGGTTATTTTTGAGGTCATCTTTGCGTGAAGAGCGAAAACAAATCAAGAAACCAAAAAAAAAAATGAATAAAAGTATTCTTCTTTAAATGGTCCAAAAACACTTTGTATATAATATGTCTATATTTTAAGTTGCAAGAACGACGGAATGCGGACAAAGTCGTGGGGATAATTTTAAGATGAGGTTTGCAAAAATAAAATTGTATGCCCAAGATACTGGAACGAAGTCGCGAGCACAGTCAGCTATTAAAAAAATGTAAATCAGTCAAGCACGTATCAGGTATATCCTCCAAGAATTATCACTTGTTAAGTCTATAATTTCCTGTTGTATTTCAAAGAAATGCGCGTGATCAATCTACGTTAAATTTGCGAGTTTAGCAATTCGCACAATCCATGCTGAATAGTGTCTTAAATCTAGTTAGATATGCCTTAATATTTTTTACATGTGATTGCACATGGTGGCACTGTATAGATAAAAAAAAAACTAAATTAAATTGACCTTAATTATGCAAGCGCTAAGGTTGAAATTACATTGCGCAAGAGGTGCATGAAACAATAAGTTGAAAAATTCGACGATGAGGTGTAGGACTTCAAACCATGACGGTGGTAGTAAAAATTAATGAATATCTATATTTCGAGTTTTAAACCGTTAAATCTAAAAACTTATATTTTTCACGCATAATGGCATTATATTTAATTTAAAATCGATTTCGAACCGGCGTCCACAGCGTTCCGTGCTGATGCTGTACGGCTTTATAGATTCCGTCTTTTCAAAAGCTAAAATCGAGTTTACTTATGGATTGTATGGACAGCGCAAACGCTTCCGTATTTCAGTGCATTTCGGATCCAGTTAATGTATTTTAACAATTTAATCGCGGAGCCGAGAATCGATTTATGCTTTACGATCCCCCACGTGCATGTTTCATACACATATTATAGCCAGTAAATAAACACTTCTCCATGCGTTTAGTGTCGGACATTGAACTCGCTACGTTTTTAGAACGTCGACCTTCTGTTGCTTAGTTTTTAGTCTGTCTGTTGTAAACGTCGGCCCGTAATTATAATTAAGTTAACTTATATATATCGCGTTTTAAACCGTTAAAGATGATTAATTTAAGTTGTTTTATCTACCTAATTAAACGAGTATTAGAATAACATGTGAAATTACATTTGTTTCATGATTATACATACATTACATATATCGGTGTTTTGCACTGTTGGAGTTTTCCTAAGCCACCTGTGCCCTGCCCGACCGAAACGATCAGAACGCAAAAAAATAAAAGCACTGTGTAGATTTTTCTCCAATTGATTACGTAGAATGTAAGCCTTTTGCGCATGTCCTTGTCTACATACGAATACAATAATTTACAGTATTATTTTTCTACTCGTAATATTTTATTATTTACCATTTTATAGCCATGGTGGCTGTTAAGCAAATACTCACACTACTTGGTTATTTCTGCCGTTAACGACGGACCGACAAACACCCTTTCGCATTATTAATATGCCAATTCTTACTTTTATTACTTGTCTTACAGGCATTACAAAGAGAATGTGTTCATACAGCTTTGTCACAAGTTGTGACTCGCTGAAAATCACTTGGCGCCAAAGTACGAGAACAATGAATAATCTAACAATTTTCAGCAGTGACACAGTTTCTAGTAGAAATTTAAGCTTGGCGATGTTAAGTCATTAAATGTACTATTCACAACCTTGCTTTTAGTTCTTACTATTAAAAACTTCATAACACACTAATCGATGTGATAACGTCTGCTAATGTTATAATATTAAATAGTTCCTCAAAAGCATAGGGCTCACGTTTAACTCCCACCAGGTCCAACATGATTCTAGGATATAAATTTTCTTGACCCGACGTGTTGGACATCGTCAGAAATCTAATGAAATAAAAATATTAGTATTTTTACAAGCCATTGCTCGTGATGGCATACAAATTAAACATCGATTTTAAATTCTACTTGGGATCCTCACGGGCAGGACTTGAACTGGCATTCACAGCGTTCCATGCTCTTGCTCAACCAATTGAGTTACCGTGTCCAGCGGAACGCTGATGTTGTATTTTTTTTTTCAATCTAATTTCGGGTCACAAACTCCCCCTCCTCAGCTGCAAGACTGGTCATCTTGTTTACATGAGGTTTTTCATCTACCGCCAGTTAAGCACATGCTTGTTTGTCTTTGTCTTTAAAAAAATCTATTGATAAAACAGTTTAAATCGCGATATATATTAATTAAGCATATTGGAAAATTTATTTTAACTACGGCCAGACGTTTCGGATGCTTTGCAGCAACCATGGTTACGGGGAGACCAGTAAGTAAAATATGTTTAACTAATTTCGCGTTTTAAACCGTTAAAGTATTTTATTTAAATGTGTACTACTCGCGTAAACTACAGACAGTATTTAAACCAATGCATTGCGATTATCCCACTGTAGGTACCCTCCGTAACAAATTATCATAATCTCTTCGGTGTAATATTGTTTGAGTTTACGGCGCTTCTCGTAAACTGTGAACATTTCCAGCCAATTTCCTGCATCGGAACGTTTTCCCGGTCTGTTGTGACCTATATTCTTTTGAAACTTGTTAGTATACGCGTGCATGTTGACAACAGGACTGTCAACAAGTATACAAGTAACAAGAGACTAATATTTACGTTAATGATCCTGAATAGCTCTATGCTAGAAGGAACATAGGTTTATTAAGCTGTGCCCGCCGCGATCACTTTTGTAGATCATTTGAAGAGGGATATTGTTTCATACATCTTTTTAGGTTTCTTGAACCGTTTTCCATTTTTTCCTCTCTCTTTCTCGGTAAATACGCTAACCAACACAAAAAAAAAAATCTTTTTGAACCAGTAGTTCCTGAGATCAGCGCGTCTAAACAAACCGACTCTTCAGCTTTATAATTTTATAGTAGATAAAAACTTTATTCTTTAGATAGATATAAAATATAGATATATAGATGTCGTTACAAATTGTAGCTATTAATTACGTTTCCGATATATTACTCGAAATTTGAAAATGTCATTCGATCAAACAGTTGATATACGTTTTCGCATTCCATTTTTGAAATAGCCATCTAACGCTATGATAGATGAAATCGCTTCGGTTTCCACTGGCCGTCTGCCAAGGCGTACGGAGATTAAAATTCTGGATTTAATTACACTTATTTTTAAATAAATCACTTTTGACGGATTGAAATTGGACCACGGCTGCCACAAAATATCGGCAACCTTGTCGCCTATCGCAAAATAAATGGTTAATAAGTTATATAATTTAACATTTTAGTTACATTTAACGTTTTAATCCGTTAAAAGTAATTTATTTAAATGTGTACTACTCGCATAAACTACTACCCATATTATATTAAATCTATTAACCGACTCCGAATATTAATGGATTAACTAGCATTGCGCCAAGTCTGAAAAGTCCAGGTAGTTCAGTACGACAATAAATAAGTAAGCTCAGAAAATTAAATAAGTTTACTACTAAGTCTGATTATTTAAGTTGGCCTAAATGTGGCCTGTTTTGTTCGTTGGCACATGGTTATTTTGGGCGCGGGTCTTGTTTTATTCTGTTAGACATGTTTATTGTCGTTAGATAGGGGGGAAACACACTCGAGCGAATGCGATAACAGTGCAAGCGCACGTGGTTTGAACTGTTTATAACTTTTCAATATTAAACAGGTTTAAACACAACAGGGGCTTATCATTTTTAATTTAATGCAATATACACGCGTAAAATACAGATACAGCTTACTTTGGATAAATGAAGGTTTTTCTAAGCTATACAAATTCATTACACCTTATAAATATAATAGTATATAATTAATTTATAAATAAGGTGTTTAATATTTTTGTTCATTTATATTTAATACTATAGACTGAGCTATAGATATCTGGAAGACTTCATAAGTTATAGGTCTTACACCTACCTATATTTAAGTATTTTAAACGAAGTCTGAAATTAAACAGGTCACAAAAGCGCAACAGCCTATGTGACGTCAATGACATATTATTTTTTCCTATGCACATATTATCTTTGTAATTAAACAATTTACTTGAATTGACAAATAGTGGTAAATACGGTTGTATACTATGTGTATGTGGTATGTACAGTTATGCATTCATAATTTAGGAATCCTTTAATTTTTGTTCTTGAACATATAGTATTTTTGTGTATTATATAGGTGTATGTTACTGGAGAAAAGAACGTGTTTATGTTTCACGCAACGTAAAGTCCCTTCCTATATTCAATTATACTTTGTTTAAGTATATATATTTTTTATGATAAAGGAACGTGTTGGAAGGGGAAACATCCCGACCATAAAACATATCGCGTTTTAAACCGTTAAAGTGTTTTATTTCAATATTGTGAACAACTTATACGGTCACCGTTTCGTAATTCTTAGTGTATTAACTATAACTAAATCGTTTCGCCTCGTCCATTGGGCATTTCGTGTCCCTTGTTACGGGCTTTGGTTCGGCGCCGGATTGTCGCGGCCGCGCCACTGTTGCGATTTCCCCCACCCACGGACGGATTATGTAACGTCCTTCGTTTGCTGCTGAAATCTCATGTTGCTATACTAGAGATGGGCCCAATGCAATTTGATTAGCAACCGCTTTTTGGCAAAGTATTGTAGGTTGTATTCTTTTTAATCAAGTCTGTAGTTTACTCGAAGTTTTTATCGGTTTATATCGCGAAAAATATCTGTTGACATATTTTAATTACGGCCTGGCGTTTCAGATGCTTTGCAGTAATCGTGACCGTATGTCGGGTCGTAGTTAAAATAACTTATAAGTTACCTAACGTTAAAGGAGTTCTCTTATTAAATATCTTTATATGATTTTTGTGTTTGTTTTTGTTACTAATAATAAATGATGGTTTATAGACCGACGTTGACATTTTTTTTGTTGGAAAATTGATAGGTATATTCCAGGTGGTTCATTATAAAATGACCAGAAAAATCGAGAGGAACTTTGAAAAATCGTCACTCGGGTACTTAGCGGTACTAAATAATTTCTATCTCTCTAAATCAATATACAGTACTTATATTTCCGTTTGATTCGGTTATTTTTTGTTAAAAGTTATTTACCCTTTGTTTAACTTTCTGTCAATAACGTGTTTTAATTTGTCCGGAGTGTGGACAGGTGCGTAGCGCATTCTTAAAATAGTTTAACGTTGATCTTAATTCGATATTTTTTATGGCTTGGGACCCTTCAGTCAATATGCCGTGCTTGTTTGGCCTTCCCCATCTACAAATTTATCAATCACCAATTTTTGGTATATAAGGATACAAGGAGCAGGAGTACATTAATAAAATCAATAAACGTTTTTGTTACACATGGCTTATCAAGATACCAAAAGTTTGTTAGTAAAGTTGACGATGTGTAAGCGTAAGGGGGCCCTTGGATAGTTTTGCTAAGTATTGAGATTTTCAAATACAACACTTAACGGTTTAAACTGCGAAATATATTAATAAACTTATTTACAATAAATTTCTAATATGGATCGAACTGAAAATATATTATATATATTGTAAATAAGCGCGTTTTAAACCGCTGAATGCGTGTTAATCAAATGTGTAGGTAGCGTTCGCGTAAACCACAGACTATTGTAATTTTATGGATATAATTTCTGAACATATGCTTATATTGTAAATAAGCTAATCGATAGATTTCGCGTTTTATAATTTCTGATTATATGTTATGACATATATACTAAAGCTTAGTTTAAGCCGCTGAATACAATTTAGGTGTATATCTACTTAAAATCATATAGTTAAACTAAAAGCCAATATTACAGATTGCGCAAGGGCACTGCAGTCGTTATAAAATTCATTGAAAATAAACCAATTTGCGGTTTTACAATTTTCGAACGTGCTTCACAAAATGTTGCTTGTTTAATACCGCAGTGACTTAAAAATATAAGGGTATTAATTTTATATAAAGTATATTTTTAATTAAAAACTTCAACGGTTTAAAACTCGAAATATATTATACAAGGATGTATAGCTAGCTGACCTGGCAGGCTTTCTTTTGTCATGCGAAGAATTGCGAATAAATCCGATTACCATAAAAAGGGTTTTACGGTATAAGATAGACTAATACAGTCGCAGACTTTTTCTAGACTATTTCAAGAAGAATAATTCTTTTATAATTATTTTGTTCGGTATCTTGAATTGTTTTCGCGGCGAATTCAACGAATTTCCTTATAAATTAATAATTTTCACCGTTCTTTCCGCAGTTTCCTTCTTTCTTTCTTTACTCCTATTGGCCTGGTTTTTTATACTCTAAAGCCTTCGTCGATAAATGCTCTAACACAAAAGGAAATTATTTCTATTCGATTTTTTTTTTATTTGCTACCAAAACAAACAATTAATTCAGCTTCATAATATTAGTTAAAGAAAAGGTGTACATAATACAATCAGTAACATATAGCGTTTATTTGTTTCAGTGGCCTGAGCAAGCAACCCTTAAGCAAGATATCAGGCTAACAGGTAAGCTTTTATATTTTTTATAATTTAATCATGTTAACTTAAAAGGTTTTAAAGTAAACTGATTTTATTTACGTAATTATACTCAAAGTTGGCATATAAAAGCGGAAATCCAAGAATTGAATATTTTTACAAAAAAAAAATTAAAAAAAAACGAATAAATGCTACTAATGATACTTGCGTTTTTAACAAGTAAGCTCAGTTGCGCCTGAGTGGACACCTGATTCATTTGATTCATGCATGACTAGAGAATTATTATTGACAACAATTACCACATTATGTTTACACGCTCTCATGTGCAATAAAAATTATAATACCTATATACATACTGTTTTAACTGTTCCAAACGTGATATGTTGGTTAATTTTAAGACCTAAGAAAGTTTAAGATTCTTTACAGCAGGAATGTTTTCTCATGATAATTAATGATTCCGGGCTTATGATTTTTTTGCCAATATTTTTAAAGATATGTGGCACCTAAAAAAAATTCAATTTTAATTCTTATTTATTGTCTAATTAAGATTATTTTTGATATGCAAATTCAATGTTAAGGTCAACTAATGAATGCGAATCGCGAACCAGAGAAATCGAGTGACTAATTGGAGAAAGTCTGAATCGTTGATCGAGTCGAATAATCGAAAGGTTTATAAGTTTAAATCGAATAATTCAATCATGTAAACAATGCACCAGCTCATCTCAGTCTATGGATTTCAGAGCTTTTCAACCTTTACATATCTCACTACCCAGCTTATCCCCATTTTAGCTCCAGAGTTGTTTGGTGGGCTTAGTATTGCCACTAAATTAAATATGAGGCCGATAAGGCTACCCTGCGTCTAGCAGCCTCGTATAATAGTGTATTACCACCTCCTACTTCGTAGGGCTGATTGACGAGGGATGTTCGTCACAAATTCAAAATAACTTACATATCTCCCAACCTGGGTTACAAGGAAAATGTCTTCCGGGTAGCCAAAACTCAAATAGGTCGACAGCGTGTCCTAATTATACGTTGTATGCCTGCTTGTCCACATGTGTGTTTCTATGCTGTTCTGTCCTCTGCCTATAATAAAGCTAGGCAAAATATCGCTGTGATAAATAAGTATGCAGGGGACGGTTTCTGATGCAAAACAATAGGTGCGTTGAACCTAGAGGAAGGGCTTTGCCATAATTGATTCGCTATCGCCATATCGAGCGATTTGTGAATCACGCTGTGCGTTCTGTATCGATTTTGTACGACTTAGTGTTGTCCCATTGCGTGGGGTATGGGGCTATTTTGTGTCCGTTTTACTTTGCTGGTTGCTGGTTTGAATTTATTTTTACTTTCTCTCGCATTTAACACATCGCTAGGCTATGATTATAGATTTTAATTAATTTATAGTAAAATATTCTTCAATCTGTACACTTACACTGGTTTTACATTATTTTGGAAGGGATTAAGTGAGTAGATCATTTAATTTAATTTCACAATTCACATATTTGTTAACAGACGAAAGAATTTCAATAAAACACTTTAACGGATTAAAACGCGGTATTTATTAGTTAAACTTATTTGAAAATTATTGTAACTACGGGCCATCGTTGAAGACGAAGGAAGACGAAATTAAGAAGATCCCGTCCCAATAAAAACTTAATACGAATTCACACTTCACTGCTCATCTATCGGTGAACTGTGGTTCGTGACCCGGACGGAATTTCGCCATTCCATCAACCCACTTAAAGTGACAGCTGTACTGTTAATGAATGCATGGATTTAATTAATGCCTAATTTCCAATTTGCGTGTTAATTTCGCAATCGTTAATTCGACGCGTGACGTCACAGCTCATTACTCACAAGTACGCCTAGATAATCTTTCAATTTGCATATCGACGTTGTGCAATTGAGTTCCGTTCGCGTTGTAATTACGATCAACTTGATAATCCATATGTTTTGGGGTCGTGTATGGCTTTGATGGTATCAATACTAATATATAAAGCTGAAGAGTTTGTTTGTTTGAACGCGCTAATCTCAGGAACTACAGGATACAATTGTAAACTATTTTTGCACTGTCTACGCACAGTTTACGCGAGTAGTACACAGTTAAAATAAAACACTTTAACGGTTTAAAACGCGATAATTGCGTTTTAAACCGTTAAAGTGTTTTATTTAAATTATTTTTGTGTTAGTTATAGCATTTCGAGGAAGCTATGAAATAATGTAAAGTTAGATTCCCATGTTTTATGACGTTGTTAAGTGTACTTAGTTATCTACGAGAATAAATGATTTTTGACTTTGGCTAACTTATTAGAAGCAATAAGAAGTAAACAACAATATCGTTGCACCATAATGACTTTTATTATCCGAAGCCGACACTTATCTGTTCATACACGTGCAAGGATCAACACGTGCTGCGACTAACAGGAGACGCCGGATTTGGTTGGCTCATTTTTTATCAACGTCCGTACATGGCTCGTAAAATAACGGCTCAACTGACCTCTTTCGTGCGAGTGCGTAGATTAATTCGCTTTGATGAACGGGACATAGATCTAAGTAAAG
This sequence comes from Leptosia nina, assembly GCA_963661955.1. Classification (NCBI taxonomy): domain Eukaryota; kingdom Metazoa; phylum Arthropoda; class Insecta; order Lepidoptera; family Pieridae; genus Leptosia; species Leptosia nina. The sequence goes on along the minus strand of CAVLEF010000006.1, from coordinate 8,250,821 downwards.
TAAAGACTGGTCCTGTTCCATTTTTGTTTGCTTACTGTCTCACTTTAAATTTAGAACACTTGTTTTAAATATTTTCATGTAATGGTAGTAACGTATTACTAATAGTCATATTGGGTCGCGGGTTCGCTCCCCATCGGGGGATGTACTTTAAATCAATACAGTAAAATGTTTGTTATATAAATCTGAGTTGAGTTGAACTCACGCTACAAACAAATATATACTTATATTACAAGTACATGTGACTCGTAAATCTTAAAACATTTTCTCGGTATTTTCAAGCATATTATCAAGAGCTCTTGCTTAACTTAAAAAAACAATAAACCTTCATATATGTAATGGCTTATCTTGGCCATTGTATTAGCTATAACGCATTTTGTTATTGCAACGATAAGCTATTTCATAACTCTATGCTTATATTCTATACACGGATCATTTGCAACTAATTCGACGTTGCATCTTATGCATTAGATATTGGAGCTATTACGGAAGAAAAAATGTACACAGGCAACTTAAAATAAGCTAAGACAAGATCGTCTAAAATTAATCGATCTATGAGTTAGCTTAGTCTCTTGTCTCTCTTATCTTACGTTCTTACCGGTTGGGAGTTTAATTCTCTACTTGCTATCCGGTAAAGAAGATCGTAACGAATCTTATTCTAAAACTTGTATGATATGGATCATCTATTAACACACATTTAGTCATCACTTCTATTAGGTATAGTAATAATAATGAGTACTTAGTTTAGAATAAGTAAACTAGGTCGGTTCTTGTCGAGGAAGGGGAGTAGGTACCCATCTTCCTTAGCTGAAAAAAAATTTAGAGGTTTATAATAATAGCGAATGCAATTTTAAGCTTACATTTGGTTTGAAAATTATAATAATTTTCACGTGTCATTGCACATGATGGCACTATATTAAACATTGATTTCAGGTTGTAAAAATTTTACGACTCGGGCTCTAACAGAAATACATACAATTTTATTTTAATTTCAATCGCGAATTCGGCCCTGGATATAGTAGTGTATCAGGGTTACACTAGTGTGTAGTTAACACATAAATTTTCCCTAATATAACGTAAACACTGTTTTACTGCTGCGCGGCTTCCTTATTTATAACGGTTAATTTAAACATAATGATATGGTGCGCGCGCGCATGTTTGCGTGTGGTCTGAGAAATATCGACGGGTATATTTGCAACACGTGAGATCAACTCTATTTAAAGCTTGTCTATTGGAAATGTATTTATCATCTTTTGTTTTCTATTAGTCTGAATATTAAATATGTCTTGAGAGTTTGTTTTGTATGGAAGATAAAAAAAACAGCCATTTATAACAGCTAAACGAGATGCTATCGACCTATTTAAACTTTAGTCAGACAGTCGGAAATAGACAGTTTTTTTTGTGATGAGAACAGGACTCAGGCGCGGGATTCACTTGCTGAAAGGCGAAATACCTCAGCCATGTCAAGTCTTGACAAGATGCGCTGTCGACCCATTTTTGGCTTTAGACATTCGTAAATTCAAACCGGATATTCAAACTGAAACGGGATTAAACTTCACAGCTTTGTTATCTGTGGAAGACTCGTGACCCGAACGGAACTTACGATATTCCTACCATCCATTTAATAACAAGATTTCCAACTTATTTCACAAAAGCCAGAACTACGCCGAAACGTTTATTTACACTGAACAAAAACTTGTTGGACTTGCTACGAGCATTCCATAATCCCTTGTTTTCAGACACAACAAGTAGAAATCGTGTCTATTGGTTGAACTTGACCTTCAACCGCCGCTATCAGCATTATCCTGTTAGGAATGTAATGGCCGGCTCTATTCATTTACCCATTAGGCCATTAGAGATTTTATTCACTTGTCGAGATACATTCATTAGTGTAGTGGGAGTGAAAAACCTGGTTAGGTCCTATATTCCACGATCTGAGATATTTGCAAATATTTTTTCTAAATACTGTCTATAGTTTACGCGAGTAGTACACATTTAAACACACACACACACACAGTCTCCCCGTGACCACGGCTGCTGCAAAGCATCCGAAACGTCGGGCCGAAGTTAAAAATCATTTTCAAATAAGTTTAACTAATATATCGCGTTTTAAACCGTTAAAGTGTTTTATTTAAATATTTTTTCTAATTACTTTGTTTATCGAGCATATTGTTGACTAGCTGTGCCCGCGACGTCGTCTGCGTGGTATTGTCATTTTGGGAATCATATTGTTTATATATAAAAAACCTCCTCATATATAAATTAAAAATATATAACTCCTTTATAAATTCTTAACTTAGTTATTCTTAACAGATAGCTGTTACCCACGATGCCGTCCGCGTCCTGTCCTTTTTGCCAGTTAATCTTAAATGATATTGTTGTATACATATATTGTTACGGACATTTTTTGATTACATATCAAAAGAAGAATATTCTTATATTAAAATATGTATAAGAATATATGTTATATCCGGTATCTTGACCCGCTTTCAAACAATCAAAGAAATATCTAAATCTAAATAAGTTTCCCATTGTTTTTCCCCTCCTATTGGTCGCAGTTGGATAGCCTAAAGCCACTTAGAAAAAAGAGACTAACTTACACAAGAAGAATTTTCCAATTCGATCCAGTAGTTCCCGAGATAAGCGCGTCCAAACAAACAAACTCTTCAGCTTTATAATATTAGTAGGTATAGATTAAAAGTTTAATTTATAATGAAGTCAGCACAGAGTTCAACGCGTACATTGTTCCTAGCTCAGTCCTAACTCCGTTGCGCTATGCGGAAATCCACAATTGTTTGAGCATTAATTTGAACCGGCTCTAGCAGCTGGTGCAGTCGATAAACTGAGTAATATAATTTTAGTCATAACTCTATTCTCTTCCTGTATTGTGATAACAGAGAGCCATTTAGGAGAATTTAAACTTACACATATGGTAGACTAGCTGTGCCCGCGACTTCGTCCGCTTGGAATTTTTAATTATTTAGGCTGTTTATTAATTTATGTAAAGACGCATTTAAGGCAGCCAATCTATGTTGTATGTGCTACTTTGCCGCAACACTCTCACCTCGCATCACTCGTACTCTAACTCCCACTGTCATTCCTAAACTCACTCCCACTCCTGTTCCCAAAAAGCCAAAGAAGAAAGTTTCATTGTTCTAGTTTTAAAAACCACTGAGTTCTATACAAACTTTCATTCCCTTTTTCACCCCCTATCAACCGTTTTTTATATGCATATGGCCTGGCTCAGGCTCTAAAATCTGTGTACCAAATTTCATTTGAATCAGTTCAGTAGTTTCGGAGTTAAAGCCGGACAGAAAGAGTTACTTTCGCATGTATAATATTATCGACCAATATAGATATAGATTATATCCGTGGTAAATGAAAATAAAATATAGTAAAGTTAAAAACATGTTTCAGTAGATAAACTCCGATTTTGTATTCAGTTTGTAGAAAGAGAATCCTTTCAATAAGTTAATAAAAAATATTGTAATGGGCATAAAATATGTGCTGCTATCATCATACTTAGACGGAACGCAAGACATTCTCTTACATAATTAAAATTAAATTAATTTTATCTTTTTTTTGTAATTTGTTTAATTAGAATCGATTTTTAATTTATGTTATGAATGTACAAAATATTTTTTTTTTTTCAATATAATTTTATCCTCTCAAAATTGTAATTACACATTATTTTAATAAGACGAGAAATACACTGCTTTGCAGCAGCCGTGGTCACGGCATCCGAAACGTCGGGCCGAAGTTAAAAATCATTTTCAAATAAGTTTAACTAATATATCGCGTTTTAAACCGTTAAAGTGTTTTATTTAAATGTGTACTACTCGCGTAAACTATAGACAGTATCTATACAATAATCTCCTCAACATCTTCGCCACATAACTACATACCAGCTTCTCTCTGTAACAAACTCCTCAGTCCTGAATTAAGTAGATTTGAAACGTGTTGTCATCTATTTGGATGTGAAAATTCCAACTTCGCTAAGCCCGTATTTACAGACGATAATACATTTCATAGGTATTCCAGCAAATGTAGCGTCGAGAGATCGAGACAAATATGCCGAGAACGCGACAGGGGAAACTGTTGGCCTATAATTGGAACGTGTACCCCTTCGCGGCTTTGGACGAAACGGTCCTAAAATTCTGTTATAAAATATTTTCTTGTAATCTGTGCATAACATGTCAATAATTAATTAAGTATTTGCACACATTATTATATGTACTTTTCAATATATAAAATACTTAGTAATCTACTGCTATCATATATATATATAATCTAGTGCTTCGTTTTTTTTTTGTTCAAAACCAAAAAAAAAGATTTAATAAATGTCCGCGACAGTATATTATGTCTTTCTTTTGAGATCATCTTGTAATCAATTTTGGTCAATTTTTTTGTATAAAGAATTATTTGTTAGAGTTGTGTATTATAAAGGTATGATTTATGAGTCACTTCGGTCTGTTTAATTTATTCCTCAAAGACTGTATAAGCCTCTAGAGTATACAATATACTATTCCAAACACGCACGATTTCTTGCCAATGGCAGTCGTAAAAATAACATGCATATTGGCAAGAACGGATTTGACCTTAAAAAGTATGAAGCTATTTGGTGCAACTTTCCAAAAATGAAAATCATTAAAATCCACTCTCATTACATACATTACTAAATCGAAGTGTCTCTGAGAGCCTTTCACGTGTGACGAGATATTTTTTACGGTCGAACATTAAAGTCAGACAAACGTCGGGCCGTAGTTCAAATAATTTTAACATAAGTTTGTCTAATATATTTCGCGTTTTTAACCGTTAAAGTGTTTTATTTCAATGTGCAGTACTTGCGTAAACGTATTTGGCCAAACATTACATGGTATTTCGGTTAAAAAGCCGTCATGTTAATCGATAGTTTTTCAGTAATTTAACATTTTTCTTTATTGTTTATTCATTATAATATCTGCATCAGTCATTGTGTCGTTGACAACTAACTTGCCGTCTATCACACATTTAGATGACAACAAAGAAAACATTTTGAATGCTTTAAAGCGCGATTTAAAACTATGTTTAATTTATTTTACTTATATTCCGACGTTTCGGATCCTTTGAAACAGCCGAGATCAGGTCTATTGAATTTTTCGTTTCCAATCGTGTTTTTTTTAAATATAATAGTGATTGTAACGTTTATTTATTTATTTATTTACACTTTAATGCACAAAAATATAAACTTATATACTAAACATATGGAGTGCAATGGGCGGCCTTATCGCTAACGAGCGATCTCTTCCAGGCAACCCAAGATGAAAGAGGAAAAAGTTTACGGGAAAACGAGATGTGCAAGGTGGGCGAAACAAAATTACGTTTACGTTAAGTTGCTGACAAGTTGATTACTGTACCATAAATATGTTTTGATTTGTTTGCCGGAGGGGCGCGATTATCTGAGAATAAATTGATACTGATGATTAAGAATAATAAAAAAAACTTTATACCTAATAAGCCTTTATTACTATTTTGAGCATAGGTAATTTATAAAAAAAATTATCCGACGGACTCCAGTTGACTCTACTGTTAATTTTAAGTAAGAGTTAATTAAACTTAACTTTGAATCGACTTAAACAGAGGGAAATATGAAAAAATGGCGGAATGATGCTTTTATAAACAATCTAAAAATGTCCGACACATTATATGTCTAATCTTTTAAGATTAACTCGACGGGCCGTCGTGACCAACAGCCATAATTTATAAAGCTGAGGATTTCGTTTGCAAAAATAAATGATGTGATGCCCAAAATTATTGCACGCAGACGAAGACGCGTTTACAGCTAGTATAAGTATGGGAAGTAAACCGGTAAGACATGCGATATTAGATTTTTTCGCTTCAACGATATTTTGGCAACAATTTTCAATTTCACGATAAGGTGAATATATCGCCATCAAAGTCTAGACATGTTACAGTTAGTTCTTGATACTTGCGTTGTCTGGCATTTTAAAGTTTAAAAGTTGAAATAATTGAGCTCATTTCGACCCGAGACCGAGTAATGAGTTTGTCTGGTATCGATTTGACGTCGACAAGATTTCTCGTTTTTTATTTCTTTGTCTTTGTTTCTACCCGTGTAATTAAATTGTTCTTTCTTGCTTTTTTACCAGACCCGGCCAACAGGAATGGTACTTTCAAATTTGCCTATTTACACTATGGGGACCGTTCAAGTATTACGTAAGCAGATTTATTACAATTATTTACCCCCCCATCCCCCCTTGTCAGCAAAAGTAAGCAAAGCTTTTACCCCCTCCCCCCGTGCTTACGTAAACATTTTTCAATAAAAAATGTGGTGGTTGCCATTCGTGTAAAGAAGTAAATAAATATCGATGACGTAATCATCATCTGGACTCCCCTACCCCCCATGTCATCAAAAATAAGCAAAACACAGACCCCCCACCCCCCTATAGTGCTTACGTAATACTTGAACGATCCCATGTATGTATGTTTCATGTTGTTTTTAAAATACTGAGTACTAAGCAACCAGTTATCTAACTATTTATTGTTATGTTCCAAGTTACTTAGCCTCTTCAATGTGCAGTATGTTTGACACGATTTTAACCTTCAAATATTTCAATAAAACAGTATTAACGTTTTAAAACGCGAAATATATTAGTTAACTTATTTTTATGTAACTGATGACTACTTTTCGGATGCTTCGCAGACGTAGTCATATGGGATAACGTCGGGCCTTAGTTAAATTACATCAACTAGTATTTTTCACGGTTTAAACCAGTAAAAGCGTTTTATTTGAATGTGTACCACTCGGGTAAACTATAGATAATTTTAAAATTCATAATAATAATAATTTACTTTCAAACTTACATTATTTCAATATCCATTTTAGACAAGCTAAATCTGACTCCAATCTAAGTACATACGTTACATGAATTTATGAAATACATTTATCGACGCCCCCGAGCAGTGACCCAGTAATACCACATTACTGGATTATTTTTTATTGCAAATTTGAAATCTGTGGGCCATAATTCACGTATGTATTTTTTTTCTATGGATAATTATATATATGACTATTGAAAGTTTTATTGCATTAAACTTCAGTTTGATTTTTATACTACAAAAATAAAATTACAAACTGTAACTTTTAACATTTTATGACTGATAATTGGTATTATAGTAATACCGTAAAATAATTCATGTTACATTTTGGTTATTGCCATTACAAGATTATTGCTGTAAAATAAGACACCTGCCTCTTATTTTTACAGCAATGGTTAGTAACAATATTCATAAGGATTGAATACAGAAATAACAAGACAAGCTAAGATAGAAAATGTTTACAGAATGGCCCTAGAACGCAAAAATAATCGTACTCAAACTATCAGATTTTTTTTATTGGATGGTGCAGGACTTATACTGCTATTGAAAAGGCTCAATCAGATGAAGGTTTAAATGATAAAAGTGGGACACATACAAATAGACCTCGAAAAATGAGCAGTGATACACAATTGAGTATCGAGTAGTCACATTTTAATTGATGTAGTCCTCAATCAATACCTTTCAGAAAATCTTAATATATCGAAATTATACCGTTTGTGGTGTACAATTGGTTTCTACAACAGAATTACATGAATGTTACCATGGCAGTAAAAAAATATTTTTAATATTCAATTTAACTACTACACTCTTTTTTAAACCCAGCAAAGACCAGTCCGCTACTTGCGTCTTATATGAACAAGCTTCTCCCTCAAAAAAAGAAGAGTTAGAAGAGAATTTCATGCGCCACATACAAAACGGGGGAAAGGATATTTTCGACCAAAATAGAGGACAGTAGCGATATTTGCCCTACAAAAGGTCTTTAACATTCCACAATGCCCTGTTTACAATTTTACGGTATTTGACGCTTTACGTAAAAAAGATTAATGTTATGTGTGACATTACCGTGTGGCTAAAAGAGGCTGTACGGAAGTTGGTAGTTGTTTGTTAAAGTTCTTAAATTCTGAACGTGAAAAGGGAATAAACACAAAATCATTCTACTCTGATGGGTGCTATGGGCAAAATAAAAATAGATACATTTTTGCCTTATATGTCTTTGCCGTAAAAACTACAACTTTCCATAACGCACAGATTTTTTGAAACAGGACATAGCCAAAATCAAGGTGATTCAACGCACGCCTGCGTCGAACGCAATATAAAAACAAAGTTATTTATACTCCAGAACAAATTTATAATATTGTACTAAATTCAAGAGTTACTAGAAAAAATACACTATCACAGAAATTGACCAGTCGGATATTTTAAGTATTAAAACATTAGTCAGTCCTGCACATTGGTGGATCCGTTGGCCTGATGTCATGGATGTTCACGTAAAACCATCACAACCAGGATAGCTTTTTTCCGATACGATTTAGATGGATATATTTGGAGCTAGATACCGTAAACAAAACCCATACTAGACGACGGCGACGAAAACCTAAACCGGGCTCACCGACTGAAAATATAGCTCTAGGGCTAGCTTATGAAACCCATTCCAATAAGCAAAGCATTCAACACAGACTTAATATATTTGTGCAATAGTGGAGCAAATTTCAAAATATTACCATAATTTTTTATGTTGACGTATTCTGAGGAGAAGATTAATATAGTTACTGAAGAAACCTCAGATTATGACTGATTACAATATTTTTTTATGTCACGTTATAGCTTTTTTTTTATTTTAATTATACCTACGATGCGTATTTGTTTTTCTTTAATAAATGTCTTATTTTTGTATAAATTCAAATATGAAATAGTTTTGATTCTTTTATCCACTTGACAAGCTTTTATGATATATTAGTACACGAAGAATACATTTCAAATTCAGAAGAGTGCTTTCTGGTACTAAGATTCTACTATTTAGAAACACTTTAGATTTCACGACCATAAGACAGTTATTGAACTTTACATAAAAAACTTGCTCAGATGAGCAAGTAAATGGCTATTATTATACTATTCTGTTTTAGAAAATACCGCAATAATCTTGTAAGTTGATATTACTAATGTCATGTTTATAAATCAGTAAGGTAAGCTAAAATTACAGTTAAAATATTATAAAATCATCTTACGTAATAAATACTTTTATCTAATACATAAATGTTTGTATATGTAATGAAATCTTTTAAAAAATACCTTTCATTTGATATAACATTAACATGCAACAGTAATGATTCATTGAAAAGATATAGATAAAAAACATAATTCTTTTTCCTGAAAAATTTGACTTTTACAATTGCTGGGCTATTGCTCGGGGGTGACTATATACAATTTTGCTACCCTAAATAAAATATACAGACGTTACATATTTACAAGTTAGGTTTCTTTGATAAAAATTTCACACACATTCAATATTATTTCAAACAACTCATCACAATTAACCAACACGGTTTTATGCCTGGACGCTCTACTTCCACAGATTTAATCATGTTCTCTCAACAAATTGCAGAAGCCCTGGATGATGGAAATCAATTTGATACTATATATACAGATATGTCTAAAGCTTTTGACCGTGTCCCGCATGGTGTACTATCGCAAAAGTTGGAACTTTATGGTTTGTCTCCCCCATTAATAAGATAGGTTAATTCTTACCTATCAGGTTGACAGTTTTATGTAGTTCTCTACGTTGTGTAAATTCTGGTGTACCACAAGGATCACATTTAGGACCGATTTTTATTTTTTAATGATGCATTCTCCTGTTTGGCTTACTCAAATACTTATATGTACGCTGATGATCTTAAATTTTGCCGAGTTATAGACAACATTGAAGGTTGTCATAAGGTCCAATCTGATCTAAACTCATATCCTGAGTGGTGCCATCATAATGGCATGGCGATCAATTTAGAAAAATGTAATTTTATAAGATATGCCAGGAAAAATAACCTCCAGATACATAATTACCATATACTTTTTAATTGCATTCAGGAACTAAAGTGTGTTAATGATCTAAGTGTAATATTTGACGACAAAGCGACTTTTAATAATCATTTGGATTATATTATAAATAAAGCATCAAAAATGTTGCGGTTCCTTATCAGAATCGCTAAAGGTTTCCGTAATGTAAACACAAAAATTATTTTATACAACAGCCTTGTACGAAGTATCCTAGAATATTTCTTTAATCAACATGACACATAGAAATCACAGTAGGTTATTATGTTTGTAAGTTAGGTAATTTGAACATAAATTTACCTAACTTACAAACATAATAACTGGACGGAGTCCTCTTTTTCTTAATTAACAAAAAATGTATAGTTTTTTCATATAGAAGTGGCACATTTTTTAAAACAGCAAAAGTAACTTTTTCTTACTTAAGAAATAAGAATGTGAAAATAAGAAAGTATGTATAAGCAAAATTACTCCTTTAAGGAATGGAGAGTTTTAAAAATATAGGAAGCACAAAAATCAAAATATAGAAAAACTTATCACCTCCACAACTACTAATCAGAGTTTAAGTCACTCCATTCTCTATCATCCATATCCTTCAGGGATTCCCATTTTCAGATACTCATCTGAAAAACTAGTGGTCCTAGCTTCATTAATGTTTTGGTACTGGTAAGGGCCCATCCAGCTGCATCCAGGTATCGGATCGTCGTAGAGCAAATATTGCGTAGATGAAGTTTTTTTTCCTTTTTCATTCTTGTTATGCTGCGACTCGTTGTTATTATGTGTTTGTTGAACATCGTTAGTACACTTTGTTACATCCTTTGTTCTAACGAGCTTTACATAAGGACTATACACGGCGACCCTATTGGAGCCCTGTTGCCCTTCCTTGCTAACTCCTTTGACTTGATGAACTTCTTTGCTGCTTGTCTTACCTTGGAGCTTAAATCACGTTTTTTACCAACGTTACCATTTACGTCGTGCTCCATATTTATGTAAAGACGATCATTCAAACATCAATAATCGCTTACGAGAGACAATATTCATCTGAAAAACTAGTGGTCCTAGCTTCATTAATGTTTTGGTACTGGTAAGGGCCCATCCAGCTGCATCCAGGTATCGGATCGTCGTAGAGCGAATATTGCGTAGATGAAGTTTTTTTTTCTTTTTCATTCTTGTTATGCTGCGACTCGTTGTTATTATGTGTTTGTTGAACATCGTTAGTACACTTTGTTACATCCTTTGTTCTAACGAGCTTTACATAAGGACTATACACGGCGACCCTATTGGAGCCCTGTTGCCCTTCCTTGCTAACTCCTTTGACTTGATGAACTTCTTTGCTGCTTGTCTTACCTTGGAGCTTAAATCACGTTTTTTACCAACGTTACCATTTACGTCGTGCTCCATATTTATGTAAAGACGATCATTCAAACATCAATAATCGCTTACGAGAGACAATATTCATCTGAAAAACTAGTGGTCCTAGCTTCATTAATGTTTTGGTACTGGTAAGGGCCCATCCAGCTGCATCCAGGTATCGGATCGTCGTAGAGCGAATATTGCGTAGATGAAGTTTTTTTTTCTTTTTCATTCTTGTTATGCTGCGACTCGTTGTTATTATGTGTTCGTTGAACATCGTTAGTACACTTTGTTACATCCTTTATTCTAACGAGCTTTACGTAAGGACTATTCACGGCGACCCTATTGGAGCCCTGTTACCCTTTCTTGTTAACTCCTTTGACTTGATGAACTTCTTTGCTGCTTGTCCTACCTTGGAGCTTAAATCACGTTTTTTACCAACGTTACCATTTACGTCGTGCTCCATATTTCTATAAATACGATCATTCAAACATCAATAATCGCTTACGAGAGACAATATTCATCTGAAAAACTAGTGGTCCTAGCTTCATTAATGTTTTGGTACTGGTAAGGGCCCATCCAGCTGCATCCAGGTATCGGATCGTCGTAGAGCGAATATTGCGTAGATGAAGTTTTTTTTTCTTTTTCATTCTTGTTATGCTGCGACTCGTTGTTATTATGTGTTCGTTGAACATCGTTAGTACACTTTGTTACATCCTTTATTCTAACGAGCTTTACGTAAGGACTATTCACGGCGACCCTATTGGAGCCCTGTTACCCTTTCTTGTTAACTCCTTTGACTTGATGAACTTCTTTGCTGCTTGTCCTACCTTGGAGCTTAAATCACGTTTTTTACCAACGTTACCATTTTCGTCGTGCTCCATATTTATGTAAAGACGATAATTCAAACGAGAGATTTTATTAAATTTTAACCTAGAAATTGTGTTCACCACTTAAAAGTATGTTTTTTTTTTCAGATTTTTTTATAAACATATAGCTTTTATCTAATATTATAATATCAACTGTATATGCTTGAGAAGAGACAAGGTCGAATTACCTTTTATTATTTGTAACAACGATTTTTTATTGTTAGTATATTGTTTGATTTTTTTTTTGTATTGATAACGGTAAAAAAATGTGTCTTATTTTTTTATAAATTCAAATATATAATAGTTTTGATTCTATTATCCACTTGACAAGCTTTTATAATATATTAGTATATTCTCAACGTTGTGTAAATTCTGTTATACCACAAGGGTCACATTTAGGACCAATTTTTTATTTTTTAATGATGCATCCCCCTGTTTGGCTTACTCATATACTTATATGTACGCTGATGATCTTAAATTTTGCCGAGTTATAGACAACATTGAAGGTTGTCATAAGATCCAATCTGATCTAAACTCATATCCTTAGTGGTGCCATCATAATGGCATGGCAATCAATTTAGAAAAATGAATTTTATAAGATATACCAGAAAAAATAACCTGGAGGTTATTTTTTACATAATTACCATATACTTTTTAATTGCATTCAGGAACTAAAGTGTGTTAATGATCTAAGTGTAATATTTGACGACAAAGCGACTTTTAATAATCATTTGGATTCTACTATAAATAAAGCATTAAAAAATGTTGCGGTTCCTTATCAGAATCGCTAAAGGTTTCCGTAATGTAAACACAAAAATTATTTTATACAACAGCCTTGTACGAAGTATCCTAGAATATTTCTTTAATCAACATGACACATAGAAATCACAGTAGGTTATTATGTTTGTAAGTTAGGTAATTTGAACATAAATTTACCTAACTTACAAACATAATAACTGGACGGAGTCCTCTTTTTCTTAATCAACAAAAAATGTATAGTTTTTTCATATAGAAGTGGCACATTTTTTAAAACAGCAAAAGTAACTTTTTCTTACTTAAGAAATAAGAATGTGAAAATAAGAAAGTATGTATAAGCAAAATTACTCCTTTAAGGAATGGAGAGTTTTAAAAATATAGGAAGCACAAAAATCAAAATATAGAAAAACTTATCACCTCCACAACTACTAATCAGAGTTTAAGTCACTCCATTCTCTATCATCCATATCCTTCAGGGATTCCCATTTTCAGATAATCATCTGAAAAACTAGTGGTCCTAGCTTCATTAATGTTTTGGTACTGGTAAGGGCCCATCCAGCTGCATCCAGGTATCGGATCGTCGTAGAGCGAATATTGCGTAGATGAAGTTTTTTTTCCTTTTTCATTCTTGTTATGCTGCGACTCGTTGTTATTATGTGTTCGTTGAAAATCGTTAGTACACTTTGTTACATCCTTTATTCTAACGAGCTTTACGTAAGGACTATTCACGGCGACCCTATTGGAGCCCTGTTACCCTTTCTTGTTAACTCCTTTGACTTGATGAACTTCTTTGCTGCTTGTCCTACCTTGGAGCTTAAATCACGTTTTTTACCAACGTTACCATTTTCGTCGTGCTCCATATTTATGTAAAGACGATAATTCAAACGAGAGATTTTATTAAATTTTAACCTAGAAATTGTGTTCACAACTTAAAAGTACGTTTTTTTCAGATTTTTTTATAAACATATATCTATATATATGTAATGAAATCTTTACGCAAAAGGTACCTTTTAAAAAATACCTTTCATTTGATATATTTAACATGCAACAATAATTATTCATTGAAAAGACATAGATAAAAAACACAATTTTTTTCCTGAAAAATTTGACTTTTACAATTGCTGGGCTATTGCTCGGGGGCGACTATATATAATTTTGCTACCCTAGATAAAATATACGGACATTACATATTTACAAGTTAGGTTTCTTTGTTAAAAATTTAATGTGCACCAAAGGTAGATTTTTGGTTGAAAATAAGGCGGCATTACACTTTTAGGCCATCAAAAGGTGAAGTTTGTAAAGGTGTATTTCCTCCGGAATGGAAAATTGCCAAAGTAGTTCCAATTTTTAAGTCAGGAGATATCCTTCTTGTATCTAATGATACGCCTATTTCAATTTTATCAACTTTTTAAAAAATATTACAATCCATTATTTGTTCTCTCAACAAATTGCAGAAGCCTTGGATAGTGGAAAGCAAGTTGATAATATATATACAGATTTGTCTAAAGCTTTCGACCGTGTCCCGCACGGTATACTATCGCAGAAGTTGGAACTTTATAGTTTGTCTCCCCTATTAATAAGATAGATTAATTCTTACCTATCAGGTTGACAGTTTTAATCAACATGACACATAGACAATCAAAGTAAGTAAGATAATTTGAACATAAATTTACCTAACTTACAAACATAATAACTGCACGAAGTCTTCTTTCCTTAATTAACAAAAAATATATAGCTTTTTCATATAGAAGTGGCACATTTTTTAAAACAGCACAAGTAACTTTTTCTTATTTAAGAAATAAGAAAGTATAGTGCTCCTTTAAGGAATGGAGAGTTCTAAAAATATAGGAAGTACAAAAATCAAAATATAGAAAATCTTATCACCTCCACAACTACTAATCAGAGTTTAGGCCACACCATTCTCTATCATCCATATCCTTCAGGGATTCAGGGATTGCCATTTTCAGATACTCATCTGAGGAATTAGTGCTCCTAGCTTCATTAATGTTTTGGTACTGGTAAGGGTCCATCCAGCTGCACCCAGGTACCGGATCGTCGTAGAGCGAATATTGCTTAGATGAAGTTTTTTTTATATATTTTTTCCTTTTTCATTCTTGTTATACTGCGACTCGTTGTTATTATGTGTTTGTTGAACATCGTTAGTAGACTTTGTTACATCCTTTGTTCTAACGAGCTTTACGTAAGGACTATACACGGCGACCCTATTGGAGCCCTGTTGCCCTTCCTTGTTAACTCCTTTGACTTGATGAACTTCTTTGCTGCTTGTCCTACCTTGGAGCTTAAATCACGTTTTTTACCAACTTTACCATTTACGTCGTGCTCCATATTTCTGTAAATACGATGATTCAAACATCAATAATCGCTAACGAGAGATTTTATTAAATTTTAACCTAGAAATTGTGTTCACCACTTAAAAGTATGTTTTTTTTTCTGATTTTTTATAAACATATAGCTTTTATCTTAATTTATAATATCACCTGTATATGCTTGAGAAGAGACAAGGTCGAATTACCTTTTATTATTTGTAACAACGATTTTTTATTGTTAGTATATTGTTGTAATTGTTTGATTTTTTTGTATTGATACGGTATTGGTACGGTAGAAAATGTGTCTTATTTTTTTGTAAATTCAAATATATAATAGTTTTGATTCTATTATTCACTTGACAAGCTTTTATAATATATTAGTATATTCTCAACGTTGTGTTAATTCTGGTGTACCACAATGGTGACATTTAGGACCAATTTTTTATTTTTTAATGATGCATCCCCTGTTTGGCTTACTCATATACTTATATGTACGCTGATGATCTTAAATTTTGCCGAGTTATAGACAACATTGAAGGTTGTTATAAGATCCGATCTGATCTAAACTCATATCCTGAGTGGTGCCATCAGAATGGCATGGCAATCAATTTAGAAAAATGTAATTTTATAAGATATACCAGGAAAAATAACCTGGAGGTTATTTTTACATAATTACTATATACTTTTTAATTGCATTCAGGAACTAAAGTGTGTTAATGATCTTAGTGTAATGTTTGACAACAAAGCGACCATAAATAATCATTTGGATTGTATTATAAATAAAGCATCAAAAATTTTGGGGTTCCTTAATAGAATCGCTAAAGGTTTCCGTAATGTAAACACAAAAATTATTTTATACAACAGCCTTGTACGAAGTATCCTAGAATATTTCTTTAATCAACATGACTACATAGAAATCAAAGTAGGTAAGATAATTTGAACATAAATTTACCTAACTTACTCTTTTTCTTAATTAACAAAAAATATATAGTTTTTTCATATAGAAGTGGCACATTTTTTAAAACAGCAAAAGTAACTTTTTCTTACTTAAGAAATAAGAATGTGAAAATAAGAAAATATGTATAAGCAAAATTACTCCTTTAAGGAATAGGGAGTTCTCAAAAATTTAGGAAGTACAAAAATCAAAATATAGAAAATCTTATCACCTCCACAACTTCTAATCAGAGTTTAGGTCACTCCATTCTCTATCATCCATATCCTTCAGGGATTCAGGGATTGCCATCTTCAGATACTCATCTGAAAAACTAGTGGTCCTAGCTTCATTAATGTTTTGGTACTGGTAAGGGCCCATCCAGCTGCATCCAGGTATCGGATCGTCGTAGAGCGAATATTGCGTAGATGAAGTTTTTTTTTTTTTTCATTCTTGTTATGCTGCGACTCGTTGTTATTATGTGTTCGTTGAACATCGTTAGTACACTTTGTTACATCCTTTATTCTAACGAGCTTTACATAAGGACTATACACGGCGACCCTATTGGAGCCCTGTTGCCCTTCCTTGCTAACTCCTTTGACTTGATGAACTTCTTTGCTGCTTGTCTTACCTTGGAGCTTAAATCACGTTTTTTACCAACGTTACCATTTACGTCGTGCTCCATATTTATGTAAAGACGATCATTCAAACATCAATAATCGCTTACGAGAGACAATATTCATCTGAAAAACTAGTGGTCCTAGCTTCATTAATGTTTTGGTACTGGTAAGGGCCCATCCAGCTGCATCCAGGTATCGGATCGTCGTAGAGCGAATATTGCGTAGATGAAGTTTTTTTTTCTTTTTCATTCTTGTTATGCTGCGACTCGTTGTTATTATGTGTTTGTTGAACATCGTTAGTACACTTTGTTACATCCTTTGTTCTAACGAGCTTTACATAAGGACTATACACGGCGACCCTATTGGAGCCCTGTTGCCCTTCCTTGCTAACTCCTTTGACTTGATGAACTTCTTTGCTGCTTGTCTTACCTTGGAGCTTAAATCACGTTTTTTACCAACGTTACCATTTACGTCGTGCTCCATATTTCTATAAATACGATCATTCAAACATCAATAATCGCTTACGAGAGACAATATTCATCTGAAAAACTAGTGGTCCTAGCTTCATTAATGTTTTGGTACTGGTAAGGGCCCATCCAGCTGCATCCAGGTATCGGATCGTCGTAGAGCGAATATTGCGTAGATGAAGTTTTTTTTTCTTTTTCATTCTTGTTATGCTGCGACTCGTTGTTATTATGTGTTCGTTGAACATCGTTAGTACACTTTGTTACATCCTTTATTCTAACGAGCTTTACGTAAGGACTATTCACGGCGACCCTATTGGAGCCCTGTTACCCTTTCTTGTTAACTCCTTTGACTTGATGAACTTCTTTGCTGCTTGTCCTACCTTGGAGCTTAAATCACGTTTTTTACCAACGTTACCATTTACGTCGTGCTCCATATTTCTATAAATACGATCATTCAAACATCAATAATCGCTTACGAGAGACAATATTCATCTGAAAAACTAGTGGTCCTAGCTTCATTAATGTTTTGGTACTGGTAAGGGCCCATCCAGCTGCATCCAGGTATCGGATCGTCGTAGAGCGAATATTGCGTAGATGAAGTTTTTTTTTCTTTTTCATTCTTGTTATGCTGCGACTCGTTGTTATTATGTGTTCGTTGAACATCGTTAGTACACTTTGTTACATCCTTTATTCTAACGAGCTTTACGTAAGGACTATTCACGGCGACCCTATTGGAGCCCTGTTACCCTTTCTTGTTAACTCCTTTGACTTGATGAACTTCTTTGCTGCTTGTCCTACCTTGGAGCTTAAATCACGTTTTTTACCAACGTTACCATTTTCGTCGTGCTCCATATTTATGTAAAGACGATAATTCAAACGAGAGATTTTATTAAATTTTAACCTAGAAATTGTGTTCACCACTTAAAAGTATGTTTTTTTTTTCAGATTTTTTTATAAACATATAGCTTTTATCTAATATTATAATATCAACTGTATATGCTTGAGAAGAGACAAGGTCGAATTACCTTTTATTATTTGTAACAACGATTTTTTATTGTTAGTATATTGTTTGATTTTTTTTTTGTATTGATAACGGTAAAAAAATGTGTCTTATTTTTTTATAAATTCAAATATATAATAGTTTTGATTCTATTATCCACTTGACAAGCTTTTATAATATATTAGTATATTCTCAACGTTGTGTAAATTCTGGTGTACCACAAGGGTCACATTTAAGACCAATTTTTTATTTTTTAATGATGCATCCCCCTGTTTGGCTTACTCATATACTTATATGTACGCTGATGATCTTGAATTTTGCCTAATTATAGACAACATTGAAGGTTGTCATAAGATCCAATCTGATCTAAACTCATATCCTTAGTGGTGCCATCATAATGGCATGGCAATCAATTTAGAAAAATGAATTTTATAAGATATACCAGAAAAAATAACCTGGAGGTTATTTTTTACATAATTACCATATACTTTTTAATTGCATTCAGGAACTAAAGTGTGTTAATGATCTAAGTGTAATATTTGACGACAAAGCGACTTTTAATAATCATTTGGATTCTACTATAAATAAAGCATTAAAAAATGTTGCGGTTCCTTATCAGAATCGCTAAAGGTTTCCGTAATGTAAACACAAAAATTATTTTATACAACAGCCTTGTACGAAGTATCCTAGAATATTTCTTTAATCAACATGACACATAGAAATCACAGTAGGTTATTATGTTTGTAAGTTAGGTAATTTGAACATAAATTTACCTAACTTACAAACATAATAACTGGACGGAGTCCTCTTTTTCTTAATTAACAAAAAATGTATAGTTTTTTCATATAGAAGTGGCACATTTTTTAAAACAGCAAAAGTAACTTTTTCTTACTTAAGAAATAAGAATGTGAAAATAAGAAAGTATGTATAAGCAAAATTACTCCTTTAAGGAATGGAGAGTTTTAAAAATATAGGAAGCACAAAAATCAAAATATAGAAAAACTTATCACCTCCACAACTACTAATCAGAGTTTAAGTCACTCCATTCTCTATCATCCATATCCTTCAGGGATTCCCATTTTCAGATATTCATCTGAAAAACTAGTGGTCCTAGCTTCATTAATGTTTTGGTACTGGTAAGGGCCCATCCAGCTGCATTCAGGTATCGGATCGTCGTAGAGCGAATATTGCGTAGATGAAGTTTTTTTTCCTTTTTCATTCTTGTTATGCTGCGACTCGTTGTTATTATGTGTTCGTTGAACATCGTTAGTACACTTTGTTACATCCTTTATTCTAACGAGCTTTACGTAAGGACTATTCACGGCGACCCTATTGGAGCCCTGTTACCCTTTCTTGTTAACTCCTTTGACTTGATGAACTTCTTTGCTGCTTGTCCTACCTTGGAGCTTAAATCACGTTTTTTACCAACGTTACCATTTTCGTCGTGCTCCATATTTATGTAAAGACGATAATTCAAACGAGAGATTTTATTAAATTTTAACCTAGAAATTGTGTTCACAACTTAAAAGTACGTTTTTTTTCAGATTTTTTTATAAACATATATCTATTATCTTAATTTAAAATATCACCTGTATATGCTTGAGAAGAGACAAGGTCGAATTACCTTTAATTATTTGTAACACCGATTTTTTATTGGTAGTATATTGTTGTAATTGTTTGATTTTTTTTGTATTGATAACGGTAAAAAATGTTTCTAATTTTTTATAAATTCAAATATATAATAGTTTTGATTCTATTATCCACTTGACAAGCTTTTATGATATATGAGTACACGAAGAATACATTTCGTACGTTACAGAACTTTACATTACGCTCTTCAATAAAAAAACTTGCTTAGATGAGCTATTATTGTACTAGAAATTATTATTATTGTTTTAGAAAAAACCCAATAATCTCGTAAGTTGATATTACTAATTTCATCTTTATAAATCAGTAAGGTAAGATAAAATTACAGTTAAAATATACACATCATACAAAATCATCTTACGTAATATGTACTTTTATCGAATACATAAATGTTTGTATATGTAATGAAATCTTTACAATCTGCCAAATTCTATAAAAAAATACCTTTCATTTGATATATTTAACGTGCAACAATAATGATTCATTGAAAAGATATAGATAAAAACACATTTTCTTTTTACAATTGCTGGGTTATTGCTCGGGGGCGTCGATATGGACCCAACTTGAGAAGGTGGATAGTGGATGTAGGGTAACACTTACAACCCGATATCCGTGCACCAAGGACAGTCACGCTTTATGCTCTAATTAATCAAATATCTCATTACAGTCGGGGTTATATGCTTCGATAAGTCTGAAAATATGGATAAGTCTGGAACTATAAAAATGAGCGGCTTTTTAGCAAACAAAGTGTCCCAACGACTTCATACTTGGATCACTTTAATATTGCTTCGTCGACTACAAATTTTAATAAAAAGCTTTATATGTAATATAGGTTTTTATGCATGTGTTTACTCATATAGACTTTATGTTGGTTCGCAAATATTCTGCTGTCCACTCTTGAATTGATCATATAAATTTGTATTTACCGTGAGTCACTTTTAGGAAGAAGACAACTTAGATTAGTTGGTTCTTTATGACGTATAAATATTTTAACTTTAATGTCCTTTATTATAAACATCTTTTAAATAAGACACTTTCATCCGATAGGTCGGACTGTAATTTAAAAATATATTTCGTGTTTTAACCCATTAAAAGTGTTTTATTAACTACTCGCGTAAACTAAAAACAATTATATACTTTTTTAATTAAAATTGTAACAGTAATACGACCAACGTAATTATTAAATTAAAATAGTTATGTACTTGCCTGCCTCATTTTGTTGTTTAATAGCTTGTCAAGAGTGATATATTTCTTTCTGATTACCACGCTCCAGTAGTCCAAATAATGCGCTACAGTTGCAGCAAATTCACACGATAAAATCACTTAGCGAACATCGAAGTGCCATGTCTAACCAATTATCGTGCAGCAGCAGCGTGAGCTGGCAGAACAAGCAAGCGCTTACTTTTGCGTTTGTGACGCATTTTATAGAATATATAATATTTGGCCCTACATTAAGACTATACTCAAAGTTCTCGTTAACTAATAAACACCTTTAAGTATTACATTAAAAATCGAACAAATTAAAGCTCCTAGAGACAGAGTGGCCTAAACATGATTCTCATTAAGAAGGAAACAAAATGCGCAAATAAATATAGGCGAATATTATTGATGTGAAACATCTATAGCCGCACGTAAAACCGATTTCTGGCGTGGCGACGCATGCCGTGGCGATACGATGCCACGCTATACGATGGTATATATATACAGTCTATATGCAGTAGTGTGTACGGTGTGGCGGCGCGGTTAATTTTTGTATTTAATGAAAATAAATGTTTATTCAATAAATAGTCATCGTTATCTGGAAAAAATCGTAATATTTTATTTTATCATTATGACATATTTAGTTCCTATCACAATATGTTCTTTTCTGCACATTACTTTTACAAAATAATGGCGATGTTTCACATCTGCCAGGCGTCCCGTGACGGCTCACATTTTTTTTTGTACTATTATTAGTGTAAGAATTATGGCAACAATTTTCGGTCACTGTTCTCTTGTAGATTAACATTGTTAGACTGTGAAAATATAAACACAAGTTATAAAATTGCAGTTAGGCTACTCTGATTCTAGCAGCATCAATTGAAGAAATTTACGAGACTAATTTATAATCGCTTTTTTTATTTATATAGTGTATATCATCATGTGCAATAACATGTGAAAAATATCATTTTTTTGTAACCTTTAAGTATTTTCTATAATATACACATTTAAATTAAATACTTAACGGTTTCCGCAAATCAGCACAAGAAAAATATTGTTATTTTTTTCAAAAGAAAAATAGTGTCGAGTGTGTGGACATATGTCATTTACAAGTCTTTCCAGAGCCACAATAGGTCGACGGGCCATTGTGGCCTTAATTATTATTTTTTATTTACAACAATAAATATTCATTGCGATAGAATTCTTACATACTTATTTCTCATGTGATGGCTGGGATACTTCACGAATCAAGTAAACCAAACACTTGTCAGTCCTCAGCAAACATAATGTTACTAACCGTATAAGGATATCAGCCGACATTTTTTCTATTTGCAGAGAAGGTTAAGTGACCCATAAAAATATTATTATGATTGATGTCTAACTTGGTCGTATTGAGCACGACCCTGCGTGCAGCTGTATAGCGAGCAAAAGCAAGGTTATATCATTTCTTATTTTTATGACAAAGTAGGACAGAGGCTCGGAGTGGCGTCCGCTTGTTGTTCGACCTGGTAAGATTCGAACCCACGACCTTTCTATTGCTACCATTGAACAGTCGTGCTCATCAACAAGAAACGTGTGATCTTTCGTCTTTTTAATTCTAGTAATAAATTATATTTTCATGTGGCATTAGATAACTTTTAATATAAGCCATACAACACGCTAGGGAATGTTAGTGAAAAAGTTACGGTTATCTTTTTTATGTCACCGACCTTCACGATAATTTCGAAGTAAGAAGAAAACAAAACTTCGACTACTTAGTTATACTTAAAGTATAGTAATATGTAACAAAACAATGTTTGCCGGATCAGCTAGTGTACTTTATTATTATTATTAATTTATTTGTAATAATACGGGATCCATCTAATTTAAGTTTACCATTCTTATTAAATACAAATATATTTAGGGTCATCGCACACGAGCTACAAGGCACAATCCAACGCCACTACTACCTCTTTTACTAATTGACATGTAAAATACTCCGCTTGTGGAATAGATCAAACGGCAGCTAGTCCGTATAGAAGACACGTAAATATTAACCGTGGCCTGTGTGCGCGGACTTTTACTCTTAATTAAACAAAACTGCTTTCGCAATTCACCTAACACGTCAATCGTCAGATCATCTCTGGAAGATGTAGAGCGTTATTAATTGTACGTTTCAGTTGCACCGATTCTGACCGCGCGATAAATTCAGCTAAATGCACAAAACATAATGCTCCATTGACACAGATGCTCAGCGTTACGTAACGCGAGACGTTAAGTCCGTTTCGCAATCGGTGTTTTCATTTCGCGTATCACTTTTACGTCGGCGCTGTTTTCACGATAAGACGTGAACGAGATCCGTTCTGTTTATTTACTCTTTTTTGGTAGATGAATAGAAGAGAAGTTTGTTGGCTGTTGGTTTCTCCAAGTAATGATAGCTTTTTGTAAATGTTAGACGAGCATGAGGTTCCCTTGATGGTAGGTAATATAATATATTATATATAAACAAGATACGCTGTCGACCTGTTTTGACTTTGGATATTCGGATATAAACAGATTGGAACCGAAACGCGATTAAGCTTCACGGCTTTTCATCTGCGGACGGGTCGGACGGTTCGTGACCCGGACGGAGTTCCTATATTCCTACCACCCGTTTAATATCCAGGTTTCCAGACGAACTTCAACCTGTTTCAGAAAAATAATAAAACGAAAACTTAGAAATATTTTGGCCCGGTAGGGATTGGGCCCCTGAACCGTGTATTAAGCATACATTGCTAACATTAGAACAACAATCTTGTCAGAACTAGCTTGTATGCTATTTACTATGTGGTTTGCCTGGAAGGGATCGCTAAAGCACAAACCACTTGGTTCTATGATATGCACTTTATGGTCTAAAATACTAATAATATCAATGTTCGATTTTTCTACTACAAGTTATTATTTGTTCAGTATCCAGATTTTAGTATTATTTTAGAAAGACATACGCTATTATATATTTCCTAAATCTAATCTCCCTCTAGACTCTTCTTTACAACTTCCTTTTACGGAGCAGATAACAACTGTATAAGGAAGAAGTCGCAAGGAAGACAAAGAGATTAAAGACTAAATAATTAATCTTGAATTCAAAGTATAGTTTGGCTTTTGACATTATTACAGACTTGGTTTCCCATTTTGTTGTAATACAATCGTTGTGAAAGAGATCTTGTTTCCACCGTGCAGTGTGCTTGACCGTGGAGGCTAGAGTTAAGTAGTTTACTTAGATAAGCTTAGATCGCTCTTTTTATGTTTTCCACGGCTCATATGTCGAGAATAACAATTTTAATCCATTTATCTTTTTTAAATTTTAACTTTTATATGCACTATAGCGTGTTGGGTTTAAAATCTAAACCTTTTCTCCCATGAGAAAAAAGAGGGTAGATCATAAAAAAAATCACTTCAGGAATAACCCGTATTGTCATCTTATAATATTCAAAAAAGCAAAATATATATCACTAATTTAATATGACAAGCGTGGCTTTATTTCTGTAAATGCTTTTGAAGAGTGACATGCCCACGCGACGAATTTCAAGTTTTAGCAAAAAAAAATTTAATTGCCACTTTTGAGGCGTTTGTTGTGGTAGCATATGTGCCTAGTACCCAACGAGGCTTAGTATTCAGTAGGAAAAAAAAGGACATTTATTGTTATGTCGTGATTCCGTCCAGGTCACAAATGACCTACACATATGGACAAATGCTGTTTTGATCTCTGTTTATGGATTTTTGAATGTCCAAAACAAAAAATCGGTCGACAGTTTATCTCAATCAGATGTTATTGTTCTGCTTCACCTTCCATCAAGTGCTCCAGGTTTTTATATTCTTCTCTGTCAAAAGCATTTCACGTTTAATTAACCTCGATTATTATCTGGTTTTCACGCGTTGCTGGTCGACAGTCCTTATACGGTGTAAAGCAAAGCAAAAGTGCCATATGGTAACCGGTCAAGGCCGTAGCTCTTAGCGCGGCAAAGAAGAACACGTGCGCTGAAGTGGTGAACCGCAGTCCCTTGTATTTTTGAGCCACTCATAATTGGGGAGACGAGGTAAAGATGAAATGACCTGGATATGATAATTTAGACTTGATAACAAGTGCTGTCATAACGCCAACAATTCTTTGTCTTGACCTCGAAGTCTTCCCGTGAACACGGCTATTGCAAAGCATCCGAAATGTCAGGCCGTAGTTAAAATAATTTTAAATAAGTTTAAATAATATATATTATAAGATTAAAATACATCAATATTTTAATTCCTACAGAGTTTGTACCACTATTACTGTGGTATTATTTTTCTCTCGTTGCTCCTAAGGACAATTGCAACACCAGATGTCCAACTCGTGAAGGAATTCTCAAAGGTTATCTAGTCTTGCTGTGTCAAGCACGAGCGGTGATTGGAAAGTGATTGATTTCGACCAGCAGCTGCCTTTTCGCACTGGCCTATCTATACTTTGTCTAATTTGGGATGGTAAGTTTGACAGTACACGCCTTAATGTATATTGTTGTTATTGGTTGGAATATCGAAAATTCCGTCCGAGACCCCAACCACTGTCCACAGATAAGACACTGTATAAGCCGTGAAGTTGATCGCGTTTCGGTTTCAGTCCGTGGATTTCCGAATTACTAAAACCAAAATAGGTCGACAGTGCATCTTGTGTAGATATTTTATGGCCTAAAACAAGTGAACGTCACGCTTATCTATCCTCATCTATAATTAAAGAAATATGTATTAAAGTAAAAAAAAACGCTTACTTAATTTGTTTATTATATGTCATATATAGACTATCGTGTATAATGTATACGAAATAATAAATCAAGAGATTAACATACGCAGGAAAGGAACGTAGCGATAATTATGACAATCTTTGATAGAGAGGGCGCTGATACTGACGTTTGACGATATACAATATGAATTCTCAAACTTTTCATCCTATATTAGGCAAAGTATAATTTCCTTAACGGAGCAATGAAATCAAAAAGAAGCCGACGACCACAATGGCAGATAAAAACCGTAATGACAGTTCTTGTGCTCGCCGATTATTCCATTACCCCGCTACGCTATTGAAAAGGCTTATTGATTTTTTACTAAGGCTATGAAAAATAACGGCGCTGTTAGTTGAAATCTCGGCCCGCGGATTAAGGCGTGTTCTTGACCTTTAAAGTTATTAAAATTGCATTTATCTTGTAAGCCGAGGTTTGCTAACAGCAGCTAAAGATAGAATAAATACTTTTTTTAACTGAACTAACTTAAGTAGAAATAAAGAAAAGATTAGGCGTTTTATATTAAGGAAATTAACTAACAAGCTGGGAGAAGGTTTCCTCTGCAGATATGCAAAATGTGACAACAAATAAAGATTATGAACTCATAAAGTAAGAAGTTGATCTTCGCAACGTATTTTATGCAACTGGCTTAAAATGCATAGAAATCGTATGTGCGATAAACACGAATTGTCATCTAAATCTTTTATTCGTTTTGTCTCTAAGGCATAACAAACTTAGTCTCGATATTGTAGGTATTATGGTACATATTATATAAAATATTATGCTTTGGTATAATTGCTAATCATAATGTTATTTAAATAAAACGCTTTAACGGTTTAATACGCAATATATTTAAATTAAACTTGTACGAACATTATTTTTAACTACGGCCCGACGTTTCGAATGCCTTGCAGCAGCCGTGGTCACGGGGAGGCTGTTGCAGTGTTTTATTTAAATGTATACTACTCGCTTAACTACAGACAGTATTACTACGGTCATAATTATATATCACTTAGAATATTTACAGTTTCCATACAAAAAACTTACAAATTATTTTCAGAATTCAGGCTATGTAAATTGGAACCTTTAAGATTACGTCCGGTGACGTGTATGATTGAAAATATTACATTAGCCGAACCGTCCACTGGTGCCCGCGTAATTGCATTATCGTAGGATATTGCTGTCTGAAAATTGATAGGCTTGTCGCATGAAATTTGATTGAAAAGGGCTTTTATAATTTACTTACGTTCGTGCCCTAAGTTACTTTCAAATTATACATGCAGATAAACTTATGTAGCTGCCTTCCACGCTTTTCTGAAAGTAGAATTAGTTTAGCTGAATAGGCTTAACATTTCAATGTTGTAAACTTTTCGTGAAACTTTAACTAATGGGCGAAACGACGGAATTATGTTTCTGACTAAAAAACTATTGTTTCGAATTGAAAAATTATGTTTAAGTTCGTTGAAAGCGATTCAAGAAACTGACAAAAGATGTATGAAAGAATGATTTTTCTTTTAAACACGACGGGACGCAACGACGTCGTGGGTAACAGCTATGATTTATAAAGGAGGTTGTTTGCAAATATAAATAATACGATTATCAAAATAACTATTCCACGCGGACGATGTCTCGTGCACAGTTAGTTTATATTATGAGTAGAAACAGTAAATAATAGCGATCGAATAAGAATTCTCCAATAAGTAACCTCGTTATCAAATGCCTATGCAAATAAGATAATGTTACTGAATTTCCATATTACCCAATCAGATTAACGGACCGTGACACAGCACGTAAACAAACAGGATTCATCAGCAAGGCAAAATGCAAATGTGATAGTTTGGTTATCAAGCGAGACGGAACCTCTCGTATGGCATCTGGGAGGCAATTCTCAACTGACCGACATATATCACGAACCTAGTAATAAGGATTAACAACGCGAAATATGTTGGGTACTATCTTTTTAGCTATGATGACGACTGACGTTTGCTGTCGTTGTTGAACCCAGCGGCATAAAGTTACCTCTCTTTAACATTCAGTTGAAATGGATAGCGATGCAAGTATTAACGTTAAAAGATCGACAAGTATGTTTAAATAAAACACTGTAACGGTTTAAAACGCAACATATATTAGTTAAACTTATTTGACCTACTCTTGTATGTGTTCTATCTTAAAGTGTTTGAATTTTTAGATTTGGACAAGTCGTTTCTTAGATATCTAAGTTTGATGTTATGGACGACATTTTGCGACTAAGATCGATATGATTCACTTAGTCTAGAATTTCCTCTGCGATCGAAATGAAACGCGATGCTAATCTCGTTTTCCGAGATTCTATCAATCATGACAACCTCTAAGTGTTTGTTGTTCATTTATCTTCGCTATAGCACCTCTTGAGATTTCATCAGAATTTCAATCGGCATAACTTAGAGATATTGTTAAGTAGGTTTTCTTAAAACTCTTCTTGAAAACTATACAGTTTACATGATGTCATTATATAAATAAAAAAGCGATTTTAGATCGAAAAAAAATACGACACGGCCCAGGACTTGAGGCATCCATACGCACGAATGTGGATGTAAATATAAAATCGTTTTTAACAAAACATTTCTTATTGCCACGGAAAAAAAATAAGATAAACGAAAGAGTTATAATTTTAGAACAATTGGAATCATACAAACTTTATATTAACTTATTTGAAAATGGATTTTTAACTTCGGCCCGACGTTTCGGATGCTTTGCAGCAGCCGTGGTCACGGGGAGACTGGAGACAAATAAGATTAACTAATATACGCGTTATGAACTAATTTATTTACATTAAGTTTTTTTCTGCTTTCTGTTTTTCCCACTGCTTTTTGGCTCATATTTTTCGCATTGTGATGTTTTATAGCCTGTAGACTTCCTCGATAAATTCTCTAACCAGTAGTTTTTCAGATAAGTGCTTTAAAACAAACTCTTCGGCTTTATATATTAGTATAAAATAAATAAATATTAAAACAAGTATAATAAACATATTTCCGCTTCGACCAGCAAGCTGATACAGTCGTCACAGTGAACTTATTAGGATCGTTCAACTTGCACTACAGCTGCCAGTCGCTAATCTGCAAGCGGCAAATACAATCCGGACGAATTGAAATAATAGCTCTCGTTGACGCAGCGAACTGATCTAATGAACAAGCTCAACTGCCGGATAGCTATTCACTGGGGATGGGCCGATATTCGTGTCATATTCGGTTCCACAAAATGTCCACGCCCGGAAATCGATACTCCGTCTATATTATAAATTCAAGTTAAGTAGAATCAATTTTGCGACTCGGATCAACTTACCCGGATGATATAGATATATATTAATTAAAACGGGTATCCACAGCGTCCCGGGCTGCTCTTACCAATTAAGGTACCGTGTCCTACGCGGTTTAGTGAATTTTTTCAACCTATTGATACATGCATCTCTCGCGCAACAATATATATTTGTAGACACAATAAAATGTTCTTATCAACTGGTAACATATATGTATGTATTGTTGTAGTTTCAATGGCATTTAATAAAGGTGATTCAATGGCGTGGGGAGCCACTGAAAATCTTTCTATCTATTTCCAGTTACAAAAAAGTCACATCTAATTTATTATTTATTTTAATTTATTTTTATATGTGTAATAAATGTTTTGATTTGATTTGATTCGAAAATAAAAATTTACTTTGAATAAAATTATAATTTAAAAAAACTTATAATTTTTCAGTTAAATGATTTAATTATTGCTTAACTCAAAGTATATTAACTAAAACAAACAAGTATGTACTGGTTAATAAAATGAGCATACATCAAAAGATCCGAATCCGCATGTTCAGCCTAACTTCGGTTTACTTCGAACAACATTGCATCACTAATATACATATGACGCCGCACCCCTGTCGCTGACCGACGCCGTCGAGTCTTCGTAGGACTCAGTAGTCACTAGTCAGTACAGTATTGGAGGTCGAGTGCAAATCGCGTGTGATATTGCAGTGAAAAAGTTTGTGTTCTTTAGTGTCAGTTCAAGCAACGTATAGTGGATTGGTTCTTTATTTATGTTATTGGTGAGTTTATACTGAAGTAAGAATGGGCCGAAACTTGACTTTAAGATTAGGATTAAGGAGTGTTGCAGGCAGGATTTAAACGTAAGACAAAATCAAACCGTGCTGTTTCACTATCAATGAGCTATAGTTTCTAAAAATAATCATTTATATTTTTTTTTATTAATTATACTGTGAAATTTAACGTGCTAACGAAGTAGTCAATTGGCCTTTTCTTTTTTAACTTCATCTTTTTTTTGTGTAGATATGTATCTTGTTATTGTTGTGTATTTTAGTAAATAGGTACGTAATTTATAGCTTATTCGTAAATTATAGTCATATAAACTATATGCAATCTTTTGCATGTATATTAACTTTTCTAGCATTCATTGTCGCCATTACATTTTAAACTAGCTAGCTACGCGTAGAATAGTTACTTTGAGTATCAATTTTTAATTTTGCAAACCTCCTGTTCAACTCTATAAATTTGAACTATTAGCCACGTCATCCGCCAGTATGGTCAAGATATACTTTTTTTAGGTCAGTTAAAGAGAAATCATTGTTTCATATATATTTTTTGGGTATCTTGAACTGTTTTCGCAGCAATTTTCCCCGTTTTTTCGACATTTCCCGCGGTTTCTTCGCTTCTATTAGTCACAGCGGTATGTTTTATAGCCTTCCTCAATAAATGCTCTAACCAACACGAAAATAATTTTTCAATTCTAACCAGTAGTTCCTGGGATATGGCGTTCAAACAAACTCTTCAGCTTTATATAATTTTAGGGCCTTTGTGTATGAACATTTATTATATTTCGAAATATGTAGTTTTATTACGTAATTAGAAGTTTATCCTTTGTGTCTCTTATCGATTAATTTCGCACGATACGATGAAATTGTTTAGATAGAAAGACGCTGATAAAGGCTTACTTTGTTCCCGATAAACATAATGTTTAGCTCATATTAACATACAAAGTGGCCACAGGCTCGTTCATCTCATATAATAAGAAAGCTTCCATCACGTGATGGAAGTGATCCCGGAGAAACAATAAATAGTTTCGGTCGGGCAGAGCACACAAGTCTGAACAACTATGTACTTGCATGTAAATAAAACAGAACTGTGTGGCTGTCACCATTCGGTGATGCCCCACAAGGGGAAACCCCATGTAATCCCTACTTCTTATCAAGCTATACAACACAATACAAGGGTTATGTATATGCAATTTACTGTAATTTATATGGAAAGAAGCTGTCTTTTAATACATAAAAGTAAAGAAAACATTGAACCTTCCCAAACGCGCGTTTTAGAATTCAACATCTGTTGAAGACGTACAGGAAAATTAAAATGTCAACTGGATAAACCAGAAACCAAAAAGCGAGTAGCTATTTTCAACTTAAATTGTATATCTTTTATACAAATGTTTTATTCTATGTTATTTGTTCAATTCTCGTAATTGTATTAACGAATGATATATTTTTTAAAGTTAAACTAAGCTAGAGTTACTGTCAAGATTTGCTTTGAAATATAAAGTATAACCATAAAATATTTGTCTAAAATGCCAGTGTAAACATTATTTATTTACTTACAACAAATGTCACTTACTTTAAATGTGTTTTTCCCTTACAATATTGTAAGTTTGAACTTTTCGTATTACCAGATGTAAAAATAATCAATGGTATCCCCATAGCACAAATGAAACGTGGGGTGCAAAACCAATGTGGGGGAGTGTTTATTGGAATAATAATATTGTCTGTAGCAACGTGTACACGTTTTTCGTACGACATTGGTTTTTACAATGACTTAGAGATCATGAGAACGTGTTCTTTAGGATTTTTGCAGCGTACACCAGCAGTTCCTGCATGCGTTTTTTTATTATACTGTCACGAATTCATACTTAGTTTAAATTTTTCTATTATATTATAGATATTCTACACTTGCTTCGTGTGCTTCCCTACATTTCATAGTTAACTTGTCAATAGACCAACAGGCAGATTAGGTACACAATACCCTTATAGAAGGTTCGAATCCGACATCATTATACCAACATTATAAATCATAACTCAAGAAAGTAGTAAGTAAGTAAAAGTTGATAGTTTATTTTTCTTAAAAGCGTTTAATTTCAAATACTGTATGTAGTTTACGCGAGTAGTACACATTTAAATAAAACACTTAAACGGTTTAAAACGCGAAGTATAACTCTTTAAGTTAAAAAGTTGAGAATTATGCATAAAAAAATTTCTGTAAATAAATTTTCTTTTTAGATAAAAGTCGTACGATAGATAAAAAATTAGGGCGCTATCTTCCAATGTATGTAAATGAATGCAAAACGGACTGTTATCAACATATCAGCGCTAATCGTAGATTATGCTTCGAGAGGCCAGATCGATACGTGCAAATGTTAAAATCCTAATTGATTTTAAAGTGTATTTTATCAAAAAATGGCAAACCCCTTTCCAAAATTCTTAATATTTCTAACACGCAATGCGGGTAGTTCTTGTTTTTGTTAAATTTGCATTCGAAAGACAAATGAATAAACAAATTCAAATACAGAACTCCGTTACTACATAGCCGTCGCGCCATTTTCATATCCTAACATCCGGTCGCGACGCGCCCCCTTCATTGCTAATGGCTTTCGGGATAATATATAATTTCGGGACAAATAAATATAATACTTATCCACATATATGAGTATAAGACAATTGATAATGAGAAAAGATAAATGGTAGAGCGTAAATATACTTTTCTACTTTGAAGCATACAACGCAGTCTGTAGTTTACATTACTAGTACACATTTAATAAAACACTCTTAACGGTCTAAAATGCGAATGCCATATATTACTTAACTTATTTACAGTTTCTTAAAATTATTAATAAGTTAACTCATTATACCATGCGTTTTAAAGCGATAAAAATGTTTTATTTAAATACTAATTAGACAATATTTTCCTCATGATTATTCTTCTATACGTATATTCAGAAAATACCGAATTTGCGTCAGCTATAGATGGCAAATAATAAATTACTACATTTTTTATAATATGGTTTATTAAAACTTTAAGAATTTTATTACCATTTATATATCATATAATATACGTTATATATCGGACATCGGTCATAAAGGATTAAGGATTTGCAAGAACATTAAATAGGCAGGCTACGTATATGCTATTAGATTTAAAATGTTTTTTTGATGTTTAAGTAAAGCTTTGTATAAAATAATGAAACTAAATATAAAGGAACGTATAAGGTTAAGATTGAACGCTGAAAAAGTAATTTATACGTGTAATATGCTAATCCTAATTAAAACACGGACATTGCCTTCAGTATGCCAAGCCCCAGGGGCCGAATGACCAAACCCAGTTGGCAACGAATGTTTATGGTAGCTGTAAAATTTCAGACGATTTTTGCGATACTCAAATATTTTGTTGAATCGTAAATTACATATATCCACTGCCCTATTCGTCAAAGACGTATAGGGCAGTGGATATATATATTATTCAGACTTAAAGCTTTTTTTATAGTAGAGAACGGACAAGCATGGCGTTTGGGGTATAGTGGAAAGGTTACTATATACGACTATAACATTTAAAGTAGTATTTAATATTATTTAATATATTATCCTCATAAATAGACAATACTTAATATCATGTGTGAAAATTTTAAATATACTAATCGGCTTCACAAAATTTTGGACAATAGATATATTGTGGGAACAAACAAAGAGTTAATTATAGCTTATCGTGTGGGATGAGGGTACACTGACCACATCACAGTGACCTTATCAGTGCCAAGGTTAAAACATACTATTAGTTCTCGATTTACATAACCTACGTACGTAACAGTGAATTTGTTTAAACTAAACGACATATGTAACTACACTAAATAGATGAAATAATTAAAATAAAACACTTTTTACGGTTTTAAGCGTGAACTGTATCCGACACGTCGGGCCGTTGTTAAAATAATAGTATAATAGGTTTAACTAATAAATTTCATGTTTTAAACCGTTAAAAGTGTACTTGAAGATATTATTTTACACCAGCTGTTAGGGTGACTAAGGAAAATTAATCAGTTTACAATTCATCTATGATTACTTCAACCGGGTCAAATTGGCAGATAATGATAGCACAAAAGTGTATCATCGCTTATACTAACTGGATCCCAGCTCTGTCGACGCTCCAATTAATTTAATCACGCGTTAACTCGTTGGTGTTTACAGCTAGTTAAAAATATGTTGGATATTTCCAGCTATGTACATATTTGCTGCACATCTGGGATATCATACTCCGTTTTACGACTGTTTGAAGGCGGAAAGTTCATTGCTACCAGAATTTGGACTACACAGACTACGGGATATATTTCAGTAACTTTAAAAGTTGGAACTGTGACCTATATAATACGATATCTAATAAGTTTCAAAGAAGTTCCCTGCCGCACTAACCAATTGAGCCACCGCTTTCGTGCTGTGTCTCATCAAAGACCCTCTTATATAACTAGCTGTGGCAGCGACTTCTTCCGCGTAAAATACTCACTTTGGGCATCAAATTTATTTTTGCAAACAACCATCGCAGCTTTATAACTTAAAGCTGTTACCCGCGACGTTAGCCGCGTCCGGTAGCGTCGTTCTTGCGAGTTTATCTTAAAAGATAGAGATCCTGGCGTAGATTTTTTTTAGATTCGATAAGAGGAATACTTCTTTCATAATTAGTTATTGGTTTCTTGGACCGTTTTCGCAGCGCACGCGACGGTAGCCCTTAAAAATGAATAATTTTTCCCCTTTTTTTCTGTTTGGTCCCATTGTTCCCTAATGTTTTATAGCCTAAAACCATAACAGATAAATGATCCAACCATAAAGAATTTTCCAATTCGAATCAGTAGTTCCTGAGATTATCGCGTTCAAACAAACAAACTCCTCAGCCTTATAATATTAGTATAGAAATCTATTTATGTTACACCTATAATTTGTTTGCGCAGACGCCGTATTAAAAAATATACATTCGCCATTCACAGCCGACACATCCGGCTTGTATCGAAGTTTTAATCGCCCGCGCAGTGCAAAGACCTCGCCATCGACGCGACATAAAGCGCAAACCAAAACCTTGTCGCGTTGTCTAAAATTGTCTAATGTCTAAGTCTTGGGTTCGAATCCTTGAACTACTATAAATTGTTTTCATGGGGTAGGGTACAGTAGATGTGATTACAATGTGTCTTCCATTTAACTTTATTAATGCATTTCAGTACAGTACTGGAGATAGATTAAAATATATAGGTGGGTCTCGCTGCTCAAACTCAGTAGTTCAAATAGTAGAAAAAACTGTTAGCTACTTCGGGTCTTGCTTGTTTAAAAATTTCATAAGTTTTAAATAAAACACTTTAACAGTTTAAAACGTCATGTATATTAGTTAAACTTACTTCCTGCTTTGCTGCATGCGAAACGTCGGACCGTAGTTAAATATTTTTTTTTTTTTTTTTTATAAGTATGACATAATATACGAATAAGTTTAACATTACAACAATACATCGCATTGTAAACCGTTAGTGTTTTATTTAAATGTGTACTACTCATGTAAACTATAGACAGTATTTAATTTCAATATTTTTCGAATTATATATTTTCAATAATTTTTCATTAATTCCAACAATTTAACCCAAAAGGTAAGTTCTGAGTTTGTCAAGTTTTTACAGAACTACGTCACCCAGTTGAGAATTGACTTACCATTTAGCACTAATATTTGCAATTACGACATTTACACAAAAAGTATACCTTCCCACACGTAATTATTGGGTATCTGTTTTTGTAGAGACTTAGGTCACGTTTAAATTTGTTTTAACAAAAAACTCATGATATACACTTTTTACGTCCATCGCTGTTGCTCCCATTCTGTATCACGAATTAAATGTTAGTCATCGTATTAAACCGCAACATATTTGACCACAGATGTAATGTGTTGCAATAATACAAATAAATGTTGCATTTTAAAATAATGAGAGAATGTAATATCTGATGTATTAAAAACTATTTAGATTTAAAAAAAACTACACAGGCTGTGAACCAGCATCCACAGCGTTCCGTGCTGTATCTTAAAACAATCAAACTACCGTGTCCCACACAGTAGTTCGATTTTTTTTTTATAATTTAAAAGTACTTTTAAATTTAAATGTTTTTTTCTAAAATTAAAAGTACCTACTGTCAGTTGTTTAGGCCAGTTATATCCAAAACGTCGGGCCTAAGTAATTAATTTGTAAATAAGTTTGAATTTATTAAACATTTCGCGTTAAAAACCGTTTAAGTTTACATATGATTTATGAATATTTCCAGTCCTGAAACATTAATGTTTTTAATCGTTATCAGTACTTAGTTTGCTTAAAAAGGTATATTTTTTCTGTTCTACTGACATTTCTAGATTTTAAATTAATGATAGCTCACAGCGGAAGTAGAACATTGCCCAATTAAGACTTTTTATTCTATTTCTGTAAGTGCAGAGCTCAATTCATCTTACTTTTTGGCATATCCTTAAAAAACGTCAGAGGCGAAAATGTTCCATTGTTTAAGTTCCATTAAGGGTCACTAAATGCAGTATGTACTAAAAACGTTATAATCTGATTAAAGTTGATTGTACTTGCAAAACTCATTATTTGAAACTTAAAAGTAAAAAAAAATGACTCTCGATAACAATACAATGCACTGTTATCTAGTTACAACACTCGCACAATGCAGCTAAGCCGTGTAATGATCGTGGGTTTGAGTCCTGCCCCAGTTAGATTTGTTTAATGTAATATTTTTTTTAAGCTCAAGATGAAAAGAGATGTATTTTAACATTGTATTTACTTATTTATAATTATGTACCTTGGTTATTACAATATATACTCAAATACTTAGAGAAATATACAAATCACCATTACTTCGCTAAACAAGTATTTGCTACCACTGTTTAGTGTCTACTACTAAGACAGATATAAGCATAGACATAATAGTTATTGAGCTTAGCTAACATACCATCTTTATGACTATATATAATATATTCTATACTAGGCGTAGTGACCCAGTTAGCATAATGCCATATGGAATCTAGCCAGACACATTTTGTAATTTCAACTATGCGTGAGAATATTGTAATGCCTAAGTCCCTAATTATAAACCAAATATGTCCTTTATCTCTAAGATACATAGTTTTTTTTGACATTTTGATAAATAAAACCTCAATTAGAAAGAAGCTCTGACGGGCGCCTTAGTGTTATGTAGCAGTTTAGGGTTAATAATCAACAGGGTTCCCCATCGGGTCCAACATGTTTCTCGTGAATAAATAGGTAGATGGCGCACCTCGTCATGATCTTTTTTGAATTTAATTATGATGCATTGCATTTAATTCAAGTTAGTAAACTGCTAGCGGTTTGTCTTATTAGGTAGGTGTAAGAGCGTCGAGCCGTCTGTGCATTGTTTAATAATGAGTTTATTTTTATCACAAACAACGGTCGTGCAGCTGACGGCCGGCTGCGGGCCGGAGACCGCTAATTAAACAAGTTAGAAAGGCCACGGCGAAGGCCCAACTAAGAATTTAAATGCAGTCATTCACTTTAAAAATGCCTATAAACAGTGGAGTTAATTTGATGGAAGGTAAAAATACCCCAGCGACATATTATCTCAATAAGATGTGCCGTCTACCTATTTCTTTGGATATTCGCTAATCCACAGATTTAAACCGAAACGCGATTATATTGTACGGCTTTTTCATCTGCGGACCTGGTTCGTGACCTGGACGGAATTTCGATATTCCTACCACTGATTTAATATCCAGATTTCCAGACGAAGTCTAACATGTTTAAGAAACATGTTCAAAAACAACGAATTTCTAAACAAACTTTCACCCCCCCCCCCTTAACCCTTTACAACCCCCTTTTCGCAATAAAAAGTCTTTCTCAGGGTCTTGCACATCTGTGTACCAAATTTCATTCAAATCTGTACAGTAGTTTTGGCGTGAAAGAGTAACAGACAGACAAACAGAGTTTCTTTCGCAATTATAATATTAGTAAGGATAAATTACTGCCATTAGGAGGTTGGGACGTGGCATTTTTTATTAATCTTTTATGCATCTAGCATTACACGTAATATTTTTATCAAGTTACTAAAACGTAGTAATTTTCATAAAACCTACCAAAGCTCTTTGATCGTAGAAAAGTAGCAAACATCCAATCACACAAAAAATCTTATAAAATTGGCTTATTGTCCGAACAGTGATTAATATCGTAAAACGGTTAAGTTATTGTATCTTGTACTGGCGAACCGTTTTCTTAGATTTCGTCCATTGACCCAACGACTAAACTATTAGCATTAAATAAATGAGCACGTTAATTCATATATTCAAATGTGCCTTATGAAATAATTTAACGCAATGGTGAGTTCTTGTAACGTAATTGTTGCATCTTGTATTACTTCACTGCACTTGTGGGTGAGGTGTGGTTTGAGTGTTTAACATCTTAAGTTTTATTGAAAAAAAAAAACTTAAATAAAAGACGTGTTTACTATTTACTCGCGCCACTGTAGATAAGTTGTATGTTTTAAACTAAATTACTTTGTAATAGAATCATAAAATCTATCTCTACTAGTAAAACTCTAACTAGACCGATTTCATATATTTACAATAGGGCCAAAATACTTTTAAGTGCCTAATCCGAGAACACAATTCAGATTTTTTTTTCAAAATTGAAATACTTAATTTCCTTTTTTTAAATGCTGAAATAGATATGTTATAGTTCCATTTATAACACACCTACCTCAGCAGCGATGGTTTAAATGATTTAATAATATTTATAGCATATAATACACCAAGTTGTCGAGAAATTAAACAACTGCGTAACTATTTTACACATGAGGTTATTATTTAATAAATCGGACATTGAGACTTAATAATACGTCAGTTTTAAACTGTAGTGATTATATAAATCACCTATAAAGCAAGATCACAGAAATAATCAGTTTCATCGAATATTCATGTTTAATTAGATACACTGCGTTACCTATGTTAAATATTAAAACTTAAACTTTTCCATAAATTACAAAAATAAACTTAAAATTAATTCCAATTGACAACATAGTATTGTTCTTGTCATAAATAGTACGTACGTATAAATTTAAGACATTTTTGACAATAAGAGTCCTTTGTATAATTAAAGATACAATAAAAACAAGAGGGACACAAAAGTAACGCAGTATTAATCTTCGTAACACAGTAGTATTTTTTATATACTATACTTTGTAGTTTTAATAGAGATCTTTATAACAAAACAATTTTAACTGTTCATGACTCGACATAAAATTAAGTACCTCAAGTAACATAAAACGTTTGCCTACGTCAATATTTGTTAAGAATTAATATACCTTGATGAGAAAATCAACTGTATAAACTAACGAGGCACTATATCTTCAGTCTCTCTTCAGAAATTTTTTGGCTTGTCATAATTGAAGTATAATCTTTTACCTTTCACGACAAGTTTGGGGTTAGGGACAATTTCTACAATGTTTTCGTATGGTTCGTAAGATATATCGGTATCTACTGCTTTGAATCTTTTGCCAGTGTCGTCAATTGTCTTGTAAAACATAATTTTAACGTCCCCTTCTTCATCAACTTTACTTTTAACAACACCAAGGAAAGTATATTATTTTTCCTTAACATAAGTAACTTTTACTAAAACATGGACACCTTCATATATCTTCGTAGGATGAACATTTTGCATTTTTTTGAAATTGCTGTATTTCACGTGCGTGTCCCTGTACGTTAGATGTTGACACTTGGCACAAGCTTGATAAGGGCTTCTCGTCAGAGCTAGAAGACGAATAATAAACTTCTAATAAATCTTGTAATACGTACCTTAAAGGTACGGCAACAATATTAGTAATGTCATCAAGGACTATATCATTATCCGATTCATCAAATGGAACGTCTTCTTTACGTGTGTCAATGATGGGATATGTTTGTATGCAGGCTGATATGTTTTTGGATTCATGCACTAACAAAAACCCCTCTTGCAAAAACAACTAAGGTCTCTTTAGCGAAGTTCACCCAAAGTGTGAGTAAAAACCTGATGTATTGCATCGTACCCTGAAGTGGCACTAGACTTTCAGGTAGTGTTTTTTCAACGTTATGAATATCACTGTCAGTCAGTGTCACCAAGTAAAAACGGACCTTGCTCAAGTCTTTTAGGGTGTCAAAAAAATCTTCTGCATTAGAAATATTTGAACTAACAGCAACTTTTTTATCTGCAATGCGTTTGAGATAGCCGCCAACACCATCAGCAGCCCCTTTGCCATGCCCAGCTTCAAAGAAATTCCATGTAACGCGTATGATCTTTTACTCAGTGAATATTCTGTGACTAATGAAATAAAAATTTTGCTTCTGTCGATACTGAGTAGCTGGTCCATCGGAGAAAAAATGAATTGTAGTTATGTTAGGATTGTTATGTTGTATGTCACTAATTATTGGATGTAAGTGTGCCCAGATAGAGGCTGGATTATTAGAATTATTTGCAGATATGGTACGAAATTCTCATAATCCAGCCTCAGCATTTTTTACCGGGTCTTGTTTCAATTTTTATCTATAGCGACGTTGTTTTTCTGCGTTTGTCAGCGCCATTTAGGACAGAAACTTCTTTCTGAGAAAAAAAGATACAATTTTCATATAGCTATATCGGATTTAATAACGTATACTGTTTATAAGTAACAAAAATACAACTACGTTATCTATCTAACTACTGCGTTACTTTTTTTTGTAACGCAGTGTAGCAGTTACGCAGTTGTAAATATTTGACTAAATTGTAAATAATTTCCAAATCAAATAATAAAATCCAGATATTTTTACACTCACGGTTGCAATACATACCTAAATGCGTAATAAAACAATAACAACGTGAAATATCGTCAGGACGTAACATTAACAGCGGTAACTCAGCAGACAGACAATAGATACACGCACCTCCTTCACGGACCGGGACGCGACCAGCACGGCGAGAGTACTGCCCAAGCGCTGTTGCTGTCGTTTGTTAAACGAGTTACTACAAATCGAACCAAATAATGTGCAAGTAACCTTAATCCAATCATTTTAAAGTCTTTTTTCATACAGTAACGCAAGGTAGCTACGATATTGTTACTCGTTGGGGACACAGATACATTAATTTTTTATTTTACTAAATCTTCAATTTAAAACGTTTCTAATGCCATTCAAATAACGTCCAAACCTTGCATTTTTATTATACCATCTATAATTAACCGCCACCTAGGAAATATTTTGAGAAATTGTTCCGTATAGTTTGGCACACATGCTCAGGGACATAGATATTTAGTATGAAAAACGGCTGCGTTACTAAAAATGGCAACTTTGTTACTGTAAATTTTCAATTAATAACAATTATTTCAGTTCAAATCATGTGTTTTGTATTAGATAATAATGTTAAATTTTAAAATAATTATACTATTGTCACAATTTTGTAACTCACTCGCATTAAATGTAATGTTAATTCCAGGGACTGGTTTTTAGGCATAAAAAAGTATTTTGGCCCAATATACATAATATAATAGTTTCACATCAATCTTAGAAATTGATCCATATAGGTAGTACGTTTTATGTAAACAATATAGATACAACAATATATAAAGCTGAAGAGTTTGTTTCGAACGCGCTAATCTCAATAACTAAGGGTTCGAATTAAAATTTATTTTTGTGTTGGTTAGAACATTTATCGAGGAAGGCTATAGAATATAAGTAATCGCGCTGTGACTAATAGAAGCGAGGTTACAGCGTGTAAAGTGAACAAATCGGGGAAATTTTTCATCTCTGTGGGTGTCAGTAGCGTACGCTGCGAAAACGGTTCAAGATAACTAACAAATGTGTATGAAAGAATTATTCCTCTTTAAATGATCTAAAAAAATACGCTATATGTCTATCTTTTAAGCTTAACTTGAACAAGAACGACGGTAAGGGACGCGACCGACGTCATGAGTAAAAACGAATTTGGATGCCTGAAATAACTATTTAAATAAAACACTTTAACGGTTTAAAACGCGTTTAAAACCGTTAAAGTGTTTTACTCGCGTAAAAGTGTGTACTACTCGCGTAAACTATAGACAGTATGAAATAACTATTCTACGCGAACGAAGTCGCTGGCTCAGCTAGTTTATTCTAAATTAAAAAGAAATTGCGACTCGGAGAGGACTTGAACCGTTCCATGCTTTTGCTCTAACGAATTGAGCTAAGGAGTCCTACACGTCATCGTTGATTTTTTTCAACCTATAGATGCATATATCGCGCAACTTTTTTTAATTTATAATCGATTTTTAATTTATATAGTGCCATCATGGGCATTGTGAAAAGACTAATATTAAAGTTTTCAAATATGGTTATTCATATTTGAATTACCGTATATTATTTATGAATTATGTAACTTTAATTTTATTTAACAGTTTAAAATATGTACACTACATGCGGAAAAAACTCAGCATTAAAATTCTTAATTTTATCTTCGTTACTGAGGTGGTATCTTTTAAACGATACTGTCGAACTCTAAAATTACAATTCCTACATTTTATTTTCGTATCTTACAGAATGGGTTTTGAACCTAAGACTATCGTATTTTTTAGGACAGAAAAATAGTTAAATAGAGCGGTGATAAATAATGTAATTAACAGCAAGGTTGGTTTTATGTTATTTATTTCTGCCTTATATAATCGACGGGTCGAAAGTTCAACCCCCACTGGATCCAGACATGATTCTGAGCAATTTATATTTTTTCTAAAACACCGTTGATTTCGTTTGGGAACCTGTATATTATAGATTGGCTGGTGGGAATACCAAATT
The DNA here is from genome assembly GCA_963661955.1 of Leptosia nina. Lineage (NCBI taxonomy): Eukaryota > Metazoa > Arthropoda > Insecta > Lepidoptera > Pieridae > Leptosia > Leptosia nina. The sequence continues at coordinate 8,208,078 of CAVLEF010000006.1, read as the reverse complement.
TCCAATCTTACCACAAACTGTCTACAAATAATTACTCTGTGACGTTTCTACCAAAACCAAAATAAGGCCGGCATATTCCAACTTTCGTCGAGTTAAACCCAAGCTTATCTGCCCTCAATTATAAATTTTATAATACATGTTTATCGGGCGATTAAATTACCATCTGTGTACGTCTGTTAATATGTTTAGACAACACTACTTAACTTATCAGCATGTCAATGCAGCTGCCATACTCTTGTTAACCGTCGCAGACGTCAAATTGCCTCTAATTGGCCGAGTTCAAGATTAATGGACGTCCATAAATCTATAGGAGCACGATAATTGTTTAATAATAGTTGAGTAAGCACGCAATCTTTTCAATTAGACCAATTGCTCGTAACCGCGTACTCCCGAGTGATATCTAGGAGAGTTTGAATTTCATTAGCGTTTGGAAGAGGAATTTGTGTTGCATTTGTTACAATCTTAAATAACTTAACAACGACTAAAAATGTTTAGGTACCTATTATAAAGTATTATACGTTTACCTAAAGTTATAACTATAGCCTATAAATGCCTGATAACAAAAGAACGCTTTTGTTTAGATACGACACAACAGAAGCCAGACAAAAGACGGTCATATCGTGGGCTGTGGCAGCAGTAAGCCTTCCCCTAAGGGCTATTTTTATTATACGCTGTTTTAATTGTTAGAGAAACTTCGCTTCAGTGAAAATAAAATATCCATTATTAAAATAAGTAACGAGGGCGAAACGTGTTCAAGACAGACAAAATTAAACAATTTATTTAAAAATGCTATTTAGTAAATATAATAGTTTTAAACAGGTTAAAACGACTCTACCGTTTGACATCTGTTTAAAGCCGTTCAAGATGTTATAAGGGTTTTAGTCAATGTCTACCACTTACCTAACTTTTTTAATATTTGTGTGTCAATAGTTATGTTGTTTTTGTAATTTATTCCTCATTACAGTGTGTCTTGGGACATAGCCCTTCTCAAACTGCTTCCATTTCACTCTGTTTATTGCTTCTCTATCCCATCGATCCTTTTGGGGCCTTATTGATCCAGTCACGTAAACTATAGATATATCTTTATTGTTTCAGATCATGACTTAGTAGTCAAAAATGGAGGAAGGAACAGTTATCGCGCAGGACGCGCAAACTTCTACTACGCCGGAAGTCAAGATAGAAGATACAAGTGCTAGTGTAGAAAATGAACAATTAGATGAAAACATTTCTAAAATAGACACTAAAAGCGAAAGTGGTGTTGTAATTGAAGTGTTCGAAGATAAGGATTCCGTTTCCAAAGAGAACTCTTTTATTGAAAACGGTATTTGCGAAGCCGCTGATGATGCGAGGTCCTTGGGTGATTTGGACAGTCTGCCGGCAGGTGATGAGCTAGCGTTGGGTGCGGCCGGTAGTGACAGTGGTGTCGAGGGCTGCGGCCGAGCTCTAAGCAGCGGAGGCGGTTCACGATCCTGTGCATCCAGCGTCGTGTCCTGCGGGTCGGGATGTGGCTCAGAAAGTTCCTCCATCGCCGGAGCCCCTCCAAGACCTAGACGACGTGTCAATGTCACAGTGACTGAACCCAAAAGGAGCTCACCGATCGGAACATCCACCCCACGACCAACAACAGCGCCCAGAGGCCCGAACCTGGCGACCCGCGAACGCGCTAGAAGCAGAGAAAAACCTATACCGCCAGAAAAACCGCGCCCTCTGACGCCTAAGCCAAAAATTAGACCAACCGGCGACCTACCGAACCTCGTCAGAGAGAGTCCCGCGTTACGTGCCAAACCAACTAAAACTTCCGCAGCTAGATGTCGAACTCCAAACTCTCCTCAAACGGAGGAAAAGAAATGGCCAACCAATGGTCAAAGGTTGTCCACGGTGACAGATGTTGGTGCGACACGTATAGCGGCTGATAAATATGGTACTTTACCAAGAAGGCGAAGAGACGCGGATCAGGATGGTTCGCCGAAACATGACATCACCCCACCATCGTCAAGACGACCCACTGTTTCTCGTTCGGTTTCATCGAGGTCCACAACAAAGACCCGGGTTCGAATCTACGCCGAGAAGACTTCTCAAACGGTTTTGCTTGGTACCGACATCGAGTCAGCTCTAGCGGGGATTGTGCCCAATATTGAAAGGTAAAATAAATTGTAATAATTCATTATCAATTAAAATAATGCAACTTTAAGTATGTACATATAATATATAATTAATTAAAGTGTTAGCCAATCTTACATAAAATGTAAAACAAAGCCTTTGCTCTGAAAACTTTTTTTTGGTGATATCTTAATTATTATTATTTAATATATATATATTAAAGAGTAACCCTTTTTTCGTGGCGTTGTAATGATTCTAGTATTTATTTTTTTATCTTGGTTCCTGGCTCAACAGAACAGAAGTTACGCGGTGTCATCGCGGAGTTCAAGCGAGTGCCCGAGACACTGAGACCACACGGCTGGTAGCAGCAAAGGCTGCTGCAGAAGCGGCCGCTGCGGAGGAACGCGAGAGGAGGCTGCACGCTGAAACTCAGTTAGCCGCTGAACGGACAGCAAGGCTCGCAGCGATCGCTGAACTTGAGAGGAACTCGCAGCGGCTTTTAGAATTAGCTGGCGCAGGTAATATTAAGATATAATAACAGGACTTATATAATATATGTAATTATATTTGTTACTTTACAATCAGTATAAATGTCATCGTGTGTAATATTTGGCTCTCATTGTACAATAACTAACCGCATGGCATCGAGTGCAAAAAGCACCGGATTCGAAACATAGGAAAATTTTCCACATATTTTGCACCTTTTGTTTAGAGACCGGCGAGCTCGTTGACGGTTCAAACGAGATGCTGGTTCGATCCCCATCGAGTCCAACATGCTTTTAATTAATTTCGTTTGTAACACTTTTCTCATCTAAAATCTGAATTAACCACAGTTTAGTTTCGTTTTCCGTCAAAAGCCAAAATAGATCATCTTGTTTAGATGTTAAATGATGGTCTTCTTCCATCGAGTGAAGCTCGTTCTTGCCTGTCCACGTGTTTATACAACATAGTCGTTCTCTCTTTAGTACTAGGACAATTAATTATTAGCTATTATTAGTCCCAGGCGCTGGCGCTGGAGCGGAAGGCTGTCTAAGAGCCCTCGAAGAGCAATTGCGGTCCGCCGAGGAGCTAGCGACCCGACAGAGGGGGGAAATAGATACGCTGAGGGAGCACTGCGACAAATTGCACGCGGTACGGATCTTCTATAAGTGATACCTTCCGTACTAATAAATTGATTGCTTCATAATATACTACAGATATATTAGAATCTTTCATACTTTGAAATACAACACTTTAGCGGTTTAAAACGCGATCCATATAAATTAAACTTGTGTGGATTTTTTAAAACCACGGTACGATGTTTTGGATGCTTAGCAGCAGCCGTAGTCACGGGGAGACTAAAGATGTCGCTAATATCAAGCAAAAACTGCTACGCTAACGCCATCTGTTGCGTCGTAGTTGGTATTATAGTCACATTTGTCAATACGTCAATAATGACAAGTAATTAGTAATTTACAATTTTTATTTACTAAGTCAGGCATAACTAATATAAATTTCGCGTTTTAAATAGTTTAAAGTTCTGCAAAAAATATAATCTGTGGTCTAATGTAACTACCCAAATTATTGACTTACATAACTATATCAAATTTGACTTTCATTGAGTTTGTAACTATGAACTTTGAATAGAAGAGAGAATTAGACAACTAGAAAGTTGACTTCAATTTTATCGTCTAGAAGTGATAAGCTGTCTATTTCCTGTGCTAGAGTTAGTTTATATGTAATTTTTTATTGCATTAATTAACGATTTCAAATGACTGTTAATCGATCTTTTTTAAGGTTAGTGGTTTTTTTCTAACTCGGCAAAAGGTCACAACAAATATGGCCGATTTCAAACCATAGCGATTTAGTAAGGAATAGAGTGTAGTTGTTGCCACAGATGACACAGGGTTAAAGAAATATCCATTTTGTATGGACTGAACGACCTCAATATTAAAAATCACTTTTATGACTACTTACTTTTGTTTAAGGCATTATTATTTTACTCGACGTTTATAACGCTCTTTCGCGATTGTGCATGAGTGGGACTTTATCTTCTATTGTCGTTGACTTTGCTTATCTTCAGTCGTAGATACTGCTTATTGTTCCCAGCCTTATGTAAATGTCAAACTAAAGAAATTTTAATCTGTTCATTTGCGTAAATTCATTTTTAGGATCTTTATTTGTTTAATTGTATAATCCAGTGTCTCAAAATGTTTTTAGTTTGAATCAAAAAGAGAAAAGAGAAAATCAAGATTTAATGTAATTTGTGTTTGTTTACGAAAAATGCCAAGTAACAAAAAATATACTATAGATTTTTATTTTTCAGGAGGCATGCAAAGCCCGCGAAAGGTCACGCGTCTTCGAAGCTCGTTTGTCGGAAGCAGAACGGGAAGCGGCTGAGATGCAGGATTTCCTGGCTGCGGAGACCGGTGCCCTTGGGGACTCGCTGCGAGACGCCGAAGCTGAGGTCGCAAGGCTAAACGCTGACCTGGAACGAAGGTATAGGATGTTGGAAATAGCTTGCTTAGTCTAAACTTCAACAATTTAAGATCCTGAGTCGAGTCTCAGGGAAACAATAGATTGTTTTGGACGGGCAGGGCATTAGTCTGAGCAACTACTTGTTTGTGACAGAAGCGATCAGTGAAATAGACATGCATTTTAAACAATATTTAAAGGGTTTTTCAGGGAAAGGTTATTTTAGAAATTTAAATAAAACACTTAAAGGTTTAAACCGAGAATTGCATTAGTCAAATTTATTCACAAATTATTAAAGCGTTTTGGACGCTTTGCAGCAGACATGGTTACGGAGGGACTTAAAATAGAAGATGGACATCAAATACCAAACTAAAAATCCATGCTTGAGTCATCTGTTTCTTGAGGCCGTCCGCCCTATGCAATTTTTTTAATATGTAATAAATTACATGTATTAAAATACATACACATTTTGTAAATAAGTTTAACCAATACGTTTCGTGTTTAAACCGTTAACAGTTTTTATTTAAATACTACTCGCGTAAGCTACAAACATGTTAGTAATTGTCTATTGTTGGTATTCCAGACGCGGTGAATGTCGTCAACTAGTGCGCATGTGCGAACAGCGTCGTCAAGAAGCGCTAGCAGCATCTGCGCGCGCCCGCTTTGCTACTGGCGCCAGTGGCGCAACTAGCGTGGGGGGCGGCGCACATGCGAGCGCGCACGCGCTGGACGCACTTTCTCGCAAATTACGCACGTTGACAGACGCCGTGCGCGCCGCATATGCACTGCCGCAGCATGCAATTCAACCGACTGTCTTTCATAATGACGTATACAGGTAAAATTCTAAATATGTTGCCCTTCAAGTTAAGTTATAGCAACAGCAAAAATAAGACTAAGGAATTGATAACATTTTTTGTAAGTTAGCGTTTTACGTATTAATTAATATGAACTTGAACCTAAAATCGATTATTAATGATGAATAAAATGATAATTAAAGGTTCAATGTCTTATGTTAATACAATATATCAATAGGTCGAAAAATCGACTATGTGGTCTCAAAAGTCCTACCCGAGACGTATTTTTTTAGTTTATAATCGATTTTAAATTTATATAGGGCCATCACGTGCAATAACGTAACTTGTGTAATTAAATAATGTAAATTGTGTAATTTTTCTTACGTAATTGAGTAAGTTATTGACGTTTCGCCATCATGATGGTTGAATGGTTGCCACTATAAGGATACGTAGAGCATTCCCCGACGAGGAAATTTGCCTGACTTTTACTATTGCACCCTTTAAATATTTTAAATTTACATTTTATAAATATAAAATAGAAATAGCGATATTTATAGATAAAATTTAGTTATTATTAACCAACGACTTTGAACTACAAAGAAATAATGTTGTGTGACTTCGTAGTTTTTTTGGCATCAAAATTTGTTTTTGCGAACCTCCTCATCTTTATAAAATAGAGCCCTGTTTATATATTAGTATAGGTTTGATACTGATTATATGTATCTTCTAGTCGAAGCGACAGCGGCGAAACTTTATCGCCAGAGGAGGAATCCCGCGGTGGTCTCCTCGGTGCAGTGGTGCGTGCTTTGCGTACAGCAGCGGCGAGTACGCCCATTGTGCCCGCACCCGCACCCGCGCCCGTACACGCAGATGACGATCGCTCGCACATTTCTGACGACAATGATAACTCCGCCGAACTGCTCGACTCGGAGACGGAACCTTGTCTAGTAACTGATCCAGGTATAATCTATAAATAAAAAAGTTATTTAGATATAATTTTTGTTTATGATTAAGAATGGCAAGCATGGGGCTCATTTGATGATGAGGTGGAATATCCCAGCCATAACATCGCAACAAGTTGCGCTGTCACCAATTTTGGCTTTATCCACAGACAGAATTAACGGCTTTTCATCTATGGACCTTCGTAACCCGGACGAAATTTCAATATTCCTGCCATCCATTTAATATCCAGATTTCCAGGCGAAGTCTATGTTTCAAGAAATTATAAATCAATAATATGTTGGACCCTGTGGGGATAAAACCCATGACCCCGATAGCCATAGAATAGACGAACAAGCCCGAAAATAGCACCGCATCAGTTTTAATTCAAGTTGTCTATGGAATGTCAAGAATCCTAGTTTATACAACTCAGACAAAAAGTATGTGATAGCACAGACAAATAGGAACGTTGTGTTTTAAACAGGATTTAGAATTTCTTTATCCTTTCAAATGTTTTTAACGTGTAAAAATTGTTTAAAATTTCTGCGAGGTAGTGTTTCTTCAAAACTCACGTTGGTTCCAGAATGCGCCGAAGAATGGTGGTCTGGCGCATGGAGCGGTGAAGAATTGTCTCCTGAACGTGACTCTTTTGGAGATATAGATAAAGGTAAGGCTTATAAAAGACTTTGTACTGGTACCTACTTTATTCCAATCCTTTGTGCTACTATGCCTCTATAAGATACAAGCGGTTTTACCCGTAAGTTTCGTCAAATACCACCTACGACGCTAGCGTTGCAATTTGTACTTTGAAATTAGAGACACCCTCTATCTTTACACTGTCCATGAACATGGCTGCTGCAAATCATCCAAAACATCGGATCGCAATTAAAATAATTTTCAAACAACTAATATTAGTTATTATTATATTTCGCGTTTTAAAGTACAGACACACTGAGAATTGACTGGTATAGTCAATACTTAATCGAACTTTTGATTTAGATCCCGAGTCCGGCTCTGGATCGGAGCGCGAGTCACTCCGCAACCTGTCAGCCGCGATAGCACAGCGTCAGCGCTCCGAGGCAGAAGCTGAGGAAGCGGCACGAGGCTCGCTGCTCGACAGAGTCGTGCTGCTAGACCAACGGCTGGCTGAGCTGGTTCGAGCGCTAGCGTTAGCTGCTGCAGCAGCGAGGCACAAGGACGCACCGGGGGCAGCACTGGCTGACACATTAAGGTTAGTTACAACGCACATTGCTCAACGAAGGGAAATTCTCTAATTTGGGACCAAAAAGTTTACAATATTACATCAAAATAAAATGATAAACGGCAGGCTCTGTACCATAAGTAAAAAGTTAATATCATAGAAAATTCCAATTCTAGCATGGAAAGAACAATGGCCAAAATTCTATATGTACTGTACCTGATAATTTTTTTTCGCGACCAGTAACAAAACATAAAGAGTTTGTTTTACTTTAATGTATTAAATACCACCCTATACGAAAACATTATCTAAAATGCCAATATAATTCAATTTCCCCAAAAAGATTTGAGGTTAGAATACATAAGTAAGTTTAATTAAACATGTTTTAACTGCAGAACTGAGCATTCATTCTATCGAGCTTTTTCATTAAACATATAAATAGATTTTTTTTGAAAGCAGAATAAGTTTATGGCAGGGTAAATTCAAGAAGTTTTTAAACTAAGTAGGTGTTAAAACAAAGGCAATAGCAACTGTCAATCATGTGTCAAGTGATCAATTGTCAATCGATAGCGCGTCGATGATAAATTTTTGCATTTAAAAACAATAAAAATACATAATCGTATATTCCAATATGCCACGATTTTTTGTATTTGTTTTTTTTTTTAAATATCCACATTATTTAGTTTAATATCTAATCAGAAACAGAGAGACAAAGTATCATATTTGGAGATAATCCATATCTTTCTTTCCTGGCTTTATGATGAGTTATTATCATAATTCCTGGAATAAAAAAAAGGAACGTCGTGCCGTCAGGTACGATTTGGCGATTGTGCTTACGTTCATCATCATTTGTGCGCATGTCAGTCACTGTCAACGTCAAGCATCGTAGTTGACATTAGGCTCGATGCATCGGCTACAGTCCATACAAATTTCAGAGAGAAATTGGACGTGACTGAGCGAAACATGGCTGACGTGGTCGTCAAGAAGCTGGCTGAGCTGGACGCGTCTAAGCACATGATGGAGCAGTACCGTCACTCCATAGAAGTGAGTTGTTGCATTCGTCCACACATTCTTTACATACTCATTTCGTACAAGTCATACGCTTTTTTTAATACCAAAAGTGGAATCTTTATATTATAATCATTAGCCTACGTTATTTAAAGTGTCAATAAAGATGATCGCACATTTGGCGGCAAAGCACGGTTTCCCATTCGCATACTACGAATACTAAAGTCTGTGCGTTTGTCACGTGCGGGTACGTCGCTGACAAATGTGCTATCAGCTTAACTGTGTCTATATTAAAGATAGCAAATGGACAAACAAAACTAATATAATCAAAGGTAAAATAACTTAATAATAATTTAATTATAACATATACTTTCATCGAAATAATTCATAGGTCGTTCGCTCTTTCCATTCGATAACTCATGTTTGACATGAATTTAAAAAAACCTCTTTTTCTTCCAATATACTCCTGATGAAAACTTGACAATTCCTAGCAACATACTGTTAGTGCCGTAACGGTTTTAATATGAAACAGGTGTTTACAACATTCAGGGCCTGCTTGGCGATCTCGAGTCAAGAATAAAGATGCGAGGTCTATACCCCAAACGTAACGTAACCACGCTTATAGACACGCACACAAACAAATACATGTATGCTCTCTTACACACACCACGGCTTAACACATATAGTATAATAACCAACATTGTATATAGAATAATGTGTTTGACTTTGCTTTTAAATGCTTTATTTATTATATTTTAAATTTATAACTGCCACTATTTATTTTTAATATATTGTATTTATTAATTTTCAATGTATGTGCTTATTTAATATTTGAAAGTAAGATTGATTTTGTGGGTATTTCACACCTTATTTTAAGATATTTGTTTAAGTTTGGAGTTAACATTTTAATGACGTAATACAGGTCATAGGCCTACAGGTTTCAATCCGACTTTCAATTGTTTCATAGTGAGTCCAAATAAATATGTATATGTATATATTTTGTGTGTTTAACACATTTACAATCTATAACAGACGCATATATGACACTGTACGTATAAAAGAGAGCATACACATTCGTCGAAAGCTTAGCGCGTTGACTCGCGACCTCCCAGCACAAGTGTACATAGTCACCGGGTAACGGAAAATGTGAAATATTTGAAAGAGCCACGCTTCATGTAGCTCCAAGAATGAAAACAGCTCATAGAACCTGCGCGAGCCTTAGTGCATAGCTTCAAACGCGATTCCTAGCGGTTTGTTATCCGGAGCGAACTATACGGTGATTTCTCTTATTCCAGGCACTCAAAAATCAGCTGGTCCAATCCACTGAGGAGGACGACGTCGAAATAATCGAACAGGTAATTTATTTTCTGTTCTTGAAAATAAGAAATACATATTGACTCATACTAAAAATCGGTGTAATAATAACGCACGATTACTTTAGTTTTATTTAAGTCGAAGTAAAGCTTACATTCTGGTCCTTCGAGTCGGTTTTCCAAAGTATTATTAGGCACTAGTTGCAACCACTAAATTACAATAATGAAATTTTCAAATTGAAATGAAATTATATTATAATGTCTATCTGAACTTTATTGAACCTGGTAGGGTATTAGTATTTTTAATCATTTTATTGTTTTATGCGTAATTGTGAAATATGATTTCCAGGAGCTCTCATCGTGCGATGAAAGTGAACGGCGTTTACGCTACGAGGCGGTAGAGGGCGCCTTATCGAGTTTATCCACTCTGGGCAGTTGGTCGAGACTTCACCCCTTACAGTTGAAATTAGAACGCCTCGCCTTCGCATTGGCTGCGCCTCCGAGACCTGCTCACGCGCACTCCCCAGCTGCGTCCCCCCTCGCACCTCACCCCGCCGCTTGTACATAACCTAAGTTTTAAATCTAGGTCTTTCCTAGAGGAGGTTTAATATTTTCTTTTAGTTTCAGTATTGAATTTATATTCGTGTCATATTATAAAAGTACCTTATGGGGACATTTCAATACGTAAAGAGACCTGCCAGTATTCTATTGAAATTTGAAAGTAATTCTAAAAAACGTCACTAATAGATATGAAAAACGTTTCACTTTCATAAAATCATTCAAAATTTACAAAATATTTTGTCGATAGTAAATAAAAGACTTCATCGTTAGCCTGAAACGTGTCATGCAATTAACTTAAGATTAAGCAATGTTGCCAATAATATTACAGAAGTTATTCGGAACGGATTAGGTTTAAAAAATCGACGAGCTTTTAAGGATATACTGTAGATGCAAATTCTATACGAAGTGTACATTCTGTGCATTATAGAATGGCAAATATAATAAATGGCAGTAAATGTACTGTTTTAGGCAAGTCTTGTTATATTTTTTGTGTATAAGCAAGTGTTACTTAGATATGTTACTCAATGGTTAGATGCATAACATTCAGTGCGTGTAATTTTGGGGTGTAATCGAATCCATCTGAAAACGCCCCATGCCCCAAAAATGGGATTTCATACTTTCACATTATATTTGCAGCAGGAAATTATTTGCAAAGTTACCTCGCATAACATTGAAGATTTTTATCACTTTTATGTAGCTTACATAATCTAGTACGGAATTTTATAAGCGTTTAGTTTCTTATAACCATTTTTCGAAACAATTACTTAAAGTCATACATATCATCCGTCCCGCACAAACACGAGCTTGCCAGTAACAAAAATTAGGATCTATTTTGATTAATTTAGCTTCTATTTACCTATTGTTGGCGTTACAATTCATAGATGGCTATGTCGTTAATTTGCCGTCTGTTGTCCTTTGTTTTAGACTGATGTTAGGTGTAACTAAACTAAGTATAAAAGTATTTTCGACACTGGCAATAAGTTACTTGAAAAAGGACTGTTTGTCTCTTTCTAATTGTAGTTAATAGAGACAACAGGAGTGTTTCAAAACACGTAAATTTCAAATATACGTGTTTTGAACTACTTACTACGTAGGTAATGAGAACCAATGTATAGATCGAGATGGGTTTGAAAGTTTAAAATGTCATATCACAGAATTTAACCACTTTAATTACAATTGCCATAGATAAAAACCAGAGGTGCCAGATTTCTTTCCATTGGAGATTTTGAAACGTGTTCGGTAAAAGCTTTTGTTTCAGGAAATTAAAGAAGCTTTATTAATTTTTAAATATTCTCAAAAAAATACATTTCTATGTTAGAATCGGGATGTCTGGCAACACTGGTAATACTGTCGTGTTGAAGTTATTTAAATATTTCTCCGCTACGACATATTTCTAAGTACAGTACTTTAAATAATTTGTGTTTGTGAAGTGATAAACTTTGTCTAGTGTGAATTGCTGCATGTCTCGTAACTATATAGCGTATTACAAGAATTAACAATCTTTTCACCAATTCATTCCCAAAGCATTTAATCCACATTTTCTTTTTGTATAGTCCTTTTGATTTATTTTTTATATCTTGTAGCTTAGTATATATTTTTGCCATATTTTTAATGTTTTTGTCAAATCACAAATTAAGGTGTGCCATTAAATATTGTAATGGAGTATACATGTAACCGAGACAAAAAATGTACATAACTTATTTTTTAATCTAGTCAATTAACAGAAAAATCTGACATTTTGTTAGCTGACAGGAGATTTAGGTAACTTCGCTCTGTCCCTAAAAATATTAGTCTTGCATAGAATAATTCTATTGTAAGTTAAAATATTGTCACACATCGTCCATTATGCTTGCATCCGGTGCTGATTGTAGAACGTCGAGACAGAATTCCACTGTGTTACATAATATTATGTATATATTATTGTAAATAAAATATCTTTTTTGTAAAAGATTGTTTCATTTGGCTGATTTCAAAATCCTTCAAATAACCCTTATCAGGTTACTGTCGTCAACTTGCGTTTGCGCTTTGGGCTTACAAAGCTTAAATTTGTTGTGGCACACAAACTTTTTATAGTATTTTCACGAATAAAAACGAATTACTGATAAAATATGAAAAGGTTCCGCAGAAAAATGCAACTATGTAGTTCGTAAAAAAGTTTACTTGAATACCTGGTTTTCGGCTGGTTTTAATGGACCAGACAACATCCTCGAGCTCCAGCGACCCTGTTAACTCTTTTAAATATTTAAAATATCCTGATGGAACCAGTCTGTCTTCTCCGAAGCTTTATAATTAAGCCGTTATTTATCCAGCTGAGCCACACTCAAAATCTCGTGGTAACACTTCAAAATAAGTTTTGAAACATTTCACTTTTGAGGTCAGGTCAACCAAAATATACTAGAAATTCGATCTACAATCCGTTCTTCTTTGTTCTTGAACTCAAAATCTACATCACTGTTCAAAACAGCGAAGATATAATAAAACACAAGAAAGTGACACTAGTAATGACATCGCTGGTATATATTTTGAGAAAATTTATTTGTCACTAGTCAATTTAATAAACATACATTGATGATTAATATTTAATTTTGTCGCAGCCTTCAGATATCATGAACCAGCCACAGGTTTCCGATTCGGGCCTGAACAGCGATTTCAATTGTTTTATTTACAACAACTATGAGAACGAAAATTAATGATATTAACAAGTACATAATTATTATCTACAGCTTGTAAGCGAATGCGGAGTTTACAATTTTGAAGTGTAATGGTGTAATGGACTTATTATTCACCACATTTGACATCACTCCATGAGATGACAAGCAAATTCGCAAAATATCTTATAGTTATTGTTGCAATAAGTATGTAATATAAAAGCGTTGCGTTGTCAAAGTTCGATGTAATGTCAAATGTGGTCTCTTCAACTTGCCTTACAGTAGGGTTAAATTTTCAAATACCTAACCCGATATACAGATTTGAATTTATATGTTAAACCTAAACATATATAAATATATCAGTCAGTGGGGCTGCAAGCTATTTGTCTATCTACAACGAAGCCGACGTTTTATAAGCTATACTTGCCTCGAATATTCAAATAGGAATCAAATGAACATGCTTACTAGTAGTTTGGATCGAAATTATTATAATACAGTAAGTTTAAATAAATTATATAAAATATTAGTTTTTTTATGAAATGTCAAATAACAAAACATTATTATTTGACATGTGCACAATTATTAGAAATAAACGAAATCGTCACTCAAAAGAGCCCGTTCCATTTTACTAATACTCAAACTACCCTCAAAATGTACAATTATCATTTTAGCAAATTGCCTAGCAAGCGAATAAAACGTCGGCAGTTCATACCTTATCACTTATCACTAAACATTTAAACAATGCTAACTTGTTCGAATCTTTATAATTATAATCAATATACAACAATACGAACGTACGCGAAAGACTCGCAAAATGCATCATAAATTCTTTACAGAAACTGTTCGTTTTAATTCATATTTAAGTGGAAAAGTCAATATAAAATACGGAATGAACGATTAACCAACTGCGCTCCAGCGAATACTGTCTCGATTACTTACTTATATAATATTGCAAAATTCATTTTTAAACTCGAAAACTCGCAAGGAACTAGGGTTAGAGTCGGTGTCGACGCGACATAACATAGAGCTGATACAACCGCTTCTGGAGAATAAAATTATTAATATCATGTACAACGCCTTGATGTGGCACTGTTCTCAGGATACCAATTTTAAACCCTACCTTTAAAACAGAATATCAAATTACACAAAAACACAGTGAAGTACCCCGGCGAGTACATCTAAACAAAATGCGCTGTCGAGCTAATTTGGCTTTGGATATTCGGAAATCTAGACTGACCGAAATTATATCTTCTTGACACGTATTGAATATTTGATTAGAAACATGTAAGACCCGATGGGATTTAACCCACGACGTATTGAATATTAGCTATATATTACAACCATTAGACCAAGACCACAGTATTAAAAGGTATTATGCTTATATATTGCAATTGAAGAATGTTGTAACAGCTCTTGTCGCAATTGCCGATCAGAACGACGGTGCAGATGTTTCGTTAAATACTCATATACACAACATAGAAAATTCCCTAAATATATCCTAGTTAGTTTATTTTACATGAACGCTAAATAAATAGTTGTCGAGTGCATTTTTACAATACAGTTCACGCATTTAGAAAATCTTACCTAACTACAATATCGGTCATAAATTACTGACCATCGACAGTAGAATTCAAGAAAAAGCCAACGCCACGTTTGTCAATTGTCAGATTTTCGTATTCTAAAGTTAAAATTCAGAACTATACCTTGTGCAATATAGCGTGATAATATTGACAGTTCACGCCTATTGAAAGATTGTATTTTACATTCGACTATACTTCAAAATATCTTACTGCAGATCCTTTCCAACAAATAACAATTTTCAACACATAATTGATGTTAAGTATACTATTCGTCGTATACAAAAGTTTAATTTATTGCACACTATTTCCTTCATTTGTTTATTTATATGAAAATGGATTGTTCGTTATAAAAACAAAATTATTTTTGAATTCAATATAGAATTGGAAACAATCAAATATACATATTTTATACGAAACACATTTTTGCCACTATATAAGACAGTGACAGCGTTATACGTTACCAAAACGACTTTTGTCTCTTTCTAACGGTCGATGCCCAGTAATTACTTTCATCTATAAATCAGTGAATCACCAATACTAATAAGTCATTAAAATGGGCTTGACAAGTTAAATAAGGACCTAACTGGCTATTTGACAGTTATTTAATACAAATGTTTCAACATGTACCATAAATTAAATTGTTTAACTGCAATAAACGGTAAGGGGTGATTTTGATCACGTGACAGCTCGCTGTGAACTTAATACGTAAAATATTTTATACTATAGATAACAAATCTCTTTTTTTTTAATAAAAATACTGGCTATTAATGTAATTATACTATGTTAAACATCGTTCACAAACTTTTTATAGTTTGCAACAGTCCAATAGCCATGTAGGTAAATAAATTTGCTTTCCAACCCATTCATTTTATGCACAATTAATTTAAAAACAATGCAAAACAAACGCTTGAGATCTCAATTCATCGCAACCCTCTCATAATTGTTTGTTTAATCTCTCCCTCTCTTCTCTTCTGTAATGCCAATAACTTCGAAAGAGAAACATACATATGATTAATACTTGCGTTTTTCTATTCGACTTTATAATTGAGAAATTGATTTTTTTAATGGTCGCGGAAGCCTTAACAATTTATACCAATATTATTCTATAGCTTCGAATATTGAAAGATTTCGTGAGTAACCGGGGGCATATATTATCATAGGAAAATTGAAGTACATATTTTAAAACAGTTCATAAGTCTTATATGCCCAGCGTTCTGATTAAATACAAAACATTTAACGGCTTAAAACGTGAAATCTATTTTATTATCTAATTACAACGACTTCCCAACGACCCCACGTTTATGTTGCTTTACAACTAATATTATGCGTTTCAAACCGTTATTTTTTTATTTGATGTGTTCTCGCACAAACTATAGACAGGACAAATCTGAGATCTACTTTGTGTAGCCTTAATGCAAATTCAATTTGATACATTTTTGCTGTCAATAATATTTTAAAGAAATCACCCATATATCACAAGAGAATGTCATGCTAAAATGATTTTATAAGAAAAAAAAAGCGAATTTTCAATTGAGAATTCGAGAATATTCCACATAATTATGCTCAGCTTCTATTTACACTTATCTCGATTAGATTTTTCACGACACGAAAGTAAATATAATATGGAAAGTATAAATTAATATCTTGTTGCGGGGTGGGTTACTTATATACAGGGTGTAGGTGAAACCCACTATACTGAACTAACCAGGAGTGTTCGATGGCAATCAACCACTCTGATTTGAAGTAGATTCACATTCCGGTTTATTCAGTGAAGTGGTTCAAATTACTTCACACTCACTACTTCGAAAAGCGTTTCAATAACTCATACTCTTACAATCTTCCTTCTGTATTCGCGTTAGCTCGGCGTCAGCGTAAATATACACTGTAGCGATGTTTGCGGCATGTTCGTCAGCAAGTTCCAGATCTGTGTCATTTAAGTAGAGAGATATAGTCGGTGGTAGTCGTTGGCGCCAAACGCAGCGTTGCACTTGGGACATTTCCGTTGACGAGTCTCGTACCGCGTGCGCAGACAATCCCAGCAGAACACGTGGAAACATTTCGTTAGTACCGCGTCCTTACGCTTCACCTGTAAATTATGTTAATATTGTGAATTAGTGCTATTGGTTCACGTATAAATCAATCATCTGAAGGATCCGAAACGTTGGGTCGTAGTTAAAAATAAGTTAAACTAAAATCTACTGTCTATAGTTTACGCGAGTAGTACACGTTTAAATAAAACACGTGTTCACGGAGAGACTGCACGGCTGCTGCAAAGCATCCGAAACGTCGGGCCGAAGTTAAAAATAATTTTCAAATAAGTTTAACTAATATATCGCCTTTAAAACCGTTAAAGTGTTTTATTTAAACTAAAATCTGCCTATGAAAACTATGGCTGAAAACATTGCTGTACTACGAAGAGATGTTTAATAAAGGAGGCCTCCATAGAATGAGCCCTATAAGCACAAGTATTGGCAGTAAGACTTAAATATGACTTTGACTTTTCCGTGCATTTCGTGCACGTACCCTTTCTATCTCCAGGGCAAAATAAAAGTAAGATGACAAAATTGAGTAAAAATTACCAAATAAAATCCAACGATTTTTACCTTGCACGATGGACACGTAAGCGTCTCCTTGTATTCCCGAATCTCTTCTAGCAGAACTTCGTCCATGCTGCTACCGGCTTGCTCCATCTTCTTCATTCGTTCCGCTTTACGACGTAGTATAGCCAACTCTTCCTGGAAATAGTGAAAACGACTAATGTAAGCAATACCAAAAATTTATTTTTCTAAGCAATATAATACCACAATCAACCTATTTTGAAAGCCACAGACTGAAATCGCAACGCGCTATAACTTTGCGGATTCGTCATCTGTGGACGATGTTTCGTGAATTGAACGGCACTTACCAATATTAATTTACTATCTAGATTTCCTCTTAAACTCTTTAGGGAACTAGACCAAACCGTTGATTAGTAGCCATAGATTACAACAACTAATAACAATAGTTTATTACGCGCCAAAAATTATTATTTCTTTACTAAATATAAATCATAACGGTATAAGATCGTTCCTTTTGTAAATTATAGGACAAACACAATTTTGCAACTGATTTATTGGATATATCACGTTTGGAAACGGAAAAGGGGAAAAAAATGTGCCGTGAAACTTACATGGAGTCTTTTTGTTTTATACGCTTCGGCTTCTAACGCGCTCGTCTTCTCAGCGACAACTTGTTGCGCCTCCTTCATTTGTGCGTGGTACTTTTCTGTTGAGCATTAGTTATTAACACATTGGGATACATAATATGGATAACATATGGTGTACTCGACCATGTTTGACTGCGTCATAACTCAAGGGCAATTAAAGTAATTATTTTATCAAATCAAATTACTTTTAACGGTTTAACCCTCGAAATATATGAGTTAAGTTATAGAGAGACTAAAAATGCAGGGTTTATCTAATGGCAAGGTGAAACTGCTACGCTAGCACCATCTCTTCTCTAATTGTTAGTATTTTGCGAAACTGGCTGTGTCCTTGCAGAATTGACTAACGGTGTCATCGCGTTTCTCGGTATGCTACCGATGAGTAACTAATATATTATATCGCGTTTAAAACCGTTCAATTGTGTTATTTATTTAAAAACTTAATTGTTAAGTATTACCAAGATGCAGTTTGAGATCGGCCGCCGACTGCGCAGACTCTATTGCCTTCCTCTTGTGCATCTCCATGGCCTGCTGACGGAGTAACAGCTCCTTCTCGACAGCAGATAGAGTGGCTTGGAGCAACCGCTCCTTCTCCTCTAACCTCCGTGCTACTAAACCCATTGATTCGATTTGCTGATCCCTGGTGACTACCTGTAAATATTGCATCCGATAAATACAAAATAGTTCTAATATAAACATAATACATAGATATAATTTGCACAATATACACATGGACTAAATTTTAAATCTAAAAGCCAAATGTCAACAATGGTCGTGGGTTAAATAATACCCCCCACAAGGTCCACAATGTTATTAATAAATTAAAAGTTTTTTTGACACATGTCGGATTTCATCCGGAAAACTGGATTTTAGATGGATGGTTGGACGGATGAAAAAGCAGCAAAGTTTAAGAGCGCTTCGGTTTTCAAAATCTAAGGTCAATAGCGCATATATTAGGTTACTTCCGCCCCCACTCCCCCAAAGTGAAGCAAGTGCGTGTCTGTCCTCTATCATAAAAAAATGTATATAAACAATCAGTAGTCCAGTAAGTGTTTGAGAGAATGAGTCTACAAAGAAATGGTGTACTCGCAGAGAAACTCATTATAAGATTAGTTGGGCGCATCGATAATATTCCTCAATGATGTCCTACTACTTATCTCAAAGTAATTTAATTAAGTTCTGTATATGATTGTGATTTTTCTATTATTGTTTTTATTTACATATTATATGCACTGTCATGACAGATGGAATCCAATGCGAGAGAGATCTTAAAAAACGAAACAATATATTTATAATAGAACTAATATACATGAACTTAAACCATACTATCTTTCGTAACACAAAATAAACATTTATTATTTAGTATTTGTGAGTTCACCCCAAGGACTGCAAAAAAAATATATATTTTTTTGTGTAATAGATTTAGGATTTTTTTTTGCCATTAAGTTCGTTCTAGCAAAAGGTACCACTAGAAGAGGTGGCGCGTGTCTTTTGTACCTGTAACAGTCAGGCACGTTTATGTTTAACTTGCCTAGGACGCCGATGTTGTGTACTCTCCCTCTTAATAACTTAAATATATAAACAGCTAGAGCAAAATCCTTCTGACACTCAACTTAGTGTAGCCCACCGTTCCAAGCACAAGAGTGTTGGGTACATGAAAGGATAAAAGGGATAAATCCCGTACATTTTAAAATATAAATGATTCAAAGAATTTTTTCCTGCTGTCACGAATAACTCTTTTATTATTGTGTTCTGATTTCCACCGCGGTTGCTTGATAGATTTTTAACGCCATTTGTCCTTAGTTTAATCAATTTTATTTGATGTTATGTACTGTTTCTTTTTGGTGACAATATAGATCATTGGTACTTATTACGATGGATCGTACAATAGTGGTAAATTGTCAATAAGAATACCTGTTCCTGAAGCAACTGCTTTTCCTCTCGCAACAGCTTGTGTAGCGAGTTCGCTTTTATTCGCTCCGACATCAGCTTGAAATTGGCATCGTCCTTTTCCCTCAACTGCTGGATTAGCCTCGAGTTCTGCTCCTGCATGTCTTCGAACGCTTGGCCCGTTACCTCCATCTCGTTCAGCAGGGCTTCCTCCTCCTGCAATAAAGCCAACTGTGAGCATGCCACTTTAGTATTGGGAAATAGTGAGTTCATCAATTACAATATGTATATTAATATACTAGTAAAGCTAAAGAGTTTGTTTGTTTAAGCGCGCTAATCTCAGGAACTACTGCTGGGAATTGTTTTGATCTTTGAGTTGGTTAGAGCATCTATCGAGGAAGGCTATAAAACATTGCGCAACTAAAAGCAGAGAAGAAAAAGCGGAAAATGGAGAAAAAGCGAAAAATGGAGAAAACGCGTTTCCGTCGCGTTCGCTGCGGAATCGGTTCAAACCCAAAAAATATGTAAGATATATAAAAATATAATATAATCTAAAAAAATGTCAGAGACACTATATGTCTATTTTTTTAAATTAACTTGCAAGAAGGACGGGAATCTAGGGTGAGCGGTTTGCAAAAATAAATTTTGATGCCCAAAATTGCTATCCTACGCGGACGGAGTCGCTGACACAGCTAGTAGAACACACAATATTTGTTTAAAATATATAAACACACACATGCAATATTAAAGATTACATACTAACACCTATCATAGAAAAATAACAATAACATATTGTTTTATGAACAAGTTAAAACATGGTTGTCTCTTTCCCACTATCATCTTAAATCAGGAGGAATTCAACACTTTTTCCTTCTTTTTAATTCAAATTTCGATGAATCATTAAAAAGCCTTAGATGTTAATACTTAATGGTAAACAAAGAAGAGAAGTTCAAACCTGTGATCCAGCGAAAGGTCTGGAGAATCCATGTAGAGGATCAGTATTCGGCCTCGCGCAGGACAACTGCTTCTGCAGCTCATACTTTTGTTCTTCCAGCTGTTTAATCTTTCTTAACGCGTCTTCGTCAGCCATTCGACGCTCGCGTTTGCTTTCCTAAAAGACAAACAAAATTTAATTAATATTGTTAGAAAGAGATAACTAATATTATGGTGCTATCTCTGCCAGACAAAAATGCCATTAATTTTTCAATTTTGACAAGATACATTGCACACAAGCAAGTGTTCGGCATTCGGTCGAATAGTATGAGGATAATTGGTATAGCAATAAATATTCGGATAACCGAATTAAAAAATAACTTCTTGATCTTGGCTCTATGGTTATTGACTGATAATTTCCAAGGTTTACTTAATTTTGGCATGGGTATTCCTAAAATACAAAATTAAATAAATACCTGCGCCATCTTTGCCTTCTGCCTGTGGTCTTCAAGCTCCTGCCTAGCTTTCCTCTCAGCGGCCATAAGCTGCACCTTATCTCTTTGTTCTTTACTGACACCTTTGTACATGTCGAGAAGAAGTTTCAGTTCCTTTTGCTCGTTCACCGCTTTTCTATAGAAATTACATTTTGAAAAATGTTTAACTAATATATTTCGCGTTTTTTAACTTTAAGTGTTTTATTATGCTCAGTGCATCATCTAGAAAGCTGCTAATATTATAGCAAGACACTTACTTAAGTTGTTGCTTGAGATCTTTGATGATGAGTTCCTGTTCCTGTATTTTCGCTCGACCATGGTCTTTTGCCAGCGAATGTTTGTTTTCGCCGCCGCCACTACTAGCGCCCTCTTCACTCTAAAATCAATGCAAAGAAATATGTTTTATTAACTAATTGAGTTTTTTTTGTGATGAAAGAATTGAGAGCTTTACAAAATACTTAAAACTATAATTACTTTAAGCAAGAGGTGCGAGGAAACGTATAAAAAGTATTAAGATGAAGAAGGATCACAGACGTTACTTGGTACCTAAATTGGTACAACAAAGTCACGGTACACTTAGGAGACGTGAATTTGAGTCTTGTTTGTCATCAACTTTTCAATTAAAATCTTTAAAAAAATGTTCAAATTCTTATAAACTTATTCTTATTAAACTACCTCAGGGTCAGGTTCCTCCTTCTTTACAGCGAGTGGCTTTTCGTCAGGCTGGTCAGGTGCCGCCCGTACGTTGGCCTCTTCCATTTCTTTACGAAGCTAAAACAAAATGCCACATTACATTACTAACAGTATCTTGGCTCGAAGGACCAAAATGTTGCTATCATTATTTTGAGATTTTTTTAAGTTATAACTTATAAACGAGTAATACTTGGTTATGTAATATGTTACGTCCTGATCGTCATTTGATGATCACAGACTCATCAGTCATTTACGAACTAGATTTTACATTCAACATAGTTTTTTTTTTAATAATTTAGAGTGTAAAGTTATAAATTTGCTGGACACTAATTTTACTTATACTATCTATTATGCTCAAGTTAGACATACACATATAGCTTTTCAAAATATATACCTTATTCAACTCCTGACTGGTATCTTTATATTTTCTCTTATATCTATGCACTTCTCCTTTTAACTGTTGATTATGATTCTGCAGTGAAGTTATCAAATGCCTCATTTCCCTGTTAATAGGTCCCGTTTGCTCGTTGGCAGCCAAATTTTGTTCAAACTCTATTCGCAACATCTCATACTCTTTCCTTAGCTGCCCAAGGACATCTTCTAGTTGAATCATTTCTGCTCTTAACGTCTTCTGTCGTGCTAACTCTTCACTCTACAATTAAAAAAAAAAAATTACTGTTAGTTTGTTCATCCCGCTAAAAACACTACACTTAAACTACAGTAAAAAGGAGTTCAGCTACACAATACACTTACACGTACAATAGCACTTTTTCAATGTGAAAATGGACCAATATAAATTCCTAATTATTAGAAAACTTCGTAAATGTTAGGAATAAAGATTTTATGACATTTAAAACATTGATAATATATACATATACCTGCAACCTCGAGAGTCAAGCCTACGAGAGTTAGTCAAACTAACATCATTGAAAGGGGAGACTCGGGCAAATGGTCAAATGTTTATATTGACTCTCTCTAATCGGTATCCGGAATAGAAAATAACAACATGTAATACCTCCATTATCTCAATTTGCCTCATGTGTAAATTCTTGGCGTTTTGCAACTGTAGCCTTGTCTCATCCAATGCGGTCTTCATTTGCATAGACTCATTATACAACACAGAGAACTGACTCTGCAAACATTTATACTCTGTCGTTTCGACTATCACCGATTCAGGAAGTTGCCGTATCTAAAACAAAAACAAATCGGGACTATTATGAAAATAATATAATATTTGTGCAAGTCTATAGCATTTTTGACAGCCGAAGCGCTGCCTAGCATTCTGTAATCACGAGAGTTTCTGCATTAGGGGTCATTTATCATTGTGATGCCTAACAAAAATTAATTTCCAATTTTGGTCATAGTGAAAATTAATTTTTCCATTCCGTTCCAAATCCCATTTGCATAATACCTATCATTCCATTTAGGATTTATACTAAGAAGATATTGAATGTTCATTGTTCAATAATTATTATCAAGCATTATATCATATTACACTAGTTTGCATAAACACTTCAAATGAACAGAAAAATGTGTGAAATTCTAAGCAGCTAATGTGGACTGATCAAGCCTATTAATCTGATAAACTTACATCCATTTTAAGTTTCTCCAATTCCTTCAATGTATCTCTGTGCTGTCGATGTAACCTATCCAATTCTGCCAGTCTATTGTTAGCAAGCTCCCGCTGCTCTTCTAACTCTGCTGCAATATCTTCGAGCTTGGCATTGGCAACTGCTGAATGAGGAGTGGGTGCACAGTTGACTGGTGCCGTAGTACCAGACTGGTGGTAGCTTTTTAATTTCTCTATTGCTTCGGCTAAGTGATTTTCTAGCTTATCATTGCGAGATCTGACCTATAAATAATTCATTATTATTATATACCTCAACAAACAAAGCAGTCATTATTATGAATAACAAATCATAAATTAGTTATTGCTATGTTTGATCTTATATATTTGGAAAAAAGAAATTTAGAATGTAGTTCAGTTGTTAAAACAGCAGCATGTTTGCTGCACAGCAGCATAATTGTCACATCGTGTATAGACACCCTGACACTATCTGTAAGATCACACCCATCATCACATCACAAACAGGTTCATGTCAATGCACAGTTGGATGACTACTTCTAATGTATTCTTAAATACCTATTTAAATGTCATCTACTTTTTGTACTTTGTACTTAGTGTATAAGTTTTTATATGCATAATCTTAAATTCTTTTATGTTCTGTATCAACCTTTGGATAGACGGAAAAACCTGAATAGATTTGTGTTCCACCTTTTAATATTTGTACCATGTTATGTAATGGTAATAATAGTGATAAGTATAAATTACCTTCATCAATTCATACTGCAAATCGTCAATCTGGTTCTTTAATTCTGCATTCTCCGTATCCCGACTATTAACAGCATCCTGCAGTTGTGCTACACGTAATGTCATTGCATGATGGCTTTCATGTAAAGTGGTACTGAGTGCTTGTAGACGTCGATTCTCTGCTGTTACTTCCTCATTTGTGGCTCGAATTGTTTCATCCATGGATGGAGCTGGGGCACCTTCTATGAAATTTTTTAATTGGTGTTACGGATTAAAAAGGTTTTATATGGACTGAAAAACTTTATGAAAAAGGTGGGACTTGAACCCACCGCCAACCAATCGGTTATACCAACAGAGATGACATGCTACCTAAAATTGCAGAGCAATGACAAACTATAATGTTTTCATTACTATTGTGTCTACAAAATCTCAAAAATAAAGTTTCATTGTCTAGTTAAAGCTTATTTATTATTGATAATATTATATTAATAATGTTTTAACAAATAATATATACAACATCTAGTAGGTCTCTTACCATCTCCTTCTCCTTTAATAGCTCTCCAAATCTTATCATTCCTCTGTTGCAATCTGTCAAAAGCCTGCAACACCTTTGCGACAGCTCTTTTACTAACTTGGACTCGGTTGGCAAGTTGTGCATCCAATTCTTCCTTGTCCCACGTTGATAGCTGCATAAGGAATGATGTTGTTGCCTCATTTTCATCTACAACATATAGAGGCTGGGATATTATTATTACTATTATTATAAATATTGCTGTTGTGTACATTCCAATTATATCAATTGTAGTTAAAAACATTTATCCAAAGTCTGCATTTTTTATTTCAGAGTACTTATTGAGTTATAAACGTTGAGATTAGTTCATCTTATAAGTTATTAGATCAAAATACTTGTGTTAAGTGTAAAGCTAAATCTTATAAAATGCTGTTTAATGTAGAAAGTTTTTTTCTTTTGGAACTGAATCAAACTTTCAATAAAGACTCATATTTCCATGTCTAAACCTTATCTCTGTAAACTTAAACTAAGATTAGCCTTTTGAACACAATTAAACCTTACAAAAGTGTGTTTAATATTAGGAAGTGCTAAAGATCTCTTTGTAACTGAAACATATGTTTGAGTGTCTTACTTTTGTTTTCCGACTCATCAGCAGTCTCTGCATCAAAACGCTGCAACAACACCCGGATGTCTTCATTCAACAGATTCCAATACCTATTAACAACACACAGCACAGCATCATCTTGTGTCTGCCGTTTTTCTAGTTGTTCTATCCTTGCTCTTAGTTCTGCTTCACACCTGTGGCGTTGCTCTATCCTCTGTCATCATATGAAAATACAAACATTTACAAATACATACTTAGACTTATGGTTACACAATCATTCTTGGAGTAGGCAAAAAGGGTTGAAGTGACGAAATTTAATAGTGATAATCACCTGGGCTAATTTTTTGTTTTGGAATTGAAGGACTTTTATGTCCATTTCTTCCAGTGTGGAAACCGGGCCTATCAAATGGGGTTCAAAATGTACTTTCTTAATCGGCGGCTGACTGCTGCCATTTCCACTCTCTTCGGCTGTACGTTTCGACATCTTGGACTAAAATATTCAAGAAAACGTATAGTTTGTGAAAACACCTTATTGATTTATATTATGCTAACAGATTTGAAAGTTCTTACGATCGAATCGGTTGTACAGAACTTAACGCTATTATACTTTGGTAGGGTATTACACTTACCTGCTTGTCAATAATGACAACCTAATAAAAATGTTTTAAATAAGTAAAATAAGACTATTTAACGTCTTCTGATAATTAAACGCGTGATATCCTAACATCTTTACTAAGAAGTCATCTAAAATATCGGGATAAAAGATATTTTTCTAAATGAAAAATTAACCAACTCAACCCTACATGGAATTGGAAAACCAAATCACATCACAGATATCCATTTCAGATTTCAATACAGCCCGTTGTTGTTGAGACACAGATAATTTCATCGTGAAGTCATAGAGAAAGTTGGAATTTTTAAGTAGTATTTTTTTGAGTTTAATATTTTAAATAGAGAAATGTAGTCTTATGCCTCTATAATATGATTAAAAAAAAATATTGTCTGTCTGTCTATCCGTAGTGATTAAAGTCCGTATATTTAACTGAGCTAAATTTATTTTTAATATTTTTGCATTTTATTCCTAAATATTGTTTTGAATCTTATTTAAACTTGAACCTGATAATGGTACTACGTTTGTGAAAATTAATACATATATTGTAATGAAAATAATATATATATATATATATATTATTGTTTGATTTCGGCCAATAGACTAGGTTCCAAGTGTGGTAAAAAAAATCTGTCATATTTGTAGACTTCCTTCTAACTACCCATATCTATGCTTGATTTATATTGAATATGTGGCTATGTCGGCTTATCGATTGCAAAATGCAAATAGAACTGATCGTATTAATGTAAAATTTAAATTATTAATTTACTTTGTAAATCCAAATAAAGATTTTTCTCTAACGTCGCCCTAAGATCAGATTAGTGTATACGCTAACTTTTTTAATTTATATTATTTTTAAAATTGCTCTACAAAGACGTGGTGGAAAATGGAAAGAATCCTATTTTTAGTGTGGATTCATGAGTTTTCGATCATTTAAAATTTACAAGCCTGCAAGAAACGGACCGTAACATGTATGAATAATCATGCCCAAATGTTCGTTTAGCCCATGCAAAAATAAAACATCTCGATATAAGAAGGCGGATGGAGTGTCGTACTTTCGGTAAATTTCTCATTAATTCTTGGACTTATTCTCAGCTTGCCTTCTCCTTAGCTTGTCCTTTTCCTTATTTAGACCAGTACTTATAGTATTTCCGTTTCTTTCATCTTGTCTTCTTTGTGGTCCTTATTTAGACCAGTACTTAAAGTATTCCCGTTTAGTGTCTAGTTAAAACAAACGTGTATTGTTGATAAACAATATTCCAGGTTTCCCCGAAACCCAACACAATGTGCAAAATGGGCATCAATCGTAAGCCACCAGAGGAATGAATCATACAAACCAAATAGATCAAGTGTGGTTTGTTCAGAGCACTTTGCCAGCAAAGACTTGTATATTACTGATAAGGGCATAAAACGCATACTAAAAACAGCTATACCACAAGTAAGCTCGATAGTATTCTATACTCAGCAATATTGAAAGAGATCCAAAAATGATTTACTACCTCAAGTCCTGTCCCCTCTAAAATATTTTGAAGTACAATAATAACATTATCCGATTTTTATGTGGAAAATTAGGCAAACACTTCTTATGTCTTTTTTACTCATTAATTTTATTGGTATGAAAGCAATCTGATGCACTGGCCACACCATATTTTTTGTTTTAAGCATCAGAGCTAGAATACATGCTATTAAACTATACTTAGCAATTCTAAGGCTGTTTCTTGTATTTTAATAGCAGTTTATAAATCAAATTACTAAGTTTCTTAACAAAAAATTTATTGTTCTTCAGATTAAAGAAGGAATTTGTGATAATGTTCCACCTATTCATTCAACCTCCAGCGAAAGGACTGTTAATGAATCACCATTGTCTGATGACCTTCTAGGTGATATGATATTAGAAGAACAGGCACAAGCTATTGAAAATATGATCCTTGATATGGTTAGTAACATTATTTATGTTTTCCCTAATATAAGAATTACGCTTTATGTACTTAAAAGGCAAAAACTCATGGGAACTGACTATATAACAGAGAACAACATTTAAGAATTAACTATATAAGAATTCCGTAAAGTATGACAGGACAAAGTAAAAGTTGAATACCCAAATGACCCCTTTGCAAAGGGAAATGGGTAAAGTTGTTAGCAGATGAAGTGGACTGATCACCCGGTGTTCTATTGGTATCCCCAATAAAAAATAATATATAAGTAGAGCTAATAGAAACACATTTGACCTAATAAATGATATAATTTATTTTCAGAATGATATACCAAGTAAAACAGCCTCCATGAGTCCACTACTGTTTGAAGAGTTTGAAGAAGAATACAATGAAAATGAATGCAATGATGAACTGGAACGCATACCCAGTCCGGACATAATAGACCTTACGCTAGACCCCCTTGATAGAATTTATTTCAGGGGAGAACTGGACAAGAGACGTAAAAGGATGATCGAGATAGAAAAAGTGACTAATGTCTCAAAAACAAAAGGTCTGAAAAATTCATCTAAATCAAAGCCATTGAAAAAGTTAAAGCAAGTTTTAAAGTCTAGATTATATGCCTGGCCCAAGGTGCCTGAAATTTACGAAGTTGAGACTGCTTTATAATTTTTTTTATTATATTAATATTTGTAGATCACGATAGATATTCTAAATTAACTAATAGTCTTCTAGTCAACACTGTGTTATTGAGGTATAAACATTGTCTCTTTAAAATAATTTTATTTACATAAATTTTCATTTACTAATTATGTATTAGACACAAATATATGTTTACCTTCTACGTGTCATTCATTATATTTCTATATTGCATCTGGTCCTGAAACATTTTGATGAAGACCTTGAATTTTTTGTCATGGAATTGCTTCATATGTGCTGTCGGTTTCACAACATCGGCTTTACCCCCCATGTTTTGTATGGCCGTTTCGACATTGTTAAAGTATTGTGATGCGCAAGCTCCAAGTATGGCAGATCCCAAAAGGACGGATTCTTTTTCATGTGGCTTGAGTATGGGCAGACCGACTGAATCTGCCTGTATTTGAATGAATAGAGGATCTTTAGCTAACCCACCGCAGATTAATAGAGATTTAAACGGTTCATAGCCGGCTTGTACTAATGCTTCAATTATATGCCTTGTCCCATACTAAAAAAAAAACATAGTTCTTTATAGCATGATTTAGAATATTGCAATTTAAATAAAACACTTCAACGGTTTAAAACGCGATATATTAGTTAAACTTATTTGAAAAGTTAACTAATATATCGCGTTTTAAACCGTTAGTGTTTTATTTAAATGTGTACTACTCGCGTAAACTATAGACAGTATGGAATATTGCAATACTGATATATCAGTACGTAGTCATATTATACTATTATTACTATGTGTGACGTCATTCGAAAAGTATGGTAGGCTGTTGGTCTTGGGTTCGCACCCCAGGTATGTCAATTTAGTATACTTTTTAAATTTACATGTAACATAAAATTTATTGAGATATGCACTAATAACTAATTGAAATATTTTTTCCTTATTGAACACAAAAATAATTTAACAGCGGAACTGCTCGACCAATTTTAATATATTTTTAGGTTGAAAGCTTTAATATTTTTCACGTGTTATTGCACATGAAGGCACTATATCATTTAAAAATCGAAGATAAATTGAAAACATTTTCGACTCGGGCAGTACTTGAACCGGCATCGTCAGCGTTCCAATAAATTTTCGATTTTAAAATTTGTTCGTCTGATAACTATGTACATATTGAATACTGGCTGTGTCAGCGACTTCGACCGCGTAGGTTAGTTATGTTGGTCATCCAAATTTGTTTCAACCGTCGTTCTAGCAAGTTAATGTTTTTATATTCTTTAATGAGGAACCATTCTTTCATATTTGTTTGGTATGTTTAACCGAACTAGTAGTTCCTGAGATTAGCGCGTTCAAACAAACAAACTTCAGCTTTGTATATTAGTATAGATGTACGGACTTATCCTCTACACTCGTCCTATAATTGTTTTAAGACTTACAGCTAATGCCTGCACTGTTGCCAGATAGAGAAGTGCCAAATTGTCCTCACTGCTGTTTATCGTTAGTCCCACGATCATGCCAGTTAAAGTGGGATCAGCAATGGGCGAACGATTCCCATGGAAGTCTGGCCACATGTGGAAGTTTCTGGTTAGCAAACTGACATCTTGGTATCCTTTACTTTTAGCCATTGTCTGAAGTAACTGTTTCAAATGTGCTCGTACACTGCAATATTATTATTCGTATTAGAAGTACATAATATATTAGATTTGTTTCAAAGTCAAAACCATTTATTCACGGTAATTGGATACACGTATGAACATCAGATCCGTTAAAAATAAAAAAAATACGATAACTACCAGTCCTTAAATTAAGGGCGTAAAACGAACGAAAAGAAACTCGCCGCCACACTTTTTTTTTATCACCAAGTTACATTTTACAGTCTTCACGTTCTTTTAAGCGTACTACATATTTTTTCTTGTTAGAGCGGGTTGCTCTATTCCCTTCTTGTCTCATAGTTAGTTTGTCTGTGTCTAACGTAGAAAAGATATACTTAGAACATAGTTTTATCAACAAAACACATTTTAATTTTACTCGGGGCCATACATAGATTATAAATGATAAGACCTAAATTTTCAAGTAGTGTGAAGAAGAATAGGTCGACAACACATGTTGTTTAGATGTTATACGGCTTAGGTATTTCACCTACAATCAAGTGAACAAGGTTGTTTGTCCTCCTGTATTGTATAAAAAAAACTATTACTTAAAAACTATATTATTTACGATATAACGTCACTATACTTTAATATACACTATACGTATTACTAACACTTATTGAACTGAAGAGGCTCATGAGGCTCTTAGCTTATTAAAGTTTTAGTTATAAAACAAATATGTACGTACTCGCCAGTATTATATTTTCTCAACAACTCTATACCAGCGGGATGGCTTGATATGACATAGTCCAAAAGCATCCCCGATGCGCTCTGTCCAGCTTCGTTCAACCACATATTAGGGACCATAGCGCTGAAATACGGTCCCCATATGCCATTCACTAAGATCGGCTTCGTGTTCACAGCCATATGGCAAGTGGATGTACCACATATTAAACTGAGACGGCTCGACATATCGCAGTTAATGTTATCCCCAATAGTTCCTATCATGCCAAGACCTCCAGCGTGCGCATCTATAATCGATGTAGCGACCGGCGTATCTTCCAGCAACCCCAAAGAACTGGCAACATTTGGCAGTAGCCCACCACACAGCTCCCCAGGCATTAAGACCTTATTCCCGATTTTAGCAAAGTTGTCTACCACCAAATCCTCAAGGTTTATCTCTTGCAAGAAGGAGACGTTCCAGCCACGCGTTTTTGTTGAGCATTCGTAATTCCATTTGCAGACTAAGGAACATAGAGAACGTGTCAGCGAACCGGTAGCTTTCCATGTCAAAAAGTCGGGTAGGTCGAAAAAGTACCCGCACTTTTTCCACGTTTGCGGCAAATGCTTTTTCAGCCATAGCAATTTGGGCATCTCCATTTCCAAGCTGACTTTGCCGCCAACGAATTTGAGTATTTCGTGACCAGTTTTATTGATGGAATTCGCTTCTTCGTGTGCCCTGTGGTCCATCCACATGATAATGTTTTGTTCATTGTTGCCAGTTTCGCTAATGCTTATGGGGTTACCGTTATAATCTAACGCTACTAAGGAACAGGTCGCGTCGAAGCCGATTCCCTTGATTTGTTTAGAATTAATGCCAGTCGTGACATCCTGTGCAAATAAAATAAAAAGTATGTAAAACCCTCATGGAAAACGAATTAAGCGAGGAAAAAATATTCAAGATGGTTGTTCGCCGAACTAGGAACCTCGCCTTCTACTACTGCTACCATCGGCGTAGGCGAAGTGCGTCATTTAGGACATTTCGCGAACTTCTATAGCTTTGTCAAATGTGAGAGGAACCTTGGAAACGCAAATAAAACTCAATTTTCATTAAAAATTAGGTCTTTGGGAAGTTTTTGACATTATAGAAAGTATATAAACGTGAAATTGTAACGAATTATTGAACTTGAGTTGGATCTCGAACACGCGACAGTGATCAGGCTTCCGTGTACGAGTTGGCAAAAGTAATAACCCTTTTCGTTCATGACAAGAAACCCTTACTAAAATGAAGTTATAAAGTAAAACGGTGGGTATTTTACCATAAAATTTGGATTTTAAATGGATCGTATTATTATTATTATTATAAATAAATAAATATCATAATTCCGTTCGCACAACGAAGAAGAAGATTTCTATGCCGACAGTGCATCTTTAAAATGTTATATGGCTGTGGTATCCTTATCACCTTCCATCAAATGAACGGCCCATCGGACATATAAAAAAGATTAAAAATTTTGTTAATTTATTAAGAGTTACTGACCTTGATAACCCGTTCACAGCAGTCCCACACATCGTTCGAAGACTGTTCGTAATACCCCGGTTTAGGTTTCCATGTCTTTAGGTCCTTTACAGCACTCTTTAAGACAACTCCATGCTTGTCAACCAACGCCGCGCGCGCACTTCCAGAACCAACGTCTACGCCAACGAAGTATATGTTTCGATCCATTTCCTGTATTTTAATAATGTCACTGGCGGTTGTCCCCTACTGATATATTAACTGGTATTGTTTATAAGCTGTCAACTTGTTGTGAATAGCATTTACAACTTACAATATTACGTATATGTAAATATGTAGAGATATACGCTCTCTATAACTTGTGAACATACTCAATAAATGATAAAGTTCAAATACAGGCTGATGGTAAAAACTGTGTATAAATAGAGTTATGTACTTAAGAAGAATATTTGGGATCAAGGATGAACGGTGTTTGTGACTGCACAAATCCAGCGATTTGACTAACTTTATATGTTTTTTTTTATGGCAAAGGAAGTGATTTCGATGTAAAGAAAAATGTTACCCAGTTACACCAACTAAAAGTCATACTGTATATGAACGTAATTATTTACGAGTGAGGAGTAATAAAGATATACTTGATAACCTTGCTATCTCCTCTTTATGACTGCAACCTGTGTTGTAAGAAAAAGGCAACGACTTAGCGATCGAAAAAAAATATTTCCAACTTTTTTTATTAAAAACGCCACATCAATTTTATTTTAAAATCAAAGCTTAATTAAATTAAATAATATTTATTTACCTACCTAATTCTTACGGAACAGATAGAAACGCTGCATTAATAATTAAAAGAGAGTAATAATGTACAAACGTTCGTTTCGTCCTTAGTTATTTATATAATGATAGTGTTAAGATGAAGTACTAGTTAAGATTTCATTGTATTATCTATGCATAACTATTAACTACAGATTATAATGTCAAGACACTACGCTATGTCATAAAATTACATGATCGTAATACTTGCTCAGTGACATAGGTATTTCAAAATTCAAATAACCAATCACTGTGCAATTATTAAATAAGCATTCAAAACCAATGTTCAAAACAAATTCTTAATTCTCTGCAGGCCGATTTTGTAACTTTTGACAATCAGTTATCAACTAGCCTCTGATTTGTTGATTGTAGAAGATAGAATAAACAAATAGAATGGTTAGGTTTAAGAACAGGTAGCAAGATACATGCTTATACATACATAATATTAATACAGTAACTTCAATACTTAAGATATTAAACAATTTTCAGATATATAACAGTTGAAATATCATCGCCTAATGTGCCTGAATGTAAACCACTATCAATCAAGTCAGCAGCGATATATGAAGCTTTATTAGATATAATACAACACCTCCACGGAGACTTCGGTGTGGCGGCTGTAAAAACGGGACTTGTAGCGAAATATTGCAATGAAAACACAAGAATAGCCATAATTCGCAGCCGACATGGACCGCATCAGTTTGTGACCAGCAGTATTCCTTTTTTAACCAAAATTGGAAGTTTAAAGGTTATTTTGAGGACTCTACATGTGGGTGCTACATTAAAACATAGTTTTCTTTTTATTCAAAAATATCATAGGCAATTCTTAGATTCAATGTGGTCAAATCTAACCACTGATGAGGACAAAAAAGCTCTTGAGGTAGCTATGACAGAGTTTACTAAAGCGGATATAGCTATGCTAAAAGAAAAGCTCATGTAACAGTTTACTGTATTAAGAGATGTAGTATTATAAGAACATAAAGTATAGAAAATTTTTAAATTTATGCTAAATATATACTGCAAAAATGTATGAGTTTTTTGTTAAGAACCTTTTTTAGCTGATGTATTATTATTGTAATAAGAACAGTTAGTCTGCAGTCATACATTGTGTTCCTGCATTGCATAAATCATAAAACTATTGTAACAAAAATGATTATTTTCAAATTCCATGTTAGACTAATATTATATTTAATCTACAACTCAAGTTGAATGCCCTATTGTTAAGGTAAAGATAAACATTCATATAACAGTGAATTATATATATTGTATCAAATTTAAGCACCCTGATAATCCTTAACTACAAGAATATTTCTATACAATAATTGTCCAGTTAGTTTTTAAAAAGTCACAATGGCTTGTATAGGTATAGTTTTCTTCTTAATGTTGATTCGAAAATTGGTACTTGTTGTTTCCTGACAGTGCTGCAGACATTTGTAACAATATCAGTAACTCGTGTAAAAATATCATAAATATGGTCATTGCGAGCTCTCTTCTTTAACACTATACATAAAAACTGGATAAATAGAGATCCTTTGGACGTCTGTCTGAAAGCTTCATACTCTGGGGCAGTAGCCCAATATATTAGAAAATCTGATTTACGTAGAAAGAACTTGGAAGGTCCATCAGCCACTAAATCTGAGGCAGGAGATGGTTCTTCATCTACTTGGCATGCTTGTAAAATCAAAACTTTTGGTTTTCCATAGAGATTTATTGCTATATCTGTATCTAGCAAAGTTTGAATGTCTTCAACTTTTATTTTTACAGAATTTGCAGCGTAAACATGACCCCTAACCCCATGCGATAATATACAGAGTACAAACACACTGTCATCTTTGTGGACACAATTCTTCAGTACATGTTTAATAAAATCAATAAATTCCTTATGGTCTAAATTTTTACGAACCATCACTTCAAAATTGAGTGAAGACATTATGTTTTCTAAAGCTATTTGATCTTTTGTGGATCCGTGTCGTGTTGTTAGATCAATATGTATTTTATGGGTTATGTTTTCCTTTGATGGGTGAAATTCTTCCTGATTTATAATACAGCAAACTCCAACACGCTTAGGATTTAAAATGGGATAAGAATCTTTAAAGGATTGTCTCTTATCCGTTGTTAAATCACTTGGTACATAGTTCAGGTTTAATTGGTTGAAGTGCTCATAAAACTCATCTAAATCGCTGGCATCATATTGCACTTTAACATTATCTGAATCTTTACATTCCAAATTTTTCTTTGTGGGAGTAGTTAATTCTATATCCTGCACCAAAGACTCTTCTGTCTTATTTAGTTTATTTTCAACATCGGTGAGAAGACTAGCGAAGGAACATAATGATGGGAAATGTTCCAGAATTTCTGTTAACTTACTAAAATCTATTTTCATTTCTTTGGTTTGTTTAAAAACAACAAACTTCTGGCACATTAGTTCTAATAGGATTAATTCACAACTCTCATGTGTTGTAGTGTCTATGCCATATGTAAGTAATGTTTTCTTTAATCTAAGAAGTAATTCAGAGTTTACACTTTCACATAATCTATATAAAATCTTCTTAATAATACTTATGTGGGCAGTAAAATTCATATTGCTAGGCTGATATTGGTGTTTTACAGAAGTTACATCGAAACCTAGTTTTCTAATGATGTTATACAGTCTGCAAATACATAGAGCTTCTAAAAGCTCATGTTTCCAGGATGGTCTTGTCTGTGCATGAGATGCCCAGTGGTGGAGCAAATTCATGGTATCGTTATCAATATCCTTGGACACTTTTTGATAAACAGTCAAACGTTGAAGTGCTGTATCTGGAATCTCATACAAAAGAAACACTAAAGAAGTCATGTCATAAGGTTCTAAGTCTTTTTGGATGACTAATACCGTATCCACACTGATTGAGTTAATGTTTTGGAATACCATGTTTGTCGCCTGGCTTTGAAACATAGTTGTTGAAATGAGTACCTGAAAAGTATTATTTATTTTACAATAATACAATTTTATGTTTGTAAGTTTTAGTATTACGTCCACATAACTTACTTGAGCTAGTAGTCTTTTTAGTTCACGATTTTGATGAAATATAATTTGTATACATCACGTAGCGATTGTTTATTTTTCATTTAAGTATTGTCACAAAAAAATCTCCGGAATTCCCCGGATAAGTAATGTGGTTATTAACTTGACAGTGACATATACCATCGATGCAACAACAGAGATACACTACAAGATTATGTTGTTTTTAATGTAGGTGGTGAACTTTGCAATTATAAATACAAATCCTTTAAAAAATAATGTATTATTTAGTTATTTTTCCTAAGTATCGAGACCGACGGTATTTTCAGGAAATAGTAATACATTTCACATACTTTTATGTACTAAGAAAACAAGGACTTCTCTTCTCGATACGCCGGACAAAACACGTCGGGGGTATCGAGAAATATATATGTGAAAGTTTGAAGTGGGTGTGTTTTCTTAAATATATAAATATATATCCCTCCTCCGCCTTTCCCGAGCCGAAGCTTCCACGAGGAACTATAATACTATTCCAACAGGTTATGAGCCCAGACAAATAAAAAAAAGTACGAAACCATAAAAAAATTTGAATAGTTCAATATTTTTTGTTCTTAATTTAAAAAAAAAACTTAACTGTGAAGTCAATTATATCTAACTAGTGACAACTGACAACTGACAAGAAAAGGTTATGTTTTTGTAATTACAAAGACTAAGTAATAAATTTTAATAAACACTCAGCAGGCAAATATATTATCAATGACTTAGAACCATCATATAATAACTTTGTAAATATATAATTTATCAGTTATGTCTGCACCTATCACTAGAAGTGAAATTTTAAAGTTATATAAACATTTAATGTCGTATTCAAAATCTTTGAGGTTTACTGATGTAGAATATTACAAAAAAAGAGTAAGTGCTGAATTTCGACAGAACAAGACCTTAAGTAATCCAGAGGATATTGATTTTGCATACAAGGTAAATGTGAGAAACTGATATAGAATGATCATGGCAACTTGGAAGGAAAAGAAGTTTGTGGTTCCATACATTTAATTATTATTTTCTATCGGGGACACCCTTGGCAGGACGGGTGAGCAGTCCACGTTATCCGCTGACCATTTCACCCATTTCCCCATTACCTCCTTGCAGAGGTTTTGGGTCATCCAACTCTTCCCGTGTCCCCTTCATACCTGCCGCTTTGCTTGCAGAATCTTATTATTTTTTCCATCTGTAGTTCTTCATTCTAGTTATTTCCATTCATTTGTGTATTATTCTAATTAAGAATAAAATTATTATAAACGGCTTGAAAGTTCTTACAAATTATTATGTACTCTCATCTCTTATTAAAATCAAACCTATAAGTTTTTAATCTTTTCTCAATGGAAAGAACTATCTTAAAAAAAAAACAATAATTCCCAGTAGAATAATACACAGAAAAGTACAAACAAATCAGTCTTTAATATGAAGTAAATTCCAATATGCGGCTTCAGCATTTGACATAAACTAATTTTGATCTTGCATCAGGACTTTCTTTTGGACGCACAAGTTATGTGGGATTTTTCATATGTTAAATTTCATTTCATTTCAATTATGCTACTTTAATAAGCATATTTATAAAAATTAATTCAAAATGGCTCTTTGTAGTGAACATCTGATGTATGATATTTAATTTCAGAAAGGTGAGGCCTTATTGAGAAGAGGATCAATTGTTTAGGATGTTGAAAAGATTATTAGTAACCATAAATAGTAGGTCACCCTTGTTAGTACCAACAGCATCAAAACACACAATAGACTATTCAAAAGTACCAAAAATTAATGAAAACGAATTATCAGAGCAGTTTGTCAGAGGCGGAGGGCCCGGTGGTTCTGCTGTCAATAAAAACGCTAATTGCGTTGTATTAACACATGTACCTTCAGGTTTGTTCCACATTTTAGACACCACTTTTTATGCAGTGAAATGATTGCCAATGGAGAAAGTGATTGTTGACAATTAGTCTTTGGTTAAGCATACTGTCCATTGCTGTGGGATTATAATCATTCAACATAATCTTATTTATAGGTGTAGTGGTTAAATGTCATTTGAGTAGATCTCAAGATGACAACAGGAAAATGGCCCGCGAAATGCTTGTGGCAAAGTTAGATGAGATGATGAATGGGGAAGAGAGTATCAACGCTCAGAAGAAGAGATTAGAAGAGAATAAGTTGAAAAAGTCGGATTACAAGAAGAAAAAACGAGCTAAATTAAAGGAAGAATGGAAGAAACGTGAGGGGTTATAGTTTAAATTTTTTTGAAGGCAAAGTGAAGTAGTTTAGTGCAAAGATGTTTGTCTTTCATTTGAATAAATATATAGAACTTTTTAATTTATTTTTTAATTAAGTACTGTCACTAGATTATTACGATCTCACGAATCAATAAAGAAGATTTGTCCTATTCATCACTCCAATAAAACAAGACAATTAAATGGTTAACTTAAGGGAAGCTTTATATTTGACCTCGGCGTAATAAGTACGCATTCATTACACTTGAGTTTCCTTAAAAAAATTTTTT
This sequence comes from Leptosia nina, assembly GCA_963661955.1. Lineage (NCBI taxonomy): Eukaryota > Metazoa > Arthropoda > Insecta > Lepidoptera > Pieridae > Leptosia > Leptosia nina. Next base: position 8,169,474 of record CAVLEF010000006.1, on the reverse strand, counting down.
TTGGAGAAGAGCTTTTAGTTTTTATTGCAACTCTAGCTGCATACTACGCTTATGAAGAAGGTTTTATTATGCTGGGGCTGAAAAAAAACATCTTCGCTTCTGTAAAAAAAAGTTTTTCTCATTTCGTGTCTATGGAAGAGCGCGTATTGGACATTTTAAGGGCGGGGTTTTTGTATTTAACATTCTATATACTTAGAGGAAAGATTTTCTACAAAACTGGCAATTCAAAACTAACTTTGCTGAAGAATTAATTAATTGAAACCGTAAACGGAACTCCCCAAGAATATTAATTTCACTTCATTGTTTATTTTGTCAAGAACTTCAAAAAAAACAACTGATTTATTTGTGTATAAAAAAAGTGGTTTTGTAAATTAATTAATAAAAACGAAGCTAGACGCCAATATCCTGCACATTGTGCAAATAGTGTGTAAAGAATGTTAATAAGCTTAAAGATGTCTGTCTGATGTGGTGCTAACAATAAAAAATATATGAGGACGCTAGAGGCAGAGTAGCCTAACTGCAATTTTATGACAAGTTATTTATATTTTTATAGTCTAAAAATGTTAATCTACAAGAGCACAGTGACCGAAAATTGTTAACATAATTCTTACACAAATAATAGTACAAATTAATTTTCATCTAAATTATTTCCCCTTTTTTATTTCTACTCTCCCTCTAGCAGCCTTATATGTAAGCTATCCACAAAGTCCAATTTTTCCAATGACGTTTTATTGGAGAATATCGAAACGATTCATTATAATCCAAGCCCTGTAGGGCATTCGCCATTCAATAATATTATTGATTGGTATAAAAGAAGCGGTACGATAATTTGAAAAATCCGGAGTGTACGATATTAATGAGGGTTATAAAGGCTTTGCCTTTAGAGGATCGTATCAAGTGACGTACACTTAGTATCGTATTGAAATTACCTAAAAGCTGAAGCTTCTCTAAATGTTCGGAGCTAAGCGGACAAAGAGAATCCAATATTTGGGTCAAGGATGACAGACACCACTTTGCTGTAACGCTGCGCGAATTACGCAAGCTATGATTAATTATTATTGTACGCTGGATGATATCAAACTACCGTGTACGAGACCTAGAGATACAAATATATAAAGCTGTAGAGTTTGTTTGTTTGTTTGAACGCGCTAATCTCAGGAACTACTGGGTCGCATTGATTTTTTTTTTGTTGGTGAGAGCATTTATCGGGGAAGGCTACAGGCTATAAATTATCACCCTGTGAATACAAGCTAAGATACAGCGAGAGATACGAAAAAGTTGGGAAAATTACGATGTAAAAAAACGGTTCAAGATTTAAAAATGAAAGAATGATTTGATGAGGATAACATCTATAATTTATAACGATGTGCAGGAGGTTTGCAAAAACTAATTTTAATACCCAAAATAACTATTCTACGCGAACGAAGTCGCTGAAACAGCTAGTATGTTCGATATACAAGAAAAACAGCTTTAAACAATGGATTACACTGTGTACGTATGTTTGTTATTAAAGGTAAAAATGGTCTTTTTTTGACAGACGATGAAAAACAAGCATATAGTTCACTTGATAAAAGGTGAAATAACCCAACCAGTTCGAAACAAGATGTGCTATCGACCTATTTTGAATGTTCGAGAACTCACATAGCTTAAGTGGATTAATAATACATAATTATTTCGTTAGCTGTTTTGTAAACATTAAAAATTATTTACGATGAGCTGAGCTTTAACAAAATTAAGCGAATGTAATTATTTACCAAATAAATCATTCGTATCTATCTATAGTATTAACCGCACTTAGTATAATATAATAAAGTTAAATTATTTAAAAAATCGAAAATAAATTGAAAAAAATTTCGACTCGGGCAGGACTTGAACCGGCATCGCCAGCGTTCCGTGCTGTTGCTCTGACGCTGACGATGCCGGTTCATTTTCGATTTTTAAATTATATAGTGCCTTCATGTGCACTATACACATTTAAAAAAACATAACAGTTTTCAAAGTTAAATTAATTAAATAAATAAATTTGTCTTTATATTTTTATAAATGTGATATTAAATATTATCTGTAATTTACGTGAGTAATAGAGATGTATATAAAACACTTTTAACGGATAAGAACGCGAAGTATAAATTCTTCAGCCACAAAACTAATATTTAATATATACTAATATTATAAATGCGAAAGTAACTCTCTCTGTCTGTCCGGCTTTAACTCCGAAACTACTGAACTGATTTAAATGAAATTTGGTACACAGATGTTTTAAAGCATGAGACATTGGCTACTTTTTAATGCCTAAAAGGGTTGATAGGGGTTGAAAAAGGGGATGAAAATTTGTATGGAAAGACGTGGTTTTTGAAGCTAGAACAATGAAACTTTTTTCTTTGGCTTTTTGGGAATAGGAGTGGGAGTGGGAGTGAGTGTAGGAATGAGAGTTGAAGTGATGTGAGGTGAGAGTGTTGCGGCAAAGTAGCACTTATAACATAGATTGGCTGCCTTACATAAATTAAGAAACAGCCTAAATAATTAAAAATTCTACCCCAAGTCACTAATCGCGGAAGTCGCGGGCACAGCTAGTACAATATAGATTCGTTTTTGTTTATAATTGTTACTAACAACCTAAAGTACGAACTTTTTAACGTGAAACCTAGAAATAATTTTGTATTTAGAATTTAAAATGTTATTTTTTTAATAATAATAATAATAATAATAATAATAATTTATTTGTCAGACCATAGATCCATACATTATTTTAAAATAATACATAATTAATTAATTCTAATGTGCGTTAGTTGGGTTAGTAACAATTTTTAACTTAAAATGTATATTAGAATGTGTTAGTCACTAAAATTAAATAGACAGAATACATAGAATAGGTGCTAGGCGCTAAGGGGGAGCATGGACGTCACTCCATCGTTTTAGCAGCACCGTATACTTTTCACACAATGCCCCCAGAATGCCATTGGTGCTTTGTCGAACCCGATACATGAGGGAAGCTACACGCTTGCGGATGATGGCGTGGAAACCATCTGTAGATGTTAATGTACTTCTAGAAGACGGTTGGCTATACAATGATTTAACAAAAAGGCTACACGTGAACAGACCAATGATGACTTGTGCGCTAGTTCACAATTATATATCCACTCAGCGTTATTAGATACTGTAATGTATTTGCGAGAGGTTCGTAAAAGGTCCCGAGCAATTTTACAGTCTGTTAAGTTTTCTCTGAGATAATCGCATATATAGAGTGCTCCGCAATAGGATTACGCTCCTTACGTTATTGTGTTTCTCCTTTTTTTCTAGCAAATTATAACTAAAAGTACTTTATTATATTACAACTAAATAACATTTAAGTATTGTCTGTAGTTTACGTGAGTAATACTGGTCAGTTTCCCCAATTACCAACGAATATACAGATGGCGCTAGCGTAACAGACTTGACTTTGACATTTGGGACACCTTTTATCTTCAATGACTACGGCCGCTGCAAAGCATCCGAAACGTCGTAGTTATTCTAAATTAATAGGTTAGCTAATATCGCGTTTTAATCAGTTAAACGTGTTTTATATAAATGTACACTTATTGGACTAAAAATTGGACTAGTGGACTAAAAAAATGTATATTAATCAAAAACCTACTATTTATCTAGTAAAAAAAGGGGAAAATGTCTAACATAACAATTAAAAATATATCATTTATTTTACAGTAAATTTAAAATCCTGTCAATGTAATTAGTACAGAATTTACATTTTGCTCGACCGAGAATTTTATTTATAGACCTCTTTATCGGTTAAGCGTATTAATCATAATTATTAATATAATATATTAATTAGTTTGTATAAATTCAAGTATACTATAATTATACTGTATTCTCTAATATTCTGTGCATTGACAACATTATTACAAAAAGAAATGTAGACCTGAAATGCTGTTAAAAATTACTATTATTTACCACGACCCAACTTTGTTTTTCTTAAGAGCTATTTAAGATGCCTAAAATAATACGGTTGAGTGGACTTTGTTTATTTTCTTTTAACAAACTCGTCAAAGTTTCGAAATTGTTATCTTGAGTTTTCATATAAAGGAAATATTGACCCTCCTTCACTTAAACTTTGGGAGTTTTTACCTGATGGAAACCTCGGAATATTTTCCGAATAACTTTCACTCAGCGTAGGAGGTGAAATAAATTATTTTATTATGGTTTTTTATTTCATAAAAAAAATATTGTATATATATTGGTGCCTACCAAATGTAGGAAAAAATCATACAAACAGACTAACTTAAGGAGTGGTGAGTTTGATTGCTAACTAGTGCTCGTGAAAATGGGACGACCGCCCATCTTAGTTAAATGTTACAAAGAATTTTTGAAAACTTTATTATTTTTTACATGTTATTGCACATGAAGGCACTATATAATTTAAAAATCGAAAATAAATTGAAAAAATTTTTGACTCGGGCAGGACTTGAACCGGAATCGTCAGCGTTCCGTGCTGTTGCTCTACCAACTTGGTCTCGGTAGCTCAATTGGTAGAGCAACATCACGGAACGCTGACGATGCCGGTTCAAGTCCTGCCCGAGTCTAAAATTATTTCAATTTATTTTAGATTTTTAAAATGTTACAAAGAATTTCACTTTCTACGGAGTGCTTGTCTCTCCTGAAAGACATTTGTGACACTTAAGTTTGTTTTACCATTGTGCTTTTTTAAATACATATTTCTAAATGCGAAGGGCGAACACATTTCTTAAATTCTAAAACTAAAATTCTCGATAGGATTTGAATCCAAGACGTCTCGCATTGCTTAACGCAGTGCAAAGCATTTAACTATTGAGTGATAAAGGCTGTATTATAAATAAAGCAATCAAGTTTGAATTGCTTTTAAAATTAACGATTTATATGTGTAAATAAAACGATTGGAAATGCAATAGCGTTAACCTCGATAAAAATAATTTATCGGCGATTTAAACCTTGCAGTGAAGTCGTGAAATAAATGAGATATACCAGTGAATATGACATATATTATTGGCCTAAATGACGTCGTTAAGTTCTACGAATTGGAAAGCTTAAGTGGCAGGATTACAGGTTAATTTTTACCAGTAAGGCAAGCATAAATGAGACTGCTAAAGGCAGAGTGGCCTAATAACAAAGACAAGATTTTTAATGAGGAGGAAAATAAAGATGATGATTGAGATGTCAGAGCTATGTTAAGAATTTTCCGTCCCGTTTCCTGTTCTCTTGTAGATTAACATTTTTAGACTATAAAAACTGTGCCTCTGCCGGTCTCAAATATAATATTAAGACGAAAAGTATAGACAGTAAAAGTAGAGATTCTTTATTGTCTTATACTGTACTACATGAATATGACAGAATGGCGTCGTACAGATCTTCTCGATTGAAGAGAACGAGAACAGTTTTTATAATTTGACGCAAAAGGTTTTAGAGGAATTTAGCATTCCAAGACCAACAATAAGTTCTGGAACATTAAACATGCAGGCACATGAAATATATTGTTTCTTTGGATGGCAAATACTTTGTCCGTTATTAAAAATTAAATTTTCACTATAATAGGTAAAAACTTAATAAATAAGATTAATTGTATACAGTCTATAGTTTACCCGAGTAGTACACATTTAAATAAAACACTTTAACGGTTTAGAACTCGATATATTAGTTAAACTAATATATCGCATTTTAAACCGTTAAAGTGTTTTATTTAGATTAATTGTAGTCAAAATGTAGCTAAAGTTTTTGCATTTATAAGTATTTACTTTATATATCTTGGATTAGAACTACTAATTATGTTGTAGTTTTAAACAAATTGCCATTTCTCTAACTATAGTATAATTAATATATCACACTGTTCAAATACGAGATGACAGATGCAGTCGAATTTTCTGTTCTTTTAGGTTATTCCACAACTTTTCGTTCACCACTAAGCACGTTCAATTGGGAATCGAACTCCCGGCCGCACCATCAGACGTCGGTTACATTTACCATGTAGCAAAAGGGATCATAAAAAGCCAAAAGGAATAGTTATTTATAGCTATATATTACGTAATATCCACGTTACGTATTCAACAAAGTTTACACTGAAATTACACAGTAGTTTTAAACGCAAAAGTTCTGTCGTACGTGTCTTTCGCTGTCTTCATTAGGCAATTTCGTCTTTTGTTTTGTTTGTTGAGGCACAGGGTGTGATAAAGCATGGAATCGTTTATGCAAAGTTTATTTATTACATCGTATGCCTGCTTTATCTAAAATCTGTTTTACAACTTCTATATATGTTTTAGTTTAATAAATTCGGTTATGTAATAATAGATCTATTATTTGGCATTCATTTCGTACAATCCTAGAAAATAATAAATGTAATTACAATAAAATAATTAATTATAGATTAGTTTCAAGAAAAGTGATGCCAAGAGGGTCTTGCGTCAGCATAAGTTGAAACACAGTTATGTTACAATACTGATTTCAACAAGACCCTACTGTTCGTCTGTTAGACAGCGCTCATAAAAACATTTGATATTTTAAATAACACTGACTTAGGGACGAGTCATGTGTAAAGTATTAGTAGTTATTGGAATTACTGACGTAAATAGGTGAGTGTAATTCAGAGGTATTCCGGTAGTTTAATAAAAATGTATTGGTAAAATCAATCGAATTCTTATAGCACATATTGATTGAAATTCCGTATAAAATCACCTACCAATAAGCAGTCCAAGTACCTAATAAGGTAACCTATACTTGGATATTCAAAAATTCATTTAATTCACTCGAAAGCTTAATTCGTGTCGATTACCACCGGTATAAAGTTTTATTAAATTTTCTCATGGATTGCATATTTTGTTTGTGATCTCAAAAATAAAATGCGTTTGTCTAACTGTATTAAACTACACTGTGGCCTATTTGTTTGTTTTTAATGTGTATTTGGTGTTGTCGTTCCCAGTAGTGCTCAAATTTATGTTACTATTCGTTTCACTTTGACCTATAAAAGGTGTCTTTGCATGCCTTTGATTTAGAAGGATTTCTTCATTGACGTTTTACTAAGTCTGTAAAAGACAATACTTATTATTACTTAAATGTACAGACTGTTTGAAATAAAATGTATTAAGGGAAATTGTACCCGATGTTGTGTTTCTTTAAAAACTAGAGTTTTCTTTTAGTGTGCGCTGTACAATATAAAGATGATAGATGGCATCCAACAAGATCTCCAAGAGAATCCAAGATTTTAGAGAGAGATCTCCAAGATCTTATAAGAATTTTCTTTACGAAGCTAAGCCCCGTAGGTTCTGAATCATTAATGACGTTACTAGTGTGTGCTTACAAGGCGGTGAATATTATGAGTAAGGAAAGCATGTCATAACAATTCAGACAAGTTAATAAGAATCGGAGAAGTTTTTATTGTAAATTAATCATAAAACTAATCTTTATTTAAATAAAACTGCTGTTCGCTGTTTCATATATTATTTATTATCCCCCCGTGACCACTGCTGCTGCAAAGCGTCCGAAACAACGTGTCGTAGTTAAATTAAATTAACAATAAGTTAACTAATTTATTTCGCGTTTAACTGTTAAAGTGTTGTATTTAAATGTGTACTAATCGCGTAAACTATAAACAATTCATGCTTTTTTGTTTTCTATGCAAAAAATGTTTCTTTTACGCGATATAGTAACTTGTATAATCCGAATTACATTTAGCGTTCGTAGCAACTAGCAATGTCGTAGTTCCGTAGCCCGTAGGCATTTCGTAGAACTTGTTGTTATTATTCTATCAGTATAAGAAGCTTACTTATTATTATTGCTTAAGCTTACTTATTGATCGATACTAAACTATCTACTGTTTATATTTAAATTAACAGAATTTTAAAGCTTTACTAGAGATATTTAAAAAAAGGATAATACATGAATGTTATAATTACAATAAACTTTGTTCTTCTTCTTGTTATTGTTGTTGTTTCTTCTTTTTTCTCCTTCTTCTTCTTGCTATTGTTGTTCGTAGAAAAAACGAGATATGTAAGAAATGTACTATGTATGAGATGTACCCGATCACAAAAACCAAACACATTTTGCAAAAATAAGACTGTTTTATTTTGAAAGGCACTGTTCACACAATTCCCATCTTAAATTCGTTTAATTTACATCTTACACTGAACATGAACTATTGATAGTGTTTAAGTAATGTTGTAATATTAGTTTTACTTATCATAAGGGACAAATCGGGGGACATTTTTTATCTCTGTGGGTTTTCAATTAATTCATTTCCAAATAAGTTTAACTAATATATCGCGTTTTAAACCGTTAAAGTGTTTTATTTAAAGATGTAGAGGTTTGCAAAAACAAATTTGGATGCCTGAAACAACTATTCTACGTGGACGAACTCGCTGACACAGCTAGTATATATAATCGTACATTTCAATTTTAACTTGGTACAATGTCAACATTAATATTTATTGTTTGATTATCAAACTATTCAGGGCCGTAGAGCTTTCATATTTCACCTTCACAACTAAGTGCAAAAAGGGCACAATGGCTCCATTTAATATCTCCTTTGGGAGTACCTCCCGCACCTTGGTAATAAATTAATACCTCGATATTGTGTAATGTATTTATTTGCTAAATAATGAAGGGTTCTCCACATTCAGAAGTATATAGGTCAAAGTAAATACTCAAATTGTTACACGTTCATGTAAAGATGAAGATTTGTCGACATAAGAAATATTGTCGTGAGTTCGATTCTTACCTGTGCCACTTTTCAATGTACTTTCAAACATTTTTTATTGATTCTATGGCTCAGTGTGAGCACGATTGGATCCGTCTTGGATTAAAATCTCGGGAATCAATAAGCATAAGTCTGATAAACTACTTGTCTGTCTCTTCTGGGGAAAACTACATTTTATATTTTCTTATTAAATGTTAAGTAATTTATATTTAATACTAGCGCTATATAACGTCGTGGACTTTTTTAGATCATTTAAAGGGAAATCATTCTTTGATACACAATTTTTAGGTATCTTGAACCGTTTTCGCAGCGTACGCATCTGAAGCCTACAGAGATGAAGATTTTTTTCAATTTGAATCTGTACTTCTTGAGATTAGCGCGTTCAAACAAACAAACAAACTCTTCAGCTTTATATATTAGTATAGATATAGAAAATTGGTTTTACTGTCTTTTCACTTGACACCTCTATTGTGAACAAAGAAAGTAATAAAGGCTACTCTTATTTTGAATAAGCAAATTTTCAACTGTGTAAAATGAAACCTCAAATTGTCGAAGTCCGCTTGTTATTATATAAATTAATACCGAGGACTGTACGCAAGAAAATTTAAATTAATTTAATTAAATTTGAATAACATTCACTTATAATCACCCTCTGGCTATCCCTTTCACTCAATGGGGGTGTCGAATAGTCGAAGTGAAACTTTTTGGATTAAATTTGGCCTAATTATTTTATATAATTGAGTATTATTTATAGAGCTATTTCCTAGATTTCTTGAAAGCGCTGTCGACTTATTTTGGCTTTATACATTCGGGAGTCAGACTATAACCAATATGCCAATTTACACTGTACGGGGTTTTCATCTATAGATGTGAAGTTGTAGACGTTTGTTTGCGACCCGGTTAAAATTTTGTTAATCCTACCCCCTTTTAATATCCATAATTCCAGGCGTAGTGCTACATACTGCAAAAATATATGAATCGATTAGAAACATATATGCCATTCAACTACGACTTAACCAAAGCCATGGACAACGTTCTTCCACGTACCCCTAACTCGAGTAAGCTTCCGAGCTCTTTATGCTCCTACCCACATTGTGGTGCTCCAAACCGAAGCCGATGCCCTCCTCGGGGCAGACTTGGTCTCGCTCCGGACTACTCCGTAGCTAATTAAAATAGAAAAGAAACTACCAAAGGAAATATTATTTTTATTATCTTTTTTAGAATAAGAAAAGTTTTCTAGGAACTTTTAAGAATAAAGTGGCTTTTCACTGTTAACGCTATAACGGATATTATTATACGTTAATAAATAAACCGTAATTCCATTACAGCGGAATATTCGAGAAGCCGAGTCGCGTTGCGGTCGTAACGTAAGCGTAACGGCCCTATTATGTGGCTGGCGAGTTTATAACGAAGCAATATACCAACCGTTGACATCGTAAACTCCTCAAGGTCGCAAAGCATCCGAAACGTCGGGCCGTTGTTTATATGAATAAAATACAAGTTAATTTATACATATCGTGTTTTAATTAGGTAAATGTATTTTATTACTTACTTAAGTTTATATATTTAATTTAAAAGATATGTAGGGGCAAAATTATTGTTTATTGGTGGTAATCTGGATGCTAAATGGGTGGTAGGAATATCGAAATTCCGTCCAGGACATGAACCACCATCCACAGATAAAAAAGCCGTGTAGTTAAACCGCGTTTGATTTTAGTCTGTGGATATCCGAAAATCCAAAGCCAAAATATGCCAAATATGAACAGAATGTGCTGTACAGCGCATTTCAATCAGATGTTATAGTGATGTCTGGGGTACTTCACCTTTCATCAAATAAACTACATATTTGTTTGTCCTCCTCTATCATAAAAATATTTATAAAATAAAAAACAAGAATCCCCGGGAAACACGATAAATTATATCGGTCTTATATAATTATTTAGTAGTAGTAATAGTAGATATTATCACAACGCAATTAGTGTCAATTAATTGAGGCAGAATGTGCGTTTAATTGAGTAGGCAAAACAAGTAGAATATGGTTCTAAAATCCTCAATAATCCTACGGTTTTGCATAGATTTGGCATCCCGAAATTCAGGCCACTGAAATTACGAAGCGCTAAACAACGCGACTGTTAAGCTCGATTTGCATTTAACCTGCTTCGATATCGTGAACAATAATTTATTTTCGTTAAAAATCTATATAAAATTATTTGGAAATAAAAAATACAAAGATCGACTATACTGCTTTGCGTTTTATTAGCCGGGAGAAAATAAAAGAGGGCCGTGTCACTGACGTTTCTGATATTCTTAACATTTTTCACAATTGACTCCCAACGATTACAGACTATCCGTTACAAAAATCATTCAAATATATTAATCGCAACGCGATCTGTCGACACCGGCGCCGTTCGCCCCCAAAACCGGTCATTAACTCCGCGTACCGCTCACCCGGGTGAGCTTCCGTCCAGCTCCTCAAGCTCCCACCCGCATTGCAGCGGTCCAAGCCTAGGCCGATGCCCCCCCTCGGGGCGCCCTTTGTCTAGTCGCAAACACGGCGAGCGCTCGTCCAACCGCCCGGTTAGTATTCGAGGCCCCGTCAGGGCTCAATACGTAGATCAATTCCGCGTTCTCCTTGGTTCTGTGCTAGTCATACAGTGTTACTCTGCTCAAACAAATAAAGTGTGAAGAGAATTGACTGACTTTATTTGTTGAAATACCGCTTCCCGCCCTTTGGAGTCACACCAATATGCCCCTCAGCTCGGAACTCCTTCATACATAATACTTATTATAACAATATATTATCTTGTTTGTTCTAAATTCAATGACCTAAGCAAATTATGAATGTGAAATTCAACCGCTCTCCTTACAAAGTTAAAAGATTCTGGCTTGAGCGTTTCCTTTTGTTCTGTAAGCAACGGCTTAGCCGGGATTAGTGGAAATATAAAACTCAAAGGGATTTTCTCTTGGGAATTGATAGAGAGAATGTAAGTATGATTTCACAAATATTATTTGCAATTGTATTGTTATTTTACAATATAAATAGTCGTACAATAAGCGAATTATACAATTATATTCAAAGAGCTCAAAATGTGCTTTCACAATTATTCTTGTTTATGAGTTGTAAAAAGTACAGTATTAATGTACGATTTCAAAGTGGCAATTTTTGTAATATTATTAACAGTTCTATTTCATACGAAAAGTACAAGATCTATTTCTAATAATTGTCATTACTACTTATGTATCTAACTTAAAGGTATGCACAATCTTTATTAAATTTATTAAATAAAGATTAAAAAAATAAACATTTTTACATAACAATTAAAACTACAGATAAAGGTTGGTTTGACATTAAACAAATAATAAAACAACTAATTTAAATTTATGGATGTTAGAATTTCTAAAACTTTTTTCTTGAATATATTTGAGTTGCCAAATAAATCTAATCAATCCAATTTAAGAAAACACAGTTGTACAATTTACAGATTGCCTGAATGGGTGAATTTAGACCATAGTTGTTTTTACAATGTTTTATGTGCAGAAGACTAAAGCTAATAATTCTACAATTCAATGATAGCAAATGGCGAACGCAAATTCCGATATGTTGTAGAAGAGATGGGCAATCAATGTGGTTATTTAACAAATTGTGGAGGTATGTTAACAGTGCAGCTTTTCTACGTACGTGATTGGATTTTTAGCTCTATCATTCTATCTTCATATTTCTTTATGTGGAAGATTTTATCAACGTAACTGAGCCTAGAGACGAACTTCTTTTGAACAGACTCTACTCTGCTTATATATTTTTTGTAAAACGGATGCCAAACTACTGAATTATATTCGAGGATCAGAACATCTGTCCTAAACAATTAAACAATAATTTTAAGCATAGAGTTGATTTAAAATCCTTAGTGTTTCGAAATATAAAACCAAGCATTTTTAAACCCTTTTTTACAACGTTATCTATATGTTTGTCAAATTTTAAATGGTTATCTATTAATATACATAGGTCATTTACCGCATCGACTTCATAAAATTTATTCATTCATTAAATTCTAGCAAATAAGCAGATTTAAATTTAATGTGTTTACTAGAAATTTTCAAAAGGTTGCATTTATTCATGTCCATATTATTATTTATACACCACATCAAAACTCCATTGATATCATCTTGAAGTAGTGATTGATCTCTCAAACAGTTAACCCTTCGATAGATTTTTAGATCATCTGCGTAAAGTTCGTATTCAGAATTTTTTATGTGATTACCAATATCATTAATAAATAGTGTGAATAGGAGAGGACCTAAGTGCGAACCCTGAGGCACGCCCCATAATTGATAGAATACGTTAGACTGATAACCACCTAGTTTAACCATTTGAGGCCGATGAGCCAAATAAGACTCAAGGATATTTATTTTTCATCAATAGATTGTATTGAATTTTATCCTTTTCATTTTTGTAAATTCTATATCGCTTTCGATATATATTTTTTTCATTTAGCAGTCTGATAAGATAACGTTTGTAACAAATCGGATATTTTCTATATCTTTTGTGCTTCAATGGAACGTATTCTTGTATAAGTTTCCTTAAAGTGGAGTAAAAAACAGAAACCATATCATCCACATTCATATCATCAGCGAGAACATGGTTCCAATCAATAGAAGAAAGTTCTTTCTTTAAGGCATCATAGTTTGCTCTGTAAAAATTATGTAACGATTTGCTGTCTGTAATATTCAATTTTAAATTTTGAATAGATGCTATGTTTAACAGTGGTGGATGATGGCCGTCAATAATCTAAACACTCACTAACTTTGATGTTATTAATATTGGACAAAACTAAGTCCAATATTTAGTTATTTTTATTTTTTAATGCATTAAATTGATGTGTATTGCAGAATGATATAAAATCTACTAATTTAGCGCCAATTGTATCATAATATACTGTTTTCTATCGTTACAAGTGTGATTTATTGTTTTCATTTCTAAATTATGAATGTATCACCAATTTTGTTCACGAAACTAAACTAAAACGAGACCTTGACTTTGACACATTTGGCCGGATTATAGAATTTACTACTTAAATAACGCATTAAACAGCGAAACAAATAGAATAGTAAAGTATGTACCTACAAATGCTTTCGCCATATTTGAAAATGTTGAATCATTTCTTCTTATTGAACAACGTGCGCAGTTAAACGCGAAGTAAGCAATATTTTATTCCGTTTGTCCATTGTTCGTTCGGAAATTCGACGATATTATTCTTCCTTTTCAATATAAAAGTAATAAATAAGATATAAAACTTACTAAACACACTTACATAGGAAATAGTATTTGGTCTGAACATTGTTTTGCAATGTTCATTATATCAAAACTAAGCTGCTAATTATAGCAAAATTAAAATAAATAACCGACTGACATGACATTATTCAAAATGTTAAGTAAAAAAAAATATGAAAAAGAGATATACCGGTATATATAGATAAGAACTGAATATATTATATATTAGCTGTGCCTGCGACTTCGTCCGCGTGGAATAGTGACTTGTGATAGAATTTTTAATTAATTAGGCTGTTTATCAATTTATAGGGCGCATTTAGGGCAGCAATCTATGTTGTACCTAAGTGCTATTTTGTCGCAACACTCTCACCTCGCATCACTCCTACTCTAACTCCCACTCTTCCATACAAACTTTCATCCCATTTTTCAACCCCCCTTTTTTGGCATTAAGTACACAAAAGTATCTGTGTACCAAATTTCATTTACATCAGTTTAGTAGTTTCGGCGTTGAAGCCGGATAGACAGACAGAGTTACTTTCGCATTTATAATATTATTAAAATCTATAATTTAATTAAATAAAAATTTATAAATGATATGGATAACACGGTCTGGTGTTGATCGGCGTTTCTATCAATTTGTTAAATGTAAAAAAGTAGTTTTAGCGATGTAACTACAATGGTTAGACATATGCTCTCGCGATGTTTTTTGTAGATATTGATATATTCTATAATATTGTCGAACATTCTTTTTGTCCTATCATTAATACTTTTCGCAGCGTATGCAATGATAGACATTTGCAATTTTTTTTAACCTCCCGTTGCTTTTAATAGAAATATCTAAAGATTTCTAACGTAAACTAGTACTAAGTATAGTCTATTTAACTCAATGATAACGTAGCTGTCTAATGAAAAAGAAATGATTAAAATCGGTCCAGTACTTTTTATGTTTATCCGTTACAAACAAAAATACAAATGTGTTATAACCTTCCTCATAAACGCTCTAACCAACACAAAAAGAATTTTTCAATTCGTACCCGTACTTCCTGAGATTAGCGCCTTCAAACAAACAAACAAACTCTTTTGTTATATATATTAGTATAGATATAAAATATAATATTTGCATTTAAATTACAAGAAAATAGGTTTAGCTTTTTCAAAGGGGTATGCTAACTAACATTGTTAAAACGTAAGTATACTCGTTAATCAGATTAAATATCGGATTGAGCTAAGTCACTTACGTCATTATAGATTATAAATTTTCTCCACAGAGTAAAGTTAGGAAGTTTTGTTGAAATATAATAATTCGATTAGGATCACTTACAGTGAATATTGTTCAGTTTGCCACATGGTCCCGTAAAATTTGAGTTGATAACAGAATTACTACCAAGTTCTTGCGAAAATGGTGTGCTTTAAGATATCGGAATAATTACTCCAAGTTATTCTGATGCTATTAGCTGTAAATGAAGTTATTTATCGCATAATCTTAAGGATTTGGAGAATTCCGCTCTAAGAGGGACAACTTGGCGATAAAGGAGTGACGGCGAGTTTCTTCCCAGTTCTTCTCGTTCGTTCTACTCTTTATTTGAAAACTTGTATTATGTATAAATTTAGTCATAAGTTGTTAACTGGTGTGACGTCTATAAGTGTACCTAGTTTGACTTTGATTAACTGCTAATCTTAAATCCAAGCCATCCAAAGAAGATGCCCGATAGCACTTAAAATTATACAGTGGCAACGAAAAAAAAAACATTATAAAAGTTACATAAATTTATAGTATATGATATCGCTGCAGTGAAATAGTTTGTAGGAAAATTTGAGATCTTCAGTGCCTTTAAATAATGTAATAAAGAAGCATGCTACCAATATAAGAATTAGGTTAAAAAAAAGTTACACCAAACTCTTTTCGCAAATGTCATAAAAAAAAGAGAAATTGTTGATAAATTGAAATGATTTGATTAACTTTGACTTACAATAACCGTTGTGGTAATAAAATTTCGTCAGAATCCTTCATGGCGAACACCACTGATCACACATAACTTTAATGTTTTTATTTTAATTATTAAGGTTAAAAACACCACCTCTGGACCATGTAAGATTCACATGTCGTTTCGGCTGTCTCATTTTGAATTCATTGCGAGTGGTGGTCGTCGGGTCGACAAAGCTCGATTTGAATTGCAAATCGCCATCTTTGCTCTTTGTCGTTCCGTTTCACGTTACAAAATTTCAAGTATCCCTTACGCTTACGTGTTTACCCACTAATCTAACCCTTTTGGCCACCTTAGGTGAATTTTAATTTGAATTATTCGTGGGTAGAATACATTTTAAGATCTGCACACACCAGGTTTTGCAAGCTTAAGAGAGAGAAAGTTATTTACATATTCCTTTTTTAAACTTTATCATAACGTGTAAAGTAACCGTCTGGCGGTTTATGTAAACAAATTAAGATTTTACATACATTACTTTACGACACGGGCAGTATTTGAATCGGCGGTTAGCACGGAACGATGTGGATGCCTTCTTCAAACCCTGCCCGTGTAGTAATTTTTGTCTTAATACTTTTTTTAATTTTTATAATGCCGTGAAAAATATTAATGTTTTCAAACTACCGCCTATACACTTTTGCCAAGATAAAAGATGTAACATCATAGTTATAACTTCCTGAATGTAAGTCATAGCCTGAAGGCTGTGCCTGCCGGCTGACTTTGAGATAAAGCCTCTCTCTATGAAGGTGTACCCACAATATTGCGGGTGAACCTTGACCTATATTACTTCCACGTTTCCACTCGGCGCTCCGTTACTTGTTGCACGGGAAACAATAGGGCAATTGCTAATCTATACTTAAAGTGGAGATCGAAGGCTTTCTAAGTTTTAAAAAATAGTGTAAAACTAGCAGGAATACCAATTTTAGCCAATAATTAATATATCGTCTAGCATTGTGTTAAGCACGAATGGTCTTGGGTTTGAATTCCAGGTTCGGTTCGGCTAACTACTCACTTGCGTTTGAAATGAAATGAAAACGAAATTGTTTGCCTCACGGGAAACTTTCGTTCGAAGGTTTTCCTGAAGGTAGAAAAATGTCGGAAGTATTTTCCTGTTTTATGAAGTGTATGTCAAGAAATTCGTATACTAATTGTAATCATAATAATAGTTATGTGCTAAATAGAAAAAATGATTACTTTAGTGTCTCAGTCAATTGTATTTTTATAAGACTCACTATTGCTTTTCGCTTTAATTATAATGAAAAAACACTATATAATATTTACAATTAGTGTAATTAAAACAATATTAGTACAATTGAAATAAAACAGTTTCACCTTATAAATCGTAATGCGTTATCGTTTCTTAACATGTTTTACCCTAACAGTGACCATGCAACAAAAATATCAATCTTGATTTAAACGGGGGTCATATCTATGGATTGCCGTTGGCAGCAGTCGTTCGTTGTACCAGGTTGTAGTTGGGTTAAGTCCACCAAGCCGTATCGGAGCAGCATGGTGGGTCTAAGCTCTTATGCTCCTCTGTTTTAGCTTCCCCTTTTCTACGAGAGCACATATCTATTTGGGATACTTAAAACAACGATAATTAAAAATAGTTTTTAGATTTAAAAAAATTACGACGCGGGCGTGAATTGAATCGGAATTCACAGCGATCCGTGCTGTTGCTCTTACCAATGATGGAACTCTGCGGGTGCCGGTTCGAGTCCCGCCCGTGTCACAATTTTTTCTTATTGATTTTTAATTTATATCACAAGGAACATAATCAGTCAATGTTATACAGTGTACATAACGCTTCATTTCTTTCTAATTACATTTATTATTCTATTTGTGAATACGCAATGAGTAACGTTCGTAACGCGTATTATGATACGGTAATTCGGCTCATGAATTTTAATGATTTCCAAATAACTAATGCGATGTAAATACATGGAACATTGAAACTACCGAATTTCGTAAATTTATTAACTAATAACAACTTGGTTATTGTTGTAAGCCCTTTCGAGCTATTCATGAAAGCTGCTATGTTAGGTAGGCCAATTTGGCTCGCATAAATATTTATAATTTGTCCGCCTCGTTGGCCTAATGATAGCAACGCATGGCTAATAATCAAGAAATCGTGGTTTCGAGTCCCACCGGGTCCAACATCTTATCGATACTAATATATCAAGCTGAAAAGTTTGTTTGTTTATATGTTTGAACGCGCAAATCTCAGGAACTACTAAATAACAGCGAGAAATGTGAGAGAAACGGGGAAAATTATTCATTTTTGTGGGCTTCCGATGCGTAGGCAGCAAAAGCGGTTCAAGATACACAAAACACATGTAAATATGAATGATTCCTCTTTCAATGATCTAAAAAATGTGCGCGACAATATATATCGATCTTTTAAGATTAACTTGCAAAAACGACGGGACGCGACCGACGTCGTGGGTAACGCATTACATTTATAAAAATTAAGAGGAGCTTTGCAAAAACAAATTTATGTGCTCAAAATAAATATAAAATACGCGGAAGATGTCTCTGGCACAGCTAGTTCTATGTATTCTGGATATTAGGCATATAAAAAATTTCGACCAGGTCTATGTCGTCGATCCATAAAAAAAGTCGGTGAACCGAAAAGTTTATACAGCTTTTGTACATTGCCCCAGCAAACGGGAATAGAATCTAGCACGACTGAGTTTAGTGCCCTCGTCTTATCAGGCAGAAGATTTAATTATATAATTTGTCTAGATGGTTGATATTAATATGAGAACTTTCTCCTCCTCCAAGTCACAATTAATTTGAGTTTAAGTTTGGTGGGTACGCAGAGCAGTATTTACACATCTATATTTACATACTTAACTTCCTTGCCCATCGGGTCTTAGGTTCGATTCTGACCTGATCAAGTAAAAACGGTCTGTAGTTTACGCGAGTAGTACAAATTTAAATAAAACAATTTAACGGTTTATTTAAAACGCGATATATTTTAGTTAAACTTGTTTGAAAATTATTTTTTTTACTACGGTCCGACGTTTCGGATGCTTTACAGCAGCCGTGGTCACGGGGGGTGACCACGCGTCTCCCCATGGCTTTTAGTGACCATGCGTTTTAAATTGTTATAGTGTTTTATTTAAAAAAATCATTGTTCATAGTTCATGTATTCCGCCAAGGTCACAAACCAGCAAATATTCCTAGTAAATGCAAATAGAATATATGAGGCTTATTGCAATTTTATGACTTGAGTTATTTATATTTTCGTAGTCTAAAAATGTTAATCTACAACAGCACAGGGCGGCAAATTTTAAACATAATTTTTACACAAATTCTTAATAGTGAAATTCATTTTCGCCAAAATTGTAAAATAGTAGAGAGTAAATTGAGCATTTTTATTATTTATCCTGATTGAAAATCATGTTATTTTCAATAAGCCACTCTACCTCCTTCAGCCTCAAATAATTCTTGTAGTCAAATGAAGTCTTGATTCCGCACCTGGCGATCCGCTGTTGTGTAGACGTAATATAAAACATGTAGTAAATGGAAAACTGTGGTTTCATGGCTAACCGTATGTTATTGAATGCCACTGTACTCGTTTGTCTGGGGTAAATATTAAAATGTTTGCACTGAACCAATTTCAATGTGTTGTAAACCTTTGGACGGTGTCGGCTTCTGTATTGTCTTCATATCTCATAATTAGCTGAACGGGGAAAAGTGTTTTTGCTATATTAAATATTTCGACTAATTCGATTCTTTCTTAGATATTTTTTGGGTATCTTAAACCGTTTTTTGCAGTGAAAACTCTCAAAGACCGCCGTTCCCTACTTTTCTTCGCTTCTATTGGCCGTAGCGTGATGCTTTATAGTCTTAAGCCTTTCTCGATAAAAACCAACACAAAAATAATTTTAAAATTCTATTCTTCCTGAGATGACCGCGTTCAAACAAAAGAAACTAACTATATACGTACTTAAACATTAATTATTATATCTAAAATATTATATTAATTGATTAGAGAAATATCAACGACCCATTGTTTATTAGCCATATATTGCTACCACTAGGATAATGAGTCTGTCGAGTCGAGATTTATTATCTGAGTTCTAACGTTTTTTACATTTTTAGCGTCTTTAGGTATGCCCTTTAATTATGCACGTAAAAAGCTCCGTAATTTTCAGCGACAGCCATTTTTCCCTCGCTCATCTAACAATCAAGTACTTCGCCGTACTTTATAGCAAAAGAGAGAATTTTAATTACTCATTCCAGCCATTTCGAATAACGTCCTTGTGCTCTCATTTTACAAGGTCCTTTGAATCATTTGCGCGAGAGTATGTATATTAAACTGTTAATTAAACATATAAATCAGTTTTATAAGGGGAAATATTCCTAAATTTTCAAATATTGTAAAGTAAGATGTATGTCTGTAGTTTACGCGAGTAGTACACAGGTAAATAAACACTTTTAACGGTTTAAAACGCGAAATATACGTATTAGTTTACATTTTATTTATTTATTTCAACTACGGACGAGGTTTCGAATGCTTTGTAGCAGCTGCGATCGCTGTGATCAAGTAGTATAATACATATTTCACGTTTTAGGCCGTTAAAAGTTTTCTGTAGACTGGCGAGATAAGAAATATAAATAAAGACATAATTTTTTTATTAAATGTTTTATAAGGTAAGGGGTTTTTAATCAAGTGACAGATTATTTAATAACTTACTAACTCTTTATTTCAACACACACAAAGTATATACAAATGTATTTTAAAAATAGTATATTTAATATTAAGCAATAACACAGGATTTGAACTTGCGAAAGATGGCTTATCACTTAACATTTCCGTAATAACTACTTGTTAAAGGTTTAAGTCCCGTCGGTTTTAACAATTACAATATTAAAATTATTATATTTGCATCAATGCTAACGCTTGGAAATTACATTAAAAGAGATTCTTAAGCCGCGTAAGGTTTTGCGAATATAATATGTAAATTAAGCTAAGACAGTGTAATTATTAACAGTAACTCAAAGTAAACTAAATTAAGACAAAAATGACAATAAACCACAGATAATAGAGATAAAGAGGACACAATCAGACGTGTGTGTGCGTTGTTTGTATAAGTAGGGAGTTCATGTGTATGTGTATGTGTGTGTACACCCGTCTGTCGATGAATTTTCGTCGGTCGTTTCTAATCAATTTATAATTTTCCTGAATCACCATAGATTTGGTCTGGAAGTCTGGATTGGAATGGGCGGTTCCGAAACGTTCACAGATGAAAAAGCCGTCAAGCTTTTTTAACTTCGGTTTTAGTCTGTGGATTTGCGAATATCCATAGCCAAAATAAGTCTACGGCGAATCTTAATTAGATGTTATAAGGTATTTTACCTAGCACCAAGTGAATCCTGGCTTGTCTGTACTCCTATAACATAAAAATGATGCTAATATGGATTCACTGCACTAAGGATATTGTTTTATGCCGCATTACTGCAGCGCCAATGCAGTGGCAATATTTAATTTTGGTAAGCAAAGCAAGTACATAAATAAACTTACTTACCCCACATAATCAAGTATGTCTTGTGGAAATATATATGTTTAAGACGTGTTGCTTTCGTAGTTACTTAGGATTTAATATTCATGCCCAAGTTTAAAGTTATAGTCAGAACTTACACCGCTTCCAAACATATACCGGAGTCACGAAGTCAATAAACTACGAGATTTTGACTTTCTAACGTTGTGATCTCATTGGGCATGGGGTAGACATATTTGCGTGTCTTTTTATATCATCAATTGTATTTACAAGTAATAAAACACTAAGAGTTTAATACGCGATTAGTATAAGTTAAATTTATTTAAAAAATATTTTACGGCCGACGTTTCCGATGGTTCGGCAACCGACGTCACGGGGAGACTCGGTATATCGCGTTTTAAGCCGTTGAAGTGTTTTATTTAAATGTGTTCTACTCGTATACTACAGACAGTATTTACAAGTATTTGTTAAAATGTTCGAGCACCAAATATATTTTTTTTCCCTGGATTCAAACCAATAGCAACGCTTAATGCAATGCTAGGTAATTCATTCTAATAGCCAAACCAATTTTTTCCATTAGTTTGGTTTACATATAATTAATAATTTACATAAATTGTATTTTTGTAGGTGGTAACAGAGCAACTAAGTGTGTTAGATATAATTCATTTTGACTAATTAAATTTTTTGTACATAAAACTTAAGAAATACCTTAAGAAGCTTAGTCTCAAAACCGCGACAACGTAAAATCATTTAGGCGTCTCGCTGGTAGTCTAGATATTACATAAAAGATATTTGGAGTTATAAACATTTTTAACGTAAATTATAATTACTTTATTTATTGCGAACTTTCTTTTAACTATGATGGGACTAATCATCACCAGCCCATGAATAATTCCGCTTGTTGGGAACTGGGTCTCCTGGTGTAAAGGCTTTTAGGGTTCAGTTAAAATTCTGTTTAAGTGCATGCTGGTAAATAACACGTGTCGTTGCAATTTTGAGACCTAGGCTTAGCTATACCGGATATATATATCAAACAAAACTTACAACATAATAATTAATGTTGGTGTAATGGTAGCAATGTATCGGTAATAATCAACGGGTCGTAGGTCCAATCTATTTGGTTCAAATATTTCAATTTATAATTTTTCTATAACATGTTGGTTTTCGTCTGTAAATCTGGATATAAAATGTGTGGAATATAGAAATTCCGTCCGGATCACGAACTGCCGTCCACAGATGAAAAAGCTGTGACGTTTAATCACATTTCGGTGTCAGTCTGTGGATTTCCGAATACCGAAAGCCAAAATAGGCCGACAGCGCATCTCGTGTATGGCTGCGCTATTTCACCTACCATTAAGTGAACCCCACGTTTGTGTGTCCTCCTCTATGATTAAAGGAAATAATTTTGTTGCATGACCGGCATCGAACTCCCAACCTCACGAATGATAGACGACAATGGACCAATATGTTCTCTGAGAATGGATAGGACTTTTTTATTTGATAAGGGAAATATGTACAGTCATTTAAATAAAACACTCTAACGGTTTAAAACGCGATATATTAGTTAAACTTATTTGAAAATGGTTTTTAACTTCGGCCCGACGTTTCGGATGCTATGCAGCAGCCATGGTCACGGGGAGACGGCTGCTGCAAAGCATCCGAAACGTCGGGCCGAAGTTAAAAACCATTTTAACCACGCGTTTTAAACCGTTAGAGTGTTTTATTTAAATGTGTACTACTCGCGACAGTATGTGCAGTCATTAATAACTAAAAATTAGCTATTAGGTGCAATTCCATGATAGATGCTATTAGTAAATTGCTACGCCACACGGTCGAATATTTATAACGTTTCAATGTTAATGCACATCAGAGCCTAATAAATTGAAAAAATAATTGAGATATATGAAAAAACTATAAATTAAGCGGGCTTCGAACACATGATCAACAGTTGATCGAGCGGCAATTTAAAACGCTGTTTGTCACGGATTTGATATCCGCTAAAAATTTAAATTAAATTAAAACTTAAATAAATAAAAAAAATAAATAAATAAATAAAAACAATATTGGTTACGAAAATTCAAATGTATTGAAGGATCATTATATTTTCCATCGTAAAATTAAAGCTACATCTATCCGTGAGCCTGTGGTTTTACAGACTGTCAGCTATCCAAATTTATCAGTGTATTAATTATGAGATATCAGCAAACATACTGAATAGAATAGCTCTGAAGCTAAATGGTTAAACGTGTTGCCTAGCATTGCATTAGGCATTAAAGGTCCTCGGTTCGGATCCCGAAGAAGCAATAGACTGTTTCAGTCGGGCAGGGCATCGAAGTCTAACCAACTATTCGTCTGTAAATAAAATCGATCATTAAAACGGACTCAGACATGTTTGCCCCATGCCCCACGAAGAGAAACGGCATTTAACACGTATGTTAAACTATAAATAATAATATACTGTAGTTTCTTGATAAATATAAAACCAGAAACAGTCTTTAAATAAATATTATAGATATTTCTCAAACCACGAATAATAAGATTCAATTCAGCGTCCTCTCGACCGCAGCTACGCTACGCGGCTACTTGGCCGCTACGACGTCGCTACGGCGTAGAGCTACAGTGGATTACTGACTATTGGAATTTTGTACTCGCATTTCTCTTATAAATAATATCTCTGGATGTCGTCTCGTTATATTCTCCTCGTGTTTTGTATTATTTGGAGAGGAAGTAGTTTTCTAGTGTGAGAAACGCTTTTAATGCGTAAATCATACGTATATTCAGAGAATAGGTCGGTTATTAATTTTTAACATTAATAAGAAAAATATCTTCTAGAATAGTGATTCCTAAATTGGTCTATATGTCGATATAATCGACCTTAAGGGTCTATACCTACAAGGGCTCAACGTCAGCGGAAAAGTTATAGGTATAGGACTATCAGGACCTATTTACTTATCTTACTATCTTATAATATCAAAACATATGCATAATTTATAAAAGTACTTATAAAGTAAAAAAAATATATATATATGTTAAGTGTAAAATTGTGTAGGTTGTGTGTAAACTAAACTTCACTATAGTTAGAAATTACAAGAAATCAATATCAGTTTAAGTAGGGGGTCTACTCAACAAGTAACAAGGCAAAGGGTCTACGACACAAAAATGTTTGGAGAACTCTGTTCAAGAAGGTCAATTTAATCGAAACACTAAAACGTCAGTAACTAATGTGTTACTGAGATGTAAGAAAATAAATTCGTAAAATGTTCAAATACAACACTTTAAGGGTTTAGAAATATATTAGTCAAACTAATTTGAAAATGATTTTAACTCCGGATTCTTTGCAGCAGCCGTGGTCACGGGGAGACTAACGATGGAGAGTGTCTCTAATGTCAAACGCTAACGCTATCTGATCCGTCGTAGTTCATTTTGAAGATAAAGATTTTGCCAATTAACATTAAATGTAATTTAAACAAAATTATAAAGTACTCAATTTTGTTTTCGACGTGCTTAACTTTTTAGTATACAAAATAAAAAATAAGCTTCATATGTTTTACTATATTTGAAAATAAATTGTAAAAACTTTCGACTCGGGCAGAACTTGAACCGGCATCGTCAGCGTTCCGTGCTGTTGCTCTACCAATTGAGCTACCGAGTCCTACACCTAATCGTCGATTTTTTTCAATTTTGATTTCATTGATACACGCACCTCTCGCGCAAAAGAAAAATTTGAAAGTTTTCAAATATGTCACTTTTATGTAGTTGTTGTGTATATATTAGTTATAAAATAATAACATATAACAATTAAATAAGCGAATATGGAAAAAAACGTTAACCTATGAGCGTGGTAGCTTAATTCGGCAGCCAAATCTTACAATGCGGTTAGGGTTCGTGTCTTGTCCATGAATATATAAACCAACGAATTTACAACAATTTAAATATAGATTTTCTACTTGAACGAATTGTTGGACGAGAATTATTAGACACTAAGCGCCCACAAGTACTTTCCACGTAGGTACATACTTTACAAGGCACATTAAAACTGTGGGGAAAATTTCAACATATTATTATAACAATATTCAAATGTTAACATGATCTCCCATTACGCTCAATTACAATGCCCGGAAAATGAGTAAATAATACGTAATTTTACCTAAATTTAAGTACTCGACTCATATTTGGAAATAATAAAAGAGAATTCATATTTTTATAACAGCGTCGTGACTGTTTTTTTTCGGGTAGATTTAAATTTAAAAAATCTTGTTTTAACTTAATAAGCTTTACGTATAAAAAAATAAAAATAAAATTAAATTGAATTCCCTAGAATTGCGTAAAGCACGAGGGATCCTGGGTTGGAGTCCCGAGGAAACAATAAACGATCAATGTTTCCTTTGATAGTATGTGAAATATCCCAGTAATATAGCATCTAATCAAGATGTGCTGTCGACGTAATGTGGCTTTAGATATTTGGAAATACATAGGCTGAAACCGACATGCGATAAAAGTTAACGACTTTTTATCTTAGGATGTTTCGTAACAAGGACGGAATTTTAATATTTCTACTAACCATTTAATATTCAGGTTTCAAGACGAAGTTCAACATGTTTCAGAAAATTATTAATTGATTAGAATGTTAGACTCGGTGGGGATCGGACGCACGACCCGTTTGCTCTTGCATTACACCAATGAGATCGCCAAAAACCCTTTATGTTGTTTTCAAACTTCGTACTGCTAAAGTATCTATCCTTGACAACTAGTAATATTATCTTATTTACACGATACGATAAAAAGCATACACCTAATAAGAATTAATTGGACTCTGATCCAATTTGCTTGACAAACAATCGTTGAGATCCATTGTTGCTTTAGGCCAGTGTCTGTAAACAATGATTGTCTGTTCTCTATGATATAGAAAAAGGATTCTTGTAATCTTTATATATATAAATCTCCTGTCACGATGTGTTAGGTAATGAATTGACTTTCTAGACCGGTTTGTAAAATGTATTAAGAAGCTCAATTTATACTGGTGCAAAAACTAATTTTAAAAAGTCAACAGAGTAACTTGTAAGTCGTTATATAAACGCAAACACCCCATTTTCGAGCTTCAGTTACAGTAGAGTCACAAGTAGAGAAATATACCTACTCAGTACCTAACAGTTGTTTCAATCAGCCTTAACAGCCTAAAGCATCAAGCCCAATCAGCCTAAAGATACTGTCTATAGTTTACGCGAGTAGTACACATTTAAATAAAACACTTTAACGGTTTAAAACGCGATATATTAGTTAAACTTATTTGAAAATGACCCCCGTGACCACGGCTGCTGCAAAGCATCCGAAACGTCGGGCCGAAGTTAAAAATCATTTTCAAATAAGTTTAACTAATATATCGCGTTTTAAACCGTTAAAGTGTTTTATTTAAACAGCCTAAAGATGTTTGTCGGCTATGGACTCCTAAACTACTGAACCGATTTTAAATTAAATTGGCACACCGTGAGCAGTCTGGTCCTACTTGAGACATAGGATAGTTTAGATTTTTAATTATAGTCGCAATTTTATTTTCTTGCAAATTATTTGTCTATAATTAATTGACAGTTACAATGGATTGAGTAAGTAATCGATAGATGGCACTGCTATGGTAAACCGACAAACGTGTCATATAAGCTACAATTCAATAGATGAAATTATTTCTATGGCAAAACAACGTTTGCGGGATCATCTAGTATATATATATATATATATATATATATATATATATATATATATATATGTGTGTGTGAAAGGATATGCAGTAGAAATAAATTATTAATCATTGTAAATGCCAACCTAAAACGGTTATTCTAACCCCCCCCCCTCCCCCTGGGGGCTGGGCAAACACATCTCTATGTCCGTTTCACTGATCGTTTCTTTTACAGGCAAGTAGTTGATGAGACACTTGTTTGCCCTGCCCGATCGAAAATATTTTTTTTAGCTAGGATTCGAACCTATTATGCAGTATAAATCCCTTTACATTACGAACATAATATGTGTAGTATGTTCACATTTCAATCTAGGGGCAGGTGATAAATTGAGGGGATGCCCCCATCCGTCTGAAACCTGATGAAGAATGAAAGATTAATGATCGGTCTAAGTAGGTCTCAGATTGTGTGGTTCTAGGTCGCAAAAACACATCGTAGCAGCTTAGTATGAAAATGGATATGGACTAATGATAATACTTTGGTCCTTCTTTTTCTGAATTAAACTGCAAGATAGAAAACATTTAAATTAAACATTTTAACGGTTTAAAACACGATATATATTAGTTAAACTTATTTTAACTACGACCCGGCGTTTCGGCTGCTGTTAAAAGAATTTCCAAATAAGTTTAACTAAATTATATCCCGTTTTAAACCGTTAAAATGTTTTATTTAAATGTGTACTACTCGCGTAAGTCAGTCTTTAGGTACTGAAATGTTAAAATATGGCAAAGCGTATTTCGGACGTGTCAGTTTTTGCTTGCCTTCATGTCGTTTCCTGTTTTCTCTCACAGCAGTTAATTAGCGCTGCTGCCTGAGTGAGTGTGAAATTAATATTGCTTTTTGCAGCGGCGCTCGGAACACCGTGTAATGTTGCAGCTAAAGTGCATAAAATGTAATTACGGCGGTAAACTAAAAACATAGTCCCATTTTAAGAGAGAATTTCTGCAGAGCACAGGAATTAAATGAAATTCCGCCTCTATTGCGTTGCTTTTTTTACGTTAAAATTTGCGAATAAAACTACAATGTCATTCTACTTCAATCTTCGTATGTATATGTGTCGAAATAATATCAAGTTTAAATGTAAGTACTTATAGATTAGTTCTGCTTTATTTAGTTTATAATCAATTAAATGATATAACTTATTATTGAACAAGTTTTGACTTATCCTCAATCACCGGAACGAGTTAATAGAGCGTTATCTCTTTCACACGATTCCCTAAAAAGAACAAGGACAAATGATAGTAAACATCAATTTTTAAACCTATTGACCTGTGTCGGTGAAAGTGAGTTAAGTATTACTTTAAATTATGTTATTGAAGTTCATTTGCCTATATAAAAGTGGTTATTAATAACTTTAATTTTTAATTAGGATAGGTAAAATAAAAACACCAAGTTCGTTTAAATTTTATTTTCATAATATTCAATTCAACTGTTGACAGATAACAAATGATCTTACAATATCCAATTTGTACATAATGACTTAAGAAAATATGGCAACACTCATATTTTAACAATACATACGTGAATCTGTAGTCATCTTATACCGTTTCTAGATTATTCACGTACTGGGAGTGACTATGGGGGAGAAATTCTTATTTCGTCTAATAATAATTATCCTAAAACTTTTTTTCATTTCGAAAAATAATTTAAATTACGATACAAATATTTAACAAGTCGAAATCGACAGCAGTCAAGAATTAGAAGAGACAACCGCGTAATATTTATAACACGATTACTAATATGCCACAAAATTGTCTTTTAAAGATGTCAACCGGGGTTCGGGATGTACATTACAATTTCAAAATGTAAGCTGAAACGCGTCGTTTTTCACAAATTTTACAACACATTTAACAACGTATCGAGTGACACAAACACGTGTAATGCAAGAGCGCCATCTGCAGCCTTAAATTTAAAATACTGAAAGTCTATATAAAAGTTGTTCAAATCATTTGTGAAACGGAATCTAGCGGTAACTAAGTCGATAATGTGCTGCAGAGCGACGCCGACAAAAGCTATAAACATCGTAATTGGAATCACAACATTCAATCCCACAGCTGGGAAGAGACAAAAACGTTATACAATAAAGTATCTTATGCTCCCTTATTTCAACAGATAACTTTCCTTAATATTTACTAGCGATATCCAAAAAGTGTACAAGAGATTATATACAAGTGGAGGTACTGATTATTTTAGGCGTTTATGTTTTAGGGCAACGCTTAATAAATCAACTTTGAGATTAAACATGCTACTTAAGGTTTTCAACAGACGTTAGCATGCATACTAGCAAAACGTCGAGAATTATATTTAAATGACCGCGAAAGCCTTAAATTTAATCAAAATAGCTTTTTATTAATATTAATAAAAAAGGCTGTGCTACTCTACTTTTCGACAATTTAAGCAATGATTTTGTATCTATTTTTCGTCTGTTTTGTATGATGTATATATCAAATTCATGTCGAACGCCTAAACTATTTTTAGTTCGGTAGCTTCGATGAAATGCAATCGGCTAAGTTCCTCAATAAGTTAATATAATAGAGACTTGTAAATTAAACAATTTTAACGGTTTAAAACGCGAAATTAATTAGCTAACTCCTTCAATAGGGAGGACAGTCTCAAGATATAAAACACTTGGGATTCTATATTAAAACAGTAGATCCCAAATCATAACGTCATAACGAGAGTACACCGTGAGTCAGTTCTGTAATGACTCAGCTAGTTTCTACAAATACCCACGACAAAACAGATAGCGCTAGTAGCGTAGCAGATTTTATTTTGACATTAGAGAGACTTTCGATCTTCAATCCTCCCGTGACCACGGCGGCTGTAAAGCATCCGAAATGTCGAGCCGCAGTTAAAATAAATTGTAAATAACCAAGTACTTTTCGCGTTTTAAACCGTTAAAAAGTGTTTTACTTTAAATGTGTATTCGTGTAACCTACATATAATGCAGACTCCACTTGTATAATCTTTGCGTATCCACCACTCCACTTCACACTGGGCACAGAGTAGTCACGTCTTGTAAATTACAGAGATCCGTCAAGCGACAGTATGAAAAATCCGCATTACATTTATTCCTTATTAGTGGTTGAGTATTTTCGATCTAATCTCCGACTTTGAAACCTAATGGTTTAATCCAATTATTTTATTTTATTAAGAAATACAGTCGCCTTTTATATCGTTAGTGTTGTCAATCGTCTAATAAACACTAATTTATTCCATCATAGCCGAATGTTATTTCAGCTTTTCAATACTATATTTATCTATGATTAACTTACAAGTTGGTCATTTGTCCTGAAGTATCTTAGATCAATTTCAGAAAGTAATGATTTAATAGCACAATTAGTAAATGAAATTTATAAACTTTCAAGTTACTTCGAGTTTCGTAAGCTACGTAAATGTCGCTCGACGTATCCCGAAACACTCGTGAAAAACCTCGTAACGACGCACACGCAACTTTTCAAAATTGATATGAACGATATCCTAAATTCACGTTGTGTTGTGCGCAACGTTCGAAAAGCAGGAAGACAAAGTATCATAAAACAAGCACAAATCGGTACATGAAGTGTGCATATCCCCAACAGTGGGGCACACTTGTGTCCGTGTATTCTTCGCAAATTGAACTTCTGTGCCCTACCCGACCGAAACTATTTACTGTTTCCCATCGAAGAGGTTAACACCTACCTAGAGCCACACATGTCTCGCTCGCCGCCATTTCTATTCCCGATGTAATACTGAGAACACTAAACAGTAAGACTAGGTATTAACTTTGATAAATTTCAGAATTGTACCTATCTATATACCTCTACGTTTTAATATCTATATGAAACTGAACGCACTACTTTCCCAGTCGATTTTACTTACAAAGATCGTATCATTTCAATTGAAGAGAAATGTTAATAACGTCGATTTCATTAAAATTGTTACAGCCAAAGAGGCTATCGCATGAACATATAAAAAGTGATGGTAGACCCTCTATTCGGAATCTATTTGATACAACATTAATAATCATCTGTATCTATAAGCGAGAACAGGGCTTAATACTGAAACGCCAATAAAAACGCGTCTAACGAAACGTACACGTAAATAAGTTTGACGACGTTTTCGCGCACGTGAAGCTAAATCTAACGAGCGACTGCGCCATTTTTCACCCAAAAACTCATTAACATTCCACGACAAAAGATCTTACTGTGCTCGTTTAACGATATTAAACATTTAAATGAAACACTTTAACGGTTTAAAACGCGAAATTACAAATTATTTAAACTTCTTCCCGATGTTTGCAGCAGCCATAATCACGGGGAGATTAAGATCGAGACTGTCTCTAATGTCAAAGTAGATAATAATTTATAGATAAGATTAAGTAATGTATTTCGCGTTTTAAACCGTTTTGTTTAAATGTGTGCTACTCTCGTAAACTACACACGGTAACTGATATTAAAAAAAACTGCGCGCGGCTCACGTTCCTTACTTCGTTAGATTTTTATTATACGTCATACTCCGCAAAATGACACCACTAACGGTTGAAATTGCTAAAATTAATTTTTAGCTCTAACACGATGTTGCATTACATTGCCAAGTGTTTTATAATGCGTACACTCGTTAGTTTACGATCTTACGGGTGAAACAGTAGTACAAACGCAGAAACGTCTTCAAGTTTATTTGACGGTTAATTTTACGACAAAAAGTGTCGTGCGATTCGACACACTTGCCTACTGTAATAATCTCATTAGACGTTTGTAAAGGGAAATAATGAAAATAGATTTTCGGGCGAGTAATATCGCTAGTTTGGTATCTTTCGAAAAATTCCAATCGAAAGTAGACCTCGGTCATTGCAAAGACTTCGGCAAAGATAAAAGCGTGCCTTGTGGGGGGGGGGAGTGGTTCGCTTACGAGTTTTGTGTCTGGTAGAAGAGCAGGGTCTCTTCAAAGATGAGGCTCTTGAGGGTTTCCTTTGGTAGGTCGTCCAGCTCCATGGTGAACCTGAATGGCTCCTCTGCGACTGGCTGAGGAAGAAATTATATATTAAATCTTACATGAAGATATTATTCAATATTACCACTATATATTGCATGATTTAAATACTGTCTGTAGTTTACGCGAGTAGTACACATTTAAATCAACACCGAATAACGGTTTGAAACGCGACATATATTGGTTTAAAAAAATCCAAATAACTCGCTTTTAAACTATTCAGTTTTTATTAAAATTGCCTCAATTTTTTTCAGATTCGCAATAGACTTTAGGTTATATAACTTTTCTGCTATTGGTCGCAGCTGGGCGACCAATAGCAGAAAAGAAAATGACGAAAAAAAACGGTGACAAATGTTCATTTTTGCGTCATAGTTAAAATAAACTAAAAATAAGTTAACTAATATACTTCATGTTTCAAATCGTTGTTTTATTTAATTGTGTATCGTATTAATTTTAAATTTCGCAGAGACGACGAAACGTCGAAAACGCCACATCTTGAGTACGTTGAATATTCAATAACTCTTGGTAGTACTCTATTCAAATGGCGGCATGTTACATATTTTAATAGAACCGTATTTTCCTTAGCTTCACGGAGCCGAAGGAATATCATCGGCGAATAAAGAAGTCAAAATATTTATATTGAAATGTTTGCGAGTTATTTGTTGAGTTGTATAAATAGACATATTGTTTAATAACAGAGAAGGTCAGACAAGCAAAGGGCACATCGGGAGAAAAGTGAATAACCAGCCACATAACACCTCAGAAACGATGCGCTGTCGACCCGTTTCGCGTTTCGTATTTGGAATTCGGAAAACCACAGACTGAAACCGTAACGCGATAACACTTCACGGCTTTATCATGTGGACGGTGCTTCGTGACCTGGACGGAATTACAATATTCCAGTATTACATTCCAACAAATTTCCAATATTCCATTCAATATCCAGATTTCCAGACGGAGTGTTTTATTAAAATTCCTAGTGTAGAAAAACACTGTCAATAAGTTTAAATCGTATGTTAAACAAAAACTGCTTGGAAAGGGTTATTATTATGTAAATTAATATTTTAATGATAAAAATGCTTGGGGTATGGACGAACCCGTTCTATCACGGAATAAAATGCAATTAAAAGAAGGGGCGGCGAGTTTCTTGCCAGTTCTTCTCGTTCGGGTTACGCCCTAACTTGGGAACTGGTAGTAACTGTAAATTTAGAGTTTTACATTTTTAACCTGTTTTGACGTTCATAAGTGTACCAAGCTAAAACATGAATAAATGATTTTCGACTTTAACCAGTGGGAGATCGAATCCACGACCTGTTGTTTATTAGTCGTACAATGCTAACAGTTGCATGTCCAAGCGAAGCATTTTTGTAAAATTTCAATCCGGGACTCTTCGCAGTATTGACAACTGGGCTTACTCGAGTAATCAGCGAGAATGGTACTAAATAATTAAGCCCCGAGCCAACTCACCGTATTATTTACTAGATTGTTTTCCCGGGGCAGTCCACTTGGGAGATCCGTGCTTTTAATTTAATTTTCTCGTGGTACCTTCACTTCATTATTCAGACAATTTGATAAACATTTCGTTCTTAGTTCATTCTGGGCTTGACTTTGTATAATTTTATCACATTATTCACGGCCGCTGTGGTTCAATGGTTAAAAGTATGAAGCGCAAGAGGTCCGCCATCGAATTTTAGCTAAATATATATACAGTGCAAACTCTATATAACGACTGTGCATTTCACAACTATTATTTAGGCACATAAAAATATATTTTTTTAATGCTATTGCGTATAGTCTGTAAATTTTGTCTGACGTTATTTTATTCACATCTTGCGATATTGGGGCATCTTGGTGATAAAGGAAATAGTTTTCCAAAAAATGCTGCTTCCAGGGGTTTTTTAAAGACTCATCTGCCGAGCCAGCTGTGGCCTAAAAGACATACACAGCACTTTACGCAGTTTTTTAGCAATTTAAAAGGTACTTTGTATTATTAACGTGTTATCTTTACTGAGAGTGGGTGTGATGTTATAATGGAGTTATGAAGTTTACACTGTATATAGTTTCTATTGGCCCAAACTCTGAAGTCAACTTAGAGAAGTTTGGCTAAGGTAAGGGTGTCTAACTTATATTTTTTACTACATGTAAAACGAAACGGAAGGGTTTGTAGCTAATCTCAACAACTTTCTATAATACCGACCCGGGTTAACGTTATTTAATGAGGTAACTGTGTCATTTTGAACCACGTAGAACCGTGTGTTTAGCCCACATAAATTTACTACTATTACAATGTCATTACTTGGGTGCAAAAATAATTTATAGTACAATGAGTTTCCTAAAAGCTATTACGATATATTTTGAACGTATATGTAACGTAACTTGTATTTAGTTTAAATAAAACACTTTAACGGTTTAAAACGGGATATATTAGTTAAACTGATTTTTAACTTCGGCCCGACGTTTCGGATGCTTTGCAGCAGCCGTGGGGAGACTGCGACTGAGAGGTCTCCCCGTGACCACGGCTGATAATAATAAATATCTTCATTTGGCATTCATTTATTACATTGTTATCAACAAAATAAATGTGATTACAATAAAATAATTAAAAAAAAAAAGATTAAATTGAATTTTAAGAAAAGTGATTCCAAAAGGGTCTTGCTGCTTGCTTGTATATGTTGCAGCACAGTCATGATGATAGAACACTGATTTTCAAAACCCTACTGTTCGTCTTTAAGACAGCGCTCATGCAAACATTTGCAATTATTGGCGAACAAACCTACATATACTTTATTGGTAAACACATATTAAATCATATAATTTTAGTTTTAATGATGTTCATAGTTGTTAATGACACTATTGGAAAATTATTATAACCTATAGTTCACTGTACCTCTTACATTTCGTACGAGAATAGGTCGCCAAGTATTTGGCTGTATCGAATAACTGAACCTAAGGTCTAATAATGTATAAACTGAGTTCACTCCGGGATACTTATTACTAGTTTTGATTGAAGAGTACATGAAACTAATCAACTATTTTCCTGAAAATAGAATTTATCAGTGAATACAGAAACATAACTATGCCCCACGTTGGGAAAACGTAACGAACGAATAGTCTGAATATTTTAATCGTCTGAGTGGTAACAGTTATTTACAGCGAACTAATAGAACTGGCACATTATTGCCTTGAGTCGGCAAATTAAATTATGTTATGAGTACAGCAAGTCGTAATTTCCAATTAATTAAGCGTACATGCATAATCCCTTAATGGGTTTATTCTGTTCACATGACACTACGTACCGTTGTTACTTATTAGTGTAATTGGAGTTTTAATAATGCTATGGAATATATGGAAAATAGGTTAGCACGGTGCGGTAGAAATATTGAATTTCCGTCCAGGTCACGTGATTCAAGCACTGTGTATAACCCAAAAGCGACTGAAAGGTCGACAATATTAAACACAATTGAAGTTTTTATTTTCAATAAGAGTACACTTAACTTGCCTACAAAATATGTAAAAGCGTAAAGATATTTAATTAGAATCTGTATTCTACTCGTTTAAAACAAACATTTGTGATAGGCCTAGAATCTTTACTAATATATAAAGCTGACGAGTTTGTTTGAACACGCTAATCTCGGAAACTACTAGTTAGAATTGAAAAATTATTTTTGTCTTGTTTAGAGCATTTATCGTGGAAGGCTACATAAGAACGCCGCGCTGTGACTAACGGAAGCGTATAGCGGAAAGGTTCGTATTCAAAAAGTATTTTTGTGATGACGACGACTTTCCTCGATAAAGGAAAATTCATAGAACTTATTTTTAACATATAATGCTCTGAATGTCGGTTGAAGTCCAAATCGTATCGTATTATTTTTTTCAATCTTAATTTAATTTAAGTTTATCTATGCCATCATTTGTATAATATAAAAAAGATTTTAAT
Source organism: Leptosia nina (assembly GCA_963661955.1). NCBI lineage: Eukaryota > Metazoa > Arthropoda > Insecta > Lepidoptera > Pieridae > Leptosia > Leptosia nina. Next base: position 8,133,363 of record CAVLEF010000006.1, on the reverse strand, counting down.
GCTTCATACTTTTTTGTCTACATATAAAACTAGGATTTCAGAACCTATATTATCAGGAGAATGTTAAAGGAAGCATGCGAGTAAATTTCTTCAACACAAACAGCGTTACCTATAAAAACATAATATAAAACACTTTATCGCGGTCGTGGACGACTACGCAATATATTTTGCATTTCAAAACCGTTAAAAGTGTTTTATTTACATAAGTAAATTACATATCTTGAAAATATTATACCATGATAAAGGGTTCCGATGGGTTAACAAGATTATTTAGAAGAATTATGTACTGTCTGTTAAGGCTAAACGACTAAGACTGCCAGAAACGACTTAACAGATTTCGATGAAACTTAACAGCTATAATACTTCTTATCAACTCGCCAAGTAGGCCGGATACTTTTCGACTGCAATTTCATTTAAAATGCCTTCTTCAGGCTAAGATTAATATTAAGGGCGTGTGTTGTGACCTTAAAATATTGCCACGTCACGCGTAAAACGGGATACTGCTTGTCAGTCTGGCGACGGGCGACATTTGACGTGAGGTTGCCCACTGAGTTATTTCCCGGGTCCAATGCACGAATTATTACAACGAATAATTTGATCGGTTTAAAACGCGAAATATTAAAGTTAATTTATTTTAATTTGACTGCCGCACAAGATTTGAATGCAGCAGCAACCCCATGACCACGGCATAAATTAAAAATAAGTTGACTGAACTTACTTCTATATTTTTCGTTTAAAGCATTGGAAGTTTTTTTTATTTTAATATGGATAAAAATCGAAAATAAATTTAAAAAAATTTCGAGTCGAGCGGGACTTGAACCGGCATCGTCAGCGTTCCGTGCTGTGACTGTAGCTCAATCGGTTAGGCCAGCAGCACGGAGCCCTGTGGATGCCGGTTCAATCCCTGCCCGTGTCATTTTTGTCTAAATCTAAATTATTTTTTCGCATATCCAAAGCCAAAAAAGGTCGTATTTCACCTCTCATCAAGTGATTCCCATACTTGTCTATACTCTTCTATCTTGAAAATGACAAAATAACGATATGACGAAAATAACATGACATTGACGCCATAACTCTAAAAGCTGTCACACAAACTCTATCGGGGAAAACATGAATATAAAAAAGGTGTAGAGGGCCGTCAAAAGTATCACTTTCTCCAATACATCTGTCAAGGCTTAAGCGCAACACGACACGTCTATCTTGGCTGGTAATCCGCGATCGTATTCAACGAAATGTAAGAGAAAACTCCGGGTTCTGCCCTTTGCGCTTGTAGCGTTTCATCTCGTAATAGCCTGAGGGGGAAATGAGGTCGCAGCCACAGAATACTTAACGAACCAGAAGGACTGTTCGATGACATATGCCAATACATGCTTAGAACACTTTTCACAACCACTTATACTTTTGGTGTAAATAGTTAACAATTACAGAATGATAGACAAGCTAGATGAGAAAAAAATGTATATAATGAATCTATACTAATATAAAAAAGCTGAAGTATTTGTTTGTTTGAACACGATAATCTTTGTACTAACACAGCGACGAGCCACCGCCGCGGATTCCCCGAATTTTTAGACCTATTTAGTTATACTTATGTAGGTATTTATTTATCAAACGGTGTCCAAGATTTCAAAAATTTCAAAAACATGGTATAAAAACTATTGGAATGGATTCTGCTACTGATTCTGAACAAACTACTTTCAGGTTTCGCATGAAGTAGGAATAACCTTGTATATTAATTTTTGATGACTAAAATAACCGCGGCCTACTGTACTATGTGTAATAATTCCGCGGACGAGGTTACACGTACAGCTAGTATTACATACATATGTGTTTTCGAGCTAGTACATAGGTCGTTACTGGTTCGTTCAGTATTCTGTGCTCGCAACAAGCCTGAACTTGAGGGCCAAAGTTACCTGAATACTTACGATAATTTAATAGGATTCCACTTTGTTACAATATTTTCCCATTTGAAATAATTGTAAAGAAAACGTTTGATATAAATATTATTCAACTTTCACTTGTTACTTTTTCCTTTATAAAAAAGAGGATGATATTATCAGAGATTCTAGAAGTTCTAATTTTAATTATTATACTTTTAAATAAAACACTTTAACGGTTTAAAACGCGATACATTCCTTAAACTTATTTGAAAATGATTTTTAACTTCGGCCCGACGTTTCGGATGCTTTGCAGCAGCCGTGGTCACGGGGGAAGTTAAATATCATTATCAAATAAGTTTAATGAATATATCGCGTTTTATTTAAATATTTTTATCTTTTTACGATATTGGCATCGATCGTTACTGGATAGAAACACGATATAAAGAGAACAAGACATGGGAAATCAACATTCGGAATCCACGGACGATTGTTTCCCGAAAGAAAAACTTTTATTACGTAAAAGGGGGCTCTTTGAAAAACTCAACGTCACTTCAACTTTTGATTACTTATCCCCGGTTGAGCTGTTCCGTACTCCCATGGGTCTGTTTAACTTTCGTTCGCTCATTCTGGCGCCAATTAAGAAATACAAATAAAATCAGAAATAAACTATTTTTTTCTACGAAAGAGGAGGACAGATAAACTTGTGGTTCACTTAATGAACGGTAAAGTATCCAGCCATATAACATCTCAATAAGAAGCGCTATCGACCTATTTCGGCTTTGGATATTCCGAAATCCACAGACTAAACTTCACGTCTTTTTCATCTATAGACGATGATTTGTGACCTAGAAGCATTTTAGATATTTCTACTGCCCGTTTAATATCTAGATTTCCAGACGAAGTCCAACATGTCTCATAAACATGATAAATTGTCTAGATGTTGAACTCGTTAGGGTTCGAATCCACGATCCATTGATCATTATTATTGGACATACATAGCTACAATCAAACACTATAATGAAACCGTTAAAAGTGTTTTATTTCAATGCGCACTACTCGCGTAAGTACGGTATTTCAATTGAAGTTAAGTTAACTAACATATTTCGCATTTTAAACCGGTTTTTATTAAACGCAAGTAGATAATCAAACACCGGCTCCCCGCCTGACCGAAACAATATATCATTTCTCAGGATTTTTCAGTGCTTAACGCAATGCCCGGATTTATGTTTTACTAGCTATGAAGAAAATCTATCTATTTATTCACGTAAATAATATTAAACCACTGTCTGTAGTATCCCCGTGACCAAGGCTGCTGCAAAGCAACCGAAACGTCGGGCCGTATTTAAAATAATTTTTGAATAAGTTTAACTAATACATATCGCGTTTTAAACCGTAAAATGTATTATTTTAATAATAAACCACTTTAAGAATGTTAAGTGGGACGCATCCGCCGTGTGAATTGAAAATAGCTGATAATCACTGAGATTGTAATTGGATTTCAGGCGAGAGCAAAATTTTAATTTTAATATTAGATGTCATTCGCATTGTGCAACACATTTAGTAGGAAAAATGTTTTTACATGACGTCAAATTAGATAGACCGTTATATTCAAATTGATGAGCTCGAATAGCTTTTGAAGCCATAGGGGGCAACCTGATGAAAAGTAAGTTCACCCACTCATGGACATCTGCAACAGAGGTCTTGAATATGCGTAGCCGGCTTTAAATGTTAGTACTTGCCCATAATAATAATCAGATCAATTCCTGTTGAGTTTCAAAGTGTACTTTCCTCTTCAGTAGTACTTTCTGAGCACCAAGACCCACTGTCTGAAAAATCTGGTCTTCAGATCACATTAAAATTTCACTCTAGTCACGATCAATCAATCAGACAATCGGCTTCTTGTTGCAACAACATTTGAGAAATGTAGCACCACGGGAAAAGTATTTTTTTTTCTTGATTTTCATTATTAATAATCAATTTTTTGGCTGTAATATTTTCTTTTGTCTAAAATTTTTCATGTGGAATATATTATTTAAATTAGAATTTGAACGGCCACAGGTGAGAAATCCGTGTGATAAAGGGATTGAGATAATTCGATGAACATCGTCGGAACAACGTAAAACGTAAGATCATGGCTTGCCCGTATTATTAAACAAAGATTTTAAAAATATTTTTAAATTATAAATCTATTTACAATTTACGATTTCTAGTAATTATTATCTATTAACAAAATTTTCACTGAAGACAAGTCAAATGTCTGCATTTTGTCAATATTGGCAAATATTCACTCGATTCCAAATAACTTCTTATCAAAGGACTTTATGTGTTTTAACGAACTTAAGCTTTCGTCTAGGGACTTACGTAGTAACGTTACGTACTTGCGTAGAACTTTCCTTTTATACTCAAACATTTGAGTGAATATTAAGTACAATTTCGCGAAATATTACCTACAAAAGCACAGATTAAGGTTTTTAATGAACGAAAAGAAGAAAGAAAGAAAAAAGGTTTTTAATGGACCAAAAAAAGTTCTAAGTTCTTTCTATCTCTTCTGCGTTTTTTTTATGTTTGTTTGTTTAAAGAAATCAAAACTTATTTAAAACTGATAGATTAATATAAAATTCATTGTCAATATTCAAAAAGGCACACTACGAATTAAGCCAGCCCCGAAACGAGACGTAATGTTAAAAAATAACTAATACACTTCGCGTTTAAAACTGTTAAGCTAGTTAATGTCGAAGCTATAACTTTATGGAGAATGACTAGATAACTTGCGTGCTTTGTAGGCTAAAGCCAAACACACGCACATACAGTCATACTATTTCATGTCCCCATTGTATAACTGTTCGGGGTCGATTTATTATTATCTCTTCAATCTTTCACGACTAAGATTTTTGAAGAGTTCTCAAAACACGGTCTTTAAATAAAATAATCGATAACACATCACATCTCACCTTGACATGGCTCTGATCAAATCTGTAAATACCACCGATAGCTGACAAAAAGTGACAATATTTTTTTCTTTCTTCAATATTTTTTCGTATTTTTATAATAAATTTGTCAAACTATTTAAAATAAATTTAAATACGTTACGTAATACATTTCGCGTTATAAACCGTTCAAAGTGTTTTATTTAAAATTGTAAACTACAGATTATATAAATTAAAAAATACTATGATCTTCACATTAAAATCTGCTACAATTTCAAAATTAGGCTGTGTCTAAAACTGCGTTTCGGCTTCAGTCAGTAGATAGACTGAACCGAATCACGTGAACAACAGTCTGCACTTCTCCGTCATTAAAAAAGGAAAAAAAAAACGCGTTACTACTCGTACTTATATACCATATATAATTTAAAATAGGTCCAGCTGAAAAAAAAATACCTCATCGTGTGGATCGTAGTATTGTTCCAGGTAGGGGTGCGCAAGCGCATCTTCCACGGTAATACGCTTGTGCGGGTTGAAGGTGAGCATTTTGTCCAACAGGTCGAGGGCACGGGGCTCCGCGTTGGGGAACAGCTGGACCCACGGTACACGGGGCTTGTACGGCAACGACTCCAGGTAACCTCGCGCCTGTAAAAATTAAATGCAATAAATAAAAAGCCTTTATTTAATATTACGGTGTGTACTAGCTGTGCCAGCGACTTCGTCCGCGTGCAATAATAATTTCGTCATGAAAATATGTTTTCCCGTCGTTCTTACAAGTTAATCTTTAAAGAAGAGTCATATATCGTCACGGAATTTTGTTTAGATCATTTAAAGAGAATATATTTTTTCACACATTTAATTGGGTGTTCTCGCAGCGCACGCGACGGTACTTCCTAAAGATGAATAATTCTCCGCGTTTGTCCCAAAATTTCTCAATGTTTCTGTGTTCCTCTGGTTCGTAGCATGAGATTTTTTTTTTCAATTCGTAAAGAATTTTTCCAACATACAAACTCTTCAGCTATATAATATTAGTATGGTTAAACGTGTTCCCTAACATTGCAGTAAGTGCGAGAGGTCCTGGGTTCGAATCCCTCGGTATCAATAAATAATTTTGGTCTCAGTACAGACGTCTAATCAACTACTTGCCTGTAAATAAAACCCATCAGTGAAACGGACACAGTAATGTAATCGCCCCATGTCCCACAGGGGGAAACGGGATTTCACTAACTTATACTGCACCTAGGCAACCTCAACAAACATTGATTAAGCAAATACTGTCTATAGTTTACGCGAGTAGTACACATTTAAATAAAACACTTTAACGGTTTAAAACGCGATATATTAGTGAAACTTATTTGAAAATGATTTTTAACTTTCGACGTTTCCCCGTGACCACGGCTGGTGCAAAGCATTTCATGAAAAGTATACTACTTCAAAAACTACTATATTAATTGTAAAGAAAACGATGGGAATAAAAAAGAGGGAATAAAAAAGTCCACCAATTAGTTCCTAATTCTGCCGTAAACCAATCACCGTCTTTCAAGAAACGCATTGGAGCATCGCTAATAAAATTAACTGAAGCTGGATAGTAAAACCCCTATTTACGCGGAGCAGTCCACTAAAAAACTCGTTAAAACTTTTCACCGACCGATAGGGCCGCGCTGTACGGTTGGCTGACTGCGAAACCGATGTTAAAACTAAAACAGGAGCTGTCTGTACCAAGTTAACAATTACAAAGCGTTCCTAACATTCACATTTTGAACATTCGCACATTCACTTTATAAATATTAGAAGCTAGCTGTGCCAGCAACTTCGTCCGTAGAATAGTTATTTCAGACGTCAAGATTTGTTTTTGCAAACCTCCTTCTCATCTTTATATATTACTAGCTGTGCCAGCGACTTCGTCCGCGTAGAATAGTTATTTTGGGCATCCAAATTTGTTTTTGCAAAGCTCTGCCAAAATGTAAGCTGCCCGACATCGGTCGCGCCTCGTCGCCGTCGTTTGGGTCCCGTCGTTCTTGCAAGTTAATCTTAAAAAATAAACATATAGCGTCGCGGACTTTTTTAGATCATTCAATTAATATTTTAATTTAATTCAATAATTTTTTATTTCGCTACCGGCTTTTGCGCGCGAAGCAGTGTACCTCCAGTACTTAGCGTAAATAAATAATCCCTAAAAGTGTGGTTAAAGTTAATGATTTAGTGTTAATAGTGCGTGTAGGAACTGTGAATTACTGAATCTTATATAATTAAGCTCTCGCACTTAAAATTACGTGAAATAACTACGAATTTATCGAGAGATTAGTGCTGTGTTATAGCGTACGAACTAAACGCGTAAGCGACGTGTATTCCCCGGCGCTTATGTCCTTTTTGCCGGCAACTTCGGATCAACCTCGTTAAGCGACCGTCTTTTTATTGTGAAACGACCGTCTTGTTATCAATCGCTGAAATGGATTGCAATAAGTGTATAAAGGCTATTCCTGATAAAGATGGCATCAAATGCACGGGCTGTAGCGCGCATATGCATTATTATTGCGTAGGGTTGAGTGAAAGTGATTTCCGAAAAATATTGCCTATGAATAAAATGAAGTGGAAGTGCCCGACTTGTAAGCCTAAGAAGCAATCCCCCAACACTTTGGCGTCTACGTCGCCAGGCCGCAACACGCCCCCGTCCTCGGTTTTAAATGTTGACACCGATGCGCTTACGAAGTATTTAGACTCGAAGCTTGACAGTTTGCGATTACAATGGCGTGAAGATGTACAGGCTGCGATTAGCGACGTTACGAAATCGTTCAAAGTGGACCTCGACAAACTATCGTTACGTATGGACACCTGGGAGCAGCGTCTTGATCGAGTTGAGACGGCACAAACCAACACCACGTCCGATGACACGCTTTTGCAACAAAACGTCGCCCTTCGTAACGAGCTAAATGCCTTAACTGATAAGTTCAATGACCTAGATCAGTCGTCTCGCAGTTGTAACATAGAAATGCAGAACATTCCTCAGTCTAAAGGAGAAAATCTCATTCAAATATTCTTGAATGTTGGCAAAGTTCTAGGACTTGAGCTTTCATCGAGCGATATTAGGAACGTGCATCGTGTAGCCCCCGCATCCTCCTCACAGCGTCCTAAAAACATAATTGTACAGCTGTCGTCCAAGAGATTGCGCGATGACGTAATTGCCGCAGCGCGCGCTAGGCGCTCCCTCACCATTGACCAGCTCTTCGGACAACCCCACTCATCAATAAATAATAACATCGCCCATAATACCCGTTTCTATATAAATGAGCACCTCACACTTAAAAATAAAATTTTATATTCCAAAGCCCGCCACTTAGCTAAAGAAAAGTCTTATAAATATTCGTGGATTAAAAATGGATGTATCTTATTGCGTAAGACAGATGAATCCAAGGTGTTACAAATACGTTGTGAGGACGACCTATGTAAAATACTGTGACTAAATGTTGTCGTAATTTTAAGTTTAATTGTTACTATAATACTCTTTATTATTATTTTGATATTTTTTTGTGTTGCGGAGCTTTTGAGCGCGATAGTAAGTCAACGTCTTGTCTTGTACATGTTGTGCAATGTATTATATATTTTTCTAATTGTATCGTTAATAATTTACCTACTATTTTTTATCAAATTACCTCGTTTTGCTTTTATTAGACATAAGTATGGATAGTCAAAACAATTTATCCATTTTCTACCATAATTGTGGAGGTTTAAAAAGTAAATTAAATGAATTAAAACTTAACCTGATTACATGTAGCTATGATGTCGTAATTTTAGTCGAAACGTGGCTTAACGCTTCTATCCTTGATTCTGAGCTTCAGACAGATAATTACCTGATGTTCCGTCGTGATCGTGATTTACTCTTATTTGGCAAAAGGGGAGGTGGGGGTCTCTTGGTCTTTATAAAAAAATCTATCAGAGCAATTAGAATGCCGGAGCTTGAGATGCGAGTTGTTGAGGAAATATACCTATACCTTCCGGCTTACTCTTCACTTTTGTTAAACGCATGTTACATTTCTCCTTCATCTCCTCGATCTCTTTATGATACATATTTTAATAATCTTTACCAAATACACTCTAGTGCCCGTTACCTAAATTATTTATTTGTTGGCGATTTTAATTTACCTTACCTGATTTGGTCTGAAGGGTCCGAAAAGTTACTCGAGTCAGCTACCACTGAACAGTCAAAGCAATTATTATACGCGCTTTCTTTTTTAAATTTAAATCAGATAAATTGTGTTTTTAACGAAAATAATAAACTACTTGATCTGATACTGACGACACTTCCGGCATCGGTGACATCTTCGTGTGACCCACTTCTAAACCCTGTACCACATCATCCTCCCCTTGAATTAGTATGCACGGTTAAAGGTTCACGTATGTTACCTCATGCGTCAAATTATAAGTGGAACTTCTTCAAAGGTGATTATGATCTTATTAACACTTCAATAAAAGATACTGATTGGCATTATCTTCTTTCTCATCTTCCAGCGGACTCAGCAACTGATGTTTTTTATCATAAAATTTACAATATTATTGATACATATGTACCATATTATAAAATTAAAAGTAAGCATTTTCCAACCTGGTTTTCACAAGGTCTAATTCGTTCATTAAGGCGTAAATCAAAGTGCTGGTCGCGTTGGAAAACATATGGAAGTGCACGCGATTATCAAGAATTTTCTTTGCTACGTACTCGTGTAAAATCTCTCTTAACTTTATGCTATAATCGCTACATCGAGTCAATAGAAAAAAGTCTTAAGTCGAATATTAAGCATTTTTGGAAATACACCTCTGATTTAAAACAATCCAATTCTGGTTATCCACATTGTATGATATACGGTAACTGTACATCGGACAATCCAACTGTAATTGCTGAAATGTTTTCTCAATTCTTTAACTCTGCTTTAGTATCGGTTTCTCGTAATGCATACAATATCTCAGACATTACCGCAAATAGCTGCGAAGACGCTTCGCATATCTCTTTAAGTGAAATAAGTCTATCGGAAGATGATATTGCACTTGCGCTTAAAAAACTTGATCCAAACAAGGGCCCAGGCCCTGACAAGATTGGCCCATTCTTCCTTAAAAAAACATTTAGTAGTCTATGTCTTCCGCTTTATATTATCTTTAATAAATGTTTAACAACTGGCACATTCCCGTCGTGCTGGAAATTAGCTTTTATTACTCCTATTTTTAAGTCTGGTCGAAAAAATAATGTTAGTAATTATCGTCCGATTTCGATCTTATCCTCTATACCGAAAGTCTTCGAAAAATTAGTACACCATCATGTATACTCGGCTTTGAAACAAAAAATTCTTGAACAGCAACATGGTTTTGTTAAAAATAGATCAACTCTTTCAAATCTTCTTGTTTTCAGCAATTATTTATTTTACAATTTAGATCGCAAAAAGCAGATTGAAACCATCTATACTGACTTTAAAAAAGCTTTCGATAAAGTTGACCATTTGCTGCTACTGCAAAAGCTGTACTTTAACGGTATTAAGGGGAATCTGCTCCGATGGTTTGTGGCCTACCTCTGTGGTCGGAAACAATCAGTAGTAGTAAACGGCTATATTTCTGATTGGACAAATGTGACGTCAGGCGTGCCCCAGGGTTCGATTCTCGGTCCCTTGTTATTTATAATATTTATTAATGATATTTCCACTTGCTTCAAACATTGTAATTTCTTACTTTATGCGGATGATTTAAAAATATATTATAATATTAGTTCTACTGACGCTAGCCTAATACAGGAAGATTTAAATAGATTTGATGCATATTGTAAACTTAACAAACTTTCGCTAGCTTATGAGAAATGTAAACATATGACCTATACAAGAAATGTTAATATAATCCCAACCAACTTTTACTTAAATGATCATAAAGTCGAGCCCGTGACCTGTGTTTGCGATCTCGGCGTATATTTTGACACAAAATTGATTCTAGATAAGCACATTGAACACACTCTAAATAATTCGTACCGTATGTTAGGCTTCATTACTCGAAATTCGAAGAACTTCAAAACCAAGGATGCTTATTTATGCCTTTATAAAGCGTTAGTACTCTCCCGATTAGAGTATGCTTGCGTTATCTGGAATCCCTTTTACGACATATACAAAAATAAAATTGAGATGGTGCAAAAGAAATTCCTTCGTATGTTAAGCTATCGCTTATTAGGACATCGTTGTCACTATAAAGATCTGATGGCACGTTTTAACTTCCTTTCCCTGAGTCAACGCCGTGAGTTTCATCTTTTAACAACATTAAGAAAGATATGTTGTGCCGAAATAGATTGTCCCGATTTACTTCAACAGATTTACTTCCACATCCCCGCTCGATCTACGCGTACCAAAAACTTATTCTATGTACCAACGACTAGATGTAACACTGGTAAACGTGCCCCGCTCCACAATATGGCTTCATTGCATAATAACGCGTTGAATGATGTTGACTTGTTTTCGTGCTCGCAATTAACGTATAAATATAAGTTAAAAAAGTACCTAACCTGTAAAGATATCACACATATCTAAGTATTAAAGAATACCGTTTTTGTCATTTGTCACACTGTTTCTTGCCTTAAAAGCTTTTTCATATTTCTAAATCAAATGTTCTCAGAGAAACTTGTTAAGGTACTGTCTCTGAGTACATGCCTGCATGCATTTGGATTTTTATACAATTTTATTTTTCCCTAGACAATAAGAAAATTAGTTTTAAGTTATCATAAGAGACTGTACTGTTTAGTTTCCTTAATAAATAAATAAATAAATAAATAAATAAAAGAGGAATCATCCTTTCATACTATTTTTTTGGGTATACCTCGGATACCCGTATGATGAATAATGTTTACCAATTTTTTGCACATTTCACGTTGGATTCGCTTGTATTAGTCACAGGGCGATCTTTTATAGCTTATAGCCTTTCTAGATAATTGTTCTAACCAACACAAATATATTTGTTTTAATTCGAACCCGTAGTTCCTAAGATTAGCGCGTTCAAACATAAACTCTTAAATTTTTAATATTAGTATAGATGAATAAAACTAAAATGTATACATGCTGATAATAGTATTATATAAGTGAAATTTAATTATCTTTTTTATCATAGTATTATTAAGACTATGTTAATGTTGACTCCTCGATTCAATCGAGGAGTCAACATTAACATCTCCTGATGATGCCTTCAACACGTGATGGCGAAACGTCCAGAACCTCTTCTCGCTCACATCGGCCGAACAGCCCGAAAGACAATGATATGCTAACACTGTGTATACCAGTCCTATACATTTTACTTTTCGAACTTCGTTATGGTTTTGTAAACTAGACTACGAACTGTGTTCCCTATAATTACATTCTCTTGTTAGCCGGCATTGTCGCGGGGCTGAGGCGAACACAACACAGTCGCCGACTGACTGAAATAAACTAGCAACTACTCCACTGAAGTCATCTGCGAAGGACGGTGTGTATCAATCCGTTAGTGTAGTCCTGTTATCAACACGATTGCTTTCTTTGTCATAGAAAAGAACAGCTTGCGTACACTTGATGGAAGTAACCCCATACAACGTCGAATCAAGATGCGCAAGAACTGAATCTTTGGACACTCGGAAATTCACAGACCAACTGAAATTCCAACCACATGTCGTAGGAGTTTAGGTGATAAAATCTAAGTCAAAAATCATTTATTCACGTAAGTACATTTCAAACATCGAACCCACGACCCGAGGATTGTTAGCTGTACCATTGGTACCTTTACACCTACGAGCCCGACAAATAATTTAATAGTAATAAATTGTTAATTGTCATGTCTCGTCAGGTACGCAATGAAATGAACAATTTCTTTTCAGAGATGTATTTTAAAACTTAACACCTCCTTGAATTCAATTCATTTACGAAATGCTTTCGTGCTGAAAGAAGTTTATATTCGTTTTATTTTGCCTAATTCGAAGTCCCTAAAAACATGCCGCCATATTTGTGACGTCACCCGCCTGTTTGCTAACATTTACATATCACTCGCAAATCGCAATTTACCGGTGGCTTCTGTCCGTATATTCGTGTTTGTTTATGTCCTCCTGAGACCCTGATATCATACTCAACGTTGCCGATAGTGAGACACATTTTACAACTGAAGTAGGTGAATATTCACAGCACATGCAGCTGAATATTCACACGAGATCTTATAGAAATTGAAAGAGTAATATAGGCCTTTTACAAATAATCTAATACAAAAAGACGATGACTGGGGCGGGAATGAAACAATTGGGATTTTAGGCGAGCGTGATGGATAGTGTATTTTTTGCATACTAAACATTCTTGAGCATTGTTTCATGAACGACTGAATAAAACGTGATCTTTTAATTAGACATAAAATTGTGTATGTGCATCTAATTATCATATATTTTTTTATGAAAACAAAAAGAATTAAAATTCTCATCATGAAGCCGTTTGTTTATCCGTCACGACGTAAATCTTTTGTCCCCAAGTAACTAAACCCAAGTAGTTATAAGGTCTGCATTTTATTCAAAATTTGGACCCTTACTTAATAAAGTAAACCTATTGAATTAAAATTGCCAATATAGATAGTGCGGATAAAAGGAATCCCCCTTTGACGACCCTTACTCATATGACACATCGAGAGCTTTCAATAGAAAGGTGAGTTCGTCTTTACAGTTCCAGTAATAGAATTAAACCCTATTGTAGTTCAAAGCTTAGAATAATGTTATTGTATGGCTACCCATAAGCCCGTTCGTTAGCAAAACACAAGGGAAAACAACGCTCGAATAACAAGTACCGGGAATTCGCTTATTTATCGAGCAAACGCAAAGTACAACCCTTCTAACGCCGAGTACTCACTTACATTGTCGTTTTACGTAATAAAAAATATAGTGGACGTGGTTTGCGAACTTTTAACAAGCCAACTACTAACCGACGACGATATATCATACCAATTTAGACATGGTTAAAACTCCGTGGTACTGCTGTAAACTTAAATGATAAACGTTTACAAACTTTTGATGTGTGTTAACGGTTTAAAACGCGAAATGTATCAGTTAAATTATTTACAATTTATTTTAACTACGGCTCGCTGTTTCGGATGCATCGCAGCAGCCGTGGTCTCGAGGGAATCTGTGTAACTAACAACAAAAAGTGTTTCATTTAAATGTGTACTACTCGCGTAACTACAGACAGTACTTAATAAAAATTGTCTCGACGCGGGAACCGTTTACGACTGAAAGATAGTGTCCTACCACTACCACATAATATGACACCTCTTCCTCGTTTTCTTATTTAGAAAAAATATTTAGAACTAGACAACCTTTTGTGCTACCTCGAAAAACATATGCATCACATTCTCCAAAACTCAGGCTCTCCAAAATACCTAATGAGTACAGTCACATGATGGATACTTTTCAAATAAACCACAAATAGTTAAAAACGAATATCTAACAAGTAAATTTTAGTAATTAAGATTTGTGCTGCTTTTATTCAAAAACTTCTAATTCTAAACTTAGTCTTGAAACTTAGCTTTAGTAATTTTAATATTTAAGCATGTTAGATAATAGTGATATATGTGAAATATTAATTTCATTTGTTCGCACTTTCATGTATCATGTATCACGCAAGTTACGGCTCGTTAGTGAGTACCCGGCTTCACGCTCCCTTTGATATTTATTCTTCTGGTCCGTTTAGTATACGAATCACGAAATCAAGTTAAATGGAACAAAAATCAATTTGTATGCTTGATTAGCGTTTGAAGCAAATTCAGCCCCCAATATTGCAGAGGCGAGACGGCCGGCCGGGATAGTTCCAAATTTGAAATTGATTGATGGTAAAAGTTACAGTCATCAGCAGGTGCGTTGCGTAGTCAAACACGTATTTTAGCACAACTTTAACATATTTTGTGTAATATATTTATGAGAACATATGTATGTAAATTTTATTAATATTCTTAAATCAGGCGATATAAGAGAGAGTAAGGTAGACAATGCATGTCGAAGGTTTAAAGTATGCTTGTTTTTAATGTCTCTGTCGTCACTGGTTTTTATATATACTAATACATAAATCTGAAGAGTTTGTTTGAACGCGCTAAATACTCCTTCGAACTGAAAGATTATTTTTGTGTTGGTTAGCATTTATCGAGGAAGGCTATTAAACATAGCGCTGTGACATATTAGGAGCGAAGAAAGTACTACTCGCTAACACGGCTAGTTATTGTATATTATTTGCCCATGTTTGACGCCAAAAATTATATGTTGTTATTTGGCAATTAATTATTCAGCGATATGAATGAATTTATGTTTACCATTTTAAACTGATATGAAAACAATATTTTATGCTCTCCTTATATTTCATACATATTTGTTCTTTGTATTAGCGGTAAAGCTTCATAAAGGGAGAACTATAAAGAACACAATGAGATCCATTTCTCTATATAAAACATCCCACAACGCATGAAAGATATATTTCTCCTGAAGCCGTGAAAAAGAGCACCGTCAGAGAAAAGCTTTGTTATGTTTTTGTTGGAACGAACCATTCTCTTGAAAATTTAACGTAATCCTACGTTCTATTTCTATCGCGATTTCAATATGGATTTTTCGTTATATCTACACATATATAATAGCAAATTAATATAAATGTGACGGCAGTTTTTTTTTCAGTTCCCACTGCTGGGACTCGAGCTTGCAAAGAAGGCCTAAATCTACTATACTAGGCAACGATATGTTATACACGACACAATATCTTACAAATTAGTATCAAACAAAAACAGAGTACCTAAAACTGACCTTTTTTTGTTTTAGATTTCGACACACATGAATTAAACAAACAATATTTATAAACTTATAGCATAGGTTCAATATGTAAAATTTATGATTTTAAACATAGATAATGTTACACGACGTTTCTTCACGAATTATACTGTATGTAGTTTACTCGAGTGGTACACATTACTAAAATAGTTTAACGGTTTAAAACGCAAAATATATTAGTTAAACTTACTTGAAAATTATTTTAACTATATTTCGCGATTCTAACCGTTAAAGTGTTTAAGTTAAATAGACATATTTACCTTTTCGTTAATGATGCAGTCCAAATCCTCCTGGCTTGGCGAGCCTAGAACACCGAGGATATGGTTCAGTTGGTCCAAGTAGTGTTTCCCAGGGAAGATGGGTCGGTTCGACAGCATCTCAGCAAGAATGCACCCCACCGACCAGATGTCTATCGATTTTGTGTACCCCTGTAACAAGCATGATATGAATGAAGAAAGTCGTGTTAGTAACTAACGTTTTTTGACTCAAAAACGGCTGAAAATTTGTCTAAATGTTTTATCCTCTTCGAACGCCTTTCTATGGGATACGATTTAAAACGTCAAATTTAAAGTCACGTGGATTACAACAATCTATAGACTTAGACAATTGTATAGTAATAATTTAACTATGAATCAAAAAAAAAATACAGTCAATTATAGAACACAAAACCTTTTCTTCATGCGTTTGCTGGTCTAATAGTAATATCATGTTCAGAACTTAACTAGGCAGAGGGGATTCGTACCAGATCACAGTTTGTGATCAATGCCATAAAAATATTGATATAACAATATAATATCTATACATATAACTACAGGTTCAAATTGAAAATTTATTTTTGTTTCGGTTAGAACATTTATCGAGGAAGGCTATAGGCATTATGGACTGTGATTAATACGAACAAAGGAACAGCGATCAAAAAAAAAATCAAAATATCTTTATTGTTTCCATATACATGGTGCAGAATCGAAAGTCCCTAGTCCCCACACTAGGGCAAGCCTGTGTCGTGGGTGACTAATGTGAAAGATATTGGAATAATTATTCATCATTAAGGGTTTCCGAGGCGTACGCTGCAAAAACGAATCAAGGTAGCCAAAAAAAACGTCAGAAAGAAATATTCCTCTTTAAATTATCAAGAAAAGAAAGTCCACGACTCTATATGCCTATCCATTAATTTTATTTGTAGATTAACTAGCAAGAGCGACGGGAAGGGACGCGACCGACGTCGTGGGTATCAGCTTTAAGTTTATAAAGATTTGCAAAAACGAATTTGGTAAAAAATATTTATTCTCGCGGTATTTGTTTGAGCAGCGCGCTCAACTCACTCAGGAATTACTGCTTCGAATTGAAAAATTATTTATGTGTTAGCATAAACCCTTTCTCTGGCATCTCTGGCAAACATCAGGCAGTATGAAAAACAGTTAGTCTTACAATATATTACAATTTTAATCTCTTAGTTTTTTTACTATTGAGCTGTGGTTGAAGTACATAGCGCGTATAAAACATACTCTGGACAAGTAAATAATACTTCAGACTCCAGACTTGCATTTAATATTTGCAGCGCTGTGTAAACGCTCGATGCAGAGCAAACATAAATCTAAACTTCTAACTCACAGAATATGGGAAAGTAGAGATTATATTATGATAGAGACAGACAAAGTGGAAGTTGATATACCCCTAGAATATCTAATTAAGATGCGCTATCGATCTATTAAGCCGTATTCAAAGGTGAAATGGTAGTAATTTATGACTAATCGTGGGTCGTGGGTTCTATTTCCACTGGGCCCAAAGTTTTTAATAAATTTATAATTTTTCTAATGTTGAACTATGTTCGGAAATCTGGATATTAAATGGATAGTAGAATATCGAATAGATACTGTCTATAGTTTACGCGAGTAGTACACATTTAAATAAAACACTTTAACGGTTTAAAACGCGATATATTAGTTAAACTGATTTGAAGTTAAAAATCACTTTCAAATAAGTTTAACTAATATATCGCGTTTTAAACCGTTAAAGTGTTTTATTAAAAAAAAATCGAATATTTCGTCCGGGTATGTTAAACCGTGATTTGGTTTTAGTCCATGGATTTCTGAATATCTAAAGCCAAAATAGATCGTCAGCGTATCCTGCTTAGATGTTTTATGACTAGGGTATTTACCCACCATCAAGTAAAAAGAAATAGTAAAACGGAGAACTAACTCCTACTCATTAATTACTTCTGTCACAAAAAACACGCTGTCATCGAAGCCCAGTTAGTTCTACTTCACTAAATCACTGACCTAAAAATATAAAGTATTTTTTTCATTTCAATCCCAAACGGGTTGTTTTGATTGATTAAAATGCTTGGTAATCCGCTGCATTGCATCAAAAATTATACGCTTCACGTGTCTACAATTCAATTAAAATATAGCAGGCTTCATTAATGTCAGGGGTCAGTGGGTAACACAAACATACATACGCTGCTTTATGGTAAGGCCTAGTCCACAATGGTATAACTTCAGATCGCAGAGAAAATCAAAATAAGAATACGTGATTTCTTGAGTCTCGTGGTGGTACATTAAAAAAATATCACAATAATAAAAAAAAGTAAAGTAAATGACTTTACTTTTCTTTATAAAAGACATCTATTTATAGATCAAAAGTATTAGTTTGTAGTTTACGTGAGTAGTACACACTTAAATAAGACACTCTATAAATAAGAATAAGTAACTGCTCAAAACGCAAAATGTATTAGTTAGACTCAATTTTAATTATTTGTAGGATTCAAATCATATTCGGTTACAATAAAAAGCATATTTTTATTGCCTTTCAAAATTTCTATACTAATATATAAAGCTGAAGAGTTTGTTTGTTTGTTTGAACGCGTTAATCTCAGAAACTACGAGTTCGAATTGAAAAATTATTTTTAAATTGGTTGGTAAGGCTATAAAACAATTTGGAAAATTGTTCATCATTATGGGTTTCCGAGGCGTACGCTGCAGTACTTCTATACTGAGTATATTATCTAGTATTGTCTTACTAGTCTGTATTTTTTTTATTGGGTGATCCATTGGATGTAAGACTTTTATGATAAAGAACTTCGATCAACAAAACGTTAATGGTTGCCATACTTAGAATATTATGTTCCAACCCAGTTACCCCAGACTAATTTCATCGAATAATGCTGTATCACTATAAAAATAAAATCCTCACGCCCAAACGATTCCTATTTTTATCAGAGTTCAAAAGTTCAAAGCGTCCTCGCACCTTACAGGGAACTAACAACCCATTAAACAGTAGAGCTATTGTGCTGCAAAATGGGATTTGCGGAGGTGGCATTTCTGCCAAGACTGCGGATAATGCACACCTTTAAGATGATGGGTGATGCAACCGTTGGTTTCAAGTTAGGATATTTTTTACACGTGGATATCATTATGTGGTATCAGAAAATTAACTATTATATTATATATTATATAATGGGATGTAAAACATCACCAATAACCAATAGACGCAGAGAACAGGTGAAAAATGGACGAAACGGGGAAAATTATTCATCTTTGAGAGTTTCCGTTGCGCGCGTTGCAATGACGGTTGCAAGATACCCAAAAAAATATGGACAAAAGAATGATTTCTCTTAAATCGTATAAAAATGTCCACGATCGTATGTGTACGTCCATAATATACTCATTATCAAACGGAACATATGAGACGGCCTTAAGTCGATTACGAAACGAACGAATGATGAACGAGTTTTCCACTCGACTCAGACGCGCCGGCGGTCGAGTAAAATCGTTTGCGGTT
This sequence comes from Leptosia nina, assembly GCA_963661955.1. Taxonomy (NCBI): domain Eukaryota; kingdom Metazoa; phylum Arthropoda; class Insecta; order Lepidoptera; family Pieridae; genus Leptosia; species Leptosia nina. Next base: position 8,113,960 of record CAVLEF010000006.1, on the reverse strand, counting down.
TGCCAAGAAAAAATAAACCGAACGTTTCGCACGCCTCAAGTAATTCTTTGTTACGTAAGCATCCTTCCAATTAAATACTACCCGGTGTGAGTGGTGTAAATGCGAATGAGACATCCCGGGACGATTTAATATTTAAGAATTGGAATTTTCCCGGGGTCCTCACGAAAATCATTTTAATGGGCACGATGGTATCGCATTCAGTTCGTTAAGATTTCCATAGCTGAACACAGACCTAATTTTAAATTTGATGACGTCTAATGCAATTTTCTTTAAATCTCTATTAAAGTATTCCAAGAAATTATGTATACATACTTAAATACTTAGTATGAAGCTTTCTTGCTACATTTTTGTATTTTTAATAAGTTTTCTTTGTAACATTGTATTGATAGTAAAGTATTTTTGTTTGTTTGTACTTATAAATGGCACTATATAAATTAAAAATCGATTATAAATACGGCTCGGGCTGAACTTGAACCGGCATCGTCAGCATCCTGTTGCTGTGATCATTGAGCAACCGAGTCCTACATCATGTAATCATACTGTCATCGTCGTAACGTGACGACCGATTTTTAATTTACAATATCACTTTTCAAATTCAGGTTATAACGATTCAACCAGATCCGGAATGTCTATCATTCAAAATTAACAGTGTGTACCTAAAAAAATATAAACGAAATGAAACATTTATCTTTAAACTACTCTCACTCTCATTCCCACTCCTATTCCCAAAAAGCCAAAGAAGACAGTTTCATTGTTCTAACTTCAAAAACCACGAATTGCCATACAAAATTTCACCCCCGCTTTTAACCCCTTACAACCACCTTTTCGCAATAAAAAGCCTTTTCTTAAAATATATATAATAAAATGTCTTTTCTCAAGGTCTAGACCATCTGTGTTCCAAATTTGATTCGAATCCGTTCAGTAGTTTTGGCGTGAAAGAGTAACAGACAGACAGAGTTACTTTCGCATTTATAATATTAGTAAGGATTAAAATAAAAAAGAATTATCATGGTTTTCGTGTACAATGCACAGTCATTGTACATTTGAGAATTAATTCTAGCCGTCTGACAACATATTTCGATAATTTATTGTAACATACATATATAAAAAAATATAAGTTATTAACTGCAACAGCCTTATGGAGACTGATATTCGAAAATTAAGACTCGACCCAAAACCAATTAAAACAGCTTTTGTGACGTGGTCGTGACCCGGACGAAATTTCAAAATTCCTACTACCTGTTTAATATACAGATTTCCAGAAGAAGTCCATGCTTCAGAAGTTGAGTAGCTTTTATACACACAACGAAAGCTAATTTAAATAGAACATCTTTAGTCGCAATTTCTCTTCTGCGTTTTTCCTCATCCCGTGCCTTGGGAATTCGATTGGGCATTTCAGAAGATCTTGTGATAAGCAAAGGGCAACTCATGGGAACGTGAAGTAAATACGACTTCGAACGATAACGCAAAGTGAAAAGTATGAATACAGATCAATGTGGGAAAATCCGTATCTTGCATCGACATGAATAGTATTTATGGATATAATTACACTAATTAACGGGCTCGTTGGTCTAATGGTAAGGCTTATAATCACCGGGTCGTGGGTTCGATGCCCACCGGGTCCAACATGTTTTCGATCAATTTATAATTTTTATGCAACACGTTGAACGTCGTCTGGAAATCTAGACATTAAATGGGCGGTAGATATATCAAAATTCCGCCGGAGTCGCGCATCACCGTCCACAGATAAAATAGCCGTGAAGTTGCATGGCGTTTCCGTTTCAGTCTGTGGATATCCAAATATCCAAAGATCCAGATGTATATGGCTGGGGTTACCTTCCATCAAGTTAACCTCACGCTTGCCTGTCCTCTATATTGAAATAAACTTACCTTAGAGTTAAGCATGATCTCCGGAGCGCGGTACCAGCGCGTCGCGACGTACTCCGTCAAGAAGCCGGTGTGGTCATGGTCGGGATCGGCCACTCGCGCCAAGCCAAAGTCGCAAATCTAAACAAAAAACAAATACTGTTTAACAATTACGGTTTAAAACGCGACATATATCATAGCCGCTGCAAAGCATCCGACGACGAACCGTAGTTAAAATAATTTCCAAGTAAGTTTAACAATTATATATTGCGCTGAAAACAGTTGTGTTTTATTTAAATAAATAAACAATGTTAAACTTTTTAAAATTAAATCTTTCTTCTTCTTATTTTATTGACAGTGTTTCAGTAAAAATTTCATATATGATGGGGCCACAGATTATCACTGTTGCATAGTGGACATTAGACCCAACGTAGCTCAGCAGATTACTTTTCAGAGGCAACTATGGTATTGTATTTTAATAATAATGATAGAAAAAAATAAAGAGATTTAATTCTATTTTATTTCTATTCAGTTATATATGTTTTATTATAATATTTGTAAAATTAAAGAATATAGATTTTGTACCGTTTTCTGGATAAACGTATTTCTATTTCTTTAGAAATAAGAAAAAATAATAAAGTTTTTGAAGTAGTATACTTTTCATGAAATGCTTTGCACCAGCCGTGGTCACGGGGAAACGTCGAAAGTTAAAAATCATTTTCAAATAAGTTTCACTAATATATCGCGTTTTAAACCGTTAAAGTGTTTTATTGAAATGTGTACTACTCGCGTAAACTATAGACAGTATTTATTATAACATTGGACATTTTTGAAGACTGGTGAGCAAAAATTTGTCAAGTTTAATCGCGTTTCGGTTACAGTCCGAAGCCACCAAGCCATAGGTCGACAGCGCAACTTGCAGATGTTATATGGGGTATTTCAACTATCATCGAGTAAACACCATGTTTGTCTGTCCTTCTCTATCATAAAAGAAGGCATTAGCATTGTTTTAATTAGACAGTGGTTGTTAATGGGTGTATTAGACTGAAGTCCCAATGCGCTTGTAACGTACATACTACAGAATTTTGCTATTAAATCACAAAGGTACAAAATAACGCAACAGACTATACAATAAATCCAAATAATTGAAAAGGCGATCATAATAAAATTCAATAAATTTTAACGAGGCGTACGCTATCACAAAGCGTCAATAATTAAAAATCGAAGGAGGCCGCGCGAAAAGTTTTTATAAAAATTTAAAACATTCAAAGCGATTCAATGCAGGCGACACATAATAGAATCGCTGAAAAGAGCAACAACGGTTTGAAAATTCATTTTCTATTGTGTTCTGATTTTAACAATTTGGTGCAGAGGTTGTGAGTATTTTTCAATAACGAGTCATAGGTTTGACTGTTTTATAATTTAGAATCGTCTGTAGTTTATGCCAGTAGTTTTTATTTAAATAAAACACTTAACGGTTTAAAACGCCTAATATATTTTACTTATTCGACCGTAGTTATAATACATAGTAAACAGAATAATTCGTGTTTTAAACCGTTAAAGGTGATTTATTTAAATCGTTTATAGATTGTTAATTGAATTTCGGATAATGTAATCGTAGAATTATTTCATTTTTGCTTGGTATACTAGTACAGTGATTTGTTTACTATTGCTAAAAGGTAGTGGAACTAAGTAGTTGTATAAAATATGCGTATATAATACGTAAATGACCTCAAATGCCGTGTAGACATATTGCGTTATGTTTTCAGATACTCGAATATCAAACGTGACCTCGTGCTCATCTTTCATTTAGGATAGACAAGCATGGGTTCCACTTGATAGTAGGAATACCGCAGCCTATAGCATCTGAACAGGATGCACTGTTGCCCTATTTTGGCTTTAGATATTCGGAAATCCACAGACTGAAACCGAAACCTCACGGATTTATCTGTGGAAGGTCATTAAACCCGGACAGATTTCCAGACGAAATCCAACGTGTGTCGGAAAAATTATAAATTTAAAAATATTGCCCCGATGGGAATCGAACTCACGAATCGTTGATGATTAGCCATACATACATGCGAACGAGCTGTCTGTCTATTGTGATGAAGAAAAGATTCGCAATCAAAAGAATCCGCTGATGAGAACGAGCTAACATTCATCTAACGACTACCTATCAACCAGGAGACATGAAAATGTACTCATTATAACAAGGCCTCTAAAATTAATTATATTGTGGCAACATTGTGTTATTTTGTAGAAACTGGAAACATTGTAGCAGAAAATATATCACGAAGAAGAAGTAACTTTCCATTCGATGTTTTCATTTTTGATACAAATCCATTACGGGAGTACAACGGCTAAGTTCGAATCGGATTCGCGCACGAAGGGTTCAGTTTAAATTACATAAGAATATAGGTTACTACCTGTGCCAGCGACTTCGTCCGCGAGAATCGTAATTTTGGGCTTCCAAATAAGTTTTTGCAAACCCACACGTCGATCGGGTCTCTTCCCGTCGTTCTTGCAAGTTAATCTTAAGATAGACATATGGTATCGTGGACTTTTTTAGATCATTTATAGGGGAATCATTCTTTCATACACAATTTTAGGTATCTAGAACTATTTTCGTAGCGTACGCATCTGAAACCTACAGAGATGAAAAATTTCCCCCGTTTAGTTAACATTTCTCGCTGTATCTTCGCTCCTATTTGTCACATCGCAATGTGTTATAGCCTATAATCTTCCTCGATGAATTCTCTAACCAACACAAAAATAATTTTTCCCGTACTTCCTGAGATTTGCGCGTTCATACAAACAAACACTTCAGCTTTCTATATTAGTATAGATAGTATGTAGTAAACTTATAAGAACATACAAGACTCTAAAATTACTTTTAGTACAAGTTCTGAAATTTTATTTTAGATCGCGTCGAAGGTTCAACCATAATTGTAAACTAACCTAAAATAATCAATTTATTTAATACTTCGCTGTTTCGACCATATGTGATTACCATAGAAACTGTTCTCGTGCGTTAATCTTGAAAGATAGGCACGTCGCTGACATTTTTTTAGATTGTTAAAAGAAGAATAAATCTTTTATATATATTTTTCTATAATTGAATAGTATTCTTGAATCGTTCAACGCAACGGAAACGTTCAAAGATGAATAATTTTCCCCGGTTTTTCCACATTCCCCTATTTCTTCCTATTCCTATTTCTTCGATTCTATTCGTCGCAGCCAGATCTTTTTGTAGCCTCGATAAATGCTCCCACTAACCCAAAAATATGTCTTCAATTACCTCACGTGTATTTCGAGTTATTGTTATAATTATCGAGGAAATAAATAAAAACATGTTATAAAGGTATCTATGTCAAAAATATATTATATTATATTTTTTTGCCTTTGCACAAACATGTTTTATTTTGTATATGTAATTCTATGTATCCATGTCTATGTTTGTGCAATAAAGAGTTTATTATTATTATTATGTCCAATTGTTGTTGTTGTTTTTTTTTTCACATGTGTCAAACTTCACAAAATAGTCTAACAACAGAGAAACAGTAATTAAATAATTTTTCAAACTTCAATTTATAATTTTTCTGAAGCATGCTGGATTATTAAATGGGTGGTAGGAATGTAGACATTCCGTCCGTACCGTCCACAGATGTGTTTAAGGCGTGAAGGTTAATCGCGTTTCGATTTCAGCCTGAAAATTCCGAATTTCCTGGATTTCCGAATATCCAAAGTCGAAAAACAGGTCGACAGCGCATTTTACTAATGACTTCTCATTAACAACCCCAGTTCTACTTTCAATCTGCAAAATATGTAAAAAGGGAGGCGGAATACTAAGAAATATATTTTGGTTCCCAAGAACAAAGGCCGATTCTCCGCTGAGATAATGAATAATTATAAATACTATTAACTTCCCAATGAATAATAAATGAAATATTTCTTGAAACTGATTTGACTGTAATGAAACTTGACTTTAATGAAAATAGAACCTTCTTTGTGTGATTAAATGACATAATGAATACGCTTTATAATACAACAACGTTGTTATTACTATAATTATTCAAAGCCTCCATTAATTAGGATAAAACACTTTTACGGTTTAAATTTCGATATATATTTCGCCAAAGACCAACTTCAACGGAACAGATGGCGCTAGCGTAGTAGTTCTTAGTCTGACGTCAGAGAAATCATCATCTTTAGTCTCCCCGTGACCACTGCCGCTGCAAAGCATCCGAAACTTCGGGCCGTAATTAAAATAATTTTCAAATACGTTTAACTTATATATCGCATTTTAAACCGTCTAATTAAATATCGTCCTTGTGGTTAAAATGCGCAAATTAAATAATCTTACTACCCGCACTTTGCGTTATAGTTTCTCTTGCTGGGGATTCCGCCTCTTATATTTACGTTTAAGGCATGTCCAGGCCACCAAAACTTAACATACTTACGATCAATATGTTAGTATTTCTGTACATATTATAGCTGTATAAACCATTGTTCAGCGTCAAATTCCAGTTGCCTCTTAATCAACTTCAAATCCCCAAAACACATTTGTACAAACATTTACCTACTCAATTATTAACAACGTATTATCCCATTCGCCTAGATTAATTAATAATGCAGTTAATAATTACTAGAACAAAAGGGAAACATCCCTTGTTAATCCGAGAGCAACAGATTCGGGATACATAAATTGTACTGCCATCGGGGCTCTGAGCAACAGTACTATTTTGCCTCGATGGCATCAATATTAATATGGAGGCATAAACATTGTTGCCTTGTAAATTGGAGCTTTTATTTCGTGTAGTCTGTAGTTAATTTTATCTCATCATAAATCATGAACTAAGTCCGGGGGAGGGGGTGTTTGTTTAAGTCGATGTACTTGTGACTGGAAAGGAACTGGTCTACGATTTAAACCCAGGGTAAAATGTTAGTTCGGTATTCGCAAATTTCTTCGGCGTTTGTTAATTTTTATAACCATACTGCAGCGCGGTGGGTCTAAACTCAGATGTCAAAAACGAGATTAAAGTAAACAATAGATTTTATATCATTGGAATAAACATAGCCATTGCTTTTGCTTTAGCCGCTTAACAAATTGCAACTACATAATTATCGTTTTAAATATTGCTTTATTGACGTAATGCCGCCTTAATAACTTGTACACTTTGGGAACAAGTTAGTCAGACCTTATTAGGAGTTCTCTTGAAATTCTCAAGGCAGACGAGCTGAAAGACCCTAGAATCGCAGGGGACTACACTGAATACTCAACGTTCTAACTTTCAAATCAAAAGTAATGGAAAACAGGTCCCATTACTTATTCATCTTATGTAACTAGATGTCTGGCTCGCTCCTTTTGCGCGGGAAAATGTTTTCTAAAGTTCGTGTAAAATTTGCGAGCTGTCGGTCTACTGACCACATGAGGAGGAATAAGGACTCATATATACTAAATACTGTCTATAGTTTACGCGAGTAGTACACATTTAAATAAAACACTTTAACGGTTTAAAACGCGATATATTAGTTAAACTATTTGTCTCCCCGTGACCACGGCTGCATGCAAAGCATCCGAAACGTCGGGCCGATGTTAAAAATCATTTTCAAATAGTTTGACTAATATATCGCGTTTAAAACCGTTAAAGTGTTTTATTTAAATTCATATATACTGTCTGTAGTTTACGCGAGTAGTACACATTTAAATAAAACACTTAATACTTGTCCGTAGTTACAAAAAAAAAACAAACAAATTTAACTAGTATATATTCGTATGCTTGCTCTCCAAAGACATGTTTTTGAACTAAAGATTCGTCGATATTGACATATTCCAACACAGACTTGGCCGGTATAATAAATTGAGAACTAACATTCTTTCTGAATGCTCTAACAGCGGAAACCACTAAAGCAAAGCGGATTTTGCTATTGGAATACTTGTTACTTCAAAAAATATAGATATTTTTTATTCACTGTAAAACTAAAGGCGCTCAACACTGCGTTCGATAATAATATCAAAACAGCGTTTTAACCGTAACACAAAATCATTATTATTCTTTGTCCATCACGCGAAACGTGACGGTTTTTCGGGATAAAGTATTTCTATTCCAGGTTTTGATCAACATTGACTGCCCCGAATTTCATGAAAACATGTCGAGTAAATGTAACAAATGTTTATACAATTTAACTTCAATAAAATTGGTACGAACTATACCTCAATATAAAAAAAATATATACACACACACATACACACACGCGCTACTGACACAAACATATAAGACGTATTATTAACCAGCTTAATCATAAAAATACTTTCCTATATTTGAAAACTTTATTATTTTTTACATGTGCACATGAAGGCACTATATAATTTAGAAATCGAAAATAAATTGAAAAAATTTTCGACTCTGGCAGGACTTGAACCGGCATCGTGAGCGTTCCGCGCTGTTGCTCCATGAGAGCAGCACGGAACGCTTTAAGCTTTCCTATATGTTTTTTTTAATGATAGATAAGAACAGACAAGCATATATTTCGCCTGAAGGAATTACCTTGCCCATCTCTACAGGATGCGTTGTATGTAGCTTTGTATGTTCGAATACCGAACTGAAACACGATAAAATTTCGCGGCTTTTTTATCTGCGACAGTGGTGCGTGACCCGAATGGAATTTTGAAATTCATACCACCATTAAATATAAAAGTTTTCAAACATTATAACTTTGTAATTTCATCTTCAATGATTTCTTAACCCGCAAAGCATAAGACGTTGAAACTTATGACGGAAGTGTTAAAGTTGAAATTACTATGTAATATAATAAGTTGAAAAAATTCGACGATGAGGTGTAGCACTCGGTAGCTCAATTGGTAGAGCAACAGCACGGAACGGCTGACGATGCCGGTTCAAGTCCTGCCCGAGTCGAATCTTTAAAAAATATGTTCGATTTTTAAATTCGCACCACCATTTTATTACCTAGAGATCTATAGATTTTCGGACTAGGTCTAATAAATTCGGAAACATTATAAATGGATAAGAGCATTTTGGACGCGGGAATCGAACCCGCTGAAAATAAAGTACACATTACTCTCATTAGACCAATGAGCACGTCGAATGTCTATACATTGGACTGTATTATACTTATAAACCCATTAAGCACAGCTAGGCATTGTATATACAATTATGAGAAATGTATAATTCGTTGGGAAAAATCGTTAACATTTCCACTTAACCTCGCGCCGCTTAACGAGACTTGCTTTAACGAATCGAATAATCTTATCAGAAAACGTATATAGACGTTTAATTAAAAACTGAAGACATATATTGTAAATGTTTAATTTGCGAAAAATAATAACGACACGGTCGGGCCATGAGCCGTAGATGCCACAACATTACCTGCTGCTGCTCCTAACCAATTGAGCGGCCGTGTCACCTGGTGAAATCTATCTCTACTAAACTTAATAGATTTTTAATTTGGAATATTTGTGTCAGTTCATTTTAGTTTTTTGAAACTTTCCACATTCATCGGAACATAGAGAACAGTAAAATTATTCTTTAATCAGACCGGATGTTTCTTAGATTAGTCTCGTTCAACAAAAGTTTTACTTAGCTTGACGATGTTGAGAGAGAATATTAAAAAAGTAGTATATATTAAATGCATAAAACCATTTTAGCTGTTTAAAACGCGAAAAAAACGGTCGCTGCAATGCATCCGACGACGGATCGTAGTTAAAACTATTTTGTAAATAAACTTAGCTGATACATTTATAATTTACCTTTAAATCACAAGTCGTGTTAAGCAAGAGGTTTGACGGCTTGAGATCCCTGTGAAGCACGTTCGCCGAGTGGATATACTTCAGCCCTCGCAGGATTTGGTACAGGAAGTAGCAGATGTGGTCGTTGCTTAGTTTCTGTGAAATTAATTGCGCCTCTTTAATTTGACAAAGAGAAATCGGGAAAGGGCCAGTCGGACTCTCAGACAGAGGATTCTGTACCATTGACTTAGTACATAAGTCTCGGTACAGATTCGTGGCCGGAAGATTCTGTACCATTGACTTGGTACAGAATTCGTGAAACAAAATCCTCCGAAATAGGAAAAAAATACATAGTAAGCATTTTCAAGAGTCTAATTGTAATCATTAACATTGAGCTATAACAGACAAAGACAACGGCGATTTTAAAAGTAATTATTTTTCGTATTGTGCAATTGTGCAATTTGTACAAGTTTCATCAGTATATTTTTCGCATAATTTTGTTTTGTCACTGTCTCTCTGTCACAAGATGTCCCTTGTGACAGAGTGACAGGAATGTTAAGACATTCCTATAACTAAGGTTCTAATCTTTAGACGGAACCCTAAAAAGAGATAATACGAATTCATAAGATTCTATGTATTTGTCGCTTACAATGCTTTTAATTTATAATAGATTTTAAATATTACATAACAGACTCATTTTTCTCTGAAGAGATTCTCATTTCAGTATTTTCATATCAATTGTTAAAATAAAATGAACACAATCGGAAAATACAATTACAGTCTCATGTTATGGAGAAACTCATTTTATCATTAAATGTAATTCTATTAAATGTCTTATCTAATAGGAACAAAATGTTTATACTACGGACACATAAAAAGTTAAAAAAAGGGTTTTTAGGGAAGCTCTATAAAACAATATCAATACTATAGGCACATTTCTGTATCTGTATCAATTATGAATTTTATTTAAAGTAGTTAATCGGACTTCTGCAACCAACCGCCCGTCCGACACATTCCAGTGATTCCTCAACATGGATTAGATCTTCTCGCACTTTACGCAATCCTAGACAATGCAATTAATAATTGTGCTACAGAGAACCACTAAAAACAATGCATCGCTGTGAATCTTTTGAGACCTAAATATTTCTTAATGAGGGTAGGAATATATTTCCTAGCTTACCTGTGTTTTTAATAATTTGTACAAGTCCGTCTCCATAAGACACTGGACGATGTAGACATCTTTCATCTGTTCAATTGTCTCTGCTCTAAGAATATCCCGAATGTCAATTATCTGAAACAAAATACCCTCACTTAGATCTTTATCAATTATTTAGAACTTCGCTCTTTGCTCATTAATTACATCCTTCCGGGACGACTTGACTAATTTCTTTTACTGTGTTTTAAGAGACGACAGTATTTCAATGGGACTTACACTAAGACTAGCTGTGTAAGCGACTTCGTCCGCGTAGAATAGTTATTGTTATTGCATCGAAAATAATAATTACAAAAGGCCAAATGTCGACTTGGAAAAGGGGTTTGTTTTAAACACTCTTAACGGTTAAAACCATACTTCTGCTGCAGAACATTCGAAACATCGGGTCATCGTAACAATAAACAATCGAAACACATATATATCGCGTTATATTTAATAAATACTCGGGTAAACTTCAGATAATCCGTAAAGAAGTTTATTAAGGTCATAATTAGAAGTAAAATTTTGTGAGGTAGTTTTAAATAAAAATGCAATCCAAAAGCGGAATGTTCGAGTATCGTAACAAGTTTCGAGAAATACTAACGATAGTGTTTATCCACTTGAAATGCTTCCTATTAATATTAAACAAGCCTGGGGTCGCGAGCTAAGACCTTTTAGATATATCTAGTATATACACTACTATTTCTCGCCCGTTAGTTATCAGAAACTAAATACTAAATAGTACTGTCAGTAGTTAACGCGAGTAGTACACATTTAAATGAAACGGTTTAAAACGCTGATGATGGCGATCGTGTAGCAGATTGGATTTTGACATTATAAACACCCTTCATCTTCAATTTCCTCGTGCCCATATTGCTGCAAAGCATCAGAAATGTCAAAATCAAATCAAACCTTTTCATTATGTTAAAATAAATCGAAAAGTCAACTAATATTTCTTACGTTTTACATCGTTCAAGTGTTTTATTTATATTAAATTTAATTTTATCTATATATTATACTAATATTATAAAGATTTAATTTTTGTGTGTATGTACTACTGCACCGATGTCGAAAATTCTTTCGCATTTACCCGGAGTCTATGTTGCTTTATTCTTCTTTGAAAAAAGTAGGTATCCTTAAATACTGTCTATAGTTTACGCAAGTAGTACACATTTAAATAAAACACTTTAACGGTTTAAAACGCGATATATTAGTTAAACTTATTTGAAAATTATTTTTAACTTCGGCCCGACGTTTCGGTCTCCCCGTGACCACGGTTGCTGCAAAGCATCCGAAACGTCGGGCCGAAGTTAAAAATAATTTTCAAATAAGTTTAACTAATATATCGCGTTTTAAACCGTTAAAGTGTTTTATTTAAATAGGTATCCTTAATTAAATTATTATTCAAGTAATAGGGATACCTACGGCAATAAAAAATAAAATCTAATAATTTCATACCCTAAAAATAATTCAATAGTCACTACATTTTTCAAATCAGCTAGTCTTGTATATAATATTTGTAGCATTGTTTTAAATTTTAAAATATACACTGTTTCTCCTTCTCTTTGTCACAACGAGATTACTGCAGACTTTATCCTCACTACCTTGAAAGGTTTTTAATTAGTCGAGGCGTTTTGCAATTAAGATTTTTAATTAAAAAAAATGAAATAAGCTATGCACTAACATTTTCATGTTTAAACCTGGTGAGGATTTTGATTTCTCTAAGAGTCCTCTGGCAGTACGTCTGGTGTTCGAAGGGGGATATTTTCTTGATGGCCACCTTTGCTTGTTTCATGGTGTCGTAGGCGGACCTGTTCAACAAAAAAAAGATAAGCGTTACAAAAGTATAGCTTTTTTATGCTAGAGGCATTTTATGCAAATACCCCAGCTATATAATTATAACATCTAAACAAGATGACCTTTTTGCATATTTAGCTTATTAAAACATTGGCGAGAGAGTATTAACATACGAGGGACTTGAAGCTACAACCACCAGCAAAGTTCGCTGTTATTCGACCAATAAACAGGGTAAGGTAAAAATTTACGTGTAGTTAAGATATACCAAAAAACGTCTTTGATAGTTGTCAAAGTTAGACATTGTTAGGTATTATAATTTCCTGAATTGGTGCTGGGAACTTTGGAGTGGTACTAACGTGTTCCCAGAGCTCCCTTGAAATCACCGTAGCGGGTTGCTAGTGTGTTTAGTGGTTCTGGACGGCTATTGTCCCCGAGGAGGTTGTAGTACGATTTACCACACTCCACGTCACTATTGCCAGATGTGGGCGTGCATTTGGCATTCCAGTATCAGTAAAAAAGATAGTTTCCTATATAAGTTACTATAGCAACGAAATACTTCAACGGAAAACTGAATTTTCGGTTCGGTTAAAGTCTAAAAATAATCTCGGCTCTTGAAAAGATTTTCCTTCCTTATTTATTTGCGAGTAGTTCGCCACCACGTTATACCTAAATACGCTTTTTTTTTCGATTATAATGATGATTTTTATTGGTTTCTATAGCGAAATTATCAAGTTATTATAAAATCTATACTAATATTATAAAGCTGTAAAGTTTGATTGTTTGAACGCGCTAAACTCTGGAACTACTGGTTCGAATTGAAAAGTATTTTTGTGTTAATCGGAGTATTTATCGAGGAAAGTTTTAGGGCATTATATTGACATTTATTCTTTAATACTTCTATTGGAATTCAATAGAAGCGAACACTGAGGGAGATGCGTGGTAATATTCTGTAAGAGTACATTTCGACGACGGGACGCGAGTCGTGGGTAACAGCTTTAGTTTATAAACATGAGGGGTATGCAAAAATACATTTAGAGGTCCAAAATAACTATTTAATGCGGTGGAAGTCGCTGGCACGTAAAAAATTGTTTTCTTTTTACTTATTACTAGTGAATTACTTCTTAATTAACGTCCTAATCCTCGCGTTTCTACAAGTATGATACGAACGTATGGAAGTAATAAATAATATGTCATTATGCCGGGCTAACCGGGATACGACGACGTCTGACGTCAAGGCATGATGTTTGAATTATGCATATGTCGTGAATGAAGTCACCATTCGCAAGCCATTATTAGACTATCCGACTGAACAGAATGAGGAATAATGTTGTTACACTCAGGCTATAAGGCGACTGCACATTTTTTATGATCGAAGAGGACAGACAAGCATGGGGTTCAATTGATGGTAGGATAACATCCCAACCATATAACATCTAAACAACCTACTTTGGCTTTGGATATTCGGAAATACACAGCCTCAAACCGAAACAATTACATTTAACTGTGGACGGTGGATATTCCTACCAGATTTGCAGACGAAGTGCAACATGTTTCAGAAAAATTACAAATTGGGCGACGACCCGTAGATTATTAGCCACATATTACTACCATAACACCAATGAGCACGTCAAATCTTAAAAATAAATTCTTACAGTACTTCAGGTTGCCTGGAAGAGATCGCTGCTTAGCGATAAGACCTCGATAATAACATTTAATTAAGAACACTCACCCAATACATAGATACATATAAATCTCATATATAATATATCAAGGACGAAGATATTGTAGAGACCTAACTATACTATTAGGGTACTATAGTAGGACCGTAACTAGAAGAATACCGGACAATGGCGTATGGCGTCGGTCACGTGTTCAAATCCGGCCGAAGACAAAGATAATTTTTTTCTTACTTATAAATCGTAAATAATGTAAAAAATATATGACCTTAAAGGTTACTGAATACACAATATGTAATGCCGGAAAACTCAGCAAGACAATCAACCCCTATATCAAACAGCTGCTAATTGTTTACATTAACAAAACACAAGACTTTTTTCTATTCTTATTAAAAGCTTACTGGCATTGTACCGTATCAACGTATTGTACAAGAATTCCTCTTTCCCTTTGGAAATGTTTATTTGTTCTGACAAAGTGCATAGGAATGAAAATTTAAAAAGAATTTATATTTTTACGTATTAAATATTCAATAGGGGGAAGAGGTCAGCTTTTCAGATTCTTTTTATAATAGGAGAAGGGGAGGGGGACAAAAATTAACGAAAACTGGCTTACGTTATAAACGAATAGCCCCCCGCATCCTCGTATGCCCTGTGCTACCTAAACTTTTTTTTCTAACATACATACAAACCACATAACCACCACATAATTTTATTTTGTAGTTTATTTGACGTTTTAAACCGTTAATTTATGACCGAATTTGTCATAAGTACTGTGCTTCAAATAATACGAATTATATTTTGATTAAAAACATCCTTACATGTAACTAATTTAAAGAATAATCAACAAGAACTTAGTTCCGAAAATAAGTTTAATTTAAAAACAAACTTTCCAACTCACTAAGAACTAATTAACGACACAGATTTCTTTGTCGGGCCCATTAGGGGATTAAAATATTTGTCGTACCTCTCAAATAGCTCGACTGTAATTCCAACACCCAAACTTTTCGTGGCCCGAAAATTGTTTTCCTCTTTACAAATAAAATAAGCACAGCGCTATTATTTTATTTAAATTCGTCTAGTTTTAGGACATCGTACCTGTATGATGTCGGAATGTGTTTCATTATTATTTTTTTTATATATTTAAAATTCATCATTGAGAAATGGTAGTTAGCACTTCATAAAAGCAAAAATACTGTGAAGTCTTAAGTCAGTTTAATAACTAGACAGTTGATGCTTATAAAACTATAGAGCATTACCACTAGACGTTGTAATGTACACCGACTGAGAACTGCTGAAAACTTTAATGTTATTGCACAAGATGGCGTTAGAGCAACAGCACAGAACGCTGACGATGCCCTCTCAAGTCCTGCCCGAGTCGAAACATTTTTTCAATTTTTTAAAAATCACGTAAATTTGTATTATTTTCTAAAAAGAAAGAACCAAGCGCCTCCTGTCCTTTTCTATACTAATATTATAAAGAGGAAAGATTCGTATTTTTGTATGTAACGGATAAACTCAAAGTACTGGACCGATTTTAATAATTATTTTTTCATTAGAAAGCTACATTATCACTGAGTAACATAGGCTATTTAGTACTCGATTACTAAAGACATCTATAGAAATTCTTACTAAAACCAACGGAAGGCGTAAAAAAATAAATATCCTTCATAGCAATATGCCTAGAAAAAGAAGGTCGCAGCTATCTAAGAATAGTTCCCAAGCGAGATTAGCAAAAGTTCGTCGTATTGGAGAAGTCTTCTTCCTAAAATGATCATCTGGAAAGTATTATAGTGTACGCGTCCCAATCGCGAGCCAGAGAATCTGTCGTTGAATGTTAAGGTTTGTTTTGCAGAACAAAATGCAAGATCGTCTCAGCGACTTGAAAGAAATAGAGCTAGGAATTCGCGAATACGTGCACGGGAGTCTAACACTGAACGCTCGCAGCGGCTCCTGACACAGCGAGATAGACAACGGTCGTTAACAGTTAAGACGCGAAATAATTTTTTTTTTCTAATTTAGTGATTCATGGTCGTTTTAATTAGCATGCTTATAATTTTAATATCTGTACTTATTTATGTCTACCCGCGCGAAGCCGGGACAGGGCCGCTAGTATAAAATAAAACCCTCTCATTTCGTTAACTACATTTCCATTTAACAAAGAAATATTTTGTGATCTCCGTTTGAAATCTCAGTTAAATTCCCTTGTTGGGCGAGACCTCTTTTAATTTTAGGTAATTGGATTCCAAGATAATCTGGGGCGGGCCTGCAAAAGATATGACAATAGATCTTGGGGCTTGAAGGCAGGTACCCTTCGGCCTTGGAATGAGTTCAGCGAATTACCTAACGATATTTTCATTAGGCCGGCAGACGGCCTAGATTTTAACGCATCGTCAGCGCCCCGAAAACTGCTGAGAAAGCGAATTCGTCCACATTTTTCGAGATCATGAGTTACTGAAATGTTATTCGTATTGAAAATCCAAACTACAAAATCTAACATCTATTTCATCAAGGCTGTGTAGTTTGTGACTAATTATAATAAAGGTAAGTAACTATTTTTTGTATAGATTGCGAGTAGTACACATTTAACTAGAACAACATTAAAGACGGCGTTATGAAGAATAAATGAAACAATACCCAATAAGGCCGTCGTGTCGCACACGTCATCGTCGATTTTTTATAACCGATTGATACATTAATGCATTTCTCGCGCAATGTAATTTTAAGCTAATATAATCTATTATATATTAGAAAAATATTAATTCCTACTGTCTGCTAAAACACATGCGATCCTCAGTGTAATTTAAATATCTATTAAATACAATTTGCTGTAGTCTTTTAAAAAAGTTGCATTCAATTCAAATACAACCCTGGCTCTTACTTTGAAAAGAATCTATGAGATCAAATCTGTGAAATGAATCAGATCCACAGATTAAAAACTTTGCCAGCACGAATTCGGAAGTCAATATCGTTGCGCTATAAGATTAGTATCATTATTTATTTATTTGTAAACATGACGTGAAACTATGTTGAGTGAAAGGAATAGGTCATTAACTAAAATACTAGAAAAAGTTTAACCTCAACTGCTACTGTTTCACTTGTAAAGAAAACCTAGATAATTAAATGGGTCATGGGTCCATCCTCACCAAATCCAGCCTATTTCTAATCTATTGATAATTCTTTTGAAGTACGCGAATTTGAAAATCTAGAATTCAAATGTGGTAGAATCATTGAAATTCCACCTAGGTCACGAACCAGCCTGTATTGAAGAAAAAGCCGTAAACTAATGAAATCCACAGACTGAAAGTTGCCGTTTCAGTCTGTGGATTTCAGAATATCCAAAGCCAAAATGTTCACAGCGCATCTTGTTAATGCAATAAAACTGAGGTATTTCTACTTCTTTCAAGTGAAGTCCCTGCTTGTTTGTCCTAAAAACAATACGCACTTCGCGTTAGTGTTTTAGACAGTCAAAAGTTTAACTTCTCATACATAAGTACAACGACTACGCGAGCCTCATCAATCAAGCCACGCTTTTCATTAAGAGCAAAACAAAAGAACCTTGAAAAGTAGCGGAGTCGCGCATGCCATCCGTTCTCGGGATATCATTAACTTTCAATTGACTCTAGCAAACAATCAGAGTCGAGTTTCGCTGAACAAATATAGCTTTTCAATTCGTATCCACTACACTCTTATTACTATTTCTTATTGTGACTCAATATAACTTTATATCAGTTAAAAAGAAGGATTTTTATATTAGGTGGGTTAAAAATACCAAGTATCAATTCTAAAATCATGATAAACTATATTTATATTTATTACGTTAAGAAAGGGAGTTTTTACGTCTTTGAAAGATTTGACTTTGACATTATTGACCCGCTCCATCTTCAGTCCCCCCCCCCACTCCACGACTGCTGTAGAGCGTCCGAAATTGTCCGTTAAAAATGAATTGTAAAATCACGTTTTAAACCGTTAAAATTGCTGCTCGCGTAAACTAGACAATACTCAAAAAGATGTACTTAAATTAATGTTTCTAATAAATAATCTTCCGTTAAATCCTCAATACACAGATACAGAAGAAGTAATCTTAATACAGAAAATAAATGAGTCAATTAAAATGACATCCCACGACATATAATAAAGCGACTCCAAACTCTTTTTAAAGGAGGAAAATTGCCCAGCCCGGGGGACGCCAAAGGTGTACACGAACACGGTACAGACCTAACAAATTAATCTTGCTCGAGATTTATTTATTCTATTTCCACTCGGATTCCGCAATAAATGGCAACACCGGGCACAGATAATGTATTGTAACTGGTAATATTCAAAATTACTTGTATTCACAGTTGATGAAATTGTATATTCCCTTTTATTGCCTTACCGACAAAGTGTACATTTGTTAGTCACCTTTTTAAGGTTGAAGATATTTTTGGTTAAAATTAAAAAAAAATAACATTTTTCCTGCCCCATTTTATTCACGTGCAAATTTTGCTATAAATTTAATTTAACTTAGTTAACTAGAGTTTATTTAAAAGTTACAGTGATAGTTGGAAACCTTCTGAACCTTCGCTCGCATCGGGTATTCTATATCTTTAGTCAGTTAATTGGAATTTTAGGGCTATTTAGATAATAAGAAAAGAAATGATGGCAAATAAATAATGTTTTTCTCTTTACTTACTTCCACTTCTGAACGTCAAAACAGTTAAAAAATAATGGCCTTAATTATGTCTTATGCCTTAACTGTTTTGACGTTCATAAGTGTACAAAGTTAAGGTTGTATTTGAAATATCTTTATACAAATGAACAATATGCGACCTTTGTAGCTTTATTATAAAGAA
This sequence comes from Leptosia nina, assembly GCA_963661955.1. Classification (NCBI taxonomy): domain Eukaryota; kingdom Metazoa; phylum Arthropoda; class Insecta; order Lepidoptera; family Pieridae; genus Leptosia; species Leptosia nina. The sequence goes on along the minus strand of CAVLEF010000006.1, from coordinate 8,094,850 downwards.
GGGATTTTTATTATAATCTAGTTTAATGTTAGACCCTTTTCTCCATTATGCTACTGAATTATGTGGACAAAGAGGTCTCACTATGTTTCGTCGGCAGACATTACGCCCATCATTAAACTTAAAGAGGGCTTTTATGTAGTCATTACACATAGCACTGGGTGAAATGAGTCGTAAACTCGTACATTAGAAACATCATAACATTAAAAGAAATGGATTCATACAATTATTTTAATGGTCTTCATAGCGCATGTGATAGCTGGGCCCGCGATTTCGTCAGCATGGAATAGTTATTTTGGGCACCAAAATACATTTTTGCAAACTACCTCCTCAGCTTTTTAAAAATTATAGCTGTTACCTATGACGTAGGCCATGCAGCGTCGTTCTTGCAAGTTAATCTTTAAAGACGGACGTTTTCAGATCATTTAAAGAAGAATCCTTATTTTGTACATGTTTTTTGGGTACTTGAACTGTGTTCGCAACGCACACAGCGGAAACACGTTTTCACATTTCCCACTGTTTCTTAGCTTTTATTGGCCCAGTGTGATAGTTGGGATATACCCTAAAGCCCTTCGATCTATTTAACAAATTGTCTATTCTAACCAGTAAATTCTGAGATTATCGCTTTGAAATAAACAAACTCGTCAGGCTTATAATATTAGTATAGCTTAAGACGATAGTCTATTGATTGTCCAAAAATTTAATTTTGTCAAAAAAATATTCATGTATTATTTTTTATTTCAAGTCCTTGGAAAAATTTTGTGAAGCACCTGACAAACATATACTTATATATCTTACGTTAAAGCTTTCATTACTCTTTTAAAAGTTCATAGATATGTACTTACATATAGATTTGTATGTAGGTGGAGCATTCAAGCCAACTAGTGAAATACGAAGAACGTGGGTCAGTAGATTGAAATAAGCCATTGTTTTAAAACCACAGGAATTTCCTTCACCCGTAAAAGCGGTTCCACGAATATTAAAAAAAAAATATCTAAACGATTTTTCATTCCGCGGGAAGGCGGGTCGGATCCATAAATTTTACGCCACTTTTTCCTCCCCATTATGAATCGAAAATGAAGAGTTACGAGGCTAGGGCAAGATAAGCCGCGTTCGCGGACCTACCCGCAAACCCCCTATAACGTATAGCCGTAAATATTTATTAGCCTTATATAAACACAATTACGTCTATCTTACATCTTTATATCCTCCGGCTGACTTGATGGGCTCTTTGGTGTAATGGTAACAATGTATAACTAACTCGTCGTGGGTTCGATCCCCACCAGGTCCATCATGTTCTAATCAATTTATAATTTTCCTGAAACGTGTTCCTGACGGACTTCGTCTGGAAATTTGTATAGGTGCTTGAAATATCGAAATTGCGTCCGTCACAAACCACCATCCACAGATAAAAAGTGAAGTTCGATTTTAGTCAGCGGAACTCGTTTAGATGTTATATCGTTGGGGTCTGTACTCCTAGAGGAGTGTATGTGTATAAGAGTATGATAGATCATAAAAAAAGCTCTGCCTGCCTCGTTGACTAGTTTTCCAGGATACACCTTTTATTATATGATTAAAAAAATATTCTACATTGGAAAATTCAATAAAAGATTATATTGAAAGCTGTAATAGAAGAGCGATTCAATAGCGCGACAATAAGCTCGCCTTTTGTACTTTAAGAAAATTCTCATTCAAATATCGTATACTGGACTATAATTTATTTCGTACGTTTTCGTGGATACTGAATGGAGAACAGCTGACAGCCTTCGCTATTCATCAAAAATAACAATCAACAATTGTAATAGTTCAAGACACCCTTTTGATCGTAGGGTCAGACCCGCGTGTGTGGATCTCTAGATGAGTAGGGTTCGGTACTTCGGTAGCCCTAACTACATACTTGACCAACTATTGTCAGATCAAATCTCACTGGAGACCTCATTCACATTTCGCACTTACTCCGCACTTGACCTAAAATTATAATGTGACGTTAGAGTAAATCTAAGTATTGCAAGATTGATGAGTTTCCCAGTTTTTTCCACATTTCCACTTTCTGTATGTATGGTATATATAAGTCCAAAAAAAAAAAGTTATCATTGGCTATAAGTTATTAAATTCGACTGTAAAATAATTAACTATTCGAAATTAACGTAAACTTTTAAATAAAACACTTTAAACAGTTAAAAACGCGAAATTGCATCGCTGAAAATCGTTGTGCCTAGTTCCAGGTACACAACAGCTGAGTAGTAGTCCTTCCCCTTATATTTATTTTAGTGTGTTATTTTTATTATCGTATGTAGAAAAAATGATTTGATTTGTTTTGAAGTATATTAGATGATTTATTTTAAATTTTATTTAACTACGACCGGAGTTTTCGGATGCTTTGAATTTTAAACTGTTAATTTTTTTTTTATTTAAAATTACTAGCGTAAACTACAGACAATGCTTAATTATCGTAAACTTGACAGAGTTTTTTAAAAGAAAGCAGAGAGATCAACGAAGAGATCTTATCCTCGAATGAACATCTAATTACTTAAGATGCGCCATCAATCTATTTTGGTGACATTCTAAATCCGCAGACTGACATCGCAACGTATACATATATGTATATTTTATGTTCGTGCATCGAATTTTCTCACCCATTTTTCCAAGTTCTAAAAAAGAATAGATAAATAATAATACTTTAAGTATAACAATAACAGAATTTAAATAAAACACTTTAACGGTTTAAAACGCGACATATTAGTTAAACTTATTTGAAAATGATTTTTAACTTCGGCCCGACGTTTCGGGTGCTTTGCAGCAGCCGTGGTCACGGGGAGACACGTCTCCCGTTAAAGTGTTTTATTTAAATGTGTACTACTCGCGTAATCTATAGACAGTGTAATAACAGTATTATTTAATTATATATCCAAAACACCACTAAATTTGACTAAATTTAAAACCCATTTCCCACGTCCTTAATTCCCTTTACATTTACGCACCTTTAGTGAAATGCCGCGTCATAAATGACATTAATTAACGTAGCGATGACATAAAATATGCTGCCAAGTCCGGGCCGGTCCTAATGGATCGTTATTCAGTCCTCCCTTTCGATCGCCCGTTACCAAATTACGCTACAATCGAATTAATTCCCTCGCATAAATAAAGGGTCCTGTCAATATATTTACTATACTAGCTGCTCCCCGCGGCTTTACTCACAATGAAAATTACAATAAAATAAAGGTTACTTTATTCCTTATAATACAGAGGAGAGTAAGCTTGGGGTTAAAATTAAAGCACTTTTAACAGTTAACCACGAAATATATTAGTTACTTACTTGAAATACAAATAAATGAAAAATCTAACACTGAAGTAGCTTTTTAATCGGACAAGTGGTTCTTGAGATTAGTTCTAAGACCAACGCGCCTGTCGTAGCAGTGTTTAGCTAATAATTAACGTAACGGGTTCGGGAGTTCGATCCCTGCCTGTTCCAACATTCAGGTTTTACTTGGTGCATTTCCGAACATCCAAAGCCGAAACAGGGTGACAGCGCATCCTGCTGGATATCATATGGGTGATTTACCTTTCATCAAGTGATCATCATGCTTGGCTGTCCTCCATAGAAAAAAAAAAATGCTGTCAACCAAACTCTGAAGCATAATGTTAGTAACGATCCCGAAAGGGTTCCGGAGCCAAACTTAAAATTGCCAGCTACGAGGAAACAATTAATTACAACAATAAGGAATCTTAACAGCGAAACATTTCAACTGGAGAAAACTCAATCTTGCCAACAATTAGGGGAAGTTTATTATTTACGCACAATTATGTTACTCGCCTTCAAAGATAAGGGGGAAATAAGTCCAGAAGAAACGATGACTTCATAACTGAGGTTAGATAAGATTACTGTGATGAGTAGGTGGTTCTTATCTTCGGAATAGTCATGTTTTACTATTGAAATTGAATTGGTATCCTGTTATCGAATTATCTATATACAAATTGCACATACGACCAAGATAGTATTATCATGTTTCCGTCATATAAGGGGATCCAAGGGCCAGTCACCACACTGGTAAATAGATAGATCGAGTATGGTTTTTACTACTCACAATATAAATAAAAAAATTTAAAAAAAAAATACGACTTGGCAGGACTTCCAGGATCCTCAACGTTCCGTGCAGTTGCTCTTACCAATTGAGCTCGAGCCTACACGTCGTTGTCGTTTTTTTAACTTGCAAACCTTCCCCCCCTTCGCGCAATGCAGTTTTATTTTAACCTTTACACTTTATAATCGATTTTTAATTTTAGATAGTGCCATAATGTGAAAAGTATAAAGTTTTTAAATATACACAATATTTAAGATTGTGGTAAATTACTTAGTTGTAAAGTGTACAAAAGATTTTACGTAAAATCCTTGAAAGTAAGAATACAAAAAAAAATTCAATTATTTTTTACATGTTATTGAACTCGAAAGTATTATATAATAAAAAATCGAAAAGAAATTGAAAAAAAAATTTCGACTGAGACAGGACTTGAACCGGCATCGATTTGAAAATTAACCGTGAGCCACGGCTGCTGCGAAGCATCCCAATCCGGGCCGTAGTTAAAGTTCAACTAATATACATTTTAAACCGTTAAAGTGTTTTATTTAAAAGTAAACAATTTATTCCAATTTAAACTGTTTAAAACCGAATGTGTGTATCAGTTAACTTATTTTTTAAAACGACCCGATTTTCGACAACGTCGAGCACGGCGCATTTGTTTCACGTTTTAAACCGTCTTCGCAATCTGATTGATAGCGCCGCACTTGAAACGATTGGGGATGAAATAATAATACGGCTACAAATCACAATTAATAACGCACTATACCCGCATCAAACCCTTGTCGGGATCGAGTTGAGAAATTCCTTTTTAGACGTCGTAAGAAACAAGGGCATACCGCTCGTGTTTCTTACAATATAAAGAGCACTCGAGGGAACATGGCAGATTCTTTAATCATTCAGTGAAACTTGAGTGTAACGACGCCCTCGTTGGTTTGCTAGCAATGTTATCAACGGAGGTTCGATCCCCACTGTGATCAAAATGTTTCTAGACCATTTAGCATTCTAAAACATAGTCTGGAATATCTGAACATTAAATAGGTGGTGGGAATATCAAATTTTCGTCCTGGTCATGGATCACTGTTTACAGATGAAAAACCTATTAAGTATTTAACTAATATCATACAAGAGGTGAGTGAATGACATTAGAAATTATAATTGCTTGTTTATACTTTTTAAAATCCTGGCATATAGGTATAAATACTGTCTATAGTTTACGCGAGTAGTATACATTTAAATAAAACACTTTAACGGTTTCAAACGCGATATATCGCTCATATTTTTGATTGTATTTTAAGCAAAATGATTTTTAACTTCGGCCCGACGTTTCGCGGATGCGTTTACAGCAGCCGTGGTCTCTAATATACGTGGTTAACTAATATATCGCGTTTTAAACCGTTAAAGTGTTTGATTTAAACGAATTAATCTTTAAACCACGTTCAACACACAGTTGTACCATTTAAGTTACGATTGGCAAAGGAGTAGCGAGCACTAATGACTCAGCGCATTAATTCAAGTCACCTCGCGCAAACAAAAGCTAATGAGAAAAAAATATCAACATTATTGTTCGCGAAACGGATATACGGAGAGCGAGTCCCGATTCGTAGCAGGAAAACACGCGACATCCAGCTAGGCGATGACAATGGGATATTGTGACTCACGTACCCAACTAAACAACTAAACTTCCGCGATCGCCTTTACGCCGTGGTATTATGGTGAATCGGATATTTTTATCATATCTTCCCTAACTGTCCTAAATTTAGCTATGTGTTGGTATTTGCAGAGAATAATTCGAGTCGCGTTAATACTTTACACGCGTCGGTTGTATTCTCACTGGGACTAACATAGTTGATAATTTTTTTATTGTCCTGTAACATGTTGGATGACCTGGAAAATCTATTTGGAAGAAATATAGAAATAGTCTGGGTCATAAACCACCGTCCATGGTGGAAAATCCGTGAAGTGTAATGGTCTACAGCACTTCGAATGTTCAAAGCCGACACGCAATTATAATATATGTGTCGGGCATTCAACCTATCAATTAAATTTGTCCACCAACTGACAGACAAATTGTTTGAACTCTTTAGCTCGTTCTGTAAAACAATCTATTTTTCATAATTACAGACAAACATGGGGTGACCCCATGCTGTTCTGTGTATGAAATACCTCAGCCAGAAACAACTAAACAAGAGGCAATGTCGACCTACTTCGTCTTTGGATACCGACTGATGGATTTGGACTTGAACCCGTTTACACTTAACAGCTTTTTCATATGTGGACGGTGGCTAGTAAGTCGGAAAAAATTTAGATAGGAATATCTAAATTTTTTTCCGGTAGGAATACCACCATTTAATAATATTGAAATCGCTTAGCTTAGCTCTATCCTAGAAAAATATTTAAGATATTGTTTTGCACTGCTTGACTAAAGTGTCTTCGCTGAGCCGAGGAACGCTGAACATTTTCATAGAATTCCATCCAGAACCTCGAAAAAATTTCCAGTAAGGTCACAAAAGCCTTATAGAATACTAGCTGTGCCCGCGACTTCGTTCGCGTGGAATAGTGAGTGAGAGCTAATTTATGTTATTGGGCATTTATAGCAACCAATCTATGTTGTAAGTGCTACTTTGCCACAACTCCACTCCTTTTCCCAATAATGCTAAAGAAGAAAGTTTCATTGTTCTAGCTTCAAAAACCACGAATTTCCATACAAACTTTCATCTCTTTCATTCATTTTAACCCCTTACAACCCCCTTTTCGCAATAAAAAGTAGTCTATCTGTGTATCATTCAAATTCGTTCGGCAGTTTTGGCGTCAAAGAGTAACAGACAGACAGACAGAGTTACTTTCGCATTTATAATATTAGTAAGGATATAGCAAAGATACATTTTATTCCCGACATTTAAACATTCAGTAAAGCGATAGGACCTTGAAGATATCAAATTAAGTGTTGATTATTTGTATTAAGTTTAGTGAAGTCATTAAGTCTTTCAAATTTCCAGGGCATTAACGGAATTCAATTGAATATTAATCATTATGGCTTATTCAATTACGTTGATTCAAAAGCTATCGCTATCGCCTTAAACGGCTTCCAAAAGCTGTGATTTCCAAGTTTAAACAAAACGGGCATTCAATCTGTAAATTGGATGAGTGTCTTAAGGCTGATAAAATTTAAATTAACATCGTTAATTACCTATATTATCTATTATCTTTATTATCTTCCATACAGTAATTTTATTGAAGCTGTGAACGCAACTTCAATCGCGCGGTATATTTACTTTGGCCATCATATTATTTATTCTCTAGCGATTGCTAAGGAACCTATTTAAACATTGGCGATGGAGATGGTCTAAAGGGATACATTTCGATTTTCTGACACGAGGTAAATGATATTAACTTAACATGTGAATATCGTATACATATGCAGAGCGATGCCTAATTACGTTAATATCGATAAATTGAATCTGAAACAAAATCATATTATAACGCGTCAGATAGGTCATGGCTTCGTGGCTGCCGGCTGAATTACGCTGGTAAACGTACCGTGCTATTAGATACGGCATCGATATGCTACGTGGGACATTCTTGTGAAATGACATTTTGCGATAGCGATATTTACGATTGAAATTCCAAATGTACTCAAGCCAGACGATCGATGCATCTTCCGGCGGATGGAGAGGTTTTGTTATAATTTTCCTGAAACATGTTTATTTATACTGTCTGTTAAACTTATTTGAAAATGATTTTTAACTTCGGCCCGACGAAGTTAAAAATAAAAGTTTAACTAATATATCGCGTTTTACACCGTTAAAGTGTTTTATTTAAATGTTTATTTATTATGAGGACTCGGTAGCTCAAGTGGTTAGAGCACCAGCAAAGAACACTGACGATGCAACGACAATGAACTACCTACCACCCACAGTTGAAAAAGACGTTAAGTTTAAGTGTCTCGATTTCAGTCTGTAGATTTCCGAATATCCAACGCCCAAACCATCCAACGTCGACAGCGTAACTTGTTAATGTTATATGACTGGGATAGATCATCTTCCACCAATCTCTTCCTTCTCTATCATAAAAAAAAGGTCAAAACAAAAATGACAAGTGTAGAAAACGCGATAAAAAGCTTATCCTAAGCTAATTAATTCCTCAATCTAGAAGTCAAGAGATACAGGAAATTGCCCCAACAATCTAAATTACGTGGTCTTCGGAAGTGGTTTTAATTTTTTACTCCATACCTCGGAATCAACAGAGTGACAAGTTATTTAATGTTTACGGTTGGCTTGACGCTTGGCAACCCTTGCTTCTGACCGGAGGTCCGCGTTAAGAGCAATCTAGTGGAAAAACGTGTGCGAGACAAGAGCTAGTGCTAATGTTTTTGATTCAAAAGCAGACAGAAATGTTTTTAAACACGTATAAAATTATCCTGGGTTTGAATGTCTGTGGACATTTGAATGGTTTCACAGACATAGAAGCTAGAACGGTAAATATTTTTCTCAGGCACTGAATTATTATTATTTCACAGATGGATATCAAACCTTACACAATATAGTCTGGTGTATGTAACATACAGTAAATTAAAATTGCTTTATTATGGAAACGGATGTGGTACAATCTCGTTGAACGGTCGCCGCGCACTTAGAAGTGCGATCACGTATCTCTTATAACTAAAGATAATGGATTCGAAATTATCATGGTGTGGGAAATAATGGATTCACTAAAAGTAAACTAAAGTTATGTTGGGTAAGGCGATTTTGCGTTTTCACTTATTATGCAATAAAACGCGTGTAAATTATTGATGTTGTTTATTGCATCGTAGCCCACAACATAAAGTGACATTAACCTAACCTAATTACAATATATGTCATTCACTTACATGGCACAGACATAACAAATAAAACAAAAAACTTCAATAGGATTAAATAATATGTATTGTATTTAGATAGGATAATTATAAGTACTTATAATTTTTAATTTTTAAATAAATAACTTATTATACATTTTCTGCTGGGAACATAATTTGAGAGCCAGGAGAATCCAAATCTATTGGGATGGGAAAAATGACTAAATGACTGAAGAAGGAATGATGAGTAAAACATATGTGTATACAACTTGACACCACAATAGGTACATCAGATATGGAATTTGCAATGTGAAATAAAAAAAACATGACATGAGCAAAACACAAATATTAAATCATTATAATGCAATTGGATATGTTTTATTAGCCTATATACACCGTATTATAAGAATATAAATGTAGACACCACATTTTAGTTAATTGATTATCTAAACAATTTCAATAAAACAGTGTATTGTATTAATAATATACACAATTGTGGGTGGATCATGATCATGATGCAATCGGTTGTGTTAGAAGTTGATTTTTTTCTCAAAGAAGGTGAAACAAGCATCAGGCTACCTTTATGGAAGATTTAGATGTCAAATTACAATGTCAGTATTCTAAACCGAGAATTATGTACCTGAAAATGTGGATTGTGTTCTAACTCAGCACAAACAAGTTATTAAGAGTCAGCATTCTGAGTAAATTGTAAGAATGCTTCTAAAATATTGGCATATTCAGTGTCGGTAATTACAGTTTTTCTGAATAGACAGCAAAGCAATAAAAGAAAACACTTAAAGCCGTCATACAAAACATTAGGTCTAACTCTATGTTAAGGCTAGGAAAGAATCTTCAAAATATAACATATTAAGTTCCAAGTAGAATCAAATAGAAAATGACCGGGTTGTTGAATGTTTGAATGTTTACTGACAGTAGAAGAAAAATCTAATATAGTTAAGTATATGAAAATGAAAAATCCACACATAATTTGATGTACTAAACTAAACTATTACTATATTTGTTGACGAACTAGTTAACTGTGTAGTTGGTAATATGATCTTTTTAAGCTGAAATAAAAGATCTTACATTCCTCCTTTGTAATCAAATTCAATAACAAGTTTAGCATGTAATTGCAAATCCCTAATATATATCAACCTAATCTTATATTATCTTGATCAAACACTAGACCGCAGAGATAAATAATAATAAAGCATAAATACCTATTTATTCAAGTAATGCAATATTTATTGCGCTTCTAAACTGCTTTATGTTATTATAAATACAGTATAAGAGACTGAAGAACTGAAAATTTTACGATAGTCGATACTTACACAACCATGCCATAAGCCCCCTCGCCAATGTACTGCAGGTTCTTATATCTTGGACCAACTTCAAACACTTGTCCTCGCACAATTTCGGCGTTAGGATTAGTGGTGGTCGCAGCTGCAGCCTCAGCCATGGTGACACAACAAACGGAAGCCACTTAAACACTGCACAAATCAAATGTTTACAGCACCCCTGTCACGCTAATGGTATAGCACTCGAAATCTCAATGGGCATAAGCCTTTAACTAATTCTTCACGAACCGAATCGCTAAAAAACCAAAACAAACAGCTTATCCGACCTACATTATCCACAAATAAGACAACCAACTTATCATTCTTATTCGTCCAAACTCCGAATGCCTGACGTACTTTCTTGGGCACTCCCGTGCGGACGCAATACCGTTAGAATAAAAATGAGAAAGCAACAATATCTATCTCTGTCATTTGGCATTGACGTTTGACAGTGACAATTTCATTTGCCAATCTGTTTTTATAGTCTGTTTATATAACAGTATATTCTGTACTTTGTGCATTTGACAAACAGGTGTAAGTTGTGACATTGTTAAAATATTTTATATGCACCTACACACACCATTTGTTGTGATAAAACTTTCTATAGATGTCCTTTTTAAATTCAAAATGGCATTGATCTAGTGCATGCGTTTTATTTGATATCCCAGAAACGATTAGTACTTATAGAGATAGTAGTGTTTAGAACTATATGGAAACATTATCAAGTGACCTCGTCGGCTTGAAGGTCTATCGTGTATTGTTTAGGTATGTCGGTTTGGTCAGCCAGTACAGTGGGCAATAATTACCACTTCGGGCATCCCCCCAGTCGATATCATTCTAACAATTGGTGTCCAAATCCAACCAAGGTATGACTCCCCTAGTTAAAAACGGCTTGCACATGACCAAGTTGCTAGATTGATAAAATTTGCATTAATGAGAAGCTATTAATACTGTTGTAATGCACTTCACCTTTATGATTAATTATAGTAGCTTTGAGCTTCTAAATTTAACGAGCAAATTGTCTTGTTGAGTTGTTAGATCACTTTATTAAAGAGGGGTTTTATTTATATTAGCAGTGAATCTAAGAATTACTACTCCTCGAAATGTGAGTTTTATATAGTATATATTGTGGGAAGAAATACGGAACATGTTCTGAAACTTATATTTTGCTAAAAGATTTTTTAAAATCAAATTTGGTAGCTTTGATTTTGCATGCTGTCTTAGTTTTGCACAGAAACAAGTCCTCTGATACACTTGGCTGGGTTTATGACTAGTTTCATTTCATTAATACATTAAGTTTTCATTTGTTAAATTTTTTGATTATTACATATTATTAATTTGATGTGCTTGTTGGTGTTGTAAGAGTGGTTACAATAACATGTTATTGATTTTACTATTATCGTCATTGAATTAATTTGATTCACCTGCATTTCTTACAACAGAATTCACTTGTATATTTCTAAAAGCAAACTTTCTTACTTGCTTCTATTTTATCTAACTAATATCTTTTGTAAAATTGTGGTTAATACTGTGGTATATAACTTCCCACAAAAACATACCATCTGTTATTTGTTTTCATATTATGTTTGTCAAACCGTATGCACTTCTATAAACACTCAAAACAATTATAGAACAAAAAACAGACTTAACTGATTTTACAAAGTGAAACTTTACACTTTGTAAAATAAGTTAAATCTTGATAAAGTTTAAAAATTGTTTTAAGCTTAAATAATGCATTATGCAAGTCACCTTACGTTGTGTAAACATAACTCTAACAAGGTTTTGTATATTCTACCTTGAATTATAATTCTAAGTGACAAGTTTTTATATCATACTAAGGTTTAGGAAATCATCAGGTTTTTTTACTTTTGATCATTTTAGTAGCTATATAATCTACAAGTCACTCTACTAGATTTACCATACTATGACCTGCAGATTTTTAACGGTATTATCTTTAAAATAAAATTTATTTATTTTATTTAACTTCTTTTACATTATAATTTTATTTTACAATATTAAACTGGTAAAGAAACCGTCTGTCGGTTTATGCGAACCGGCTTTGTTACCTTATGACATACATCTATAAAAGCTCTTTAAAATCCCCCTGCATCTATCCGGCCTATCCAACAGCATGTCATGTGTATTACTGTTCAAGTACACAGGTAACATGTACTGCCAGGTACGTTTGCCATACGAATTGCTCGTTAGCGGCACTACATTCCATAGCTTTCATACCATAAAGTTCAAAGATTATTGTTGTAAGTGATGTCCCTTATCCCCTGTGGTACATAGGGCATACTTGTTTCTGTATCTCACTTATTGAATTAGATACAGGCAATCCGTTTGTCAAACTTCTGTTCCTAGCTCAACTAAAACTATAAATTGTTTTCCTGGTACTCAAACCCAGAACGTCTTGTACTTGATGCAACACTAGGAAATGGGTTCAACTATTAGGCTATAGTGTCAAACAAAAGTTCTTTTAGGCTATTATTAAACTACAACTGCAAAATACCTATTATCCAAATGTAATGTTTTTCTAGAGTATAATAATTTTATGAAAATTGGTTCTGACTTCTTACCTATTACAAATAACCAGGGCTTTTAGAAACAAAAGTGAATTAAACTTCGAATAATAATCCTATTTTGTTTTTTAATTTATTTAATTAAATGGCATTGTATAAAAAAACCATTTTTAATTAATGTTTAATGATTTAGTAATTTTTCTTTTCAACAGCATAAGTGCGCTATGGCCAACGAAACTGCAATTCAGTCTGATGATGCGCTGCACACGCCAGCATATTTATCATGGAGGAAACTACAACTTAGCCGAGCCAAACTTAAAGCTTCCAGTAAAACATCAGCGTTACTATCTGGGTTTGCTATGGTGAGCATTCTATTATTAAATGATTCGCAGGGAAGCATTTAACAAGTTAGTTACTTAGTTTTAGTTATTCCTATTACTAAAACTCCCACTTATAATCTTGTAATTCTCTTAATCTTATCATAGTCAGATCGGTTTTCAACATTATGCTACCACAAGTGGATGTCACCATCTTGAGATGATGGACATTTTCCCCATTTATTTTGGTTTGCTTAACTAAAATGTTTCACAGGACCTATACTAAAGTGAACTGTAATTATTTTAACTCATTACAGGTAGCCATGGTCGAGGTCCAACTAAACACACCCACAAAAGTTCCTGCTGGTATGTTGGTGGCATTCACAGTATGCACCACTCTCTTGGTAGCCGTTCACATGTTAGCACTAATGATCAGTACATGCATTCTACCAAATATAGAAGCTATAGGCAACCTCCACAGCATATCATTAGTCCATGAATCACCACACGAAAGATTACATTGGTACATAGAGATTGCTTGGGCGTTCTCCACTCTCTTGGGTCTCATATTGTTCTTGGTAGAAATTGCTATACTATGCTGGGTGAAATTCTATGACTTGAGCCCACCAGCGGCTTGGTCTGCCTGTGTTCTCTTAATACCAGTCATGATAGTGTTTCTAGCTTTCGCGATACATTTTTACATGTCGTTAGCAACTCACAAGTATGAGGTGGTGAATTGTGGTATAAAGGAGCTGGAATTTCTTAAGGAGCAAATAGAGTTAGGTGACCAAGATTCCAGGATGAACAACCTTACTTTGATCGACCAAGCGCGGGTCGTATGATGCACGGTTATATTTTAATGGGAATGTTATTTAATTTTTAATATATTGTTTTAATCGTGTTTAATTGACAGCGGTTAGAATGAAACTGATATACTTAAATTGTACTTATTTAATGGTGCTGATGGGCACAACACTTGTAATAATTTATTTTCCCTACTGTTAATAGATAAGCTTTTCACTAAACTTTATATCGAGAAAAAGACAAAAATAAAATGTTTATTCCCTACTTATTTCCTCGATAACATGGTATGTTAAAAGATGATATTTGATGCCCACGATAGATATCTGAATGTAGCAGACCACGTTACATGACCTGATCGTAAGATATTCTAAATAAATATAGATCCGTGTTGTTGGTTAAGTATGACGAAAAACTATATTATGGAATCTCTGCAACTCTCTAATGAATTTTTATATATATAAAACAACTATTTAATTTAGATTTACAAATTAATTTTTGGCAAGCCATTCTTTAAAATCACTTTTTGAAATAAAATCGGTTTGCCCAAAAAAATTTATCTTAATAATCTTAATTTACAGTTGCCTTTGTACTTTGTTTCAGAGTCTTGTCACAAATTATATATTTCTTTCGTTTTTTAACGATGTAAAATTTGCTTAAATAGCCTCTACTGAAGATATTATTTCAATAAATTTAATTCAATACATATTAGGAATGGGTTGTTTATTGGACTCCATTTTTATATTTAATAGAAAACTATATTTCTATCTTCATAAGCAAATGTTAATATATTATTTTTTACTTTAAGTACATGTTTAGCAATTTTTATTTGTAAACATTTAACACTCTAGACGTTTTTATTTATTTTTATTGTAAAATTAAAGATTTTGAAGGACCTACCTATATTGTGTTTATGTGAATATGGTTCTCACCGTTTTAAATAATTCATAATTGCTAATAAATTTTTAGTGTGACGAGGGATGTTTATTAAAACCATCGACAAACCTGTACCTATGTTTTATTCATGTATTTTATACGATAATGTAAATCTGTTAAATATAGACAAAAATAGTTAAGATTTTCGACGATCTGATATCGATTTTTAATAAATTACATTTGATTTATGCAAAATTTTAATTTTTCGTCTATGTTCCCTAGTTTTTGATGAAGCCAGAGTTTGCTGTCCTCTAGAATACTTTCAGCATCCACTAGACACTCCTGAAAAATACAACGTATGATAAGTATGTTATGTTATATGTATATATAATTCTCGTACTAATTTACTATTTTGATTTATTATTCCTTTAGTCGCTTTTCTATTTAAGAAAATAACCACTCGATAACATTCGAAATCCCGTTTCTCTGAGTAGGGCGAATACATTTTTGTGTTCGTCACAGGTTCTTTCGCAGACAAATAATAATCAGTCTTCTGGGCCTTATATGATCAAAACAATCCATTGTCCCCCGGGGATTCGAACCCAGGACTTCTCATACTTAATAATGCTAGGCTAACAGTTAGCTGCTGAAGGTACATTTAACAATGCAGCTAACTGTTCACTTAATAACAAACCATTCATTATTGAGGGTAGAAAATAAAAACGGTAGCAAGAAAATAGACAGTCAGGAGATTTACGAAAGGAGCTTACTTACAGTTGTTATTGGATATTCCGTAGGAAAGTCGCAGAACTGACGTATTTCAATGTCAGTTATCTTGGACATTACACAGATGTTCCGGTCCCAGCAGCCCTCCTGCAACTGGCCAGTGTGTAAATGGTAGAACCTACCGATTCCGTGTTTCGTATCTTGATTCCAATGGCCTTCATAACGATTACCGTTTTCTGTAAACGAAAACGGTTTAAAACTTCTATATCATATAAGTTAAAAATTAATTTTTGATCGACAGAATTTCACGACACGGACGTCAATTGGTTAGAGCACGGAACGGATGGATGCCGGTTCAAGTCTCCGTCCGTTTTGTAATAATCTTCTAAACTTTTAATGCAGGGATAATATAAGTGACGTATGATTAAAAAAATGGATGTCCCTGCGTCATCTAACATCAAAAAGTTGTAGAAATTATCCAAGGTTTAGGTAACTTACTTTTTATTTAATTATACTGGGTAAGTACGACATTTCGGATACTTCCAGAAGTTCCAGCAGTCGTGGTCATGGTTATCTTATTAAGCATTAGAAGTGGTTATTTTAATCAATACTACTCGTGTTAACTACAGAAAACGTCCTTGAACTGACACCTATAGCTACTTGATAATTCAAACTACCTTGAATGAACATTCCCAGTCCTTCCTTTTTACTCATATTCCAGTACCCGACGTACATGGTACCGTTCGTGTACCACATCTTGCCGTAACCGTGGCGCTGCCCCCGTTTCCAAAAGCCGAAATAAACATCACCGTTTCCATAGTAACGCCAGCCGGCGCCTTCTGGCTTCCCTCTAACCCATTCTCCGCGATACTCCAGCTGGAACGTCCCATTTGGTAGCTTATTGCTAAGGGTTCCGTTACCGTGTCTAAAAATATTAACAAATTTAGATTCCAGCTGTTATTAAAATGCTATATACCTAGGGTATAAAAAATTAAATTGTACCAAATCAATTCAGACTGAATTCGACGCAAAAGAACTTACCACTGTTATTGTAACCGCTTACCTAAAGCCCTGATACCAGTCTCCTTCATACAGTTTTCCCGTGCACGTTAGAAATCGGCCTTTGCCTACGTCACACAATAAAATATTTATTAATTCAGTTTTTAATAGTTAAATATTTGGTATAAAATATACGTACACCTGTTCATATATTGTGCATAGCGACCGCCTCTGTAGCTAAATGTTCAAACGTGTTGCCTTGCATTGCGTTAAGCGTGACAGGTCCTGAGTTCATATACTGGAGAAACAATGGATTGTTTCGATAGAGCAGAGGGCACAAAATAACCGATTAATGAAACGGACCCATAAATGTATTCACTGCATATCCCACGGGGGAAATGGGATTTCACCTACTCAGAACACCTTAAACTTTCAAAGGTCTACTAGTAGATACACAGAGTTAAGTTCAGGAGACACTATTTTTCGCCTCCTTACAGCAGAGAAATGCTTATCAAGTATCATATACCTACTTAAAAGTCTTTACACAAGTTAGTAGAAAATAGATCTTGTAATTATTGTATGAAACTAATAAACGAATCATAAAAAATAAATAAGATTTGTTTTTGTCTCTCTCTTAAATTAAATTAAGAACCTTCTTTTAAATCCTTTTTCCAATCGCCAATGTATCTATCGAACCGGGACGTAAATATGGCGTGGTGGACGCCATTCTTAACAGCCTTCTTCTCTGCTGCAATTAATAAAGGTGTAAAATTCCTTGGATAATGGTAAAAAGGCATTATAATGCATCATAAATGACTTGACTCACGACAACGTCACGCTAGGACTGCCAAAAATGTATATGACCTTTTGCGATCAAAAATGCAGTCAAATAGTGACAGATTAGAATATCTGAAGATTCCGGTGTTCAGGGGAGAGAGGGGCAAGTTGTGCTAGGTAACATAAATAATACAGCAGTAAAATGTATAAGTATTTATTTATTTATACTTTTTACACAACGTTCAAATTACTATGAAGTAAAAATAATAATAATATCTACAAAGTATGGAGTGTAACGGGCGGCCTTATCGCTATCAAGCGATCTCTTCCAGGCGACCCTTCTTAAAAAAATAATGTAAAACAACTTAATTAGGGGAATGCGCAGAAAGTGCGAAACTTAAAATCTAAATAATTTTACGTATTACTTAAAAGTTAAGTTTGAGAGTTGTAAAGTGTAAAATGTTTGTAAAGAAGGTGTTTAAAGGACGAGAGTGAAGTGAGACTCACTTGAATCTAGATCTAGCGCGCTTATCGCATTTTAAGGCATCGTAAATAACCAATAAGTCACAGAGACAGTTGAAATAAAACACTTCTTACACTATACATTTATACTACTTTATTTAAACATTTCCATGAGCCTTCTTCAAACCGCGACTAATATCCACCATCTGCTGGTAATATTCTCTAAAGCCCTGCAATGCTAGTGCTTGCTGACTCTTCATAGTGGAGTTTGTATTGATATAGGTGTCTACGCATTCAGTGCATTTTGTGTCCAGTGCAATATCTTCTTCGGAGAGGACATCAGGTTTTGTTTGCTGGATTGGTCTTGGTAATATCTGGAAATGAAAGGGTAGCTTAGAAGAGACTTCTTTACTTTAGTAATGTAGTTCCATAGTGTAAATGCCATTATCTTTACTTAATATTAAGATTTCATATAATATAATAACAAAGTTGAAAATGCTAATCACCACAAAAAAATGCAGTTTGGCGGAAGCAAAGCATTTCTTTTTAGGTTTAATACTTACCAGCTGACCTGGCAAACATTGCTTTGCTACTTATTACTAGTAATAATAATATTTTCATAATATAATTACTATACATAATACTTTAGTAGGAATGAATGTGAGAGGTATTGCATAGTATATCAGTGATGGGGATGCAGAGCTGTTGTCGATGACAAAAAATCTATTCTCATGCCTAACAAATGTATATACTTCATTTCATTGAAATAGGTTCAGCCCTTGAAGGAGATCGCGAAAAAACATTGTGACAGAAGAATTTTGTATATTAAATAATTTATTTTCCTTTTACTTTTGGGGGTAAATAAGAGGTATTTTCCAGAGAGCAAATATTGTTCATTATATATGTAGACAGCTTCTACACTTCTAAGCTAACTGAAGGCATGAAAACAGATTTGCAAGCATTGATCTTCCTAATTATACATACCTGTGAAACTAAAGTGTTGCAGGTGTCTTCATTTGTGAGGTCAGCATGAATAGCCTGGCGTAGGGCCACAAGCAATACGGCTTCTCGCACAGTACCATTCTGGATTAGTTCCAGCATGAGCCTATCTATACTTTTATGCCATGTAAGGTAGAAGGCCATGGGACCAAAGTGGCGTGTTGACCTATAAAAGATAAAATATTTGAGTTTAGTCATAATATAAAGGTACACATTATTTAAATCTATTGTAACAAGTATTTCAAAGTGAAAAATTGTTTGGTTGGTTATACTAACTCACACTTTTACTTAAAAAAGGAACACTGTTTATAAACATTATCATGTAAATAGTCTAAGAGCAGCGGAACAGAGCCCTATGGATGCCGCTTCAAGTCCCGTCTGTGTCATAATTATTTTTCAATCTAAATAGATTTTTAATTTATATAAAGCTATAAGTTGTAGTACCTCTCTGTATCACAACTCACAAGGTCAGCGGCTTTCTTTATGTAGAAGCTATAATAAGTTTGATAATTTTTTTTTAATCTCTTACTAAATGAGAATGGATCAAGTAAATAAAAAAAAACAGTAGTACTATCTTTGGCATTTTAAATAGGATAATATTTTAAAATACAACCAGAAGGTATGACAGGGGACAGTGGGAGTTAGATAACCCAAAGTCCTCTGCAGAGAGAAAATGTGGACTGATTACTCGGCCTACTATCAGAGTCCCCGTTAGAAAATAGTAGTATGTATAATTATAATAATCTTTGGCATTTATATATACTTTAAATCTAATCAAATACCTCAGCAAATTAAACTTGCTATGCATATCTAGATGTTGATATGTTATGCTGGTCAGCTCTTGGTATTTTCTCTCATCTGGCTCATACTGGACACACGCTCTGTCCAATATATATTCATATTGCTCCCTATCCAAGAGACTGTTAAACTTTTCTGTCTCCGAAAATACTTTTGGTTCCCTTAACTTACGACCCTGCATTGGAAAATATATCTGTAAACAAATATTGATAGCTACATGAAATAAAAATCATACAAAAAGGAATTCACAATAAGAAAATAAAAAAAAGCAGAAACAATATCAGAAAAGAAGGATAAAGCAGGCAAAATTGCTTGACAGAAAATATTTACTTTCACAACAAACCCATAAATATTTAGCTTAATAGGCATGATGAAAGGAAATTAAAAATCAATGCAACACTATAGAACTCTGTGGATGCCAGTTCCAGTCCTGTCAGTGTCGTAATTTTTATTTAATCTTAAATCGATTGTTATTTGTATACAACCATCATGTGCATGTAAAATATAATTGTTTTCAAGCATGTTTATTGTATGAATTACATTATTTTCTAAGGGCATATTTTCAACATTTTTTGTGAAAGCTACATGTAAGACTTAATTCGTAATAAAAAAACTTAATCTTTATGAATAAAATAAGATTAGAAATAAAATAAAAACAAATTTGTATTACCTGATTAAGCCTTTTTCTTGTTTCATAATCACAGCTTTGTAGGGTACCATCTGGACTTCTAAAAATATTTGATTAAGTGCTTACACAAAGATTTGTATACAGATCACAGAACTAATTTGTTTAACAATGATAAATACCTTTGAACTATAATTCTATGTGCATTGTCAATGCCAAAAGTAATATCTGTGAACATGTATGTTGAATTGTCATACCCAACTAAGGCAGGGTCCTTTGATAATACGTCATTTGTTGGTTCGTTGACCTGAAACATATATATTGTAAAAGTAAGGAAGGCAGTATGCATATTAAATACATTAATCCAAATTAAAAATTGAAGACAAATTGAAAAAAAAAACTACTTTTGTGCTGTTGCTTTAACAAATTGAGCTAGCAAGTGGAATTTCTTTTTCTTATTTAATGAAGTGCCATCATGTGAATAACATGTAAAATATATTAAAATTTTTAAATATTTTTACCCTCCAACATAAATTATATTAAAAGAATTATTATATTCCTCTGGGGACACCAATAGAAGGCCAGATGAGTAGCCCATATCATTTGCTGACCATTTCACCTATTTCTGCCTGTGCAGAGCGTGTGTTAATAAACTGCTTGGGTGCTATTAGAGGCTACACATTAAACAGTAATAAATGAAACCTAGGCCTATTTTTAATTGATATACATGTACGTAATTACCTTTACAGCTGGGGGCATTTGTAGTAATCGGTCAGCACTTTTATTTGCGTTCTCTCGCTCCACGTTTAATTCTTCATCGGTTAAAAACTTGTAAATAGGAGTTTTTAACACAGGATAGTTGGTATTGGCTCTTTTACGAAACACTTTTGCGAAGTCGGGTCTCGTCAGCCTTTTTAGTAAAGTTTGAACTCCAGAGGAAAAAAACTTTGGTGCTGGATTTTCTTGATCTACAAATGTTCGGTATATAAATTATTATAGTTAATCTTTTACAGAATACTGAAAATAACCCTCGAACGTGTGTACAAACCGTAAAAAGAAGGTACTAAGCTTAATTTTCTGCTGGAAATGAATATAGCTTGAGTGTCATTGTGCATATTAAATACATGTTTCGTATTGTTACGAGCAAACTTTAGAAGAGACATTGTTTAAATTTTAAGAAATTCTAGATTATTAAACCATTGATTAACTTAACCTAATATTTATTTAGTAAAATACATTTTCTCCACAGAATATCTTACATTAAAAGACTAACAGAGTATTTGTTGTAGTCTATGAAAACACGTCTAGTAAAGAAGAAGATGTAATAAATCTGTGTAAAAGTGTAATGTCACAACAAATTAGGTCAAAAATAATATGTCCATTGTCAAATATCTCTGTTGTACAAAACGTAAACAACCTACAATTATTTACTATTTCACCAAAATCAAGCGGATTATTAAAGTTTAAGTTGACAAGTTTTAGACCTTAGCTTTAAATAGTATTAATTTTTAATTAACATATATTGCCACAGTTAATGTTGTTATATATTTATCATGGCAAAGAGGAAAGCTGGCGTGAACGACATAATTTATGAATTAAGTAACGAAGATCTATCTGGAAGCAGTGATGATGAACATAAAATAACCAAAACTAAAATATCCAAACCAAATGACGAGAACAAAACGTCCAGTGTACAGAATAAACATGCAATAAATATCGGTTCTCAAAATGGAGGGAAAAACGACACTTGCAAATTTAAAATAGATTCTACGGTCTCTTTAAATAATTCTATACATAATACGAATTGCTCAAATGACAATGGAAAGAAAAGCAATACAGACTCAATATTTAATAAAGATATAGATTCACCAGATTTTGGTGATGGTTGTGTAAGTAGGGCGCCGTTAGTAAGCGTACGTTTTAAAGACAACAAATTAGCAAAGGCATACAAGACAAAGATTAAGAAGTTTATGCTAGACTTAATAAAATTGCATGATAGTCAAAGTTTCAATATTGATAGCGATTCAGATATAGAACTTGACATTTGGCCAGAAGACTTTGAAGAAGAAGTTAGAATACAAACACCACCTCCTGTAATTGATAATAATTTGTTCTTCATTGATACGGACCCAAATAATGTTGATGTCCAAATTCCCATGTATAAAAAGGTAAGTTGATTCATACTCAAATTGTATCCATATAGAAGTGTCATACTAATTAGTTTTATTCAAGGCATCACAATCAATTTCAAATAATCCTGTGGAAGAAAACAGTGATAACCGTCCAGTGCGCTCACAGTTTGTTTGTTTTAATTGTGATGGGGAGCACCAATTGAAAGATTGTCCAAAGCCCAGAAACCACGCAAGGGTTGCAGAGAAGAGAAGGAATATGGGTGTCAAACTTGGGTTAGTTTTATATTATTTATTATAAAACATTTTATAATTTTAAAGTAATTATAGTCTTTTTATATAATATGTAGAAGAATTTCTTAGTGAAATATATGCTAGATTGCATTGTAAACTATAACTGAATGTTTTTTTTTAAACATTTAAATAAATAGTTATTCTAGTATTGTTTCTGTAGTATATGTGAGTAGTACATATTTAAAATTAATTACTATATGACGCACAGTACATAATTTAATTTAATAATGACCCTACGTTTCGGAAGCTTTGCAGTATTCCATAGTTAAAATAACTCATATTTTCTGAGTTTTATCCCATTAAACATTTTTTTATACAATTATAAGGTAGAAATGTATTCACATATAATGGATTTCATTCCTCAATATCTATTAGACTATTTAATAATATATTTACTTTACAGGCGTTACCATGTCGAAGATGATCAAAAATATGGGCATTTGATACCAGGACGAATATCAGGGCAGTTACGCTATGCTCTGGGGCTAAAACGATATGAGTTACCATTGCACATATACAGAATGAGGCTCTTAGGCTATCCCTGTGGTTGGATGGAGGAAGCAAAAATCTTGCCATCTGGCATAAACATGTTTGATTCGTCAGTGAGTTTTTTTTGTGAATAATGACTATAATATGTTCTATTTAGGATAGCGACTGAAAGCGACTACACTCTTATCCTACTCTCAATTAGTGTCCCGCTTCGAAACCTAATATCCATTCATTTTATCTCAATGTGCTCGTTTTTAATTTTTTTGAGAACATATTCTGCTATATTGTGAGTTGCTATATATGTTTGTCTTAATTTTGATAAAGAGAAATATATAAATGATACAATTTTGTCTAAACAGAAATTGTTGTAAGATGTCTGTTGAGACATCAATAACATTTTACTAAGTTAAATGTATGTATACATACATTTAACTTAGTAATAGTAAACAAAGACATATTTTTTGTGGCAAACTGTCAAGCTTATTGTGTTTCAAAAATTGATTTTGTAAACACATTGCACCTATTGATACAAGAAAACTGATGAGAAATAGACTTCTCACTTCACATCTGAAACTTCCATTCTGTATTAACAAGTCTTACAACTTACAGGGTACAAGGATACTTGAACCAGATGAAGAAGAGGGTGAGGTCTCAGAACCAGGTTCTAAAGATTTGTATGACATAAAGAAGATACTGGATTTCCCAGGTTTTAATGTTCCTGCCAGCTCTAAGTATATGGAGGTAGATATTGCAATACTTTATTTACACTAGAGACACAATGAACATATTACAAGTACAAGCGAAGATACGGCGAGAAATGTGAAAAAAAAAAACAGGAAAATTATTCATCGTTATGGGTTTCCGAGGCGGACGCTGCAAAAACGTTTTAAGATACCCAAAAAATGTGTATGAAAGAATGATTCCTCTTTAAATGATCTATCTTTTTAAAATAACTATTCTACGCGGACGAAGTCGCTGACACAGCTAGTAATTTATGTTCTTACTGCATTCCTTTTCGCTCTAGCAAAATGCATCTGTATGTATTAACTAAATTACAATCAATATTATTGTAAATATATTTTCAGGAATCACATCTCTATGGTCTTCCACCAATGTCCGAGGAGGACAGTAAAATTTTGATGCTACAGCGTTTAGCACCAAATGCCATGAAAGCATACAAGCGCAAGAAACTTACACTTTTCCCTTCTTCAGCTAATAATTCACAGGAAGGTCAGGCTGAGATGGAGCTAGATAGTGGAGATGGTAATATACTAAAAAATACCTCTGAAAATTTGTATGAAACATGACACAAACTGAAAAGTATGAGGCAGACTTAATTGCAAATCTTGGCCTTTATCTTAATTTAATTGATGGCGAAGCTCACAAATGTACAATATTGTTCTTTAGGTCGAAGTACATAGATTTCGTCGTATGATAAAATAATAACAAGTATTTTTTTTTATTTAAATAAAACACTAACGGTTTAAAACGCGATATATTTGTTAAACTTATTTGAAAATGATTTTTAACTTCGGCCCGACGTTTCGGATGCTTTGCAGCAGCCGTGGTCACGACGAGACTAAAGATGGAGGATGTCTCTGACGTCGAAGTAAAAAATTGCTACGCTAGCGCCATCTGTTCCGTCGAAGTTGATGTTCCGTTCAGTTCCGTCAGGTGTTTGATAATTTGAGGACGTCCTCCCTGTTTAAATTTCGGTGTTTTAATAATAGGGAGGACGGATCGCGTTTTTAACCGTTAAAGTGTTTTATTTAAATGTGTACTACTCGCGTAAACTATAGACCGTATTTAAGGAAACTTTTTCTTACAGAAATTCCAGAATTCCCATCTGTACCTCCGTTACCGGATGAAGAACCACCAAAAGCACCTTCTCCACCGCCTCTTCCTCCAGGTACACCTCCTGCACCACCTCCGCCAGAGAAACCCAACAAACCAGAGACAAAACCAGAAATCATAGTTGAAATTATGGATAGAGACACAGATACAGATAATAAATCACTTGACGATATAGAAATTGTTGAGGTAATGCAAGTTCCAGATATACCAATGCCTGAGGATGATTTAATAACGATTGACGAAGATGATGTAAGTCAAACACGTAAATTTATCTTATAATTCTTTATTGTACTCTTATCTAAAGAAGTCTTATACATTAGAATAGCACAAAACATCGTAAAAATACGACAAAGCAAGCATGACGATAGCATTGGTAGTAAACATATATGTAAAATCAGAAAAACATTTTCTAATAGATTGTTCTACCGTCATAATAACGAAGTAGTTCTTGACGTTTCGTCATCACAACTGGATGGTCATGACGAGGAGAATTGCGTTCCTTGACTAATCGAAGACTGGCCAATATCAATCTTTACGAGGGCCGAATATTTCGAAAGTTTTTAAATCAAACAGAATGTACATTTTATGTACAAAATTCAGAAATCTATGTTTGTATTTTATATGAGATATGTAAATTGTAATTTTCAGGAAATATCCTTCATTAGCAGCGACCGTAATAGCCCGACCATTGACGATTTAGAAGCTAAAAAACAGCAGCTGTTAGATGCTATTAACAACGCTGACGTTACCACTGATTCTGGCACAGACACAGATGCTATCAAGGAAATAATGTCTGATAAATCACGCGGCACTGCGGACGACAGTGTTATAATCTTAGATGATACGCTTATAGAATCCGATAAAGAAGTTGAATTTATTGAGAATGACAAAATTATAGAAAAGCCAACTTGTACTGAAGATCTAAAATCTGGTGAAACTACAGATACAAAAATCGATAACGAGACGAGACCTTCAGACGCAAATAACACTAGGGAAGAAAACGAAAGCAGTGAAAATGCAGTTGAAAATTTACCAAAAACTGATAAAGAAATAGAAGCAGCAGATGCTACGACATCAGACGATACAGAAACTGCAAGCGCAACGACCAGCAAAGATGAACATACTTCAGAGGAGAAAACCACAACAGATGTATCAATCAGCAAAGGTGGTGCTGATACAAAAAGTGGCGAAGACGTTACGCTTCACAAAACCGGCAACGATACACACACGCCAGACGCGAAAACCGGTAAAGTAAGAGAAACCCACTACGGAGCACCCATTATGAACATTGCCTCGCCCTACGAGAAGCTGCCAAGCGACGATAAGTTCGCGAAAGACATCTGTGACGTCATCAATTTCGAGAACCTGCCGAACTCGACAGGTAAGTACAAAAAGATCAGTAGCCTGCTAAAGAAAGTGAAAAGCGAAGTGGATAGGATACAAGAGTCATGATTGGGGGCTACCACCTTGTAAGAGGTGGTATATTTACTTAGCGAGTGGATGCGCCAACTTTAATGAGGCATTGAGTTATAGAGGATTTTTAGCTGGACTAAGAATAGCGTTCTACTTTTTTTAACAGAGTAGACACTAAATCAAGCCAAATCTTAGTTTTATCTTTTGACCTGACCGATTATAAGATTGGTAGGTACTGGTAAATTTATTTTAAATCATGACTCCTAAGTATAAACGGTCTCTGCTTCTTTAGAAGTCATTAGGATTTGTAAGAATTAGATACAAAAAAAATTGTATAAATGACCAACTGATCTTGCAGCAGTACAGTTTGTTGAAAAGCTGGTTCAAGTCTTGCCAGTCAATAATTTTTTCAATTTTAAGAGATTTTATATTTCTATAATCCCATCATGTGAAAATTAATCATGTATTCAGCATACAGCATTTTTAAGAGAAAGTTTATTGCTATCTGTAGTTGGCGCATCCGCTATAAATCAATACATTCAGGGGAATATATTTTTGTATCGACAGAAATAAAATTATTACACTGCCTTTGTAAACAGTGAAACAATTCTTCCAAAAGTACATTTTATTTAAGACATCTTTAAAAATAAATTTAGATTTTACACTATTCATTGCAGTTTTATTTCATTTGTTTAATTTTAGAGTAATTTCTAAGTACTTTTCGGGTACATTGCACTACACAAAGAGAAGCAGGAGCATCTGCTGGCCCCTAACATATGTTTTGGGGCAGATAGATGAAGTCACAGCTAAATTACTTTGCGAGCAATAAAACAACATTATAATACCACAGCATTTTATTTCTCTGAATAATAATACAATCTCAAATAAAAGTGTATAATGAAATTATTCTATAATGATTCAACCCGATCCCGCGACAATTTCTAATACTAATGGAATATCACAAATTCGCAGAATGCGTCGGTCGTTTTATTAATACTCAAAGACAATTCATTTAAACCTAAGCATATATGTGGCGGCTTATGAGTTCTTTATCTTGCCATGATACTAAACTCAAGACCACTTTTGTTAAACGCATTGTAACCACTGTTATTGTTGCTTGACCTGTCAGTGTCTATATAAATTGTCTATGAGCAGGAGTGCAAATAAAAAAACGTGCTGTGAAAAATTAAAAAGTAAAATATTTCCATCAGATCCGTAATTACTATACTCTTGTTGATTATTGTTTCGATTTGTGATGCTGCATTTGTGAACCTCGTTTAATCGCTTTTATTTTATTCAGTTTTAAGTTTTTAACAATCTCGTGTGTAAAAGCCTAATTGACTTTCAACAACAATTCGTCAGATTAAATAAACAATAGCACCAAGAACTTTAAATTAGAAGTGGGAAAATATGGAATGATGAGATAGTTAAATACTTTTAAATTTTCATAGGCAAGATGCTAACAATAGTCTTATTCGAGTTATCGCTTTAACACTTAAATTAACTTACACTTATTACAATGAATGTTTGTTATTGTATAAGCTATAATATATTATTTATTTATATATATATAATACATATTACGATTAAATATTTGTCATCTCGACGAACCTGTGGTGTGTCGTTGATTAAATTCTAGGTGGCGTTGGTGGCGCACCGTCACGGTCCTGGAATAATAAGAAACGTGATGAAACAGGAAGCAAAGTACTTCAGGGATTCATTTTATGTATTAAATTAAAATAAATGTTTGATAGCCCTACAAGAAAACTACCCACATTTCTTGTTATTTAACACTAGCTGGTACCCGCGACTTCATCTACGCAGTATTAGTATTTGGAGTAGCTTATATAAGCGTGGCGTAAAAAAGAACTAACATTATGACATAAATATGTGTAACTAACGTTTATGGCAGCGCAGAATAGCTCGCTCAAAGGTAGGTTTTTTCCTAGTTACTTTACAATTAATGTCATAATTTGGTCAGCTCACACAATGTCTTTATAAATTGTAGCCTATGTGTTATTCTGATGTATAAGCTATATTATTGGAAAGTTTAATTGAAATCCATTCAGTAGTTTTTGCGTGAAAAAGAATAACAAACATGCATCCAAACATACAAACTTTCATATAATTAGTAGGATGTCTCAAGGAAAGACAGCTTAGCTGGAATTATAACATAGGATGACTATGTAGGTACTTAGTATCGTAAATACATTAAGACTGCCCTTCGCTAGATGTAGTAGTACATAAACATTTAAGAAGTTAGTAGAAAGAAGAGTATATATAGAAAAAATTAATATAAATTGTTATATATTACATGATTCTAAAACCTCATGTGAGCTAAGTCCTTTTCTACCAAAATGTTAAATAACAACAATTTTTCATTGTGTAATGTGTATGTTTTTTTATAATAGATATATTTTTCGTACTGGTATGTGTGTAACGTGTTTAATTACGATTAAGACTAAAAACAATGAGAACGTGATAAATAATGCACAACATCCATAAGCCACACAAGGCGACGAAATAAGTTCAAGGTGAGAGGAATCTGCCTTTTAAAATAACACAATAGAATAATTACTTGTTATTCAACTTCCCTAATGTGTCAGTGTCGTAATATGTTGTCAACATATAGAACATTAACAATGATCTAGAATTACATAAAACGGTATTGATAAAACACTTTGATAATGAAATTCACGGTTTAACTTTGTTAGGTTTTTGATTGGTAATTATAAACAACACGGTTTATTAGGAAATGGCAGATTAGCAGATCAGTTTTTATTTACAGAAAATAGTTAATCTGACCGCCATGCCCTGTGTGCAAAACTTTGTTTTGTGGGATTGAAACTTATGACCCCTTTTATCACTAAGTCAGCTCTATGACAATTAAATGATATTGGTCCCACCAATGGGACGTAAATGTTACCTAAATCTTTGTGAGTATTTGTAGTAAAATTTTCTGGTAAAAACCTGACCAAATACATGTTTCTATGTTTAGTCATAACTTTCTTAATTCATGTTCTGTTTTCCGTAAGAACAGAGCGCATAATAAATTGTTTTTAACAACAATACAAAAAAGCATACATCAAACAGTTAATTATGGTGGAAACATTTGTTTAAGATAAGTAGACTTGTCTAACTAACTAACTTTTAACTGTTAAGAGTAAACTAAGCTTGTTTAAAACTCTTTTTAACTACTAAAAAGTTATAGGTGGGTGTAAAGTAACTAATACAATTGCCTAAAATAACTTATTGATTAACTCAAACTTTTACTGATTGTAGAAAATATTGGTATATTTGTAATCAATAAAACATAAACAATCTTACATGAGAGTTTGGAGCGGGCTTCGCAGCATCCTGGATTTGGTTGCGGCGTGGGCGTATCATGTACATCGCAAGTGCTAGAGCCATCATCATAAACATAAACAGGAAATTGTTGCTAGCCGACTCTGGTTGGGGTAAGGATGGTAATTCCTCTAGACATTCCCCATCTGTGCAGTATGTTTGGCCTTGGCGCAACTGGAATTTTATTTAGCAATATTTCTTTATTAAGTTATGTGATTTGTCCACATTATCAGCTGACCATTTCACCCATTTTCCCATTGTAACTTAAAATCCCACCGGTCCTTGTGTATTCCCATAGGTGTATGTTGCACTTCATATTTTATTTATAGTTAAAAAGTTCATTGTGAAAAATTGTTTCCAAAAGACCAATTTTATTTGAAAACCTTGCATAACGCTAGGATAGGCATTTTTGCTAATTAAAAGGGCTGGTCAAAGTTTCTTATTCAAACAAAGACAGAGTGACTGAAAAATATTAAATGTTTTAAATATCATATAATAAAGGTTTACTTTCAATATATAATAAACATGCAAATTTAATGGAATTAAAACACTTGTCTATTCAAAGAGTGATATAATAATTCAGTACATTCTAAATGAGTTTTATGCAAATTTTAAATAAAACACCAATCAAAAAAAATTGTACAAGTTCATAAATGATAACGCTTGTTAAAAAACTGCAAAACTAAATAAGCGTAATATTGCTGATAAGAAATATATATAGCCTCTATGTGTTTGCAATGCATATGTTTCAGCTGATAGTATTAGTATGCGTAGCTGGTGGCCACTTTTCCTTAGATTAGCATTGACTATTACTGAATTATGATAGCGAATTATCATTCTAATAAGAACAAAACGTCGTTTATATTTTCGACGAAGAATTGGGACAAGGTCATCAGTGAATACAACTTACTAGTGATATAAGCCGTCGCATAGCCAGCTCATGATTCCACAAGCACTCACACGGATCCATTTCATCGCCCATAACTGTTTAAAAAAATATTATTTTAGACTCACAAATTCAACACAAGGATTATAACCTATCTTCTATTCTAACCGAGAACAAAGAACTAGAAATATTTACGCCATCGGTTCGCACTCGTTTTATATTTATTTGAAATTGCAGCTTTGTTTTTATTTACAAATACAAGATATTTTGCAACGATGGTCAGCTGTCACAGGAAGAGAAAGTAAATTACACTTATTTGCCGTTGAAAAATTACCTGTTACTTATTACGCAGTTTTCAAGTGTCGAAAAATAAACGGGTTATTTATAAATTAAAACACAATACGCCCGCTCGAAGGATAAATAAATACGCAAAAATATATTTCGCTACGATTACACCTTTGACGACATTTTGACACTGTTTGCCTGGACATAGTTCATTGGTTGACAGTCAAAATGATACAATCAAATTTAGCCAATAAGAAAATCTGTCTGCTTGTCTATGTATAGTGTTGTCAGTGCTAAAAAATCTATGGTGATTTGTTTTTTATTCCTCTCTATGTTCTTTGTTATCTCGATTTAGCATTTTAACTCTTGTTATCAGGACATTAAATATTTAAAAAAAAATAGGATTTTAACCGTTAATTTACATAATAAGTAGAGATGTTAAATTAAGTATCAATTTAGACAAAGACGGGCGGGTCATAAATTGACAACCCCAGCGTTCCGTGTTGCTGCTCTATTGCCATGGCTAATTATTGACCTACCGTGTCGTACACGTCATCGTTAAATTTTTTTTAACCAAAATTCATAACTATAGTTCTTGTCTCTTCGCCGTAAGAAATTTCAATCGTGTGAAATATGTTATGGTTTTCATGAAACTTGCTTTTTCGCACAGACAGATGATTCACATCTGTTTCATTGGTCGATTTACGACTAACTGATAAAAGTTATTTGCTCTGTTCGACCGAAACTAGTACTTTCTCTGGAATTCGAATCCTAGACCCTTGCAATTCGCCACCATAGGAGTGGTTTTGCTTCAACAAACGACATTGGTTTCTTTGTTTGCTTGCCTGCGTGTGAGAACTATTTTTGGTTCTGTCGTCCAAAGAAATCGTCGCTCCTATCAAAACTTGAAAAGTAATCCGTAGAATAAGTGATAATTTAGTAGAAAATAAAGATATAAAAAATACTATGATATATCAGTTAGTTACATTATTATTAATATGATTTATTTAGGTCACGAGAACAGCATTAGGCGTACATCCATAATATTTTATCACATATTCTCAAATAGATAATATATCAGCCGCGATTTCTGAAGTGGGTCGCTGTTATTAGGCGTGGTTACGCTAAGCAACGCCTACATTGAGGCACACCTCTCGATATATTTAATTGAACGGCGGATGTAATTATTATTATTCAGTTTAACTAGAGCTACGTATAACCTATAATCTACAAGCAATAGATTTGAAATTCAATTGACAATCACCAAAATACGTGGATACATAAATAAAACGCATTTAACGATTTAAACCACGATTTATATTAGTTAACTTAGTTTTAAGAAACAATTGGTTGTTCACTTGTTGAAAGGATATCCCAGCCATGTAACATCTAAACATTAGGTTTTTTGAGGGGCTGTCGCTTTTTTTTTGTATAAAAAAAGGAAACGCTATTAAACTTCACGGCTTTTTCATCTGTGGACAGTGGTTCGTGGCCAGGACGGAATGTCGATATTCCTACCACTCGTTTAATATACAGATTTTCATTCGAAGATGTTTTAGAAAAAAACAAATTGATTGCTAGGAAATATGTTAGTCTTGGTGGGCATCGAAACCCACTTTAGTCATTATCGCCATACATTGTTACTATTACACCAACGAGGCCGGCAAAATTCATTAATCAAAACAATTTGTGAATTCGGACTGCTAACTTAAATAAGAAAATCAATTGTTGTAACTTAAAAAAAAATAAAAATAAAAAACTACCTACTTGCGTAATTTTCCCGTGGGTCACCCGTAATTTTCGTAAGTAAGTAAGTAGTTAGAGATGTTCGTATTTTTCCGATTATTTATGTATTTATTATGTACTTATTACCTAACACATTTAGATAACTAGGGACTATTTTTTTAAAAATACATAAACACATTCTTTATTCACAAAAACTGCGTACATTTCATTATAGGAGTATGTGCTAGCCCCCACACTAGGAAATGATGATATTGGTAAGGAAGTAGTAGGTATACCTACACAGGTACATATTTAAGTAAAACACTTTCAACGGCCTAAAACGCGAAATTTGGTATATTTACAATTTAGTTTAACAAACCGTGGTCAAGACGGGACACAGTTTCTGAAAAACATCCCAAACGTAGAGTTAAAATAAATTATAGATAACTAATACTTTGAAGTTACGAAATAAGGATAACTTCGCTATGCCTATATGGGGGGGGGGGGGAAAAAAAAAAAAAAAAAAAAAGAGAGAGAGAGGGGAGAAAAGAGAGGGGGGGGGGGGGGAAGAAGTATATATATTAAAAAAAAAAAAAAAAAAAAAAAAAAAAAACCACCACCAAAAAAAAAAAAAAAAAAAAAAAAAAAAAAAAAAAAAAAAAAAACACAGGGGAGAGAGAAAAAAAAAAAAAAAAAAAAAAAAAAAAAACCCCCCCCCCCCCCCCCAGAAAAAGGGGGGGGGGGGGGGGGGGGGGGGGGGGGGGGGGGGGGGGGGGAAATTTTTTTTTTTTTTTTTTTTTTTTTTATGGGTGGGGGGGGGGGGGGGGGGGGGGGGGGGGGGGGGGGGGGGGGGGGAGAGAAGAAGGGGGGGGGGGGGGGGGGGGGGAAAGAGGGGAGGAAGAGGGGGGGGGGAGGGGGGAAAAAAAAAAAAAAAAAAAAGGAGGGGGGGGGGGGGGGGGGGGGGGGGGGGGGGGGGGGGGGGGGGGGGGGGGGGAAAAAGAAAAAAAAAAAAAAAATATTTTTTTTTTTTTTTTTTTTTATTTTTTGTGGGGGGGGGGGTGTGTTTTTTTGTTGTTTTTTTTTTTAGGGGGGGAGAAAAAAATAAAAAAAAAAATAATAAGAGGGAAAAAAAAAAAAAAAAAAAGGGGGGGGGGGGGGGGGGGGGGGGGGGGGGGGGGGGGGGGGGGGGGGGGGGGGAAGGAAAAAAAAAAAAAAAAAAAAAAAAAAAAAAAAAAAAAAAAAAAAAAATAAAAAAAAAAAAAAAAAAAAAAAAAAAAAAAAAAAAAAAAAAAAAAAACGGGGCGTGGGGTGTATTCCCCCCCCCAGAGAAAAAAAAAAAAAAAAAAAAGGAAGGGAGGGGGGGGGGGGGGGGGGGGGAGGAAAAAAAAAAAAAAAAAAAGGGGGGGGGGGGGGGGGGGGGGGGTTGTTTTTTTTTTTTTTTATAAAAAAAAAAAAAACCAAAGGAGGAAAAAAAGGGGGTTTTTTTTTTTTTTTGTGTTGTAAAGTAGGGGGGAGAAAACACCCCCCCCCAAAAAAAAAAAAAAAAAAAAAAAAACAACACCAGGCGCTTCTTTTTTTTTTTTTCCTCGGCCCCCCCCCCCCGGGGTTTTTTTTCCCCCCCCCCCTTTCCCCCCCCCCCCCCCCCACAAAAAATATTTTTCCCCTTTTTTTTTTTTTTTTTGAAAAATTTTTTTTTTTTAATTTTTTTTTTTTTTTCTCCCCCCCCCCCCCCCCCCCCTTTTTCCCCCCCCCTTTTCAATTTTTCCCAAAATTTTTTTTTTTCAAAAAAAAAAAACTTTTTTTTTCTTTCCCCCTTTTTTTTTTGGGGGGGGACTTGCGTGTTTTGTTTTTTCCCCCACACATATATAGGCTCCATAAAATATCTAATTCATTTGCGGGGAATTGTATTCGTATGTATAATACATTGCCAGTCGAGATTTCAAATTCATCGTTAAATAAATTTAAGAAAGTTATAAAACTTAGTTTATCTCAGAAGGCGTTTTATTGTCTGAACGATTTCTTTAATGACAATAACGAGTAATATGAATTGCTCCCTGCTGAAGTCAATAAATTCAGTTTATAAGACATGTTAAAAAAAGCCGGACTGAGTTTCTTGGGTGTTCTACTCAGTTATGTTGCTCTTTTGAACACTCTGTAGAATTACAACAAACAGACAGACAAACAAAAAAAATGACTAAATTCTTACATTGCCTTGAATCTAAATAATTTTTTAAAATGTTAAAGAGAATAAAGTATATTTTAATTTATTTAATATATTTCGCGTTTTAAACCGTTCTAATTTGTTATAGTCACATTTAAAACTCTTAACTGAACAATATCATAAAGTGAACATTTATTTTCTCAACCCTATAATGGTAAAAGGCTTTCAACATTGTGCAAAGGCGTGTCATGCGCGAGACTCCGCCTATGGAAGTGCCAGCTAAAAGCTTGATGCTCCAGGGGACATCACAGTTCCATCGGCAGCGGAGCGTGACGCGCGGACATGGCGCGACTGTTGCGCCCCCCGAACCGCACGTAAGTTCCATTTTTAAATATCATCGTCTGTTTGTCGGTCAAGATAGAAAAAGGTTATTTTCAAAAAAGGTTTTATATTTTCTAATTGAACTAGTTGCTCAGGAAAAAAATCTTTAAGATATTAAATCTTTAAACCTAAAACTGTTTCAAAAAAACTAATGTCATTTTTGTTTTATGTAAATATAAAAATGAATAATATTATTTCAGACAGAAAAAATCATAGTATTGTTTAATATAAATATAATAAAATTGTATTAAGAAATTTAATTTCTACATTGTTTGTATTAAGCACAAAATGAACAATTGCATTATTGTATTACTAAAAAAAGTAAGCAAATATGTAATAGTAATAATAAATAAAGTACTGTCAGGTCATCCAAACTGTACTATCCAAACGTTCAATGCCGAAATAGGCCGACAACGCATCTTGCATATATATTTTATACGACTGAATATTTTACCTTTTATCAAGTGACAATTATGCTTTTCTTTCTTTATTCCTTAAAATAAATATATTTTTTAAATGTTTTGTAAATAATTATTAAGATTAAATGTGTTTGTACGAGAATTGATAAGAATAATAACGTCTTAAGCAATATTTAAAAATACTAGAAAAAAACATTAAAATACTTGAAGAATGTAGGGTAATCAGTTTCATTCTAGTAAATAATAATCTTTAAGGCGTTGTCATAGTAAAAAATAAATCGAGAGCCGAATATCTACATTCAGTTTTGATATTTTTAAAATAGGTTGCCAGTTTTATTGAAATCCAATTAGCGTGGAGACTGGAAGTTCTCGATGACACAGCTTTTTCCGAAATCATTGGGTAACGGGTTGCATTTGACACGCACTCATCGACACTAGGGCTACAATAACTAGGGCTGTCACAAAAAAAAATTAAACAATTTTATTATTATCCTTAAATTTGTTCCGAATCATTTAGTTCTTGAATACACTATTTTTAAGAATAAAATGATAGTATTTATAATACAATACATATACCTAATTCTATGCTCTCTGTTCTTTCAATTTTAATAAATTTTTATGTTGAAAAAAATTTACGACACAGCGTTTCATGCTGTCTCTCTTAACTACGTGAAAAAAAGGCCCCCCCAAAAAAAAAATTTTGCGGGGGGAGTATAAAATTGAAATTATATAGTGAGAGAAACCCATGTATCAGTAGGTTGAGAAAATTCGACAATGACGTGTAGGACACGGTCGTTCAATTGCTAAGAGGTTCAAATGCGCCATTTTTTAATATTTTAGGTTTTATGTTAATGTTAGTGTTAAGTTTTTACAATCCTAAAACCGATGTTTAATTTATATAATGCCATCATGTTTCAATGTGATTTTTTTTTGTTCTACAATAGAAACGTATAAAAACGCTTACATACATACAATATACAGTAACGTAGTAGAACAGTTATCTTTCGTTGTATAAATTTGAAACCGGTGTCAACCCTATTGCTCGGGTCAGTATTGAGAGTACTTCGTCATTCGCGTACACAACATTTGTCACTCCACTCCAACACGGGTAATGGAGTGGACCACGATTATTTCGGGGACAATCGTGAATCGTAATTGGAAGGTCAACAATTATACATAATGCGATACCTGTTTTATAATAAGGGATAAATTTAAGGTTGGGATTATTAATAACTCGTCCAGTTTCATTCGTAGCATATATCTCTGTTAGGTCTTGGGTAACAGGTAGGTAATTTAAAACATGATGGGTTGATACACTGGGTTTTTGTTTATTTCGTAAGTATCTTAGGAATACCGAAATTCCGTCTGACACGAACGTTTCTAGACGGAAAAGTATTCAAGTCTCAATTTATTTTATTATTTTGTTTTGAATCCTCTTTCAAAATTATGGGGGCGTAGATATTGTTTTGATAGATACCGTACATAAAGTGAATCACTTGCTCTTTATAATTGATTATTGAGAGTAGAATTATTTATCAAAAAATTAGTCTATGTTTGTATCTTTAGATATGTTAGTACATTATTTCAGTTTGTCTAAAAGCATAATTTTATAAAAGAAACCTAATTATCATTCTGGATAACTGTCTTACTTTTTCCTATCTTTTTTACTTACTTTTTAATATGATTTTCGATTTTAGGAAGTTTAATTAGTACTTTTCTTACGTGGCATTTAAATACAATGCTTCGCAGCTGTGGTCACGGGGGAACTGCTGCAAAGCATCCGAAATTTTGGACATAAGCCTAATTAAATTAAAACATAAGTTAACTGATACATTCTGCGTTTTAAGTCGTTAAAATTGTTTTATTGAAATGTGTAGACACTACTCGCGTAAACTAGGTGGGTACAGACGAGATTGCTTTATAAGTTACTGAATTAAATCATACCTATAAAACGTGAAATATCTTGTATTTAACAAAATGTTTTATTTGACTGTGTAGGTAATACTCGCGTAAACTACAGACATGATTGCCTTATAAGGCATTAAATTAAATTAAACATAAGTTAACTAATAAGTTTTGCGTTTTATACCATTAAGTGTTTAATTTAAATGTGTACTAACTACTCGCATAAACTACAGACAAGATCGCTTACAAGGCATACATTTCTGTTGATTTGAGCAGATCGTGGCGGCGCGTGAGCGGGCAATAGAATGTCGCTGAAGACTCCGACGCCGGGCGGCGGCGAGCGCGAGACATGGGGCAAGAAGGTGGACTTCCTGCTCTCGGTCATCGGCTTCGCTGTCGACCTGGCCAACGTGTGGCGGTTTCCCTATCTCTGCTACAAGAACGGAGGAGGTAAGGCTGTTTTATGATACAGACAAGCTAGACTAACAGACAAGTGTTGGGTTCACTTCATTTTTATCAATCAATACCTCAGCCCAAACAAGATCTGCTGTCAATCAATTTCAGCTCTGGGTATTCGGCAACCGTGGCAGTAATCCGCAATTGTCTAAGAGTTGCTGAACTTTTTTTAGTAGCTAAGCCCGCTCTATACTTTTAGACAATGTTTAGATTACTTCGTTCCAAGTACCTACTTTATAATTTCAACATAGAATTAATGTCTTAAGTGTTTGAAACATAACTTTACGTCTGTGAAATTAAAAAAAAATCCTTACGAATCTCGAGTTAAAAACCCTAAAAGATTGACGATAAGTAGATCTAAACTACATGCGCCGTCGACCTATTTTGAATTTTGGAAAACGAAATGTGAATTAACTTCGCGGCTTTTTCATCTGGGGACGATAGTTCGCGACCTGGACGGAATTTCGATATTCCTACCACCCTTTTAATATCCAGATTTCCAGACGAAGTCCAAAATGTTTCAGAAAAAATATTTATTTATTATTATCAATTAAAACGGCAATAGCCAGTTACATTAATTGGATGGAAATACACTTAAAAATTGGTTATCTACCCATTACATTAGGACAAAATTTCAAAATCATACAACTCTTTTAGTATTGATGAACATTGATCTGCGAAGCGGTCACATTTGGGTCTTAACTTGAGGAGAGCGTTGAGTGAGGTTAAAATTCGTGGTATCGGCGAAAACGCGCGGGTAGAGGTGCGATCTCTTATTAATTGATTTGAAAAATGTTGGTCCCGTTGGAGGGGTTGGAGGGACAACTCGCGACCCTTTAAACTAGCCCGTCGAACTTACTACACACAATACGTCATTTTTGAATACTTACTACCTAAACTTGAACTAGAAATAGAAGGTTTAACCTTTATTTCTAAGAGGTGGTGTAATCACATAAATGTAACATTGAATGGTCCACTCATCCCTTCTCCACGACATTATCCACGCGAAGGTACGCGACCAGCAACAAGCGAATAAAACGACCTCAATGTTAAGTGGCTCTTACATTCGCACGTAACTCTAATTGTCGGCTCATTGCATTCTTGAGACGTGTTCACTTTGACATTTGAGGTATAATATGTAATTATAAGGCTTTTTAAAGATTATAATATTATTTACTTCAAAAACATGCAAATATACAACGTTCTTAATGTTAGTAATATAATAATAAATAACATTTAGTGATAAAATAAGTAAATAAATCGAAATTCTAAAATTCGAATTTTAAAATACTACCTATAACAAAAAAAGTAACCTTAGTTTTCTTTGAATAAAACACTTTAACGGTTTAAAACGCGATGTGTTTTAGGTAAAGTCCCCGTAGTCACGCGGAGACCTATGTCCCCGACTGCTGCAAAGTAATTAATGAATTATCGACATCTTTGTAATGTTTTTTTTAGATTCATGTCTGTAATATGAGTAGAACACGAAGCGGTGTCAAACAGAATTGTTTTGATAGTATGTCTGGTTGTATACTGTCTATAGTTTAGGCGAGTAGTACACATTTAAACAAAACACTTTAACGGTTTAAAACGCGATATATTAGTTAAACTAATTTGGAAATGATTTTTTAATTCGGCCCGACGTTCGAATGCTTTGCAGCAGCCGATAAAATCGATAAGTTTACTTTACTATAGGATATTCTGTGATAATATCACAAATAGACCACAGTACACGATTCCTAGCACCGTACAGTACGAACTGATTGCGTACGCCGAGTACAGAGCCCTCGAGACTTAATGACCGACCAACAGCTTCTTGCCTCTTGTTCCTGAGGTTCTGGAGCTCTTGGAGAGCTTTCGTGCACACTAATTGAACGCAAGATATTCCGCTCTTGAACGCTTTGAATTGAACTAGGATTTTGACTGTTATTTATTGGGTATTTGACCTTCATAGGGGTTAATTAAAAGTCCAGTTATTTTCTGCTTACACTGTTTATGAACGTTCACTTTTAACGGTTTAAAACGCGAAATGCATTCGTTAAACTTATTTACAATTTATTTTTAATTATGGCCCGAGGTTTCGGATGCTTTGCAGCAGCCGTGGTCACGGGGGCTAGTAGTTAAATAAATTGTAAATAAGTTTAAGTAATACATCTCGCAGCTAAAACCGTTAAACGTGTTTTGTTTAAATTTACAAATGCAAGTGGTTCGGTCGTGGCTTCGAGTCCCGATCTGTGAATCGTATCACGAACAATTAAAGCACTCTTTAGCCTTAGTCGCTGCAAAAAGCGTTTCAAATAAAAGTCTATTATAGGTTTAAAACGCGAGATATGGGGTCCGAAGCTTCGGATGCTTTGCATCAGTCGACTGGTAGCGTGGGGCCTTATTTAAATTAAAAATAAGTAAATATATTTCACGTTTTAAACCGTTAAAAGCATTTTATCTAAATAGTACGTTTTATTTTAATGTGTCGTATTCACAAGTACTAACATCAATATTATTTTAAGTTTGTACAGTAAACTTAACAAAGTGAATATATGAAACAAACTTTTCAACACTAATTACTCAGTTCCCCACTTTGCGAGCCTTTGCGACCAAAGAGTCAGTAATTGTCAATCAGGACGCTCCTTTGCCGCCGAAGAGCAACTTCGTTAACTCCCGATGTGCAGGGGAAATTAGTAACGCAATAATGGGGGGGGGGGGGCGATAATAAGTGGGAAGGTCATCCGATCGTTTTCAATCCAATTATATAGCAATCTACACCATAATCCGTCTCAAGTCCTGTCGGAGATAGTACCGGAAATTTATTTAGCGCGGCCTTTTGCGCCTGTGACACCGCCTCTAGCTGTGTAATTCAATTTCACGAGGCAACGGACTTGTTAACTGCGTCGGGACGTTAAATATCCATATCCGGTTTTATATATTTCTTCTGTAGACCGCTTTAAACGCAAACTTTAAAAGATATAGCAAACTTTTAAAGATAAGATTCCAAAGCGTTTAATATTTTTCACACGATGTCATTGTTTACTTGATTTTTTTTAACGATAGATGAGGACACGCATGGGGATTCACTTGATGGGTGGTAAATACCCCAGCCATATCTAACACTAAATAAAACACTTTAACGGTTTAAAACGCGAATGTAAAATCATTTGAAATATTTTACTTCGCCGGGTTTGTGCTCTCAGCAGCCGTGGTCCGGGGAGACTATATATCCGTTTTAAACCGTAAAGTGTTTTATTTAAATGTGTATCTCGCGTATAACAGATCTAACATCTACACAAGATGCGCTGTCGACCTATTATAGCTTTGGATTTTCGGAAATCCACAGACTGAAACGCGATTAAACTTTACGGATTACGCGATTAAACAATTTCTTAAGTATACTATATAACACTTTGAAAATCTGGTTATTAAATACTATCGAAATCTATCGAAATTGCACTGTTGACCTATTTTATTTATATATATTTGGAAATCCAATGAATAAAGCGAAACGCGGATTTACGCTTAACGGCTTATCTGTCTATAGACCAAACTTAATACACAGATAACAGTTACAACGTAATAATTAGTTATCTGTGACTTACCACAGACAACTCAAATCGTATTGCTTTAAGTTATCTATGGTAAGTCATAGATAACTGTAAAACTTCCGCCAGGATCTTAATAACTCAACCCAATACAGGAATCATCAAAATAACCAAGTGAAGGTCAGTATGATCGTTGGTTAATTGATTGTACCACTTCATCATAGGGAAGGGTCATCCATCAGTCACGCATCGCGGTTCGTCATGGCGAAATGACGTCAACATGGTAACTCAATCATTGGAAGTTAATTTGTCCAGGGTTAAGTAATGATATCTATAGCTTATCCTTCTGTATATTAATAACTTTTTTTTATAAAATGAGGACTATAATAATAATAAATACTGTCTGCAGTTCTCGCGAGTAGTAAACATTCAAATAAAATTTAAGACGCGATATTAGTTAGCTGTGACCACGGCTGCTGCAAAGCATCCGAAGCGTCGGGCTGTAGTTAAAATAATTTACAAATAATATACTTATTTCGAGATAAACATATATCAATAATGATAAAGTGTAGTATTGTTAGGGAGGAAAGGCCGTCAGAGAGATAGTTTAAGAAACCTCTAACAATAAATATTCCCTGTGGGGTATGGGGCAAATTTCTGTGTTAAACCAATATGAACAAGTACTGTCTGTAGTTTCGCCAGTACTACACATTTAAATAAAACAGCTTTAACGGTTTAAAGAGCGAAGCATAATTTGTTAAGATAGTTTCAATTTGTTTTAACTACGGCTGCCTTTACTTTACATACTTACTTACAACTACTTATATACTTATAACATAACGTGTTTGAAATACCTCCTGTCCTCCTGTCCTACCTATTTGCAATTTAAGGAGTGATTCAAAACAATCCCCATTCAATTTTGTAGGTCTAAACTAATTCTCAATTGAAATCGAAACAATATTGATAAGTATCGTCGGACCCTCGCGGATCATTTAATACTGTTCCGATGGAAATCTTATAATACCCAATCATCCCTCCATCGACGCCCGTGGGACTCGTTCGAGATTTCATTTCACATTGGAAGAATTGAAAACTCTTACTATTTTTTTATAATAGAAGAGAACAGACAAGCATGGGATTCACATGATGGTAGGTTCTACCCCTACCAAATACCCAAGCCATATAACATCTAAGCAAGATTCGTTATCGACCTATTTTGGCATTGGAAAAATTTTTAAAGACTTAGGTAATAACACTTTTAACAGTTGATAACGCGAATTGATCACGGAGTACATCGACTGTCGGGTCGAAGTCAACAATAAATTATTAAGTAAATTGAACGTCTGAAATAAATTGAAAAAATTTTCAACTCGGGCAGGACTTAAACCGGCATCGTCAGCTTTCCGTGCTGTTGCTCTACCAATTGATGTACCGAGTCCTACACCTCATCGTCGGATTTTTTCAACTTTTTGATACATGCGCCTCTTGCGCAATGTTATATAGTGCATTCATGTGCAATAACATGTAAAAAATAATAATAAAGTTTTCAAACGTAAATTAAACGTATTAATTTTGTTCGGGTCACGACCACCCACAGATGACAAAGCCGTGAAATATTTACATATACAACGCGAAACGCGTTGGCTATCTTCTGAGCTGGAATCATATTAGTTTCAATCGGGCAGGGTACAGAATAAAATCGTTAAATAATTTAGTATAAAAACGGATACAGAATTGTCTACCTTACTAGTATTTACTTAGCCAAGACTGTTGTGATGTACGTAAGTTGAAGAGCTCCAGGACGCAGATTACGTAGTGGGTAACAGCTATCACTAATCATAGTATGAAACAAAGTCGTCTTTCTGTCCCTATTTACGCTTAAATCTTTAAAACTACGCAATGGATTTTTATGCAGTTTTTTTAATAGAGTGATTCAAGAGGAAGGTTTCATATACAACGTTCACAGTTTTTCTGTAGTATATCTAGTACCAGCATTGCAGACGAGCGAAGTCAAAGCGGGTCGCTATTTTATAAAGCTGAGGAGATAGTTTGTAATTAAATACTATGTCCAAAATAACTATGCCACGCGGACGAAGTCGTGGTCAGAGC
Source organism: Leptosia nina (assembly GCA_963661955.1). Taxonomy (NCBI): domain Eukaryota; kingdom Metazoa; phylum Arthropoda; class Insecta; order Lepidoptera; family Pieridae; genus Leptosia; species Leptosia nina. Next base: position 8,051,317 of record CAVLEF010000006.1, on the reverse strand, counting down.
TATTCCTAATATACGCAATAAGTCAAATTGTTACTAACCCAACTAATACACTGGTTAGATTTAAGAATGCATCAATATCGTTTTAAACCGTTAAAGTGTTTTATTTAAATGTGTACTACTCGCGTAAACTACAGACAGTATTTAATGCATCAATAGTCCGACAAATACTATACTATAACCTACCAATACTTATACATTTTAATTTTAATTATTATAGAATAGTGATTAGATTAAGTCATCTATTTGGTAGTTAACTTTTTATATAATTCTATATCATATAAACCAAAATATAATCTACTCTCACACAGACACTCTACCACTCTATTGTGTGACTTTTCATATCTCGTTGACGGCGGACCCATTTTCACCATTTCCGCACCACAAAGGCTGCAACGAAGCGAGAAAATAGTCCCATAAATAACTTCGTCCCAGTTAAGTGCGGGGAAACTTTTAAGACACTTTGGCCGATCCACAGTGGCTCGAGTGAGCCGTCTTTATCCTCTTATACCCGCGACCTGTTGCATCCGGCAATAAACTTAATCCCCAACATTTTCCCCCCATCCCCCGATACCGTTTGATTTATAAGAGCGGCTAAGATGAAACAACGATGAAAGCTTTGAATAAGTACTGTCTGTAGTTTACGCGAGTAGTATTTATTTCAAAAGAACACTTCAAACGGTTTAAAACTTATATTGTTATCGTTAAAAGTGTTTTATTTAAAACTGTGAATGCTAAATATATTTTTCAAAAAAGCTTTACGCGTCATTGTATTAAAATTATATATTTTAAGAAAACACTTATAAGGCTTTAAAATGCCACCCAAAAACATTGGGCCGTAGTAAATTAGTTAATTTCTTAATACATTTCGCGTTTTAAACCGTTAAATTGTTTTATTGTAATGTGTAATACTCGCTCAAACTACAGTGAATAATTAAATATATTTTCTCAAATATGCTTGGAAATGTGAGTATTATTTTGAAAAAATAAAACTTCTTTATAAAATTTTAAAAGTGTGAAAGCGCGTTTCCCCCTCGTGGAGCATGGGGGCGAACATTTTCTGTGTCCAAATGGTTATACGTATTGTCTAGCATTAGAGCGCAAGGGGTCCTGGGTTCGAATCCCAGGGAAACAAAAAAAAATGTTTCGGTCGGGCAGGGCACAGAGGTCTGAACTACATGCCAAAAATTATAATCATTGTTTAATTAAAAAGTGAAACATTGCGAGGTGACGTATCAAAGCTTTCTGTTTTTTGAAGAACTGACTGGCACATAGAAAGCTGTTGTGATAGATTATACAACAGAATGAAATTGTAATCAGGTGTATATTTTTGACAGAAACACGTATAATATAGATTACAATCGTAGGTGGTTCCACAAATTGCTCCTGATTCACTCATAATCGTAAAGAGAATTAGCGGATGCGTCCCATTTTACAATTGCAGAAATTGTAATACTTTAGTTTGTGACGTCTTTTCTAGTGTCTAATTTATAATAGACAATCAGACCATTTTCTTTATTGTCATCTAGTTAGGAAATTTTTTAACTGTATTCCTTTCTCACGTAACGTAAACTAATAATACATATGTAAATATTGTCTGTAGTTTACCTACGAGTAGCACGCGTTCAAACACTTTAACGGTTTAAATCACGATAGTTACCTATTTGCTAAAGTTTTGTTATTTAAATTAGAAGTCCAAAATGTTTCAGAAAAATTGCCTTTCTGTTTGAACCGATGACTCGAACGACACGAAGCAGTTACCTGCTCTCAAAGGAGTTTTATCGTTAGAATATAACCTACAGCTATGTCGTGACTATTGTGAAGCGTTCTCAAGTTTCATAAAAGCTTGTTCAAAGTAAATGCGACTCTTAAAAGGCCAATTACAGCAATTTGCCTCACCCTCCCGTCGATATGAAATTATTGTCTCGAGAATAGCGACCTATGATCTAAGATTGCGTCTGCAGGAGTGGAGTGAAAACTTTTAGCGCTAAGAGTTTTATTAGTGCCTTAAAAGCTCGTTCTATTTAAATAAAACACTTAGCGTAGCAATTTTTTACTTTGACGTCAGAGACATCCTCCATCTTTAATCTCCCCTTGACCACGGCTGCTGCAAAGCATCCGAAACGTCGGGCCGAAGTTAAAAATCATTTTCAAATAAGTTTAATGAATATATCGCGTTTTAAACCGTTAAAGTGTTTTATTTAAATGTGTACTACTCGCGTTAACTATAGACAGCTAGTTCTATGTTTAGGTTTAAAGAATTTGTGATCAAATTAGTTATATAGCTATTATATTACATTTATAATGATAATAGCTGTGTCGGCGACTTCGTCCGCGTAGAATAGGTATAATGGACATCAACATTTGTTTTAGCAAACCTCCTCTTTTAAGTTGCCTACGATGTTGGTCGTGACCCGTCTATCTTGCAAGTTAATCTTAAAGGATAGTGTCGCGCACATTTTTTTAGGTCTTTTAAAGAGGATTCGTTCATTTAAATCGATAAATGCTCGAACCAAAACAAAAAGATTTTTTCAATTCCCATCAGTAGTTCCTGAGATTAGCGCGTTCAAACAAAAAAAAAAACTCTTCAGATATTAGTATACTATTACTAAAATTATAATTTATTTTGATTGAGAAGATTTTATGACACAGGTGGTGGGAGTTACACTACGGCGTTTTGTGCTGCTACTTCTACCTCTGCTGTGAATGTCGGTTCAAGAACCCGCGCCGTGTAGATTTTTTTTTTTTAATCTAAATAGATATTCAAATTATATACAGCCATTATGTGTAGTAATATGTGAAAAATATTTTAGTCCCAAATGTGTACTTATAAATGCAGTTTTCAATGAAATCCAAATACCGAAGAAAAATTATATTGTTTTAGTCAGGCAGGGCACAGAAATGAATCTGTGTACCGGACACAAAGGTGTGTTCATTTAATAGTCTACAGTGAAAAATACGATATCACTATTTTTAGGTAAAGAATATAATTACATAACGGAATCATTGCGCAAGAGGTGCATTTATCAAATAGTTTGAAAAAATTCGACGATGACGTGTTGGACTCGGTAGCTCAGATTTTACAGATTAGAGTAACAGCGGGGAGACTGTGGCTGCCGGTTCATGTCCTGGCCAAGGCGTATTTTTTTCTTTAATTTAAAAAAATAACCATAATACTTTCTTTCAGGGGCTTTTTTGGTTCCATATTGCATCATGTTGGTGGTGGGTGGTATACCACTGTTTTACATGGAGCTGGCTTTGGGACAGTTTCATCGTAAGGGCGCCATCACCTGCTGGGGGAGACTGGTTCCATTGTTTAAGGGTGAGTTAATTATCATGTTATTTGAATTTCATTGTTTACCAGTGATTCGAACCCACGACTCGTGCTTAACGTAAGAGTAACAGGTTAGTTAAATACTGTCTATAGTTTATGCGAGTAGTACACATTTAAATAAAACACTTTATCGGTTTAAAACGCGATATATTAGTTAAACTTATTTGAAAAATGATTTTTACCTTCGGCCCGACGGATCTAATAAGTTTAACGAATATATCGCGTTTTAAACCGTTAAAGTGTTTTATTTAAAAGTAACAGGTTAGGTTTAAATCTATATATGCTTGATAACAGAATTTTGTCCAAACTTCGAACGACTTAAATAGATTTAAATGCGTTGAAACGTAAATCAAATTTAATATTCGAAACGCGAATTATATTATTTGACTTGATTTTAGTTTATTTTGATCTTTCAGGTTCAAAACCGTTAAAAGTTATTTATTTAAATGTGGACCGATAGCGTCAACTACAGGCGGCTTAACATGTTTAGTATGGGCCGTGTTCCGGTAAAACAGGCACAGATATGTGTCTGCCCTATATGAAACTCATTGAAGACTTAAATCTTTATTACATTACGATAAGTTATACTAACGTATTTTATATAAGTGTTAGGAAGTGTAATTCCGTAGCACTTACCTCCATAATTGACACCGTTCCTGGGTCCCCTTAAGTGCCCCCATACGCGCTCAAAGGCTCTAGATTTGCGAGGACGGCGCCCGGCTTATGTTCAGTGATTTCATTTGACTCAATTGTCACGTCTCACCGTTGAGTGGCTCCATACGACTTTTGAGGGGGGAAATAAAATTGAAATATTTCAGGACTTGCTTTATCGTACGGAGAGACAAGCATGTGATTTACTTCGACCTATTAAGTGAATTGCAAATGTACAGAGTAGGCTTTTATATGGTACTAGCGTACGTACCGCGTAGAATAGTTGTTTTGGGCATCCAAATTTGTTTTTGTAAACCTCCTCTTCATATTTAATAATTTAAACTGCTACCCGACATCGACATCAGACGCGTTCCGTCGATCGCGACCCGTCGTTCGGCTCCCGTCGTTCTTGCAAGTTAATCTTTAAAGATAAGCATATAGTGTCGCGGGCATTTTTTTAGATCAGTTAATCGATTCCTCATTCGAAGCGTGCGCTTCGGAAGCCCACGGAGATGAAAATACCCCCCCCCCCCCGTTTTTTTCACATTTCCCGCTGCTTCCTCGCTCCTATTAGTCACAGCGCGATGTCTTAGTCTAGCCTCCCTCGATAAGTGTTCTAACACAAAAAAAAAAAATCAATTCGTACAAACAAACTCTTCAGCTTTATAGTATAGATATAGATTATTTTCCCCGTGGGTCAGTTGCTTTGTTCGGTTAAAGTTATTTCTTATAAGAGTGTTATGTAACGCGTTACATAACACTCTTATAAGAAATAACTAGTCTAGTTTTACACGGCGCACTTTACGTTTTATTGAGTTGAACAATTCCAATATTAAATAATATCTAAGTTAAGCTGTACACTGCTTTTAAATAATACATTTTTAACGGTGTCATTGGGAAATATATCAATCCACATATTTTTACTATAGTACGACGTGTTGAATGTTTTCCAGCAGCTCGAACGTAGGTAAAATATATATAAAAATAAGTTAATCAGTATATCTCGCGTTTTAAACCGCTAAAAAAAAGTGAAATCCCCCCCTGTGGGGCACGGGGCGAACATTTTTGTGTCCGTTGCACTGGTCCGTTCTTTTACAGTCCAGTCGTTGATCAGACTTCTGTGCCCTGCCCGACCGAAACAATTTTTTTGTTTCCCTGGGATTCGAACCCAGCACCTTTCGCGCTTAACGCAATACTAGACAATACGTTTAACCATTTTGCTACAAAGGCGGTCTAAAAACACGCTAAAAGTGTTATTTAAATATGCACTACTGGCGTAAACTACAGACACACAGTGCTTATCATTGCAACCTTTTTAAAACTGAGTTAAAAAGAAACTTCAAATAGCAGTAAATTATTACATTTTTAAAGGCATTGGTTACGCGGTGGTGCTGATAGCTTTCTACGTGGATTTCTACTACAATGTGATCATCGCTTGGGCTTTGCGTTTTTTCTTCGCCTCCTTCACTACCATGCTACCCTGGACCAGCTGCAACAATGAGTGGAACACACCAGCTTGCCAACCGGTAAGGTCTCATATGAAGTAAATAAGAAAACTACAAAGAAACACTTTATAAAAAAAATACTTTGTTGTTTTCTGGGATGTCAGAAATCATTACTATTTCGCTATTACAATAGGATGCCATCTTCATAAAGTGTTGCCCTTCGTTCTTACCACAGATAACTGTCATACACCCCTATATACCACAGATAAAAAATATTTTTTTACTGCACAAAATCTTTTTTTTTTAAGTCGACATTGTTTTCAATCTAAGTTTATTTTAAAATTAAAAATCTATTTGATTGGAAAAAATTGATGACACGCCGGGATTTCAACCTGCATCGGAGCTGGTACTAACCAATTTAGGAAGTGTGTCTTTTTTCTACAATCTAAAGAGATTTTATTTATACAATAACATGAGAATTATAATTTTAATACTTTATTGTTTATGTTAAAGTTTGAAGCCAACTGGGAATCTTCTAACATGAGTCGACCTCAGAACTCTTCCAGCCAACCCCAAGCTACCCCATTCAATTCTGCTGCATCTGAATACTTTAAGTAAGTTTTAATATAACTATCAGTTAGATTTAAGCGAATCTCTATTTTAAAGCTTTAACTAATGACTCATACGCACGAGAGTTAAAAAGCTACACAGAGCTACTAAGATACACAGATAAGAAAATTAAAAATAAAACTGTGATTAAAAAACGCTGACGCGTAAACATACTTGGGAATGCCGTTTTGTATTTGAACGCTTTTTTAACTTCCGTTAAAAAGCTCTCGTGCGAATGGGGTTTAAAGTTCCTTATTAAGGAATAATTATTTGAAAGTTACGCCATGTTATATCAAAAGTACTTGAACTTTTATTTCAAAAATCATAATTAATCAAACCAAAAGTAAAAATGACGTTACTATTATTGAAGATTATTGATGTGAGTTACATTTTAAAATATTTCTAAATAATTAAGTAGCTTAAGTCATTATAATTTTCATCTTAAATGAGAAGAAATCATGTCATTTAAGTATTTACATAAATGTATGTATTACGTGAAAATAGACATAGTCAGTACCGTAGATAGGCGGACAAGGGCCCCGGTCTACCTAATCCTACGGCTCAAGAAGGAATCGGGTCCTCGTATCTTTTAGCATAGCTTGAATTAGGTGAACCTTCAAAATTATTTTATTTTTACAAAATTATAAATAGCATCAAGAACGTTAAAAGAATCATTTTCTTCTACGCTTATATCTTCTAAAAGATAAGGGGGACAGCTACGCCACTGAACATAGTGACTCGATAGGTAATGGGTCCTTACTATAAATCCCTCTATATTAATTTAAGGTGCCTGCTTCATATAGACTATTTTAATATGAAATTATTATCAAAATTATATAAAGTACAACTTTATTGATGTGACGCAATGGAATAATGTTATCATGGTTCCAAAGTGGTAATTAAATTCTGTAATGATAAACTGTTATGTAAAAAAACGTACACTTTATTTAACAGCCGAGCTATTTTGGAACTACAAGGCAGCGAAGGACTTCACGACTTGGGCGCAATTAAATGGGACATGGCTCTGTGTTTGCTGGCTGTTTATATCATCTGTTACTTCTCTCTGTGGAAGGGCATCAGTACTTCTGGAAAAGTATGGAATCGTAGAGCGTATTAATAACTAGCTGTGCTCGCGACTTCGTCCGCGTAGAATAGTTGATTTGGTCATTCAAATGTGTTTTTGCAAACTTTGTTTTCATCTTTATAATTTAAGCCGTTGTCATCGCACTGCCAGTTTGTCTTAAAGCATAAACATATAGTATCGCTGACTTTTTTGATCATTTAAATAAGCATCATTCATGGTAATTTGAATAATTTTCCTCTTCTCCACATATTTCACTCTTTTTCTTTCGTTGCATGGCCTGCGAAAAGACTTCAAGACACCAAAAAATATGTATGAACGATTTTTTTTAATGACCTAAAAAAATGTTCTCGCAAGAACGACGGGACGCGGATAACGTCGTGGATATCAGCTATATTTTAAAAAGCTCAAAATAACTATTCCACACGGACGAAGTAGCGAGCACAGCTAGCAAATCATAATTTTTCAGGTGGTGTGGTTCACGGCATTATTCCCTTATGCGGTATTACTGATTCTCTTGGTGCGAGGCATTACTCTTCCTGGTTCAGCTACTGGCATCGCGTACTATTTGAGTCCAAATTTCGAAGCTATAACCCAGCCACAGGTGTGTAAGCGTTACAGTTTAAGTTACTACTGCTAGCGTAGCTCAATGGTTTAACGTGTTGACTAGTATTGCGTTAAGCGTAAAAGGTCTTGGGTTCGAATATCAGGCAAACAAAAAAATTGTTGCGATCGGACATAGCACAGAAGTTTGATCATGTTTTCACAAAAAAAATGTGTGTGTATGTGACATGTAAATATGAAAAGTAAAAATAGCAGATTTTCAGACATCTAACTTTTCAAATTTCATCAAAATCGTTTAAGTCGTTTTGGGAACTAATGTTAGTTGTAGTAGCATGTATATTATATTTACTCTTGTGTTCACCTGTTGAAAATTTTTGTGATGTCCATTTAGGTCTGGGTAGATGCAGCCACTCAAGTGTTCTTTTCACTCGGTCCCGGTTTTGGGGTATTGTTGGCCTACGCTTCATACAACAAGTACCACAACAACGTTTACAAGTAATTATACCTAACGTTTATATTATATCGTTTTATAACTGATAGAACTACAGTACCCACTGAAGTCGTCGATTCGAATCCCACCCTGGTAAAATTTTTCAATATAAAAAGCATTTATTAAAATTTTCACTGTTTGGCAATTTCTAGTTAAAATTCGATTGTTACTTATTCTATAACAAACTAAAACAAATATACTTCATAATTTCTACTGCAGCTTAATGGTTAAACGTGCAGCTTAACGTTGCGCTAATTCGGGGAAAGAATTCAGTTTCGGTACAGAAGTCTGATTAACTACTTGCCTATAAAAGCGCTCAGTGAAACACACAGACATGTGTTCGCCCCATGCCCCACGAGATTTAACTTTTATGAATGAATTAAAAATCGATTAAAGAAAAAAAATACCTTAACACGTGTATGATAAGATTGAAATGAATATAGTGCCATCAATTTTATTCTTTTGCCAAAGTTCTTCTCTCTTTTAGGGATGCGATTCTAACAAGCGTGATCAACTCTTGCACCTCTTTCGTCGCCGGTTTCGTTATCTTCAGTGTCCTTGGCTACATGGCTTATGCGTCTGGCAAAGACGTCCAGGACGTGGCGACAGAAGGACCTGGCCTCGTCTTCGTGGTGTACCCAGCTGCTATAGCCACCATGCCTGGATCTACATTTTGGGCTTTGATATTCTTTATGATGTTGCTTACTCTGGGACTGGATAGCTCCGTAAGTCACTGTTATAGAAATGAAACGAAAAAGAAAAGAAATTGATTTTAATCTATGTAATTCGATTTTGGACTTTGGAGCCGTTTAAAAGTGTTTTGTATAAGAACAAATACATATACTAAGTTAAAAAGGGTTTGAGCTAATATGTTTTGCTAATATTTATTATTTTCATTCTTCACGTAGTGCATAGACACGCTTTTATATTTTTATTTTAATGTTAGTAGACCTTAATCTAGTCTATATACCCCAGCTATAAACATGTACACAAGATTCTCCGTCGACCTATTTTCGCTTTGAATATTCGGGAAGATCTATCTAACATTTCCCATGATTTCAGTTCGGCGGATCAGAAGCGATAATAACAGCGCTCAGCGATGAATATCCCCCAATAGGACGTCATAGAGAAATATTCGTGGCCTGCCTCTTCACTTTGTACTTTATCGTCGGGCTTACATCTTGCACCAAGGGCGGTTTCTACTTCTTCCAACTCCTGGATAGATACGCTGCAGGCTATTCTATGCTCGTGGCTGTTTTCTTTGAGGCTATCGCAGTGTCCTGGATATATGGTAATTTAAAGTCTGTGTGTGTGTTTTGCGGATGTTGAAGAGTTTGTAAATATAAATAGTTTGACAAAAATTTTAAGCCATGTTTAGGATTTGAACCGGCCTCCAGAGCGTTTCGTGCTAACGAACCAAAATATATTCAAAAAAGTACAAGTTAGTTTAATTAGTTTTAAATCAATCTAAATTCGATTTTTAATATATATCGTGTAAATGTAAAAAAATATTAAAGTTTTCAAACAAACATTTATTATTCATTTTGTGAAAGATAAAGCTCGTTAAGACGGGATGACACCACTAACTTAGTCGTGGCAGTCTTTCAAGCCTACAGCAGCATCCTGGTCTCTGGTATAGAAGAGAAACCCTAAGAAAAAGCGAAAGGGTACCTAAGTATTTTCTTCTTTTTCAGGTACCGAAAGATTTTGTGAAGACATCCAGGACATGATCGGGTTCAAGCCTGGTTTATACTGGCGGATATGTTGGCGTTTTGTGGCACCGGCTTTCCTTCTATTCATAACCGCGTATGGTCTCTTGGATTATGAACCGCTCCAATATGAGGGTTATGTGTACCCTGGCTGGGCAAATGCTTTGGGTTGGGCTATAGCCGGGTCCAGTGTGATTTGTATTCCGACGGTGGCAATATACAAAATTCTGACGACAAAGGGAACTTTTTTCGAGGTACTTCGATTATTTTTTTTTTAATAAAACACTTTAAAGTATTTCATTTTAGACATCAAAGTTCTCCTTTCAAATGACTTTCCCTTGTTTTGCTTTTAGAATACATTTTCAGTTAAATTTTATGTTTTTTTTTGAAGTCTTTTTAATTTTAATGATGTTATATACAGCGTCTGCGCATCTTAACAACACCATACGCTGACACAGAGCACAGCACCATTCACAATGGCGTAGTGGTCTCTGAGAGTGGTGGAGTACGTCTTACATCAGCCGTGACCACCCCCACCACTCCTCCAGCAAATACGTCACCATCCCAGAATTCCCAACCTGCGCTCGTGTGAGCCCACCTGTCCTTCGACGTCTACTATGTTTAAATATAGCTATATAATCACAACTTTTGAAATAATTTGGCGGGAAAAGAAAGTTTTGATCATGACTTAAGTGTATTGTAGATTTTTATTCAAGTAGTTCATATTTCATTAGATGCAAAAAAGTAAATGCTAATATTATTATTTATTATTTGCGTAACGAAATAATTATAATTATAGTGTCGGTGTCTTCTTATGTGAAATTGAGACTTAGTAATTGACAAGTCTTAATGTAAAAAAGTATATACAATTTACTATTTTCGGTTAAATATTCAGTAAACCGTCAATATTTTAGATGTAGCTGTAGAAGGTTATTAATTGTTATTTCCAACCTTTTAAGGTAAGGTTTATAAATTATAGTCTTAATATTTAGTAATTAGATTTTGGCATAAGGTTGACACTGGAACAATTAGGATTAGTTTAAACAGATGCAACTAGACCACAGATTCCATACAGTTGCTTACAGTTGCAATTTTGTTGCTTATGGTAGCTTTATATATTTCTGGTAACCCTGACGATCGCCATGTTTGAAATGTTTTTAACATATTTCAGAAAAAGTGAATTGTTATTATTATAGTATTAAAACTTAAATAAGTGTTTAAATTAAAAAAGTTTTTCTACATTGTAGCTTTACGCAAATGTGTAAATGATTTTAAAATAATGGTATTGGATGATATGGTGATGAATGAAGGTAGCTTGCTAGTATTTAAATATATAAGATTACATTAGTAGTAAATTTTAAAGTCTTAAATCATTTATTATTCAGATTTTGCTTATTAATCTTGTACTTAGTAATTGTGCTTTGGAAAATTAATCTATTTACGACTTAATCTATTTCGGATTATCGAAAAATAATGCTGTGTAGATAATAGTAAATGTAGAAAAATTATAACTACTGTTATTCTAATAACTAAAATACTTTATTCAATCATTAATTCGATGTTGTGTAGAGTTCATATACCCACGGTGTTTAACTAAAGATGCTTCGTAGATGTTATATTATGGGTATCTTTCACGATTCTTTGTACGTTTAGATTGAGCATTCATAATTGTATGCTATTAATGATGTATCGTATAAAGTCATAATATTGATCTCTTCAACATTTGAATCTTGATGTTGTATGTAGTGTTTGATTTTGGTGCTCCATTGTCATCTATTTAAACTTGCTACTTAAGTACCTACGATTCATCACTCCGTGATGGGCAATGCGGATTGATGGATTGTTTTTAGAGACTTTATTGAGTATTTTGTTTATATTTTATTCTTATAAGTAATCATGGGTAAAGATCAATGAATCTTCCAATATTTATAGGGGACGCTCCATACTTTCACATTCGGATCGATGTGGAAACTTAATGGTAGAAAATTCGTAGATATGTATTTTATATTATATCTCACTAATAATGATATCATATTGTTAGTAGTTAAATAGTAGTGAACTCGTATTAACCTTAAATCGAATATAATACATATTACTCTAGTGTTGGCAAATAGTGCGGCTACGATTACGAGATTAGTGTTTATTAGTAGGTATTTACATTTGTAGTTTTAATAATATAACGCAAACTGTAATAATTGTTGTCTAAAAATGGATACAAAATACAAAAAAAAAACGCTTACAAATATAATTCTATCTTGTAATTCGATATTGATGAACTTTGTCTGTATGTGTTATTAATAATATCGATTGTCATATCAGCCATTATGACAATTGATTCTTAGTGAAATAAAGTATTTATACACGTAATTATGTTTCATTTCTGCTTTAAACGATAACGTTAACAGATTACGTAGAATTTAAAGATGTGCAGACAGAGGGCTTCGGCGCTGCTAATTATTAGGCTTTTTTGTTTAATAAAATCTTTCAGTACTTTTATCTTATGTCTATGTACAACCTAGAGAGGCTGAAAAGTTGTGTAACAAATTGTGCAACTGTATAGCAATATCCATAGACTAACACCATTCTCGGAACATGGCAATGTTTAGTTTGAATCATCTGTCAAGTTATGGTTTAGAACCGAAACAGTTGTCAGTACAGATGTCATTTGTCAATATGGTAAATGACGTTCACGTAGTTGTGTGATTAAGATTTAAGTGGTTATTTTCCTAAGTCCAGAGAAATCTAAGGTTTTAAGAAAAGCTTTGACTAAAGCTACGCCACAGCAATGGATAATAAAACTGAAGACCCCCACAATGCTGAAAATAACATATTCACCACAATTGCTCAGGGCGACGTGTCTGAATTCAAGAATATCCTGGCGCAACACAAGGGCAGCGTCGATTTTTTAGACGAAAATGGTATGACCGCTCTTCAACACGCCGCTTATAAGGGCTGCAAGGATATGGTGCAATTACTTCTCGATAGGGTAAGTGTTATTGCTGCTTTAGAAAGTTAACCAAATTGAGTTGAATTTAATGCTTTATTTCGTTTTTAGGGCGCGGATGTTAATTGCGGTAACCATGAGTATAATTACACGGCTCTACATTTCGGTGCATTATCAGGAAATTCAGAGGTATGCAAGCTCCTCTTAGAGGCAGGCGCGAAACCCAGTGCTACTAACTCCGTAGGCCGCACTGCCGCTCAAATGGCTGCATTTGTTGGAAACCATCACACGGTGGCGACAATAAATAACTTCATACCGCGTAGTGAGATAACTTACTATTCCACGCCACAAGGACAACAGGCTGAAGCCTACATATCCCCGCTATTAGTAGAACCTCTCCATAAATTTGTTCTTGGTGTGAATATTCATCCAGTTAGGTTAGCTCTCAATTTGCAACATGCTTCAGGCCTATTAGATAATGCTGAAAAAGTTAGTAAAGTCCTAGAGATGTTGTGTAAAAAGGAAATGACAAGAGGCAGTGAGACTAATGAAGTTATGGCATTCAAGTACCACTATCTCTCTTATGTAATAAGGGAATTAAATAACATTAGGGACAAGCAGAAACCGCCGGTGGAGAGTGATAAAAAACATGACATTGTTGAAATTTTTGCTAAGAAACTTTTGAAACCTGGTAAAGATGGTTATTCCTTAGACTTAATGGATGCATTTCTCAAAGATTGTGTAAGGGAATTTCCTTACCGGGAATGTACAACCTTCCATCAAATGGTGACATCGTTGACTAGTAAGGACCCTCCACCTGCATTATCCTTAATAAATTGCACCATAAATGGCCAGCGAGGCTTTATTGACACTATTTCATATTGTAGTACGTGTGGAGAAGAGAAGCCAGCTAAAAAGTGTTCAAAATGTAAAACAGTGCAATATTGCGATAGGGAATGCCAGCGTTTACACTGGTTTGTCCATAAAAAGGCATGTAATAGGGAGTCAAGTGTGCCTGCAGCCACAAATAATTCTAAAGCGAACATTGATACATCTGAGTTATCGGCTGAACTACAAAATCTTGTTGCTGGATAGTTTTAATACAAATTGTAGAATTTTAAGAGATTTTCATAAGTTATTAATCAACATATATGATTTGTCTTGTTTTATGTACATATTGTTGTATGGCATACATTATTTTGATTTGCACACACTAGCTATTATGTGAAATTGCGGACGATTACTCTGAGTAATGTTAGTACCACCTAACTGGCTACAATCATTAACTTGACATATATGTACCAGGAAAACGTTAATAAACAAAGATTGTCAAATAACAGGAAAATTCAGTTTACTCATCATGTTCATTGTACATAATTAATTTATGTTCCTATTACGCAAATCGACAATTTTTCCATAAAACAGCAGATGAATCGAACAAACTACCTCCATTTTGCAGTTCACTTGAGACAAATTTTCTATTGATGTGTGTAAAAATGTGGCTAACGTGACAAGCACTATTTCAATAAATGGATGAAACCTCTAAAGACAACATTCATTACCCCTTGTTATTACTGTCCTTAGTTAATAAATTACAATGCCAAGGGTGTTTCATTGATAAATCTTAGAACCCTATTTGTAGAAAATTATATAAAAATGTTGATATAAGCGCCATCTCTCTTACAATATTGTTACTACAGTGTAGCAATGGATTTCTTGAAGCATTGTTCAAGCAATATTTAAAAATAGATGGCACGTTTATAGTTTCTTGTTAAAGTAACTAATTTTTATACGTGAATTTCCAGTTGAAAATTTAAATTTGGCATAAATTATGAAAATTTTTAAACATTTGCATACACGTATCAACTGCGCAATTGAATAATTAATGGTTTAAAAATGACACAAACATTATGCTTTATAATTTTATTGATTTTCTAATAGTTTAATGTGTACAGTTTATCATAACGTGCTACCATACATATAGGTGTCAATCTATATAAAATTATGTGTATTAAACAACTGTAACATAACTATTTACAACACTATTTTAAATCTAAGAATCTTAGCCTAAATATTAAGTAGTTTTAATATTTCAACAAATAGCGTATATCTACATAAAGGCACATGTATCACAAGGCATAGAGATTTAAATAACGAGGTAGATTTTTACAATATTTATTATCTATAAAATAACTAAAGGCTTGCATCGTCTGGTATCTATCTGTGAGATTATAGACTATAAATACAGATACATGTCACAGAGCAAAAGATACCCATAGATTATTGCTAAAAAGTAAAGATTTTAAACAACACTAGAAAAATGTGTGGAGAAGTATAAATTGCAAGTAAGTAAGTAATACAGACAGTTTGTATTCATAAATATTGAAATAAATTTATTTTTGACATTTATTCCTGAAAGTAAATATAGGAAATCAGCGACCATCTACTTATACGTATACATTTGACAGACAAACATAGCGACGGGAATATTAAACTATCGATAAAACTCTGTCGGTAAACTCATTGACTAAACATATAAAATGTACACATTTAAAATTCATTGGTAAAAAAAATACACAAGTCTAAATAGATAGACCATTTATGAAATTGCTAGTCCCGCGTTAGTGTGTCTAACTATCAGCCTTCCCCAAGTAGAGCACTAATGGTAAAACTCTTAACACGCCTGCAGGGTGCAGGAGGTGATGGTGATGGCACCCTAGGAGCTGGAGGAGGTATCGGACTCCATGACGCCATAAAGGGATTAGCTGGACCGTTGGGCCAAATCCCAAAAGGCATCGGCATGTTAAGAGAATGCATATATTGCAATTCTGGAGGGTAGAAAGCTGGTGCTTTGATATCTGGGGTAGTCTGCCTTATTATTGGGGCTGGAGATTCAACCAGAGGAGGTGACCGTGGCGATGATGATCTTAGGCTTCCTTCTTCAGAGCAAGATGACGCGGCATCTGAGCACGCTCGTTTGGGCTCTGGAGATTCATTTGTTGAGTCTGTGGCTTGGTCTATATCTGAGGTTTTCCGTTTGCATTTGGACTGACCACACGCGCGGAAGCCCTTCGCGAACGGATTGTTGTCTATCTTCAGTTTTGTGATGCGGTCGTTCTGTAGACAAAATATAGTCTTTATTAGATTACTCGGGTTTTATAAGATGTGTATTATAGATTCTGTATTGATAAAAATACTGATCAATAGAAGAAAAACATTTATTTAAATCACAGTTACTGTTTTCATGTGTGGTAAACTAAACAGTGATATTTCCGCAAAGAAATCCACTAAAACACCTTTATTTGTTTCTTAAAATAGCGATTGTATTAGACACAGCTAGAATTACTTTGATTGCAACCGTTATGGTTAATTTGTTCTTCTATCTAATTGCATTTATAGGAATTCAAAGGAATTTTTAAGAAATCTATTCGTTAATTGTATCCGTCTAGACTAGGCATTCTTGAAACTTGTTTTATCGTTAGATTTGGCGCCAAACGCCAGATCTGACGTAAGTAATACGAAAAATGTCTGTGGTTTATTAAAGTATGAGAGTTACGAGAAACTTAAACAGACCATACACATTCTATGTATATGTATACAATAAAATAGTGTCCCCGCTTGCCTATTTATTCTCAACAGCCCTTTCATAGTAAGGTTTAAGCTAATTTATTTCGATCGATCTGAAATTTGAAGATGTGACTTAATTTTAGAGACACTATTGGCATATATGTCTAGATAAGACAAATAAATAAACTTTTGTATGCCACCGTGAGATAGCGCGGTTGAAGAGACTTCTGTATGGATCTTATCTGTGGCAATTTAAACATCCGTTTCCGGATAATGTCGCTAATAGCTTGTAAGGGATAATTCTTGCACATGTGGTTGGCGACAGGCCAATTAGCATAGTATGGCGTGTCTCCTTGTCCCGTCAGAATAACGCTACATGCGACGTGGCGCCGGCAGTTCATAGTTCAGCGAAATCCGATAGCTAGCTTCTGTGTATGTCACGTGGTTCTGATTGAAAACTACCCTTTTCAAATGTCTATATGATTGCAAGTGGGTAACAACAGTTTTTTTCAATATTATATAGTTAAAAATCTATTTATTATAAATGGAAAAAAAAAACTCGGGCACGACTTGCACGGGCATCCACAGCGTTCCTTGCTCTTAATAATTGAGCTACCGAGTCATCGTCTTTTTTTCAACATGCACAGTTCGCTGTGGATGTCGGTTCAAGTCCTGTCTGAAAAATATTTTTTATATTAATCTATCTATATAATGATAAATTTTAAATTTATATAGTGCCATCATGTGCATATAAAAAATCTTAGTTTTCAAATATTATATAGTTGACCAATTAAGATTCTTTAAATATAACTAATTCTCTTCTACTTACTGTGTGCACTTTTACGATGTACCGTTGCTTTTATTATTATTTCCTCAACCTATCCATTTAATTTATTTGTTTCTATTTCTCGTCTCCGTATTTTGGATTACCTTGAAGAGATCGCTGCTTAGCGATGAGGCCGTCATTTATTTATAAGTTAGTAGGTACATAAGATTTTTCTCTGTTTGTGATATGTGTGTTAATAATAAAGCTATAATAAATAAAAGTTATTCCACTTTAATTATGTCACATCAAGAGGTATTATTTCGCTTTATGACCCCGTGTTGTCTTATAGACTTATAGACGTTGAAAAAATACGTTTTAGCACAAGACTACCCACTGACCGCAAACAGTCCTGACGCGTTTACAAGTAGATAAGGCGGCGCCGGCGCTTCATCGCACCAGATAACACGACCAAGGTCCCAATTCTGCTATTTAACGCGACATGTAAGCGAAAGCCGGTCTAGACGCCAGTACAAGCAACGGTAAACTGTGAAACACGATCGCTTGTAAAAGTAGGGGGTAGAAGGAATATAGAAATTCCGTCCGGGTCACGAACCACCGTCCACAGGTGAAACACGAACCACCGTCCGAAAATAGCCAAAATAGGTCGATAGGCTGAGGCATAACACCCTCCATCATTAAAAAAGTCAGTGTCGCGACAGTTATAAAGCTTTAATAGCAGTCGAATACCAAATAGTGCCGTATCAACGTTGTAAATAGCAGAATCGGCTCTCAGCGATAACGTATCGTGCTAAAAGCTTATTAGTATGGAGTGTGGCTGAAGTACGCCTACAACCCGCCCCGTCGCCCGTGACGTCACTACTCCCTTTTTGCCCAATATTTCATATTTGCGACCGTCGCCAGCTTTTTCTGGTGTATAATTAGGGGTCTGAGCAAATTTAGTTTAGCTATCGGGTGCAAGCGAAATTATCGATTGTAAACAACGTCTGGAATAACGAATTTTGGCGTCTCGTTAGTCTAATCTTGAAATTTAATGCGGCGACAGTTAAAAAGTACCAGCAATGTGAGTCAGAGCTGTAAATTATACATTTATTTATGATTTCATTATTACCTAAATAATAATTATCGATATTATAAGCTCAAGATTCTGTGTTTGTACGAATCTCAGGATCAACTGGTTCGAATTGATAAATTATTTCAGTTGGCTGGATTATAGACTGCGACGTACTAGGAGCGAAGAAACGGAGGGAATTGTGGAAAAATGGGGAAAATTACTCATCTTTGAGATACACTGTAGGTCAAGATACTCAAACAATATGTAAAAAGAATGACTCCTTAATCTGAAATAAAATCCTAAAAAAAAATCTGAAAAAATGCACGCGGAGTATCTCGCAAGAACCGTTTTTATGTAGGTTATCAAATTTCGTAATAATCAAAATACGGACTAAAGGTTTGACAAGCCAACTATTAGGTTATACAAATTTTTATTCTGAAATAAACTTTCTTAGACCGCCTCTGTAGCCAAATGGTTAAACGCCAAGCATTGCGTTAAGCGCGAGAGGTCCTGGGTTCGAATCCCAGAGAAACAAATGTTTCCGTCGGGCAGGGCACAGAAGTCTGATCAACTACTTGCCTGTTAAAGGAATGGATTAGTGAAACGGGCGCAGAATTGTGTTCGCCCCATGCCCCACGAGGGGAAAACGGGCTTTCACTTTTAAACTTTCTTACATATTCAATATAGTCTAGAAGAAGAATTAATAGTCAAGAATGTATTTTTGTTGAGCTATAATCAATCCATAAAACTACCTACATTGTCATATGTACCTAGCTACATATTTCCTGTAATCTATAATAGGCGTCTTTTAATTGACTTGATATAGATTTGTTACCTTATTTGATGTAATATCTTCCCTTTATTAATCAATAATATCACATAGGAACGACAGTTATTGACAGCAAAAACATTAACGCTATCTTTATACTAAGTAACATTATAGCTGAATAGATTGTTTGTTTGAACGCGCTAAACTCAGGAACTACTTGTTCGAATTGAAAAAAATGGTTTTGTGTTCGTTCGATCATATATTGAGGATAGCTTTAGCGAAGAAACAAGAGGAAATGTGGTAAAACGCGCAAAATTATTCATTTTTTACGTTTAGCGTGCGTTAGTCTGTGGATAGCTTTTAAAATTAACTTGACGTCGTAGGTAACAGTTATACGTAATTGATAAATATGAGGGTAGGTTTGTCAATCAAATTTTGATGCCCAAAATAACTATTGTACGCGGACGAAGTCACAGTCATAGCATGTATAGTAAGTTATGAAGCCTTCGTAAGAAATAATACGTGGGCCGTTATAAGCCACCTTGTTACGCTTTCCAATGCCGGCGGCAGATCACAAAGTATATTTTCTAATTCTGCAGTAATTCGCAACAATGCCGCCGGCGTACGCGCAGTTATGCGTGCTAATGCGCAACGATACCAGTGGTCATTGTCCAATGTGTCCCGTTACAGTTCCAGGATTATCCCACAAAGCCGCCGGCCGTAGTTGTAATTATAAATGGCTGGATATTCGCGCCTCGGTGCAGTCAACATTAAATGCGCCGCGGGGGTAAAGACGCCGGCTCGACCTAATTAGGGGGGGATTATGCAAACACGGTGCGCTGGTTGTCAAAGAGCAAAATGTAAACAGGGGCGCCCAGGGGAGGCAAGAAATGGACACGTGACACTACCTAAATGCTGTAGGCCAGAGGAGCAGCAAAAAGATCCTTTACTCCTATAGTGTGGTAGGTCCCGCGAATATCTAGTACTGGGTATACTTATTAGCTTAATATGACTTGAGCAGAACTTGATTGATTGTCTGCCCAAAAAGGATGTTCTGATGTGCTAGAACTAAAATTTTTTTGGCACTTGGACTATAATTAATTATGTTTTCGACCTAGAGATTTAGATGATACCGCATAGATGGCGTTAGCATAGCTAGATTTGACTTTGACATTAGGGGCACACTTCATATTCAGTCTGCCCGCGACCAGAACTGCTGCAAAGTATCCGAAGCGTGTAGTTTAAAGAAATTTTAAATTAGTTAACTTTAATATTTTGTAAAAAGTTATATTTAAATCCAATTGTAATTCAAACACAATGAATCATAAATTCAGAAGCGCAGTTAACACTTCAAACAAAAGGCCGCATACCGCTAAAACAATTAACGTTTATTATCTGGTTTGCCGTTAAGTCTCAACTGTAGTATCCGTTCCTTGTCTCTTCGAAGATATTCCACAAACACACCGCTTAGATGAGCCTTTGTTTCACCCGATGACCACTTGGCGGCGTCACCGGTTTTTTGCCCGGTAAAAGCTATGGCGCCGTCAAAAAAATTCAGTGCGTCATAAGTGCGAATTGTGTTCTCGGAAACGTAGTGAAGTTTCCGAGAATGTGCGTGATCCAGAGATCAGATTTGATATAGTAGTCACCCTCGGCATCCCCCTTTTCTTCGATTGGTTTTCCGTCGATTAACGCATCTGTTTTTGACGATAAGCTAACAGAGAAGATTTTCATTGACCTCTAAGACAATAAAAATTACTACTGTCTATAGTTTACGCGAGTAGTGAACATTTAAATAAAACACTTTAATGGTTTAAAACGCGATATATTAGTTAAACTTATTTGAAAATGATTTTTAACGCCCTTAGCCCGACGTTTCGGATGCTTTGCAGCAGCCGTGGTCACGGGTTATACTGTATAAGTTTAAATAATATATCGCGTTTTAAACCGTTAAAGTGTTTTACTTAAATAAAAATGACTTCAAATTTATCGCTTTAACTATTTTTTTACAATGTGTATTCTACTTCAATCCCTCCTTTTTATTAGGTACTTTGAAAGTATTTTTATGACGGCAAAATTCTGTCTTCGTGTGTTTTACCGTGTTAAGAACAGCGTTATCGTAAAGTTAATTCTAGAATCGATCAATCTCCTTGTTTGCTGTCTATCATTTGAAACATCTGGTGGACTACCACTTATTAGTAACTATACTAAAGATCTGTTACCTAAGGACGCTTGCGTTTCGCCTTGTTGAACATAACAATATAACAGAGGGCACATGAAAGAATTAACGATGGAATTGTTTAAATTCTGCAAAGAAACTGGAAGGTCTGGAACACAGTCGGAGTCGGATAACCCAATGATTGGGAAATGGATGAAGTAGTTAGCAAATGGCGTGGACTGATCATCCGGCCTCCTATCGGTGTCCTCAATAGAAAATAATAATAGTTTTCTTGAAAACTGTTGAAACTATTTTATATTCAATTTACCTGATAAGCAGTAACAGCAATGAATTCAGTCTCCGGAAAGGAGAAGGAGGCATGTGGTGCACCCCACGCTAGTGCTGCTGCATCTCTTGCTCTGACCACCAGGACTCGGGGCCGGTATTTGTGCATTGAAGTCAGAACCATCTGTAATTAAGAGGATACCAATTATGTAATTTTCAAGTAGTAGTAATAAAAAACCGCGCAATTATGAAAAATATAACGACTGTTAAGTTAGAACAAGTTTTGTTAATAAATAAAATGGTAATGATACGATGGCAAATAAATAATATATTCTTTCTCCTTTCTTCAAATAAATATATAAATGTTGTGTATGTTCATTTGAAATATCAAAGTGTACTGAAACTAAGCTATATATCCAGCTATGAATATTTTTACGAAGGTTTTTTATAAAAATAACTTGAATACGTATTTATTTAATACACAAGTGCACACCTAGAAATAATTTCACGTTTGAAACTTTAAAACCTTTAAGTGGGAAAGGGAGTAAAGTATTCTTTATTTGTACTATTTACACTAAGCATGACTTTCAAAGTAAAAGCCCCAAAAAAAGTGAAGCGAATTTTAAAAAACTCTGGCGACAGTCGGCGCGCGTCGCTTGAGCGTTTATCTGGTGCTTCAAGAGAGCTACCTGCGCGGGCGCCGAAAACACTCGATGCGTAAAGGGTTCTGTTTTATATTTTTCACTGACGTACACACTTTTTACAACAGTCTCTTGTTTTTTTTTTTTGTTGCCGAACTACCGTTCGCTTTTGAAATATGATCTGTGCAGTTTCTTTGTGTGCCACCACCGAGTTCTTACGTCCGACTGATATTATATAATTGATTGTAATTCCAAAGTAAAATTTCAATACACGTCAGAAATTTATAGCTCTATTTGGCTTCCAATTAATGACATAAAATAATTAGTGACACAATTCAGCCATTTAATTGTAATTCGTTTAAGACAATATTTTATTGACAGTCTTATTAAACACTTGTATGACACCTACACGTATAAATAATTATGATAACAGATGATAATTTAATTTAAACGAGCCTTTTTAATTTAATTAGTTGTCACTCCGTCAATAACTAGCAAAAAATTGCAAGCTCGCCGTCATTAAATGCAACATAAGTTCATGCGAATGTAAAAAGAGAATAACTGAACACGTATCAATTATACTGTACTAAAAAAGCAGAAAATATTTGTACGCACAAAGTACATTAAGTAAAATTATCATTAGCCTATTGCAAGTTACGAAATGCAAGAAAAAATTGAATAACTCTGACCTGTCTGTTTGTATGTTAAAACTACTGCGTGGACTTTTTCGTGGTTTTCAGGTTAACTTGATTAGGCATCGTCTGAAGTTTACGCGAATGTACACATTTAAACAAAACACTTTTTACGGTTTAATTTTTTTACTATGGCCCCTACGTTTCGGATGCTTTGTAGCAGCGTGATCACGGCGTATGTATATACTTTATGCTAGTAAAAACCCCGATTTATTAAAAACAGTTGCTCTTAAAAAATACAGGAGTTTTTTTTGTTAGCCTACCTACAAATGTGAAATGTTACAGTAAATACGTTTCGTTTTATTACGAAAATTGGTACAATCGAATTTTACTTTGATTCTGATTCTTAATTTGAGTTTAGGGATTCGCAATTTGAAGATTTTCCTAAAAATGTCAGACGGAGTCACGGGCGATTGGTAATACAGAATATAAAGAGTACACGTGTCATTTGAAACATAACATAAATTTGTCGCGGACTAATTGCATTCGGTTTTTCGCTTTACCATAAATGGGTGATGCTAAGCGCTATATACCAGTTTCTACTTGGGTGTTAATAGGAAATTAACTTTATATGGCCGGCGTATACGCAATTCCTGACCGTTAAGACGTATAGGTTACTGCGCAGATGCGTGATCACCCTTTTACGGCGACAAAAACAAAGCGTAGTTATGTCGCAACAAAAATTGTTGGGTGTTACTTTTTCTTAGCATAAATGAAATATGTAAAGTAGCTAGTCTTGCGACCTGTCGAGCATGTTTTATGTACTTATCAAACATGTAATAAACCGTATGTATTCGGTACCGGTACTAGTATCGGGTGTGATATAAATTAACGAGTAACGAAACGTTACACCTGACTCTATTTCGTTACTCGCATTTGGTCGTATGGTTTAAGTGTGTATCGTTTATTGCGTGTATTATTACGAATCTTTGGAGTAAATAAATTGTTAAATAAAATAATTGGGTTGCAGTATACATAGTAATAGTAACGAACATATACGGGTACGTTTTTTTCGTTACTGTTACACCTCTAGTAGTTATGCCCATATGCTTAGTTAATTAAGTCACATAGACTAAGAAAATTACATTTTCGTTCTTATGTTTCTTTTAATATCTGTACTTTGTAAGCTAACAGAATATTCCAAAATACTAACAGCCTAAGCACGTTTTCCGTGAAAAGTCTCTCTCCCGTAAAGCACAGAAATTACGCGCAGTTACACGTTAATCGACCAAAAAAGTTTGGCATAGAAAAATGTATTACATTGTTTATTTAAGATTCATTTATTTCTGTAATTTTCCTATTATTTTCTTTGTATGTACTGTCATGACAGAAAGAAATGCGACAGAGTTCTAACTTATATTATACACATTTAACATTAACATTACATTAAAACAATAAGTAAAGACTAAATAATTAAAATCGTTAGTTTAATTTTAGAAACGTTAGGTTCTCTAAGTTTAACGCAATTCTAGGCCGTAGATATTATTCAAATTTAGAACTTTATTTTTCAACGGTCAACTCTTTTATTTCATATAACAACTTCTTCCATGAGTGAATTTGATCTGATAAGATCAAGAATGTTATCTCGGAAAATATATTTTTATTTTAATAATTTTTAAGCGCTTCTCAGAAGCAATAAGCCCTCGCGAAATGTCACTGCGCCCAATGGGTATGGGCGCAAATATTTTTCATAAAACAAATAATTATAACATACAAGATACAGGATCTTATCAGTAGGTCGAATCGAGCTTCAGCGATTCGACAACGGCAACTGATTGCATTGTCGGCATTGAATACAAGCTGTCCATCATACATTTGAGTAGTTTTACGACATTCACTAAGCCATTCCCAGTAGCGATAAAGGTGGAACATTTGAGCCATGTTCGCCTAAAAACGACGCCGTGTCGTGTCGTGAAAGCGACATTTGTCATTGTGTTTTTGTTCGGCTAATTAAAGTAATTGTAGCAGTTAAACGCGATGCAATTAAACCTAATAAAGAAAACCACGAAATTAACCTTATCTCTGATTTAACTTCGGCGGAGCTCTGTGGTCCCGCATGTCAGTTTTTGTCGCGGTTAGCTAATTGACTACGCAGTACTTGTTTTATCGATGTTTCATACGTGTGAATTATTTCGAACAGCTATCGTGTGTTTCTTAGAAATTAGAAACTTGATATAGACACTCTTTAATGAAAACCACTTTTGTATAACAATCTATGGCATAGACAATAAATGCTAGTGATTTGTCAATTCTTTATTCAGGTTCTGTTGCATTAATTTTTTATTAGAATAAACAAAAATACTTCGGACATCATTCTTGTAAGTGTCTAAAATGCGAATTCAACCAGTTAACTTCCTTTAGGTACTTATATAGAATTTATCATTTGAAATACATTGTAACGTTTGGCTTTTATGTCTTAGGTATGACAAATTAAAATTGACATTGACATAAGTAGGTATATGCCTAACCTGTAGTTAGTCAGCCATCTTGGGAATTATACAGTAAGAGTAGGTATGCAGATTATATAAAGTTTTTGACATTAGCGCTTTTGACAATGATTAAGCAACAAAAAATCATTGACGAAGTGACATATTAACGTTTTCCCGCGTTTCATTTCTCGTCCATCAAACAGACGCGCGCTCAATCAAAATCAATTGATAGCTGTGATAAGCGGAGATATTTTTTTCTATGTTCGTATGGTATTTCTGTGGAATGATGGGAATTTTTGGAGAGATCTCAAGGATTGTCCATGTATATTGAAATATACGATTTGTATAAGTAATTCTGTTTAATTACTTATACAATTCTATTATGTATATAATAATGCTTAGCGAAGCGTCATAATTTGTTAAAAAATATTACAAGCGCTTGTGCAGCTTAACAATTGAACGTTTTGCCTACCACTGCGTTAAAGACAAAAAGTTCTAGGATTCAATTCCCGGGACACAAGAACTTTCGGTCGGACAGGACACTAAACGACTTGCATGTAAATAAAACTCGATCAGTAAAATGGACAAAGAAACTCGACTGTTAGGTTTGGTTAGGTTGTAAATGCCTAATTGTAAACTACTTGTTTATTGTATTGTTAAAAAATCTGATTTAGCAAACATATTTAAGCATCTTCCACGGTTTTACTTACCTTATTTTTGACAATTAAACTGTTAAACAAATGTCATAAGTAAATGTGTAAATTATGTTTTTATGACCCAAAAATTAACACAATTACGGGGACAAGATGTAAGATAAGATTGGAACAGCGTAAAACGTGTAATTCCCCCCGGATCGACACGGGCCTAGCCGTCAACCCCTACACACCGATTTCTTGTAGCGATAATATTTAATGTGCCGAACAAACATCCCTTCATTTTTTCCGATAAGGGGTTGGCTTTCTTTAGAGGGTGGTTTTATTTTTATTAGCTCTAAAACATATGTTACATTTGAGTAGACGCTTGAGAAAAGAAAGCAATAATGTTGTTTCAGAAAGCTTTATAGAAGAATGTTATGTATTTTTTAAGTATTGTAAGTATTTACGTAAATCGCTTTTTAACGGTTTAAAATGCGAATTACATTACTTTATTTATCTCTATATCATCTTCAGTTCTCCCATGACCTTTTCTGCTGCTAAGAATCCCAAACATCGTGTCCTCTTTTTAAACCATTTTTTTTTAAATTTAAATATGTACTACTTGCATAAAATACATTACTTAATTGTAAGTGACACAAACAGTTTTTCAATTATAATAAGAAGTTTATTCCTATACTAATTTGTAAAACATGATTTAAGTTTAAAAAATACTAGTATTTACTTAATTAAGCTTCATTGTAACTTAGAAACGACGTCATTGTAAAATATACTTAAGTTCTTCTCTACAGGATTATACGGGCTTCAAAGGAATTCTGACCTTAATTTCACAAGGACAATTCGTTTCACATAACGCTAATGTGGTGCAATCCTTTTTCCAATTAACGAATTCGATAACAGTAATCTCTTCGCTGTAACTATAAACCTTAATCCGCCCGATAATTAGGAAGGCCGGTTACAAAAGTATATACGAACTCTTTGATGTTGCGTTAAAAAGTCGCGAACAAAAGCCAGAATAAGTCCCTTTTTATTACAGGTGGCGAAATCTCAAGTGCGCAAGCGATGCGTGTATTTCCATGAGAATGGTGCTTGTGTCCCGGTAGCCCGTCCTTTGTTGTGGGTGCTTTAAGATACCGCCTGTAGTGTGCTTCACAACAATATCATTTCTTAAAATGAGGTAAGAACGATAAAAAATATTTATAGACTTTGGGTTTGTGAGAATTTTGGGAGGTAGTTTCTCGTGTAAGGGGTAGATTTGTTTAAATCGTTAGTTCGTTATACCTATACATATATACGATAACATCAATTTGATAATAAAACAATATTTATAAGCTTTGCGTTTTTGAAAATATTAGGTAGAAAACAGATGGAAAAGCCGCAAAGTTTTCTTCTAAAAATTTCTTTCGTTAAATTCTTGGTGGAGGTGTTTCGCCTAATCTCAAGTGAGGCCTATGTTTGTCTGAATATAATTATTACAATCGTTGTGCTTTCTTAATAAGTATTAATCTATCTATACGATATCCATATTTTAGAAACAAATTATAGCATTCGGTAGAATATTGTTGCATTACTTATCTTAGGATGTTTTAAAATGAGATTAAAATACTTATTACAAAATAACTAATAGACAATATATATTGCTATGTCACTATCTCATTTTTTTATAACATTCTACTAAGATATTATGTTAAAATTCTGATTTATTATGAAAAGTTTGTATAGAAATCTAACTTTTGATTATTTGCCTATCTCAAAGAAGAGTTAATTTGTTTTACCTCTTCTATGACCCCGATAACTATATTGTAAAATGAATCTGACATTTAATCCCGTGATGCGTAAAAAGGTTTTGTCCTGTCAACATTTTTATTCATGTTTGTTTATCGAAACAGATAAACGGTTGTTTTCCGGTAATTTACAATATTTCATATGAAGAGGTTATGTTTGGTAGCACCTGTTATTGAAAAACCTTATGAGAATAAATAACACTTAACGGTTTAAAAGGTAATAAAAAAAATACATTGGTAAACTTATCTTTATTTTATTTAAACTACGCTCTAACGTTTTGGATGCCCCCGAACATGGTCTCGGGGGCGGTAAAGATGGAGGGTATTCCTAATTTCAAAGTGAAATCTGCTAGATGGCGCTAGCGTAGGAGATTTAACAAGGAGGTGTAATTGGAATTTTACTACATATCATACTACTACTGTGATTAAACAGTACAGCTTACCTATGTTCTACGATGTACAATAAAAAACTGTTTTGTTTATTTTGTCTATGGTAATGTTGAGTTCGAATAAGGTAAAAAAATTGATCTCCCAAAATGATTGAGTTCCGATTATGACATTATCACGAAGTAAAGAAAGCTGTGTTTTCAACGTAAATTATCAATGAGTAGTTGACTTTGAACTCTATCATATAACCAGCAGAGTTGAAAATCTTATAAACATCCATGCATGTTTCAATTATAGTGGAAGTGGTTAAGTAGGCGTTGCCTTTTTATGAAAGACATGGCTATAGAAAAATGCTAACTATACATTCGTGGACGTAAGTTATAATTATGGCTAGCTTTGTACAATTAATATTGATAGGTAACGTTATAACGCAAGACCTCCAATATTGCGTTTGTTTTTTAATAAAAAACCAATTCACACTGTCAATTGTCAAAGTTATAATGAATTATTAAGTTAAATAAAATAAATAAATAAAAAAATTAGACAATTGACAGTCGGTTCGCGATTAACTTTCATGTGTTTATCTAAATAAGTAATTCTAACCAAGTTTTTAAATCAAAATCTTTAAAAACTTACGTGTCCCTGCGCATCCATTGTGTTGTTCGTTAGCTTAAGTTTGCTGAATGAGATCGGGTTTGCTGTCCAATGGTGTCCCGGTGCTGGAGAATCGGGGTGCAGCATTAATCGTCGTGGCGATTGGGGTTCTGCCCCACCGGCCGCTGCCCAAGCGCCGCCCGCCCATCGCCATCTGCGCCGCCCAACAAGGGATAATTCAAGCAGAACGCAGTATTCCTCACGTGGATCCAGACCATTTAGGGAGACGCGGAGCGATGGGAACATGCGGCTGAAAAGATAAACATTGATAAGGATTTTGTAATAGAAATATGCGTGAACATGTTACCTTTTACGGATTGAAATTCGTCTGTGAAAGACTCCACGAAACGTCAGTTAAAAGGAAATAAGCGTAGATAACTTCTTGTTTTTTTATATAATCAGAGTAACCTACCTACTACCTATTTCTTATTTAGAGTGTAATTAAATAAATGTGCGAAACATATTACAAGCAAAATTTTAGAAGTCTTTATTTCTTATACTTATTAATAGTTACTTAAATATTGTCAAGTACTTGATGATACGATATATTTTAGTAGGTACTATACAAGTATCATAATGTTCCATTAAACCCATTTCTAATTCCCAGATGTGGGACATTAATAACTTGTAACGAGATACCTACTTTAGTTAGAGCTAACGTGTGTATAAGTCATTACCTACACAGCTTTAGCAGTTATGTTTAATAAGATATTACGTGCTGTTGCTCTATCAATTGAGCTACCGAGTCTAGCAACAGCACGGAACGCTGATGATGCCGGTTCAAGTCCCGCCCGAGTTTTTAAATTCGATTTTTAAGTTATGTGCTATAGCACGTAAAAAATAATAAAGTTTTCAAAGATATTTCGTGTTGAAACTAATTAAGATTTTTATGAAAAATTTCTAAGCATTCATAACACTAAGCCAAACCAGAGTTATCCGCCGACATATAAATTAAGTGCCTCTCTCTATCCAGTTGACATTCCTTTCCACCTCCGAATTTGAATAAACAAAATAAAATTAAAACAAGCACTTAACAGTCAATAAAAGATAACTTTGTACAGCGTAAAATGAACCGCGTCCGAACAAAGGGGACGATAATAAAATTACGGCGGCTATAAGAAGATAGTGGACAATAGCCACTCTGTTAGGTTTTATCGTAGAGGCATGTGGAAGTAAAAGTGTTGGTGAACGAGCTTTTGGCACCCGTTTGGGCTCGAGAGTGGGAGATAGGGTGAGATTTTTATAGGTAGGAATGCATTAGTGGTTTTGCCTATCGGCACTTACCTACCGCCCTAAGTTACAGAGAATTCAAGATGTTTAGTAGAAACAGAGCGGTTCAGATGACTTGGTTTATGCTAGACCATTATAAAACTCTATAAATGTAAAAATCGTGTACTGGTTTCTCTAACAATGATAGTAAATCATTTTATTTGACATTCAAACTAGTACAGTAAATAAGTATAATAATCATAAAAGAAATAGTAGATATTATAAAAACAGTTTAATTTAAACTAGGAGAATATCGATACAAAAATTATCTTTCGTAAATTTCAGCATAGACGCTACAAAACCTTGGGTTTACATTTTTTAACAATAGTAATAAAACAAATGACGTTTTCTTATATTATATATATGTATAATATAAGAAAACATCACAACAACAATATAAGATAATTTTCAACCACATGCCTACTCAGGTTTGAAAAGTACTATTGTTGCATATAGCTTACATCTTAATTGAATAGTTAATTTTTCAGTAGAAAATTTAGCATATGTCGTATTAAAAAATGCAGTTCCGGCGGTCACACAAAACACAACATTTATATTATATCGTATATTTATTCCGTACCACACATGTTGGGCCTTTTTAAATAATTGTGTTCAATGCGACTCGAGTACTTGCTTCAGGTTTCGCTATTACGATAAAGCCTAATGGCTCGCAGCTAGATTACGCCACGTGATCTGTCAAATTATCGGAGGCTGAGGGTCCCTCCATCAGTCATAACATCGGTATCAGTCGGCCGCCGGGCGCGCTAATGCAACTCGCCGATAAGTATACAGAGGGACACAATTAACAGAACACTAAATTAGAATCCATTTAAACTTTACGACGCCGGCTACCGCCTTACGTGGTACGGATAGAATCGATACGTTTCATGGCGGCGCATACGCAGATAGTGAATGTCTTGAATTAAATAAAAATCACAGTGAATTTTAAATGTGGAGCCGAATTTTGACCATGGAAGAATACAGAGCTTTGAGTGAATAACATAGTTTATAGTTACTAAATTGTTAACTAAAACTAAAAGAAAGCATGCAATAAATAATAACCCCAATAATTGAAAGTTTTGTTAGAAGAATATTAATAAATATTTTGTATTCATAAGTGATATTGCTATAATCAATATCTACCTACTATATTAGTGTAGGTAATTATCATGATTACTTATCCCAATAAAGTTACGACATTAATGACACTGTGTTAAAAGAAAATAAAAATGTACAGATAATAATTAAAACTTCAATTTGAGCCTTTATCCTGTCATAAATATTAAAATACGCAACACCGATTACATCTAGATAAATGAAAGCTCTGATAGACAATATTGACAACCCCATACAAGCATCGGAGCAAACACAAATATGTACTAACAATACTCGCGGCGCGCGCGCATGTTGACCGTACATCGACAAATCCACGGCTACCGTTCGACGGCTCTTATCACGCCACGTCGCTTATCGCACCTTTGAAGTCGCCGACAAAGGTGACGATCGCGCAGTTCATGCGAAATCGCCCTACTCCTTAAAAGCCTATTACAAGCCGAAGCTGTTAAAGCCGGGCTTGAGATATTCTTAATGTACGCGCACTTCACAGCGTTTACTAATTAAATACGATAATAACAGTTTATCGATCCTCTTAAGGTTTCACCGTAGTCATATCTGTAAATCCGATCCGATTTTTATTTATTTATTGCGTTGTATTTGCGGTTTCGAGTTGTTCCGAGATTTTATTATCGTTTGTCGCGGATCGGTTATGAGGGCAACATTAATTCCGTTTTACGCTTTGACCAATAAAAAGGTAAAATTATTGGTGTTCATTTATATAAAATGCTATAGCCCAGGCTTTGTCTTCTTTAAAAACGACGTATGAAAAATATTTTAATACTCATTACTTCTTTGACTATCCGTTTTCAATGAAATAAAGTCAACTTATCCCTGGTCCTTAACCGTCATCGCCCGGTGTCCACGGCTGCCACAAAGCATCCGAAACGTCGGGCTGTAGTTAAAATAAGTTTAACTAATATAATTCCCGTTTCAAATCGTTGAAGTCTTTTATTTAAATGAAGGTAACAAAAAATCTGCTTGTAAATATTGTTCGAAGTATTGTCTATAATAAAACGCTTTTGACTGCTTGAAACCCGAAATATATTAGTCAACTTATTGTTACGGATATCTTCTATTATAGTTTACTACTCGAAAATATTTCTGCAACATTTCGGACGTTGTCATTTTTGCTTTTAAATCCAATATATTAAGCTTGAATGTATTATATTATGCAATGATAGCGGTTAATACATACAAATAAAGACTTTTATATTTTAATTTCCAAATCAACAATATTGTATAAGATCGTAAATGTAAAAGCGTTGTAATTCAAACGATAGCGACCAAATGAAATAAGGAGAGTATAAAACAAGTGCCATAAAAGGCTTTCGAGGGCGCGCTAAGCCGCGATGACTGGTGGGAAGGAACACAATGGGACCACCAGAATCGAATAAAGTTAGAAGTGGGTCGTAAATCGGTAACAACTCGCCAATTGCCGCACGGGGGCGCTAACGCGGGAACTATTAACATCCGGTTCTAGCATCCACACTCGAAATTGAACCGCGACTTTTGACAATCGCGTCCGCTTTTGAATATTTCAAAATTCACAACACAAGTAAATGTAATGAAAGTTTTTAATGTAACACGAGAAGGAGTGAGGCTACCACACAAGTTAGTAAACTTACTGGAATATCCTTCATACAAGATGTAATTGTATTTAAATAAAAAACTTTAACGGTTTAAAACGCGATATATTACTTAAAATCATTTTCAAATAAGTTTAACTAATATATCGCGTTTTAAACGGTTAAAGTGTTTTATTTAAATGTGTGCTACTCGCGTAAACTATAGACATTGTATTATTAAGAGACGAACAATAAACATATTTTTTTATAATGTTCAACATATTTCTTATTAATTGATATTTTTTTCTGAATAAGACTTCGTCTGGATACTAAATGATACTGAAGGCGCGGTAGGAATATCGAAATTCAACTAAGATTATGAAACACCGTCCACAGATGATAAACCAGTGAAACTGAATTGCGTTTGCGTCTGTGGGAGTGTTAGAAACTCTAGCTCTTTAAAGATCGCTAAGCTAAAATATCAATATAAAAGTTTCACTTTTGAAACAACTCTGTTTGTCTATGGACTGCTTCTTTTAATCTTTACGAGCACATAATCGATAATGTCTATGGCACTGAAAGCCGCGTTTGTGACGCTCCCTAACCTACCCCACTAATTATCTAAACAGCTGATTTGATGGTTATTTTATCGTCAAGTTCAATGTTAAAGACAAGGGGTCTCTTGATGTCGCCTCTTGACGCCGTTCGAGGGACTGGTTTGAATTGATGCCACGAAATACTAACGCACAGGTTTGGGTTCGACATCTAGAAATCTCAGAACAAACCAATTTTAAATATCATTTGTCCGCGTCATTCTAGTTCGCGGTTTTAGTTTAAGTCTATATATATAATCCCTAAGGTCCTAACCAAGAATAGATGGCCTGCTTATTCTAAGAGTGTTTTGTAGTGCATTACACGTTCCACCTAGTGAGCTTCGCTTGTTTGTCCCTCAACCATAAAAAGAGCTCATTAGCATCCATACGAGAGGTCCAGCCGGTTCCATCCGCCCAGATGCGAGCCTGGGCAAACAACCACTCCTCCATTGTATGAGTGTATAAAAAATCGGACACCTGGATGTGTCAAATTGTTCACTCGGCTCTGAGAGCCGCCGTGAGAATCGCGGCTTCGCATCGTGTTTTGATAGTGATTAACGTTACAGCGTCATTCTGATGTTGACACGCCGTGTAAATGGTGGCTTTTATTTGAATTTGGAAACGGCGAGGCGGCCATCTTGGAAAGCCATTTTGAATACGGTTATCCTATTTTTCTTCGACCTCATTAGTCTTTTAATTAAACATAAATTTTAAAGTATTTATTCATGTTGTTTAACTTAAACTCATAATCGGGACATCTCATAAGGTTATATTATGTTGTTTTTTAATTTAAATAAATATAACTATTAAAAAAACACTTTAACGGTTTAAAGCCTGATATATATTAGTTATACTTTATTTTTATAACTTATAAAAGAAGAAAATGTAGGGTATAGCCGCCATTTTGTAATATTCCGTTACCTACCTACATTAATCGCATGATTTATATGATTACCAGTAGCGGTGAGATCAGAAGAATGTATAAAGCGCACGCGCTTTGAACATATAATTTCCAATTAAAATCTTACGCAAGCACACAAGCGTAAATTCTACTACAGCATGGTAATGTCGGCTTGTGCGTAAATGAATCAGCAAATTATAATAAATATAAAATTGTGTATACCATGACATGTAAAGGTTTCGTTTTGACCACCCTTGTAAAATAATTACTAACATTTTACTAATCGGTCTGATATCTTTAGTCATGTGGAAAGTTCCTACTTTTATAATTAAACGAACAACAATAGCCAGAAGAAGAACAGCAATAGTGGAAATGAAAATCTTTGCTTCAAGTAGGCTTATTACTCTATTTTCTTTTGCGATATTGTAACAGGCTCCCTATAAATGTCATGATAACTTATTTTTTTTAAATATACTAACAAAAAGTTCTGAAAGCCACGTGAATAAATATTTTCACGGAGTTCGTCGTTTTCGAACAAAAAGCGAATCCACTCATGTTGGTCGAATACAAATAGAGTTGAAGTTCTTAACAATACAAATAACCAATTTGGGATCGGGAACAAAAAACCCATGGACTGGTATTAGCATATTGATGGGCACCTCTATCTGTCGTGCTTTGTTTAAAATCAGCGACAGAGCATTCAATCATAACGATCGTGGAAAAAAGTTATTTTATTGGGTGCTTTTTGCAGAATTAACCCGTGGCTGCAGGTGGCAAAGAAATGAGCTTCTATAGGTATATCTCGTTTTTTGCCTTCTTTTATTTTATGCGGCGATGTTTGTCTTTTAGGGATATATAAAATTGATTCAGAATAATGAAAAATAAATTTATATTAAGTTGATAATCGGGAAGCGTACGTATATCTTATTTTAATTTCTTTGAAAATATTTTTCTCTCTGTTACGATGCGCGTCGCCGGTCATCAAAAAAAAAGATAAAACTTACAAGTAAAAAAAAATTAAGAGTATTCATCACTCATGCCCTCTTTAAGATTCTAACAGATCTACATCAATTATGTTCCTATTAACCAATTTTTACGTAACCGTAGTAACGCCGTAGATCCTAGTTGCATTTGATGGGCGTGCGCACAAAGACGTCCCGCGGGGCGCACCTGCGTGACATGTTTATGTGACTATTGGCAAAATTTACAACTACCCCAAACAGCGACTTGCGGAAATCGAATGTGCCGGCGTCCTTTGATTTAAGTATAACAGTAATTTCGTTATACAATTAATCTCCTTTTAAGAGTTTGAACTCATTTGCGTATATTTTAAAGGTGCGCGATATGCTAAAATAAGAATTTTAACATTCATTTTGTGAGTGGATTACAGAATCAAGAGACAGTTAATATGATATTACTTTAGGTTTACTTTTAGTGTGCTTGAACCTAAACATCTAGAATTTCCCTTCTCTAGATCGCTTAATAAAATGATTTCGGTACTTTTTTAGTAATTGTAATTTTGTTGTTTTTGTTTTGATAAGTTTTCCTTCTTTATATCAAAGACTGCATATTTTTTGGTTTCGCGCACGTTGCATATAGCGTTGGGTTGCCTCAAAGAGATTGCTAGTTAGCGATAAAGATGTTTAACTGTATAATAATGCCATGCTCTGTAATATTTTTCAATTTCGATCTCATATTTGTCACTCGACATTAAAACGAGTCAAAACCTTTCTCTCGTTTTAATTACTGGCTTCACTTTCGCATTGATTGTCGTTACATAAGTTCTCGGCGCCGGCGCACAAAGCGGCTTAAATTGCGACAGAGGAGGCCGGCTGGCGATCTTTTAGTAATTTAGTTGACAGTTAGTGCGGGACCGCCATGCATAGGACAAAGCTTATCTCGCCGCCGCATCTAAGTCTATTATGCGCCTTTTGACGCCGTCAAATGCGGACAACAGATCGTTTAGATAACAATCGATATGAACTGCCTGCGATACAATTGCAATATTACCGCCTTAGCGGGCCTAGGAAAGCCGGCTCAGACCTAGATACAAGGTAGGTTTCGCTTGAAGCATTGTCTGTAGTTTACGCGAGTAGTACACATTTTTACTTTAATATTTTTTCACATTTTTTCACTATATAAGCTGTTGCTCTAGATGTCGGTTCAAGTCCTGCTCGAGTATTTTTTTTTCAATTTATAATCGATTTTTAATTTAGTACACATTCAAATATAAACGGTATAAGACGGGAAAGGGTCCGTTAAAAGTAAATTCGTTTGAGAATAAATTTTTGTGTTTTAATATTATTTTTGCTTTAAAGAAAAGTATGTATGAACTCCTTGTTAATCTGTTTAGAGAAGTAAATTTTAAGTAATTTGGAATAAAAAAATAATAATGAAAATATCAATTATTAACTGAAGCAGAATATAAAGAACTTAATCTCTTATAATAAGTACTCGTAAATTGAATCCGGCACGAACCGGAACTAAAATTGGAAAGTGTTTTGAATCAATATCGAAACAATAATCTGATTCATTATTCATATTTGTCACATTGTAAACATTTACTTGTCTGTTGTAAGGCTATATTTGACATGTTGTCTGTTATCTATACATCTACCCACATGTTGGGTTATACTTTAAAACTATATTTGAATATCGAAAATTATTTAATATTAATTTTTAAGGATTTCAAGACTTGTTCTTTGATAAAAAAAATACAATTTCTTTCACATAGTTTAGGAACAGTGATTTTAGTGTATTATTTGGTACTTGTTTGAATTATAAAGTATTTTCTTCCAAATGTTTAATTTAAGTTTTACCATTGCTTGTAGATTTATTTTTATACATAAATAAATAAAAATATATGTAGGTATTATTAGGGTGTATATAATACGAAGGATCTTATGTGATATAACTCATTTATAATTATTATACTAAACACATAAATATAAGTGTAAATGTATTATTAAATCAAGTTATAACAATAATTAGTAAATCAAAGCAAATAAAAAAGTATTATCGAAAGTTTGTGCTTTCTGTGTGATACATCAAAACATAACCCCCCTTTTCCCCGTCAGTTACGTTGAGCGGCGGCAATCCTCGTTAGGCTGCCGTCTGCGTATAAATCAAACGGTTTTATGAGAGCTCCCAATTTTTTAACGCAACTTAATGAAATGCGAGCACAGTATGGGACCCGGCTAGCGACATTAAAAACGACAAACCATAATATCGGACAGTTTCTAATTATAATCCTGTCAAAGCGACGCGGAGAGGAATTGATGATCACCAGTAATTCGGTGATGTTATCTAACGTCTCATCTCGGTGATAGGAGCTTTTTTTTATTACCGCTTTAATTGGCGCCTATTGGTTCGTGATCTTTAATGTCGGCTGTTTTAATTTTGGTATAACACGTTGTGGTGTGTATTGATTTCGCATTTCGTGCCGATTTTAGTACGCATTAAGTAGCTATTAAAAATCGCTTTCAGTTTTTTTAGGGAAATAGTTTTGATATCTTTTACTTAAAGTTTGCGGAATGGAATATTCAGAATTCAATATAGTAAAAGACATTGCTTATAAAAATATTACCAGTAAATAGATTCATGTAAAATTTGAACACGTGTACTAAGCATCAAGTAAGTCAGGGACTTGGACTAGATTCTGTAAAGTAAGAACAATGCTAAAAGATTTAATTTAAGTATTTGCTTCAATAAAAACAAATAGAACTTAATGTGTTTTTATTTCATCTTCTTTCCTGCTCATTGGTGTAATGGTAACAATGGTCCAACATTTTAATCAATTAATAAAATGTAGGAATTTAAATAAAACACTTTAACGGTTTAAAACGCGCAGCAGTCTCCCCGTGACCACGGCTGCTGCAAAGAAAAAACACTTTTCCTCCACAAAAAGTGACAGCACAACACCGTCCCACCAAGACCAACAAGACAGCTTCCCAAGAATCTCTGTCCTTCCGCTAATAGTCGCGAATCATCAAACGCCGGAACCTCGCTCGCCGTACCGTGATACCGTACCTAGAACGAGCTAATTACAAACGTATGCGCCCAAGGCAGGGTTCATTATTCATTACTAGCGGTGCCCGCGGCTTCGTCCGCATAGAATGCTTATTTTGGGCATCACAATTTATTTTTGCAAGCCTCCTCCTGATTTTAAAAAATTATAGCTTTTTACATGACGTCGGCCCCGTCCCGTCGTTCTTACCAGTTAATCTCAGTTAGAACTCTATTTAAACCCTTAAAGATTATTTATCTTTTATCTCTATTTTCCCCGTTCTTCCCCATTCCCCACTATATCTTCGCTCCCATGTTTTACAGCCTAACTAGTGACCCGCCCCGACTTCGCTCGGGTACGATGCTGATACTAAATACACTACAGAAAAACTATGAACGTTGTATATGAAACCTTCCTCTTGAATCACTCTATCTATTAAAAAAACCGCATCAAAATGCGTTGCGTAGTTTTAAAGATTTAATCGTACCTACATAGGGACAAAAAAAACGATTTTATTGTATACTATGTAGTAAAGCCTTCCTCGACAAATGCTTTAACAGACAATTTTTTTCATTCCGAAACAGTAGTTCCTGCGATCAGCGCGTTCAACTCTTCAGCTCTATAATATTAGTATAGATATCAGTATTTTAGGCTTCGAGGAAGCGATACACGCGAATTAAACACATAGGAGGGCTCAGAATCGCCGACAAAGACGCCGCCGCACGCGAACACTCGATTCGTAATTAAGCCAGTGTGCGTTAATTGGTATTAATTCGGTGTGTGTGGCGCAAGTGCTTAGCTAACGTTCGTATCGATTATTTTATACACAGGTTACTTAGAGGAATCGATTATTTATGTATACGTTAGAGGTACCGCTTTTATTGGCTTCTGTATTACATCAATCTGTGTAACTGCGTAATTAAAAAGTTATTTTTTGGTAGGTATATTACGAAACGGTTTCAAGCGATTCTTAGACATAATCGTTTAGTTATTAATTTTGGATCTGTAGTGGATTTCAAATACAAATTTCAAGACATAAGCGGACAAACATGGATTATTCTTGTTGTGTAAACAAAATAAAATAAATAAATAAATATATAAGTATTAAGTTCGTAGCCA
Organism: Leptosia nina; assembly: GCA_963661955.1. Taxonomy (NCBI): domain Eukaryota; kingdom Metazoa; phylum Arthropoda; class Insecta; order Lepidoptera; family Pieridae; genus Leptosia; species Leptosia nina. The sequence continues at coordinate 8,012,067 of CAVLEF010000006.1, read as the reverse complement.
ATATTTATAGCTACGAAGATATGTATTTAGACGCAATCCACTCGACCAGTCGGTTGTAGCTTCGATTCCGTTGCATCAATCGACAAAAATTATAGAATTATATACACAAAAATATACATTTATATTTATGAACGCGTTCATACTTGTGGTATATTGGTATCAGTGCGCAATCATCGCGGGTTCGATTACTGGCTATCCGCTAATCGCTTATCCCAAGCGTAAATGATCAGTATGATACGAGGAATCGCACCAAGGCTGGATAATGTGTTGGAGTCAAACGTGCCGCTCCCCCAAGCAATTAGTGGCTTGCGACATCATACTTCGTGTTATTGACATTGAACTGTTGCGTTTGCGCATATTTCAGAGAACTCGGCTCTGGGGATTCTTAGACTTGACGTTAGTCGCTGTTTTTAGTTCGAATGATATATTTGAATTCAACAATTTGTGTTGGTTCAACCATTTACGGGGGGTAAATGGGAAAAAATATTCATCTTTGAGGGCAAAAATTATGTATGAGAGAATGATTCCTGTTTAAATGATCTAAATAAATGTTTCAACAGTATATATCTATTCCTTAAGATTAACTCGCAAGAACGAGGAGACGCGATCGACGTCGTGGCTAACAGCTATAATTTATAAACTAGTGGTGGTTTACAAAACCAAATTTGACGGTCAAAATAACTATTCTATGCGGACGAAGTCGCTGATGTTTATATACCTAGATGTCGATAGAGCGTTTTCAGAAACACCTGTTATTTTATCAATATATTTCTTAACCCCGAATTTAGCTGTACACAAAATCATGGTGGATAGCTAGTGTTCTTGAAACTCATAAACATTTATGTCACGGCTGTATACATGAGTTATCACGAACGGTATTCTCACAGTAACGAGTGAGTAAGACACCCATGCGACACATTTATTAAAAAATCGTGCTGGACGACTCACCCAGATCTTAAACACTGTACTGGATGAATCATATGGAAAATTGTACTGTAAACGAATGGAATAGAGTTGATTATAGCGTGAGAGAATAGTAAGGGTTGGTCGTCGGTTTCAGTAGCAAAGTCCGATATAGATCATGGCGTGATGTCGTTGTGGTTGATTGTATCTTGCGCCCGGGTGGTTCTCGTAATCATTACCATTGTTTTGTTTGTTACATACTATTATTAGATTGTCATTGTAAAGCGTTAAGATATATATAAGACTAGCTGTGCCAGCGACTTCGTCCGCTAAGAATATTTATTTTGGACATCCAAATTCGTCTTTGCAAACCCCTTTATCTTTATAAACTTAAGCTGTCTATAGTTGACGCGAGTAGTACACATTTAAATAAAACACTTTAACGGTTTTAAACGCGATATATTAGTTAGATAACTAATATATCGGGTTTTAAACCGTTAAAGTGTTTTATTTAAACTTAAGCTGTTACCCACGATGTTGGTGGCTTCCCTACCTGTCGTTCTTACAAGTTAATCTTAAAAGATAGACATATACCGTCGCAGACTTTTTTTAGATCATTTAAAGAGGAGATAATTCATCAAACTTCAGCTTTATATATTAGTATAGATATAAAAATAATGATCTAACTCGTAAGCAGAGAGAGCACAATCAAAAATTTATGGTCTTTTCCACTTCTCATCGAATCGAACGATCCGGGGTAAATTCCTGTCTGGAAAAAAATCATGTTTACCGTGTTAAACGTTATTTTCCTAGTAAATACTTACAATCGTAAAGTTTTTTAATATGTCAAATAGTTTATAAGATTATGCAATAAAACAAGTATATACTTGTTTATGTGTATATAAATATTGTCTATAGTTTACGCGAGTAGTACACATTTAAATAAAACACTTTAACGGTTTAAAACACGATATATTAGTTAAACTTATTTGAAAATGTTGTCCAAAAATGGTGACCATTTTTAAATAAGTTTACCTAATATATCGCGGCTTAAACCGTTAAAATATTTTATTTAAATATGTGTATATAAGTATATATGTATATGTATCAGTGAATTTTATGTATTTTTAAAAACTGTAAGAAAATTACGATGGCATATAAAAACTGTTTTCTTTGTTTATATGCTACACGTCCCATGGCATCATATATATTTTTCTAAAATATTATTTTCAGGTAGAAATATTTAAAATTAAACTTCGTCGGAGACATGATGAAAAGCGGCGCCAGTAAGCATTTACATAGCTCCGTGAAACGCTGGATAAGATCTTTAGGGATCCCGTGAGTTCAAGGACTGGCAGCATCACAAATAATCCGTAATCTTTAGATTAGATTTAAAAATATCAAGTTATTCTGAAATGTGTAATGTCACGCAAATGAATTAGATCGACGATAAGAGATGTAACATGTTTAAATATATTTGTTACCGAAAAATTTTATGCCAAAGTCAGCAGCAGCATTTTTTCAATTTATTTAAGACTAAACTTAGTAAATCTCCAAAAAATAATATATTTTTTTACTGATTTGTTTTAACATCTTTCTATCCCTTAATAACAAAGATAAGTAAAGTGATATCTTTTTTTGCAACCAAAAACTATTTGACTGAAAATGTTTTTGCTAACCCTACACGGCATACGACGTGACCTTATTTTAATGACCACGAAAACTGTGACATGTACCACGCACCCACTCCTTTTCTAATGACTTTGTTCATAACATTATGAACACGTAGGGTATAAAAATATAGACACGTAGTCAGAAAAAGGCAATTTCAAACGTTAGGGTGAGACAGGTTTGAAGCGTTGTTTTTGACAATTGACAGTGTCACTTGACAATTTACAGTACAATTTTTTTTAAATTAGAATTTCATTTGATGAATGGTGAAATGGGCCAGCACTGTATCATTTATTAGCTACAATATATTTTTTGTCTGTCTGTGGTCGGTTCGTTGAAAATTTTCAACCACCATTTGTCGTAATATGTTGCGTGTTACACTTTCTTATAACATCCTGTTGAGTTTTCGTGCAAACATTTATTATAAAACGAGACCTGAATGAATTAGGTACTTGTGAAAAGAATACAACTTTTTAGACCGCTGTGTAATTGTTTGAGTCATTCAGGCATTTTCAAATGAATGTCCGGTTCTTTTGTGCTCACAATCTGACACTAGCTCTCATTAATATTGATTTTTAACGTTAATTAAAACATAAATTGACGATAACAAAGACTTATCGCTATCTTGTAAAACAGAATGCCCACTACGCATAGTGTCTCAGGCCAACATTGGATATCAAAGATTAATTTAGTGTACCAATTATTTATTTACTATTGTTAATAATACTATTAATAACGAATTTAAGTTCGTTTTCATAAATCTGCTTTGAGTTAAAGTCATTTGTTCTCTTAAAGTTTATAAGTAGTAGGTAATATCGGAATTTGGAGATACAAGCGTCTTGTTATTTAAGTTCGTCAAGTAACTAAAGCCATTTTGAAATATAATTTTATAGAATTGTTTAATAGACAAGTAAAACTGATTAGTGTTCAAAGAGTTTTACATATCATAGACTTCTAAGACTCAAAGACTTGTCAGTCTAGCAATACGGAAGATAAAAAATGTGAATCGTTTTATTCGGGCGCATTACACGTCGTTAGCGAATGATCGAGTCGGCATCCGTGAGAATCTCCAGTTTCCACGTAACATGGGTTAAACGTTTGTATCGACAGATACTGATCTACCCCGGCCGCCCCTCGGCGCCATAAAAACGAAACACACGACCACTTTCTTCCCCAAATTATTCGAGGAATTTACGACGTTTCCACTGACAAAAATGTTATAACCTAATGAGAAATTATCATCAGGGCCCGGCCTAGCAAAAAATGAATCATGCGCAGCCGAGAAATGTGCTCCGCGTTTTTTACTTCTGAATTCAATTTGTTGTTCACGTATTACTTTTTTACGTGAGCCGATTGTTTTAGTCGCGGGAGCGGCGATGACGATGCGATATGACGGATTCCTCGGTTTTATACATTGACGCGTGTGGCTGGATAAGCCTAGAGTCAGTCCAACCGAAGACGGAAATGTACGTCGTTTCCACGTTGGCTAATCAGTGGGTCCTTAGGGACATCGCGATATGATCGTGCGCTGGCGACGACCGTTGGCGCGTGCTTGAGATTCCTGCCCCTTCACGGAATTATCAATTACCAACAATGACGTTACGGTTTTGACCAACTTACGACATCTAAGCCTTTATTACTAAACTGCGACCGTTTATAGTAATAAAGGCCTCGAATCGACTCGGAGTCGCCGAAACGACTTCGTTTTACGGATATTTCGATTTTATTGTGATTGCGTGAAGCGAAATTAAGCAATTTGGTATTTTCGACCACTTAACGGGTTCCAGCAATTTTTATCTGTCTACGTGCCGCTTAAAATATTTTTATCTAGATGCAGTCGAGTTTTTTCAACTAGCGTTTCAGTCGGAAATAATTGCTCGCCGTATAAGGCTAGGCCGCCAATTATCCGATCGGCAATGGCTAAGTGGATGTCTGCTGTCAATTTTTCAGGAGACATTGAAGAGTGACATGCGGAGGTAGTATCGAGGTCCGAAGAGTTGGCTGTCATAATCTGATTATTAGTGCTGCATGCACTGGGCGGGGCGCGCGGCGGGCGGCCGACGGCGCTGCAGGAGGTCGGCGCCCGGCCGCCTCTCTCTCGCACCCGCCGGCCACGCCTCGGGCCAGAGAGGGACGGCCTATGCCCACGCAGCGAGCAGGCGACAAACGACCCATGGTAAAACAAAAGGAATGCTGGAGGAGACGCTTTGAGGCGCCGGCGCCGAACCCCGCGCTCTAATCACCCATTTTAATTACGACACAGATCAAATCAATTAATCGGTATTTATGTTAAGACAAGCGGCGAGATGCGCGTATTCAAATCCGTGGATCTCAGAGATAGCGCTATCTCCCGGATCTCACGGACCTCTAATCGTGAACGCGATGGAAGCGGTGTACCTCCACAATACAATTTCACCCACAGTAAGGAACATCACAGACCTTTAATTATAACTTATGATTTTTTTAAGCGAATTTAGGCGCGCCCTTCCCATCGAATAACAGGAGAATAAATAACGTGTTTTTATACTGTCTGTTTGTTTTTAAAATGGCGGGAGGTCCGCGCGACGACACGCGAGCGTTCTGCGCCGGCGCGCCTCGCCCATTTGTCATATTTCGTTTGTTTGTAGAAAAAAGAAGATACTAGTCTAAGCATTTGTTTGTTTGTACAGCGATTATTGAGGGTTTGTATTATCTGTAGCAGATGGAACATGTTACACTTTTGTGGTTTATTATTGCCGGCATAATTATTTATTTAGAAGGATACACCATATTTACGAGGCATCGGTTCATTAAATACTGTCTATAGTTTACGCGAGTGGTACACATTTAAATAAAACACTTTAACGGTTTAAAACGCGATATATTAGTTAAACTTATTTAAAAATGATTTTTCACTCCGGCCCGACGTTTCGGATTCTTTGCAGCAGCCGTGGTCACGGGGAGACGGACTAATATATCGCGTTTTAACCCGTTAAAGTGTTTTATTTATACATCGGTTCATATAAATATTTCATCAACTTACGGTCGTTTTTGCAGAGAAAAAATTATCTTTTTTACGGCCAAATAAGATGGTAATAATAATTAAAGTTAAGCACGATGGTATTCATTAAATTAATGTTGCTTAATTAAGTCTACAATAGTTACTGAGTGCAATGCAGTTATCGAAAATGCCTCATTGTTTATATTAAGCCGTAATATTGTTTACTTGTATTATAACTTGTCAACTTCTACAGGTATGGTTGTACACATGTCCGCAAACAATTTTAAGAGCAATTACCTTTTTAATTGGATGTGGGATGCCTCTGTCTTGTTATTCTACTAATTTATGCGTATCCTATTAGCAGGTGGAGGTATATAAGACGTGTGCATGGCCGCGGCAGGTGTTAACTAAGCATATACGCGTTGCACAAACGAACCGCCCAAATTTTCATTGTTTGCACTTTCCATTTACAACGCGAGCTTTATCCCCTCTAGAGTAACGATTGTAGTTCTAAAAGCAATTTGGGATAGTTCACACTACACACAAATGTAGGTATGCGTTAGCTGAGAATGATATAACTCAATTCTACGTCGGTAGTTTAATAATTATTCGTAACGAAACGTATTGGAAAAATATTGGGCTATGTAATTTACATAAATTTTGTATGTTGTTGACTAGTAAGTCCAAGTAAAACTCACTAGTCCTTGTAGTAAGATTTGACTAAACTCCTAGATTATACCTATGTGTCCTAATACAACATATACCTAGTGGTATTCCATTTTTATTCATATGCTATTTCCACAATGTAACAAAAAAATAATGGTATGTTTTATATTTAAATACTGTCAGTAGTTTACGCGAGTAGTAAAGTTAAAGTGTTTTAACGATACAAAAACACTTAAACGATACAAAACGCAAAATTAAGTTTAAAGTTTTAGTATATGTTATGTTTTAAACTGTTAAATTGTTTTATTAAAGTGTTAAACATATTTTATCGCTGCCCGTACGTGATGTTACACATTATAGATCTGTGCGCAACAAATCTTAAATATTTTGAGCCATTTCGATGGTTGGCGCCACGAGCGGCGCCGACGCGCCCCCGGCCTGCCCGCTCTCCAGATCATTAATACAAAACAAACAAAAGTGACCTCTGGACCGGCGCGGGCGCACAGTTAACGAGATTCACGAATAAAGCGGTAAATTATCGAAATTCTGGCATCCAGCGCGGTGGTCCGCCGGCAGCGGTCTCGAAAAAACGTGTAGAAGATGACAGGCTAAGACGAGAGCGGCTAATTACGCGTAAAAAAGGCGACTCGGGCGACGGCGTCTCGGCGGACATGGAGCGCGCATGTGCGCTATTCAATTGCAAAAAGCGACATCTCGTGAGCGCATTTAATTAGCCCACCAGAGCCTGGATCTCGCGAAATGACGACGCGATTATTGACCGATAATTACGGCAATTTCAGTTTTATGCGAACGGATACCTTCTGTTAGGACTGACGGTACTGTCACCGCAGGGTTGTGCAAACTAAACGTTTGCTCGTATGATCGCACACAGCTGTAATACACATTTAAATAAAATATATTTTTTACGGTTCAAAACTCGAAATTTATTTGTTTACTTATTAACAACCTACTTTAAATATGACTGCTGCAAAGCTTTCGAAACGTCGAGCCCTAGAATATACAAATTTGTAAATAAGTGTAGCTTATACATTTGGCGTTTTAAACCGTTAAAAGTATTTCATTAAAATTATATATCTTAAACGATGTTCCACTCTGATTTAGTAATAAATATTAATATTTATTGTAATTTTGAGGGTTTTTGAAGTTAGAGGAAGTGCTTGCAACAAGCTTCTCCGTTAATATGAGAAGCGATGACGCATATGACCCCCCCCCTCCACACCCCAACGCGAGCAGGAAACGTGGAAGGCGCCGAGATTACCACGACCATATAATTTCTGTGCTCACATCATCGATGAAAAAAAATAATTGTAGGGGTACACTCGTAAAGCAAACAAGCTTATAATAAGCTGTAATTTGTGCCCGACCATTTAGAGAAATGCACAAATTGCTGCGGAGCAGCTGTTTGTTTTGTCTATGACGGAGGTCCTCACTCCCGGATGGTTAACAGGGCCCGCGTCAGTTTCGGCAGCCCTAATGGCTTTTCGTTAGGTTTTTGTTATTTTGGATTTAATGGCGGATAACCATGTTTCGCCCAGGAGGCTGTATGACAGCTGCTTTGTTTGATTGCTTTTTTCAATTCGTATGTCCACCCACTGTGGGTTGTTTGCTTTGAACAAATATTAAGATAACTCGAAATAGATAATAATGTAGACTATACAATAAATATCCAGACATTATTATTTACTGAATTTTTATAATATAGGTAGGGTCAATTATTTGAGGACTCAGTAGCTCAATTGGTTAAAGTAACAGCACGGAACGCTGAATACGTCGGTTCAAGTCCTGCCCGAGTCCTAATTTTTTTCAATTTATAATCGATTTTTAATCTATCTAGGGTGTTTTTTTTTATTGAAAGCTAATAGATTATTTAAACGTAAAACTGAATTATTATTAAATTACCTGAATATTTAGTTTTTACAAAGTTAAATTCAATTACTATTAACGGTTTAAAATAGGGAATATATACCACGGTTGCTGCAAAGCGTCCGAAACATAGGGCTAAAGTTAAAACTACCGACGTTTCGGATCTTTTGCTTTTTAAACCGTTAAAAGTAATTTATTTAAGTAGGACTAAACTACAGATAGTACCTACTTGAATTCAATTATGCAATTGAAATAACTTGAAATAATTTCGACAATATAATGTTTATAACTGTTGTTTATGAACAAAAAAAAAGTAGTTTTCAAATCCTGAAAAATAATCGCTTCAGGTGTGTAGACAAATAACATATGTGTAAGGTAGCTAGCCATACAGTATTTTATAGATTAAAATATAAGCAGATATGACTTACCGTCCGCCTTTTGTGATGATCATTTCAGTTCCAATGTCGTGAAAGCGTCTCCAAAGATCACCGTTCAGAAGCCGTGCTTCGCAAGCGGGCGGTTCTGCGTCTGCGCCCACTCTGTGCTCTGAAAAAAAAAACTCTTTTTATCTACATAATCTCAAATATATACACCATAATAAATAAACGTAATATTTATTTATTTTCATACATATAACAATGTCATCACAGGTGGGATATCAAATCAGGGCTGAAATTAAAACAAACAGAAAAATTAAGACGTACTATTTAAATAAAACTCTTTATCGGTTCAAAACGCGATGTACCTATATTAGTTACATATTTGAAATTATTTTAACTACGGCCCGATGTCACGGATGCTTTACAGCAGCCGTGCTCACGGGGAGACTAAAGATGTCAAAGTAAAAACTGCCACACTAGCGCCATCTGTTCGTTTTCGAATAAGTTAAAATAATAAGTATATATCGCGTTTTAAACAGTACAAGTATTCTATTTAAATGTGAACTACTCTCGTTAACTACAGACAGTATTAACAACTTAATATATACCTCAATTAACTATTACTTATTATTAGTTATTTGATAACGTATATGTAATCATGAGAAATGCCCTTTGCCTTTGGACTACGGTAACGACCTCTATTATTGAAACAATTGTTATAAGTCTTTGATGAAGGCCTATAAAGTAAGAAGTGGAAATCGTATAGTGACAATAAAACATTTGTTATATATATATTACAATAAAACCACATTTTACCTTTTAACAAAATTTGCTACGAATGCCTAAAATTTACTATCTTTTTTAATTTACAGTAGTTAGCCGTTATATTTTACAATATTATAATAAACATGTATACTATTAACTTGTTTGACAAAAATATCATTTTATATCTTTTATCGTATGTATTATTTAATTGCAATTCTAACAGGTACAAAGAATTTGTAAAACAATTAAGGCTACAGACAAAAACATTGATATATTACAGTATCGTGTGGTCACAGTGGTTATTATGCTCACGTAATTGTAAATTTATCAACTCATACGCTTATAATTACCTCCATATTAATTTTACAAATTGAAATAACACGCTTCCAATTAGCAATAAAAGAATATCAAATTTAAATAAATACTGTCTATAGTTTACGCGAGTAGTTTTTTTTAGTTTAAATAAAACACTTTAACGGTTTAAAACGCGATATATTAGTTAAACTTATTTGGAAATGATGGAACTTCGGCCCGACGTTTCGGATGCTTTGCAGCAGCCGTGGTCACGGGGAGACTAAAGATGGAGGATGTCCAAGAATATCCAATTAATAAATCACTTTTAACGTGTGTAAAACGCGAAACATATTAGTTAATTGTTAGGTCACGGCTGCTATATTTCGCTGATAAAACTGTTCATTGTGTAGTATTGAGAAGCTCTGGTCGGTTCTCGTCTTTCTTAAAAAAGTATTTATTTGAAGTCTGCGTGTGAACGTGAATATCTTAAAATTAAAGATTACGTTAAGTTTTCAATTATAACATCGGTTCCTTTCATCTCCGATTCGCGTAGGAAACAATCAGGCACAAATATTAAACGATTGCCAATTCTCTCGGGCTTTTGACCGCTACAATTTGATGGCCTTGATTTTGACTTAGATCATTTGGCGTCAGCGGAAGACATTTTGTGTCAGAAATCGAGCGACCACAGTAATATCTTGTACGGTCGAGCAATTTTTCTAATATTCGGAAAAAAACAATTTATGCTATATGTTTTATATCTATTAATTTTCGACTGGTTCTTTAGTTCAGTTTTATGCATGGCTTTATACAAATTGAATGTTAAATAGTATAGCTTAGGAGTTAAAATTATAAATTAGATTTAAATTCTTCCTTTACAGTTATGTAGATAGATTTAAACTTGTATACAATTACTTACAAATTATATACTAAGCAATGAATAAACAAAAACAGCGCATCGATAAACATTTACATGAAATAATTGGTTTAAATAAAACACTTAAAGCTCATCTTCAGTCACGGCTAATGCAAAGCATTTGAAATATCTAGAATAAGATAACCAAAATGTTTCGCGTTTTAAACCGTTAAAGGTGTTTTATTAAGATGTGTAGGTACTATTTGCATTCATTATATAGTGTAAATAATTCACGGTTTATGTTTAAGTCTCACAAAACACGTTTCCAAAAGATGTAAGAATGTTAAATTTCTGAAACTTTGATTTCGTCTAAAACATATAAATGTTACATGTGAACATAGAAATTTTAAGCGTCGCGACTCATTATTTGTAGGAAAAGCTGTAAAGTGTGATTTACTCCTATACTTCTAGATATCCCAAACCCAATAATTTGTTTGGATGTTATTTAACTTAGGTATCCTTGCTTGTCTTTTTCTTGTTGTCTTCTGTTATAAAAAATAATTTTAATTGCCTGTTGGTTAAACGTATAAGGGAACCGATTGCGTGAGAGCTCTTTATACAGAACAGACCACCAAGAAGCCTGTCGAAATTGGATAACTTACTTATGGCCTAAGGCAGTAAGCCAATCAAAAGCGTTAACTGTAAAACATAGAATATAGTTTATATTTGAAAGGTAGATAGGTGTGTTAATATTAAACTTAATTTCGAATAGATGTAAGAAAAACTTTTTCAATAAAATTATGTTATTGTGTGATTTGGTCGTGTTGTCTAAAAAATTGACTTTTTATATATTACAAATATAATTATTGATATTTTTTACAAAATAAAATTAATAACTTAATTTTATTTTGTAAAAAATATCTTGAAGTAGTAAGGTATAAAGACAAATTTTCAATATGTAAGACTTCAACGCGCGCAACACGTTGCTACCCTACAAAAAATAACTTGTATCTTCAGATATTTTTATTTGTAATGTACTCAATTTAATATTTATTTTAATGCAATGTAATTAGTGTAATGATATTCATTCCTTTAAAGAAAAAAAAACAATAGTGTGTAGCAATAATTCAAAATTCCTGGGAAAAGGAAATTAAAGGATGTTTTAACATTAATTTTACTATAAGTAAATCAATAAGTACTTTTATAAAAAGCCAGTTTATTATTACCTACGTATGAATAAAGTATTAATTGTCCAACGCACTTAGTTACTTATTTAAATTTTAAGTCAGGAATAATAAAATAAAATGTATAATTAAGTTAAGTGATGTATTATTATGTACATAAATAAGATTATACAAGTTGAAAACAGTTATATTGTAATTATAGTAATTGATATTTAAGGGTAAACTACAAAAAAAACAACATCGTACCTACTACCTACCCATGTATTACGTAATAATATGGTTTTTACTTGTAATAACTATTTTATTAAGAAAGCTATATATACAAATAACATTTATTTGCTTTAAATACTAATTTATACAAGTATATACTGTGAGAATGTTCATAATAAGGCAAGTTATATTCTAATGACCTATATAAACTAATGACTTAAATCCTTCTTTATTTTAACATGAATCACGACTACTTTTAACTTAGTTGAAGGTAGGTGAGCACATCAAAACCATCTACGTAATTTTTAGATAGCATTTTTTTCTAATGAAACTAGGTACCTACCTATATCAAATAATTACTTAAAAATTACTGTATTAATAACTGTTACATATGACCAATAATAATTGAAAGTAAAAAAAAAACATTACATTTTCAGTGGCATTCTTGTGAAGAAAATTTTATTAATAGGAAAAAATAGTTTCGATTTATTTCTTTTGATTTTAAAGTGTAATTTTGGTGACAATCGTTTGATAATTTTCATACAATAAAAACTAAATATAATTAAATGTACTGCAGGATAAAATTTGTGAAAAATATGTTGTGTGTTGTATATAATAAGAATACTGAAGACAAAACTACCAACATAGTGGTCTATATAAACATATCTGTAAGTTTATAAAGCACCATAAAATTTGAATTAATTATTGACTCACGTAATCCGCTCAAAGAAGCGGCGTGTAACATTTGTTGCCTCAGCAAGTATTCGCTGAAATGCGCCTGATCCATCATCATCTTGAAAATAATATACGAAAGTCACAAACACTCCACTATAACATTTAACACGATTCTCCTTAAACACGGATGTCCAAGAAACTTAATAGATGCGTCGTGTTGACACGACAGCTGCGTTTACACTAACGGCGAGACGACGACCGGGCGGCGCGTGCGCAAGGCACCGCCCTCGCGCGTTCATTGGTGGAAAAATAACTAATGACATTGTAAAGCCTTTGTATAGCCTCGCGAGCTTTCCGCCCGCCTTCGCAGGTGATCTGACATTTGACGCGTAGGCGCATGTATCGAAAACCTATTGTTAACAGCTGGTGCTTGTATCTCGTTTTTTGTTTTAATAAACTAAGATAATATAAATATTTATTGAAATCTTCGATTAGTGGGGGTTAATCTATTGCTCTTCTGTGGACATTAAAAGTGTTCCAAACATTAATGTCCAAGAATTGTGTCAGATTTACTGTATCAAATACAAGTTCGGTTTTATTATCTTTTTAGATTCCTAAGTTTGAATATAACTCATAAACTAAGAGGGTTGTTTTTTATTTGTAGCACTGGGGATATTAGACGTATTGGATGTAACATAACTTATAACATGATAGGGTGTTTATTAGCGGTTCATGGTTTACATAATTACCTAACGAACTACCTTTTCAAAAACACACACATCAATCAGTGTTTACTTGGATTACACTTAAAGATTGTTCGAATATATCTGGATTGAATTGAACACTGGCGGATCTAATAAACTGACACTTTTGAGTTTCTGAAATCATCGTAGCGTCTATAGTTTACGCGAGTAGTACACATTTAAATAAAACACTTTAACGGTTTAAAACGCGATATATTAGTTAAACTTATTTGGAAATGATTTTTAACTTCGGCCCGACGTTTGACCACGGCTGCTGCAAAGTAAAGTCATCGTAGCGCTGAAGATAAGAAGGTGCTTAAACGTCCTTCTTAGATCGAGACGGCTAAGTCTTTATTTAAAACAATCAAGCTAATTCTAAAAGCGTGCATAGATACTTGCTCAATTTTATTTACATATAATCGTAAATTAAACAGTTAAAGGATAAGCCGACCTTCAAAATGGTTATAACTATGATTTTAAATATTTAGTAACAGTATTGGCGTTAACAACGAAACAAATTTTAACTACACGCTTGACGTAATAAAAACTTAGCGCCAAAAAGAGACGAAAAATAGCATCTAGAAGATTTCTATACCCTAATCTACTACTAAAAATCTACAAAAAGTTATCGGTACTAATGGATCCTTATTATCATTGTATATTTATTTACTATGTGTGTTTATACATTATTCAATTCATAGCTTGGCGCTTCGTTGTCATATCCACACGTCTGTTTAAATAAAACACTTCAATGGTTTAAAACGGGATATGTTTTAGTTAAACTTGTTTGAAAATTATTTTTAACTACGGCCTGACGTTTCAGATGCTTTTCAGCAGCCGTGGTCACGGGGAGGCCACGTGCAAAGTGTTTTATTTCAATGCGTACTCGCGTAAACTACAGACAGTATTTCTTATGGCTATTCATAAAATATTTTATGGCGTAACTAATTTAAATAGTAAATCAAAAAACTAGATCTAAAGCACAATTCACTTTATAATTAAGTATATCCACACATCTACTATTAGTCTTTAGTAGGGAGGGATATCTGCATCTACGATAGTTGAAATTTATCTTTTAAATACTTACAAATAAAATTTCTGAAGTTTCATTAAAATAAAATTCCCTTTGTAATAAAAACAAATGTTTAAATTGAATTTGACATTAAATACTACCTACTACACAGACTGCACTACCTAAGTAGATATGTATACCTAAATGATTTTAAATCACATACCGGGGACTTAGAAGCTATTTAAAAAAAACATATATAATCGTGACACAAGCAAACTAAATATATAAATGAAAGAGATAAATTACTTTAAGGAGAAAACGTTTATTAAAATACTTAGATACCAACTCGTTTACCTAATGAATGCTGTAAAGTAAACCCCGATTACGCTACATTTCACTCACAAACACATTTTTGTGACCGTTACCGTAGGTCATTTTATTCAAAATCCTGTAGTAAAATACTGTCTATAATTTACGCGAGTAGTACACATTTAAATAAAACACTTTAACGGTTTAAAACGCGATAGATTAGTTAAACTTATTTGAAAATTATTTTTAACTTCGGCCCGACCCGGCCCGGCCCGGCCGACGTTTCGGATGCTTTGCAGCAGCCGTCTCTACGTGACACGTCGGGCCGAAGTTAAAAATCATTTTCAAATAAGTTTAACTAATCCATCGCGTTTTAAACCGTTAAAGTGTTTTATTTAAATCCTGTACCTAGTTGATTGTATTGTCTGCCCAATTGTAACAATTTAATGTTTCCAAAAGAATACCAAGCAAAACGTTTAATTATTGCGCTACGTACGTGGTCAAACACAATCAATATGGTTAAAATTATTACTTAACCAAAGGCATACGTGATTTTAAAAGTAATTACCAGTCTTGGTCATACCGCAGTTAAATTTTACATTAAAAGTTAGTATTTATTTTTTTTAAACTCAAACCATTTATTTCACAAGGCATAAAGAATATAACAAAATGAACTATTATTAGCTTACTACATTAAAAAATAGGAAGAAAAAAACCTAGAAGAGTGATTGTGAAATGGGAGAAAACACTCGGCATGTGCTACACTACACACTTCAGAGTAGAGAAGCGCCGGTTTGCAGTACCCCCGGGGAGAAAAAGTGACCAAAAACTACGACATTTTACATTTTTATTTAAATATTTGTTGTAAGTTATAAGGGACAGACTCAACTTCCTTCAGCGCTTAAAGAGACTAGCTTAACACAATCACTTCAAAACATACATAGTACATACCGCTATGCATCATCGCTTGAAAAAGAATTGAATTCTAATTAGTCTTTGCCTCTTCATGGCGTTATCAACGAAGATATACAATCGGATCCCTAATCATTGCTTACTCATCAAAGAGCTGACCTGTTATCACCGGATGTGCAAAGTTAAAAATGTCTCTTTAATGAGGTAACATTCTTAAAACAGATAGGTTTGTGCGTGACACATTTACAAGGTAAATATCCAAATCTAACAATAAATATTATGTATTATTAGTACCTACCTACCTAAAACTTACAAAATGGCCGCGAAAGCTTATACAATTGATTACATAGTAGGTATATACAATATATATAATATTTATTTAATAAATAAAGTTATTAGACGTAAGTAGGTATTAAGTAAGTAATTAAAGTTAAGTTACTTAAAAACACAGATAATTTTTACTTATTGTATGTATTAAATAACGTTATTAAACAACATATTTAACGGCTTAAAACCTGAAATATACTATCTAACTTATTAATTAACCCGACACACATTTAGGTAATATACATTGGCAGCAGCCGTGGTGCACAGAACACTCGGGGATTTAGTTAAAATAGTGGATTTCGCGTAAATCTTAAAATTCTTCTCGTTTAAAACAGTTTTCTGTGGCTTGAAATCTTCTTTCATTGTAAACATATGTTACATTTTTGTGCTATTTCGACCATCAATTAAAGCTATATTAGCAGCTTTATTATAAGATTACTATAATTACTAAGCTGATTAGATTAAATTTTTAACAAATCCGCGGGAGGTACGATTAGAGATAAAGGCTTGACATAACACATTTAATCATATAGCTTAGCGATAATAGTTCTACAACAAAAAGCACTAATAATATGCATGCAATTTTCCAAAAAAAGGTAAACATATTTCGAATCCAATCTGACATTCTTATTCTCCTAACGAGATCAGTATATATTAAATTACAAGATATTATATTTTATTTTATTATATTAATTAGGTATTTATGAGATTTAATTGTCGCTACTACCATCTAGTGGTGTGTTTACATAACTATGTTGAAGGTCCTGAAACATTCTAGATGTCACTGTTAACAAAACAATAACCTTTTAACTCGAATTATATAATACGATCTATCTTTTGCCATCGTTAATCACTAGGACAATAGTTAAGAATTATTTATTTAATAAATTTTGAGCAAAGGTAGCTTTTTAAAAAATGAAAATTTTGCTATCATTCATATTTGAGACGTAAACGTATTTTTTATCTATGACTAAGATATATTACAGGTTAAGTGTCAGACGAAGTAATGTCAATTGTCTACGTCAAAGAATATCAAACAATGAAAAATAGCTTCATTCAATTTTGATTGAATTTCTATGTCCGATTTCATACTTAAAAATATATAAATTTTGCAATCAATTTTTCTTATTGAATGAGAAATGTGGCGTTGCAATTCTATAACAAGAAAATGATACAAAATCAATATCCGTCGCGATTGTGGGCCGAAATGTGTTGTAAATTCGTTAATCCCTCGCATCGCGACTACTAAACAGAAACAAAGCAATACTATTTAGAGTACAAAAATTTTATAATGTTTTCCAAAAACCTCACGAGCAAAGACTCCTTCTTGGAGCAAATGAAAGCGGCGAGGGAAGAGAGAGCTTTAGAAAAGAAGAGGGAACAATCAGCTACAAAGATACAAGCAATAGTCAGGGGCTGGTTAGCTAGACAGAGATTTATAAAGATTATTTTGTAAGTATAAGTTACGATTTTGTCTTCTGAATTAATAGTACTTAGTCTGTTATTTTCCTGATTTACTTTCATTAAATATATTTAAATAGTAAATAATATGAGTGACATAACTGATTATTCAGTATAATATTATACTACTTTAGTTTAAATTGACACATTAGTGTTGATCTTAGCTGATAAGAAATATATTCCTAGAATTTGATATTAGGTGTCCATATTTATTAATGTATGTACCTACTCTTTTTAATTGATTAATAATGGAATCTCTAAATGTTAATTAAATTTTTTCTAAGGTATTTCTTATTATTTGTTAAGTATCTAACTACCAAGACTATTGTAATAAGATAACTAGCATTTAAGCTGTACAATTTGAATTGATGGCTTATCAATATCTACTTCTGCTGCTGTATAGAGCTGAGTAGCTTCGCTAAGGTCTAGCTTTTAGTGTGTTAGCATAATTACCCTCATAGTAAAGTAACACTATCTCATCATAGTTTATAGAAAATGTCTTTGGTCAAAGCCGAACATCAGTATTCATACAAATATTTAACCCCTAAATGTCTGATGTTTATCCTAATTGACCTACATAACAAGAAAACAAAAACAACGGTTCAGACAGATAAACTTGTTATCCATGAAATTTCAGAGATGAATTTGATGAACTTCTACCTGAATCAAGTCACGGATCACAAGATGAAGGGCAGCAGATGGAATTTGTACAAGCTCTGGATGTTTATAAAGTGACCTGTCGCCTGTTCCTCATATTTAAGCAGCAAAGAGACAGAAAGAGATTCGAGAAACTGTGCAAGTACATAGTTCAAAGCCTCCACTCAGAGTCTGTGAAAATATCTTATGTGGGAGTGTTCTTAAATAAGGATTATAGGTGAGTGTTAATTTTGTTTGTTACTTTATTAGATGACCATGTCTGTTTCTTAATTGTTAAACGTGTTGCCTAAAATTTATTTAGGAGAGAGAGAGTGTACTCTTGATTGAATCCCAGCATAACAATTCATTTATTAGGTTATGAAGGGTACAGAAGTCTGATCAAGTATTCGCCTGTGTTCTTTAGGTTTGACTTAGCTTTGCTTTCATAGAAATTCTACCAATTACTGAATTAGTAGTAGAATAGAATAGAAATAAATAAGAAAGAAAAGAATTAGTAGTAGAATAGAATAGAATAGAATTCCTTGATATTTGAAGGCTTAACCTCTGGTCCTTCACATAACTAAAGATTTGTTTTTTCTTATAAGATTCTGATAAAACTAACTTAGCCAGTGGTCATGAATACCTAGTTTGGTAGAGTAAATCCGTGGTACGGTGATATTGTTACGTTTTTTTTAAAGGCACACGGTTATCAAGAAGGAAGTAAAAAAAACTATCTAATATGCTAAAAGATACAAAGTAAACTAAAGTGACTTTGTTGTGCATTCTTGGCACTTCTTGTTTGAACTATTTTTAACTACTGTAATATCTAATGAAGCAATATGAACATCACTGTACAAATAAGAGGAGGTATACGACTGGCAGGATATAAAGCAAGACATGGATCCAAACATTGATCCTAAAATTTGTTTTCTTTTAAAATCTACTAGCTGTTCCAGCGACTTTGTCCGTGAGAATTTTCATATTCAACACTTATTGCCATAATAAGATATTTACAAACTATATTGTGTGCATAATAATAATAAAGTAATAAATATACATAAGAGATGGCAATCGGTACCAGTCTCAGCTATGCTGCTGAATGCTTGTCACACTCAGCAGCGCTGGTTTTCAGACTGGCCCGGGCATAGAAGGAAAGGATTGCAGTTTAGTAAAGTAATATAATATAAATATAATTCCAAGATTGATATACCAGAACAAACATATACATAATAGAATAACCATTATTTGCAACATCTACTTTCCAAGGAGGTCCAGTTTAACATGCCGCTTGAAAGTTGTATAGGTTTATTTTGGGCATCCAAATTCGTTTTCGCAAACCCCTTCATCTTTATAAATTTATTCTATATTATATATATTAATCTCAAAAGATAGATATATAGCGTCGCAGATTTTTTTTAAAGAAGAATCATTCATACCCTACATCTTTTTTGGATATCTTGAACCGTTTTTGAAGCGTACGCCTCGGAAACTCATAATGATGAATTATTTTCCCCGTTTTTTCCACATTATCTATTGTTACTTCGCTCCTATTAAATTCGCCTTCCTCGATAAATGTTCTACCCATCCAAAAATTTTCAATTTGAACCAGTCGTTCGAGATTAACGTGTTCAAACAAACAAACTTTATATATTAGTATAGTTACATAGCCTTTTTTCCATGAATAATAATTCTTATTTCTAATTAATGCATATTTCTTAGTTGTTTTTCGAAATTGATAATATAATCAATTTAAAAATAACAACATGTTAGGCCAGTTTTCGTTTGTTTGCTTTCTATTTGTCAGTGAAAAGATAATATAAAATTGAATTACTAGCTGTTTTTAGACTGCAAGTTGCTTTTAAAACCGTGAAAAGTATGATAAACTTCGTATCGTAATGTTAATAAGTGAAAAATTTCGCGTTGTAAACCATTAAAAATGTTTTATTTAAATGTAAACCTTTTACTATTTCAGTCTGTGCTGGATTTCTCACATAAAAGATCTACTTTTTAAATGCTGTCAGTACCTAGAACAATTGAAGCCAGAGTCACCACTTGACATGCAAAGCATTCTTATACACTTGCACACACTTTTGGAATTTACGGCGACAAATACCTGGGCATTGACTCGCATGAAAAACTTCGATAAACTCCGAGGTGGTATGACGCAGCTCTGTGCTAATGTGATGGGATCCTTGTTTCATAAAGGATATTATTTGACTTTAAAAGTAAGTGTTTTTATGATAAAACAAAGAGCATCTTCATGTAACACGGCTTTCAGCTTTCTGTAAAACCTTAATAGCATATTTTCATGATAAACCACTGGTTATTATAATATGTTGTGTTTTTCGCGTTCCACACATTGTTTATACAATAATAATATGAATTCATCGTTTTGAATTTGATTTAATTGATTAATTAATATTATGAATTTGAAAGACTAACAATTTTGTTCAATTTGATGATAATTTGTTTGACACTACGTGAACAACTATTCCTTTACTCGTGTCTCAAAATTGTCTATATTCTAAATCTTTATTCTTATATAACAGTTTTAAATAGTATAATGACAAATGAAGTCCTCTAAATGTAATGTAAGTTAAATTTGTACGATCGGATTGTTTATGGGTTTTTTGGTTTCTGTAAAACTCTTTGCCTAACACACGAATCTCTCACTTCCAGTCACTACTCCTCAGAGGTATTTGTCGGGAAAAGGTGGCCCTGAAGAACATCGCTCTATCTGCTATCGTGGCTTTAGCTCTACGACCATTGATCTCAGCACAGTTTTCGGAGAAACTACTCACTATGTTCATTATACAGATTCTATCTGTACCTACTTTGGTGTATCACATGCAACTTATATCACCTGAGGTAAGCACTTCTGGTTCAGTTTCTTTCAATGATATATAAGATAGTTCGCTAAAATGAACATATAATTTAATTATGTGAATTAAAACACTGTAACGGTTTAAAACGCGATATATATTATTTAAACTTATAGACGTTTCAGTAGCTGTGGTTACGAGGAGACCTCGGCTGCTGCAAAGCATCCGAAACGTCGACCGTAGTTAAAATCGTTTTCAAATAAGTTTAACGAATACATATCGAGTTTTCAACCGTTGAAGTGTTTTATTTAAATGTGTACTACTCGCGTAAATTACCGACAGTATCATTCTATTAACTATTTTATTGAAACTACATTCGTGAATTAAAGTATTGAAGAAGCAGTATTATAAAATAAATTATTTAGGCTGTTTATTAATTTATGTGATTGCGCATTTATTGCGGCCAATCTATCACTCTCTCTCCCGCTCCCACTCCCACACCCACCCCATTCCCAAAAAGCCAAAGTAGAAAGTTTCATTGTTCTATCTTCAAAAACTACGAATTTCGATACAAACTTTCACCCCCCCTTTTAACCCCTTACAACCCCTTTTTCGCAATAAAAAGTATATAAAGCTTATGACCTTTCTTAAGGTCTAGACCATATGTGTACAATGTCATTCAAATCCGTTTAGTAATTTTGGCGTGAAAGAGTAACAGACAGAGTTTCTTTCACATTTATAATATTAGTAAGGATAACCAATCCAAACCAAAGCATGAAAACTCAGTTTTTTTTATATGTTTCAGTCCATATCGACATTCCGAACCCACGCACTGTTCGACAAGTCCATTGAGTTTCTGAGCGCGGATCAAAACATGAGAATTGTGTTCAATACTTTGGAAGGAAACTATGCTTTGTGTTTGCTCGGAAATCTAATACAAATGGCGCATATTGAACGTGAGCACGCGCATGCTGAGACGTTTTATCCTACTTTTGTGGTAAGTACTGGAAACAAACAGTTTAATTACGTTTTGAATTGAAAACTTCTAATATTTTTTACATGTACATGAAGGCACTAGTTATTATAAAAATCAAAAAAAAAATTAAAAAAAAATTCGACTCGGGCAGGGCTTGAACCGGCATCGTCGGCATTCCGTGCTGTTGCTCTATCAATTGAACTACCGAGTCCTACACCTCATCGTCGACGATGCCGATTCAAGTCCTGCCCGAGTCGAAAATTTGTTCAATTTATTTTCGATTTTTAAATTACGTTTTGAATGCTTCAACAATCGCCGCACTGATAAACACTGTGGGTCACTGCATGGACCCATATAGTTCCTCCATAATATGAATTACAAAGTAACGGATTGCGCCACCGTAGCAGTTTCAATTTTAACGTTAGGGACACCCTTTATCTTCAGACCCCCCGTGACCATGGCTGCTGGGAGCATCTGAAGCGTCTGAATCTAATAATTTGTGATTTTGACCATTGAAAGTTTTTATTTAAATGTGTATTATATACTCGTATGCATTGTATTACAAACTAATGCCATAATTTAAATCTTGTCTTACATTCACAGCTAGTTACTACACGCTTCTTAGACAGTTGCCAACAATACGTGGTGTGCAAGAAGGGAAATCTAAGCAACTGGCATCCGGTGTTAGGCTGGTTCGCACAAAGCTTTGACGCTTATCTTCCCCCTACTATGGGAAACCTTCGGACCCAACTGTCTTTGCTATGGGGTGCTCCGATGTTGAAGAAGCTCTTGGCTTATCCGTTGAAGGAAATGATCGACGGCGGTGTGGGGGAGGAGGGGGCTGGGCCTTCACAGCAGTCTTCACCAATACAAAGTAATAACCCCGCATCTTTTATACGGAGGGCGTTAGAAGCAAGGACTAATAGGTAAGTACACACCAAAACATAAGAAATGTGAAATATCACTATCCTTATAGGCATGCGCCAGACACGTCTGTGTTTCAGTTATTTTTATGACATGCGCATCAGACAAGCTAGGGTTCAGTTGGTGGAAGGCAAATCTTAGCTACTAAAACAAGATGTGCTATCTACCTATTTTGGCTTTGGATATCAGACTGAAACCGAAACGCAGATGTACCACTTCGCGGCTTATCAAACCATTGATAAAAAATCTATTTAGATTAAAAATAAACAGCAAACGAACGTTCTGGATGCCAGTTCAAATCCCGCTCGCGTAGTTAAATTTTAATTTATATATTGCTATCATCCACACTAACATGTGAAACATATTAAAGTTCTCTAAGAAGAAACTATCTATTTTTATGTACCTGACTTTACTTAGCTTGACGTCTCGCATTTGCATAAAACACGAGAAATTCTGTGCTCTCGAATCCGGGGAAAGGATATATTGTTTCGGCCGGGCAGGGCACAGATCAACGCGAGAGATCTTCATGCTTGAGAATAATATCGGATTTTGAAACGGACACAAAACTCCTCCGCTCTTCACAAGAAATATGGATTACACTTATATTATTTAATTATGTTTACAGGGGTAATTCAAATAAGAACTTCAGAAAGCTCGGCTCACCCGACTGTACGAAGGTAGCCCTAATATGTTCCATGTATCACACAGCGCTGCAGACAATGACGCAAGTCAAACTAGATATATTGACGGGTGAGTTACAACAGAATTTTTATCTTTAGTACGGAACACAGACAACACAAATACAATTCGTATAGTATGCATGGCTATGTATTTTTCATGACAGAGGAGGAATGATCATGATGGTAAAATATACATTACATGTCAACAAGATGCGCTAAGGCCTATGTTGATTTTGGATATTTGGAAATTCAGCTACGTAACCTGAAACGCGATAATACCTCTTTTTCATCTGTAGACGGCAGTTCGTGACCGGGATGGAATTTCGATATTTCTACCATCCATTTAATATTCATATTTCCAGACGACGACCAACATGTGTGAGAAATTTTAAATTTATTCATGTTGGACTCGGTGAGGAACGAACCCTCCACCCGTTGGTTATTAGCCATACATTGTTACTATTAGACCAGGCGATAGTTCGCCTTTATAACTTTGTAGCCTTGTTATATGGACTTCAGGCTGCCTGGAAGAGATCGCTACTTAGCGATAGTCCGCCATTTTATTTATAAGTTAGTACGTAAGACTTTTTCTTTCATAGTTATTTGTTTTGTGTTTATTTCCAGCCAGTCTTAATAGTATTTAAAAACATACGATCTTGGAGGGCAATTCTCAAAACAGTATTCGACTGGACCTGTATAAGTTTTGGAAATGCCTCTATTAGCAATTTAGGAATTTGTTTAATGTAATGAAGGACCTACCTTTTAAAACAGCCATTGAACATTTATTTACTTGTTACTTATAACAGTAGTTGTATACTGGTTTTAGGTCTGTGCAATCAAGACGAAATTCTATACTCCTTATGGCAATTCCTGTGTACTCTCGGACCGAACAGCGGGCTAAAAGCATTCTTAGACCTGCTTGCTGTTAATACGAAATCATCAGCACCGGAATTTCAAATGCTCATCCTATTTGCTGATTGTATGACGCATTATGTTACGTAAGTTGGATTTGCTAGACGTGGCTGCGTTAGTAGTAGTGAACTATATTCTGAATATCAGTATAAGTATTGGCTTGTATTATTCGCTTTTAATAAATTTGATGTAAAAAAAAAACAAAATTGCTTTGTTAATTACTCTGTGTAGTTACATTTAAATAAAACATGGTGTTACAATTCATATAAGACACTTTTAACGGTGAAAAAAGCGATATATATTTGAGTTATCTTATTTAAATTTTCAACGGTTGCTTTTCAGAGTTACCGTAGTGATAGAGACTTAATTAACTCGTTAACTGGTTGTCTACCAATATATTATGAATTTTGAAATAAGTGTCAATGTCTCGATAGTAGGAAAAAAGGTGAAAATAAAATATTTGTATTTTATTTCTTTCTTTTTTCAGAATACTTGACGATATGGAAATGTATGAAAAGCAAGAGCCGTTCAAACTGCAAGACTTTGTTAACATGTCTGCCTTTTTAAACATGTTCATTTATAAGTCTATTATAGGACAGTTATTTGGTGAGATATATTTTTGGCATGTACATAATAAAACAGTGTAAGCGCAAAATATATAGTCAATAAATATAATAGTGTGCACAAATTTTTATTTTTTCTAAGATTTTAAAAATGATACTTTTTCTAGATCTCAAGAGTATTCAGAGCAACGAGGTGTTCCGTTCTGTACATACATTGCTGCTGGTGCTCTACCGCCGTGACTGCAGACGATCGTACACCCCTCCGTCGCATTGGCTCGTACGCGATATTAGAGACTCGCACTTCATGGCGGACCTGGAAAAGGGAAAGAAACCACAACAGGTAATATAAATTGAACTGAACTATATAAATCTAGAAATTATATGGTGTTTATGGCCTGGTACGTAAGGGTTACCTTCTAGGTTATCTTCTTAAGAATTTGCATTACACAGACAACTCATACTTGGCAATATAAATGGTTTTGATAAAAATTTCCATGATACTTTCCTTATAACTTCTCCTGAATACCATATAGTCACTATAATATTGTAAGTTCTAAAGTGGACTTGTTTGTCTGTCTTCTATCATGTCTTGATAAAACCGTTTCACACAATAATTTTCATACAGATACATTATAGTATACTT
Organism: Leptosia nina; assembly: GCA_963661955.1. Classification (NCBI taxonomy): domain Eukaryota; kingdom Metazoa; phylum Arthropoda; class Insecta; order Lepidoptera; family Pieridae; genus Leptosia; species Leptosia nina. The sequence goes on along the minus strand of CAVLEF010000006.1, from coordinate 7,986,679 downwards.
TTGATCTCTGAAAATCAGTCACATAGTTACTTTTTGCCTTTACGCTAATTAAATGATTTTTCTCATTGCAGGTGCTAGTACAAAAGACTCCGCACATGATAGCGCACGGTGAAAGAGTCAGGTTATTCCGGCGAGCAGTTGCAGACGAAAAGGTTTGAAGTTTTGTATAATAATCATGTTATAATTCACTTAAAATTACAATTTATTTCCTAAGACATAATCATGGATAAAGAAAATAAAGTAAATTAATTATAAATGGCTTATATTAACTGTAAGTTAGACTCTGTTAATTTTTCATTTCAGGTAGTTCTAGGTCTGACTGAGCGCGCCTGTGGAGGTCGTTCTACTCTAGTTACTGTTCGTCGTAACAGACTAGTCGAAGACGGCTACAGACAACTTGCCGCTTTGCCCAGTCGAGCGCTCAGAGGAGTTGTCAGGGTACGCTTCATTAATGAACAAGGCTTGGATGAGGCTGGTATAGATCAGGATGGAGTGTTCAAAGGTTTGTCCATTGATATAATCAAAATAAAAAAATATATATTGACTGTGTCTACAAGGAAAAGGAATCAATAAATATCGGGATTAAATTGGTCCTTCGAGCCGGACGAAAAATGAATATGTAAGAATTCTGTTTACATTCGGTGAGCCTAGCAGTTGTCATTTAAATCAATAAAATAATTTTGTTTAAGTCAAATACATATAAAAATAAAGCTAAATAATGAATTTCTTTCAAATATTGTTTCCATACAGAATTTCTCGAAGAGACGATAAAGCGAGTCTTCGACCCGTCGCTGAACCTCTTCCGTGTTACGAGTGAAGAGCGGTTGTACCCATCGCCCACTTCTTGCCTTCAAGACAACCATTTACAGTTGTTCGAATTTATTGGCAGAATGCTGGGAAAAGCGGTGTACGAGGTAAGAATATTATTGACTCACTACGGTCTGATTATGAAAGCTTACTTATTCTCCAGACAATAAACCAGTATCCTCCCTCTGGACTAAGTTGCTGCAAACTTTACTTTAATACTTGTTTATTTCGCGCTTAAGGCCGCTAAAAGGGTTATTTGAATTATTCTATTTGTAATTATGTATTCCTACTGTTTGAAAAATACATATGACAAATAACATACAAAATATAATTAAAATTAAGAATTTTCACTAATAGACATTTTGGCCTCACAAGCTATAGTCATGCGTTATTAAGAATTAGAAGAATTTTAATGTAATCTAAAAAAAAAGGTTTAAATCACCTTTTATCACCAGGGAATTGTAGTGGATGTTCCATTTGCCTCGTTCTTCCTGAGCCAAGTGCTGGGCCAAACTCAGCAGGCGCTTTACAGCTGGATCGACGAGCTGCCATCGCTTGACCGCGACCTCTATCGGAGTCTTACTTACATTAAACACTTTCAGGTAATCAATTTTTTGCCTCTGTGGCTAAATGGTTAAACGTGTTGTCTAGCATTGTTTTAAAAAATAATAACAATTGACTTAAGTTGTATATTAGTATGTTAGTTAGTAGAACTAAAGAAACAAAAAAAAATCAATAAAATACAACGTTAAGGGCTAAGGGCCAGTGTTCCTATGTTCGAATCCCGTGGAAACAATAGATTGTTTTGGTTGGGCAGGGCAGAGAAGTCTGAAAAACTGGCCTATAAATAAAATCGATCTGTGAAACGCACACAGAATTTTGTTCGCGCCAAGTATACCAATAACTAACCCAATGACTTTCACAAAATCAAAAAAATCTAAAATGCCTTCTTACGGTGTCCTTTATTTGAAATAAAATTAATAAACCACGAAGTTGAGTTCTAACTTAAAATTAAAAAGATAATCATTAGTATCTATCAACAGGGTGATATATCCAGCTTGGAATTGACATTCTCAGTCGACGAAGAACGATTGGGGGAAATCGTCACTCATGAACTGGTACCTGGAGGCAAAGCTATACCGGTGACCAATGAAAATAAGTAAGTAATTTGTTAGCATAATGTTTCTCTAATAAATAAAGAAAGAAAATAACTCGCAGCTTCAAAGCTATATTGAAAAACACTTCTCTCTTTGTAATCTAGCTGATCCAGCATATGTTTTATTTTTTGCAATATTAATATTAAAATTCAACTCTATTAATTAGTAATAATCCATTGATTTGGACCGACATTTCCATAGACACGGTTCTTGCGAGTTAATCTTAAAAGATGTACCGTCGCCAAATTTTTTCTAGATCTTGCCTATACATATTTTTCGGTTTCTTAAACCGTTTTCTTATATTAAACAAAAGAACAAGGTTAGGTTTTTAATACATATTAGTATTGTAGTATTTTTATTTCCAATTTGTTTCACAGAATAAACTATATACATCTGATGGCACACTTTCGTATGCACACACAAATTAAGGATCAGACAAATGCGTTCATCAAAGGCTTCAGAGCTATTATCAATCCAGAGTGGCTATCATTGTTCTCAACGCCAGAAGTAAGTACAGTAGTCACTTTGAACTGTATAATTTCCGTTTTAAACCGTCAAAAGTACTTTATTTTAATAAGTACTATTCGTTTAAATTACAGATCCTTCTTCATTGTTTTAGTTTATTTAAATAAAATGAACTTAGTAGTTTAATTTCTGTAGTTTGCGAGAATGGTTCTAAAAATCTTTTTTGTTGTATTTTTAAATACATTACTTTGAGCCTTAATTTAACTTGCTTCGTGATTTATTCAGATACTTTGTCGTGATTATGATCCCGTTATAAAAATCTGTCCAATTATTATATAACAATTGTTTTTAATACACTTATACATTATATATATATAAGTGTATTAAAAATTATACATTTCCCAATGTGTTGTTTGTTGTAGTGACTTGTATTTTAATGTTAGACAAGTACATAAGCGATCACTTCTACAGTTACAACGTCTCATAAGCGGTGACAACGTACCGTTGGACTTGAGAGATCTGCGACGTCACACGCAGTACTACGGCGGTTTCCACGATTCCCACCGCGTGGTCTGCTGGCTGTGGGACGTGTTACAACGAGACTTCACTGAACACGAACGAGCACAGTTCCTCAAGGTATGCTTACACATTGTAATTTTCCTGAAACGTGTTCGACTTCGTCTGGAAATCAGGATAGGATGGTAGAAATATCGAAATTCCGGCAGGTCACGAACCAGAAACTTTCAGTCCGTGGATTTCCGAATATTCAAAACCAAAATAGGTCGACAGATTGTTTATAAGTAATATGGCTGGGGGACTTCATATACCATCAACTTAATACCATGCTTGTCTGTTCTCTTTTATCAGAAAAATACACGCTGGCCAAATGTATACTGGTAGGTGGCAGAGTAGTCGCCGGTTCTAGTCAAAAGTAGGCATGTCGTCGTTTCTACCATTCACACCATTTATTTCTCCGTAATTGGTGTTCGACTTATTCAAACATTACACATCAAATTTTACAGTTCGTGACGTCATGCTCGAAGCCTCCAGTACTGGGCTTTGCTCATCTCAAGCCGCCCTTCTCAATACGTTGCGTCGAAGTGGGTGATGATGAAGATACCGGGGATACAATAGGTAATAACTATTTATATCAATAGGTCTTATAAAATACTGAAAGTATCTGTAGAATGTGCGGAAAGAAGTGTATGAATGAGCGAGAGGATATGTGTGAAAGGGGCGGAGATAGTGAGATCAAAGATGATGATTAGGACGAAATTAAAAGATTTATCTATACTTTACTATTTTATTCTGGTGCTCGCAAGATACCATGCATCTCGTAATGTTAATATGAACATTAAATAAGTATGTAGAGCAATAAAAGGAATCTGTGTTAAAAAGTGAAATAAAATTATATGTGGTATTATCTCAAGTCTGTGTTTGCTACATTTTTTTTTACTTTAACGTTTTCTTATGGACAGTATATGTGAACATTTATATAGACTTTTGTTATTTAAAACAAATGAACGTAAGACTCTCATTTGGATATATACATTTTTAATTGAAAAAATTTTCGACTCGGGCAGGACTTGAACCGGCATCGTCAGCGTTCCGTGCTGTTGCTCTACCAATTGAAACTTAATTTGTTTAATTTCAGGCAGTGTCATTCGAGGCTTCTTTACAATACGCAAGAAGGATCCACTGAATCGCCTGCCCACTTCGTCCACATGCTTCAACCTGCTCAAGTTGCCCAACTATCAGAAGAGAAGCACTTTACGCGACAAATTAAGATATGCGGTAAACAGTAACACTGGCTTTGAACTTTCTTAAAATGGAAATTTGGGTGTTGCCAGTTTAATTGTAAGAGGATAGTAAGTCTTGACCAAAAAGCGTTCATTTAGAAATGAAAAAAAAAGAAGAGAAGAGATGCCTTCTTGATTCCTATTTTACTGTCCAGGAAATTTTTAAGTGTAATTCTTCCCTTGCTTTTTTGTGAGTAAAAGTTGAAACTACATATACACGTTTTGTCGTGATTAAATAGCGAGATTAACGAATTTAGTTACGAATTTTTACGCGATTACCCGGTATTAAAATGGATATAAATAAAGACCTATTTATTTGGTCTTTGGTTTCCTGAATTCCTTAATAAACAAAACAAAATTGATAATATACATTTCCCTAAAACTGCAAAAAGTTGGAATATAATAATTTAAATTCCTCAAAATAGCGTATAACAGTAAGTGGCTGATAAAAACGACTAAAGTTTTTGATTAGAGCCCCATGTTGTTTCAGTAAAAAATATTTCGTTGAGCAAAATTGTGCTTCGATGTAAGTCATGTCAATCCTTATACTTAAATAAAAAACGTATTTTTATTTGTAAAAACGCCTACTTAACCCACACTTTGGGGAATCAAAATGGTTAAGTGATTTTCGTGGAGTGACTTTCCGGCCTACAGTCTTATAAAAATGTCCAATATAAAAATAAATGAGAACGCGAGCGAAAGCTAGTCGTAATAAATTCTCACAAATGCACATCAACTCTAACCAAAGTTTTAGTATCACAATATTGTGCCCTCGTTGTCTTATGACTGCACTTAGCACTTTTGTGTAGCTGTTTACGTGGCCAGTATATTTTTGTGGTTCGCCACATTCGTTGGCTCGTGTTTGGGCGATGCTGTAAATAAGGGTTTTGTAAAAAAAATTGAGAAGAGTACACCAGCACATTTTTTATGTATTCAGAATTTATTTTTAGTCTAATTTTTTAACTAAAAACTTGCCGAATTATTTAAAACACATTCTTACCCCTGTGTGATGGTCTAATGAAATTGGTTAAAAATATTTGCAATAAATCAAAACAGAACTTGTTGAAAGGTGACTGTTACATCTAGTTTGATACCAGGGTTGTTGTCTTTGCCTGTATTTAAAAAAAAAACATAATTTAAGAATGCGCGTAGGAGTTATTAGCCCCCAAAACAAAAGTAAAAATAGAAGAGAAATCAATTTTGACGGTTACTTTTTTTCTCTTTGTATTTTGCCTGTTGTGTGCTCGTGGTGTTTAGTTAATTATTTAAAATGAATGATAGTGATTCGGTATAAAGGTTACTCAAATTTTAGAGCCTTTGAAGTATTTGAACAAACCTCAAAAGCTTGATTGACTCTTGTATTCGCTACGTGTAACTTACATTTTTTATTCAGTCAAATCTGCTTCAAGACATCTTGGTGTTTGTAGTACTGCGTCTAATCATCGTTCAAAACGGTTTATTCCGGTTTTGCTCACTGTCTACACACAACATTACTACAAGCAAGTCGTTTTGAGTAATAACTAAATAATATTAAAACTTTTTAACGGTTTAAAACGGCTGATTATATTATTATATTAGTTAAACTTATTTCGGCCAGATTACTTATTAGGCTATGATCACGACTGCTGCAAAGCGTCCGAAACGTCGGGCAGTTAAAATAATTTTCAAATCAGTTTTGCGTGTAATATATATCGTGTTTTAAACCGTTAAAGTGTTTTATTAAAATGTGTACTACTCGCGTAAACTAGAGTTTAAATTTATCTGTATAGAAATTTTGATGAATATTCAATTGAGCCAGTCCATTTCAGGTCTAAATTATGAATACATTGTAAATAGACAATAATCCTTTTTAGTATTTATATGTAGTATACTTACAATAGTATATATCGCCATATATCCATAACATAAATATAGTATCTTATGAAGTTCAATCGCGATACAAATATCTGTAATCAAACTGTTTATGTTAATTAAAATAATTCTTAAACTCATTGTGTTAAAAGCAATTTGCTTATGTATTTCCAACGAATTCTTGTGCTAAACAGCCGAAAATTTACTTAATATACATAGTAAATAATGGAAAAAGACTTCTTATCGACAACATTATGAACGTACTTAAAGACAATTAACTAATAAATATCGCGTTTGAATCAGGTGAAATTTTTGTAGTACATTGCAAGAATCGTTTTTGAGCTAGGATTGTTTTAATATTATGTCAAAATGTTTTTATTGTATAACGAAACTCTAGCACTACGTAAAATAAGTTATAAGCGATTTGGTCTACCCACATAATTGAGAGCCCTAGTAAAAAAAGAATTATTTCTCTCAATGAAAAAACATTTTTTGCCTTACTTGAGTCAAAATACCCTTCAACATTAGTTTAACGTAAAAAAGGTAGATGGCAGTTATGTAAGTGTGTATATGCATACAACATTTAAATCTGGCCAGTAAAATCAAATCATCTTCCTGTCATCTTAAATAAATTGTTAAGTTAAAATTCTCTTTCGATTCAAAAAAGTATTTTTCACTGTCCCTTGTTTTTTTATTCCTAACATCATATGCACAAATCAATCTTCCCAACTTTTTAGTGTATATGTAAATAATTTTATCTCATATCTACATAAACTATACCTTATGTATCTAGTGTAGTGTTTTGTAATGTCTTAGAAATCGTATATTTTATGAATTTCATTTGTTATACTGAGTGCAATCCAACCAAGCCATATAATGTTAACAACGTGCTTCACATTTATTTTTTTTGTGTATCTTCTTTCTTTCTTAGTTGCATCTATAATTTCATTGTTTTTATTTAGGCAAGCAGTCATTGCAGGAATAAATGATAACGAACTATTGAGTTTTTGACAGAATATGTTGCAAAGCTTTCTTCCTCTTACATAATTGTAATTAAAAGGTATATTTATAATTCTCCTTCTAAAAAGGCACGTTGTTAAACACAAAGAATGTATTTTGTAGGTATATTTCGATGTTTATTTAAGGTATTTAAAATAGTGACTATTATATCTTTGTGGATCGTTGTAAGGTATATTTTGTACTAGCCACGTAAATGTTGTATAACACAATGTGATTCTCTGTGATAAAATGATTAATATTTATTAATTTTGTTTTTTATTAACCGTCACACCTATATTTTTTTTTACTTGCCTTTTAAGCGTAGGCACTAGTATGTATTAGTACACCTAGTAGGACCTTCTCTGCCTAATTTCTAAATTTGCCTAATAATGAAAAAAATGCAAGCACTTCACTTGAAAATGCAGTCAAAAAAGTTTATTCGTTATAATAATATGTAACCTACAAAATTTCGGAACTTATAAAAACGTAAGCGAAATTTCAAAATTAAAAAAAGCCTAACGGAATAAGTAAGAAATATAGCGCTGCAAGATGAAACTGCCGGGGTTGCAAGTGACATAGGACACAAAGTCCCGAAAGCTAAGATTAAATTCTAAACGTATATAATTTAAAAAGGCTGGCTTTCGCGGCCATTTTATTAAAATAATCGAGCTGTTCGGCCTTAAAAAATGGATGTGATTCGTGACGTATCGCCGTACGTATCACGAAAAGGTTTCGTTAGGAGATAATAATCGAGGAACAATTAAGTATCGACTCTCAGTTAAATGTTATAAATAAAAAAAATGATGAGTAGCGAACATTTTCGTAAACGATTATAATATTTAAAATGTTCTTTTGCCGAAATTAAAAGTAGCTGTATTAACTGTGAAGCATAGAAGAAGTACAAGAACAGAGACAGCCCCTAGTAATATAGGTATTGTAAAGTATTCAAATGTGTAAAAGTGAGTCTAAGAGTTGTTAACATACATCAATATTTTAGAAATTACAATCAGTAGATAAGAGATGTCTTTTGGTACCGGTGTCAGCCTTCAAAAGAAAAGTAATAAAAGTAGAGCTTCTAGTTAATTAAAAGTTATAGTAAAATAATAATAAAATTGTTTATCGTCATATTATATCGTGCGTGTGTGTGGGCGTGCTATCGTGTGTGTACTTTTTTCTACGGAGTTTCCAAGTCTGACGTCTGCATTCCTAGGTCCAGTTTAAAATGCTTATCCCTCAGAGAGATAAAATCGAAATCTTTAAATTAAAAACGTATAAGACATTTGCGAATGTTTAAAAGTTATTGCGTTCTGACAAGTCGTGTCATCGTAGTCTTTTAAAGAGGTAAATTTAATATTTATCAGAGAGTAAACATTAGGCGCGTTGAACGCATATTCCATCTTTTATTCATTTTACAACGTTATATTTGTTTATGTTGGATTGATTCCTCATCAGAGGCGAGTATACCATAGCAAATTGCAGCTACTGCGTTTACCTGCTATTTGATTCTATAAATTATTAAATAACAATGAATCTAATTATTACATATTATGAAATTTCATTATTTAATACATATACGTCAGTTTGGACAACTACGATTCGGCGAAGTAAAACATTATCTTACTCAGGTAGAAATGCAGAAACTGGCAACATAGAAAGCAGCTGTTCATTGCGACGCCGCCATTGTTGTCTTCTATTTCCCTCACACACAGGCCACCGCGCTTCAACTCGACCCCTGCCCCCCGCCCACCCTTGATACAACAGTCTCGCTCGATTCGCGTAGCGTGCTGACGTCCGCGTGAATCCGTCAGAAACAATCACCGTGTTATCCTTTGTCCTAAATAATAACTTTATGTAACAAGAATAGCTCGCCCTATCGAAACGCAGCGCTAACTCGCCAAATCGCACGTATAACTGGTGAAATTGACAGGTGTCGGTTCGTTCGTGCAGTGTTAATTGTAATCAGTGATCCCGCATAGTCGTTCTAGCATGAATAATATAGAAGTAACCGGTAACAGCGTCGAGTGTCAACCTGGAAGAGCTTGATCGGAGTCGTGTCAGGTTTAGAGTAAGCGTGTGATGCGGTGTTTGCGGTGACGGCGAGCGGTTGGATGGCGGCAGTAAGCGGCCCAGCGCGGCACTCTCGCGTCTCCATGAGTGTGTCCATGTCGCTGATGCAGGGCGGTACGCAGAGTGCGCCCCAGGGCGCCATCCTGGCGGCGGCGGCGCCCTACTACCAAACGCCGGCCATTCCGACCGACGTGCAACCAGACAGGCCCATAGGCTACGGCGCTTTCGGAGTAGTATGGTGAGTTGCTCGTGTTATTTTTATGTTTTTCAGCTTGTATAGCTGTAAACAAGACAAACGCTGGCACTGTATACTTAAATGAGCCAATACAAAATACGTGTACCTACTTAAATTAACGTGCTACATAAAGTCACAAAGTTTCAAATGAAGTTTGCTTTGCAGGAAGCAGTTAACTATTTTAAATGTAGTCATTGTTTACTATCTTATTGATTTTCACATTGATTTATTTATATTTATAATTATTAAATTAAGTAGGTCTATGAAAAGACTTAGTCTTCAGAAACTTGATCAAATATTTGAAATAAATATTATGTTATTATTGTACTTAAACATCATTAATTTCATGGTTAGCTTGGTAAGTGAGAATATTAAATTATAATAATTATTTGCAAAAAAATAAATATCTTGCAAACAATACAAATAATGGACACTGTTAATCATATTGTGTTTTATCAATGTTGCCATTGCAACCCGTTAAATATATTAGAACAGTTGTGCCAGAATCTTAATGTTACATCTTAAATTGATTTAATGAGTGTGATATTAAAAAATCCACAAGTTTTAAAAAAGCAGACATTGTTATCCCTGGAAGATTTATTAATACAATCGTATTAATGAGTATACATATAAAAATTAAAGGAACATTTAATGCATAGAAAAAATAATGGAAAATATACTTGCCAAATCAATTATAAATATGATTTGAAGTATTATATCTTTTTGTATATATTATTGCCTGGTAACAGGAAGTATTACATGAAAACAACACAGAAACAAGTAACTAGTTATATATAAAACAAAGCGTTCAAATAAATTCACAGTTTTCACAAATCTATAATTCTTTCACAGCTTATCTGTGGTGAAATTTGAGTCTCTATTGTAAGAAATAACAGTAAGGTCCACAGATTAAAATTTTCTTTTACATAAGATTACAACAAATGTTGGTATGTTAGCCAACTGTCTTAAAAGAAAAAATTACTTCATTGTCATCACAATACAATGTTTAAGACATACATAGACATTGCCGTCTATGACACCTATTAATAGAGTGGCCATTGAAACTACTACATTGGAAAACCTTGCTTTGTTGAGTTACAAATTCTGTCCACGATAGTGTAATAGACCTTCATGTTCAGATTTGGCAATTAATGACCTTGTTTCTTTATTTATACATATATTATGTTATGTCCTTCTTTTGTACGTATATAAGGGTGTTAGATGATATATATTCTTAGTATGTGGAATAGTTGTATCTACTCTTTTCGTGGTATTTGCTTTTCATAAGACAATAATAAAAATCAAATAATAAATTTATCAGACAATAAAGAGATTAAGATTTAATAACTAATCTCACTTGAAGCATCGTTTGGCCATATCTTAAATTAAAACTTTCTATTTTCATTCTTTCATAGTTTCAAGTTCATAGAAATACTTCTCTATTTTAACTAATAAAGCAGTTTACACATTGGAAACTTTAATAGTTTACAACATGTGCACCAAGTAAGAGTTCGGTGTATCTATGCCACTAACTTTTGCGTAAACACGTGGTGTAAAGCGTTACTTGCCGGAGTGAATTGGATTTTATGCGGACGCCATAAGAGTTATTTTCAATATTTACGTGATTCCCTATCGAATGCACGTTGCGCTGAACTACAATATATGTCGCGCGATTGTGTGCTGTAACTGGTTGTAGTAAGGTCGATTTTGAACTGTTTGGGTATCCAATCGTTTGGTCTTGATTAAAACAATCTACTGTTTTACAAGTTAAGGTTCTGTTTGCGTTGCGACCGTATATGCGGTTTAGTGCAAGGCTAGGGTTGTCGTGTATAGGTGGTTGTATTGTGTAGACTTGTACGTAGGTAGGGCTGAGTCCCCTTAAGCGTGGGGGGGGGGGGGGCCTTGATTATGCCGGGCCCTAAAATCCGGCCCGTCTGCTCAAAGCTCTACACGCTCGTTAAATGCGATCAAGGATACTTTTATCTCGTTCCCGGAACACGGCCGGGTGTGTCGACCTAAGTTTTGGGACGCTTGGACGAAGAGTATAACTATTGTTGGACTAGAGTTTATATGAATTCTTATTTATATTCAAATTGTTAAAATTGAATTTGTCATGAGTCTTTGTATAAAATCATTTATATGTACCGAAGCCCACCAAGCTACAGAGTGAAGTAAGACAGGTTTTTCGTTCTGGTTGCTTGGATTTCTTTTACCATTGAGAATAGCCGGTCATTCTTTAGTAAAATCGAATAGACGTAAAGTTATAAGCCCATCACTACACAAGTCAGATATTTTAGCTACCTCTCTTTCAAACATTGCCTTATTCTACTTGGATGAGGACGAAACACAATTCCCTTTTGTTGTAAAATGCATAACATCGTTGCTACGCAACAGACATTACTAGACGATAAACAAGGCATGAAATTGAGCGTAAATTACATACCAACTATTAATCATAGCCTGCGCGAGATTCATGCTGGGAACGTTGGGATGGGATCGAATATAGATCATTAATTAGAAGAGAAGTTCTGTCTGATTGATTGAGTGCTGCGCCCACTGGTTACGTGTTCTCAATCAATCGATTACCTATCGAAAACGATTCAATCGATTGTTTTGATATCGATTACGATTCATTTGCAGAGTATAGTTTATGTTGAAGTAATAAATAATGTTTGCAAATAAAAAAAATGTTCGACACGAGCGGGACTTGAAGCGGCCTTCGCAGTGTTCCGTGCAGCTGCTCTAACCAATTTAGCTACTGTGTCCTACCTTTTAGTTTTAGTAGGACACAGCAGCTCAATCTAAAAAGATGTTTAATTTATATAATGCTATCGTGTAAAATAACATGTCCAAAATATTGTGTTTTCCACACCCGGGATGGTTTCAAATGTATATATAAGTACATATGGTAAATTTAAGCTAATTATTTCACTTAGATTCAAAGGCGAATGATAGAATAGATATTTAGTACTTAGATTTTTCACTCCAATACTGTGTAATTCTTTTGCCTCTTACGTCACAGTCGTCGCAGTACTTAAAATTTATTCCTAAGTTCTGCTGAAGCCTGAAGCTTTAAGTACTTGATACCAATTTGAGCTTTCCAATTTTCCCTAATGTCTTTGCAATGGAGGACGCTTAACGGCCCCAGGGACTTTCCAAAGCTTTAAGGTAAAAAATAATTTACTTCAGTAGATAAGCCTATGTACACTGCTTCGAAAAGGTCATACACACGAATAAATATATTTAGACATTGATTTAATGTCTATAGTTTTTTAATTGTGTTTTTGTTAAACTTTTTGTGTATTATGTGGGTGTTTAGCTTACATTATAATTATGTATTTTCAATTTAATTAAAATACAACACTAGTGTATTTTTTCTTACTTGACATTTTTTGTAAACAAACTCACAATTTACATGAAATCGCGATTTTTTTACAAAGTTTACATTGATTTACACTAAAACACTTTAAGACACTGGATAATTTATTAACCTAACAAAACAACCTGAAATTCATCTAGTAAAAACCTAATTTCATGCTAACTTGATAGAAATCCTAAAAGTGAACTTACGCAAATGGACAGATTAAATTTCTTTAATTTGATTGACAGATTTGGATGTTAGGAAACTCAACGAGTAAAAAGGTAAAAGTCCGACTCGTGCACAATCGCTGAAAAGCGTTAGAAACATCGAGTAATATTGATATAAAAATTTAAAAAAAGGGCGTAACAAAAGTGATTTTGAATATTGAACTGGGAGCGTGTAGTGTTCGCGATAACGGAAACGAGTATTGCGCCCTGCTTACACTGAGGCCACACCTCGCTCGGTGCGGTAATTAGTAACCTGAAATAACTATCTATGTCAAGCTCGTTGGTCTAATGGTAGTAATGACTGGCTAATCAAAGGGTCGCAGGTTCGATCCCCACCGGCTTCAACATTTTTCAAAGCAATGATTTTTGTCTGATACATACAGTTAGACTTCGTTTGAAAGTCTGGATATTAAATGGGTAAGAATATCAAAATCCCGCCCGGGCCATGAACAGCCGTCCACAGTCCACAGCCGTTGGTTTCGGTCTGTGGATTTCCTAATATCCAAAGCCAAAGTTGCCAGCGCATTTTGTTTGGACGTTGTACTACGGTATTTCTGCTACCAAGTGAACATCAAAAAACTAACATAAACTAAAACACAAATTCACAAAGACATAATTTAATTAATAATGAACTAGGTATCTGATATTTTATAACAATCTCACAAAGATAATGTCGTCACTAATTTCGCGGATGACGTCATTTGGTCGATTTTATACAATGTTTCGTGATTAAATTGCGTATAATTCACCGTACCTATTTCACATCCTTGATACCACGCCACATGCTTATCACAACATTATTCCACCACAGTGAAATCCCGTTTCCCCCCGCGGGGCATGGGGCGAACACATTTCTGTGTCCGTTTCCCTAATCGGTTTTATTTACAGGCATGTAATTAATCAGACGTCTGTATCCTGCATGACTGAAACAATCTATTATTTCCCTGGGATTCGAACACAGGCAGTATCACGCTTAACGCACTGCTAGGGAACGTGTTTAATCATTTAGCTACAGAGGCGGTCATAGCGTAAAAGTTTAGTTTCTTAAGGCAATGAATTCAATCGAAAAGCGAATATTCTATGATCACCGCAGGTTTGGACGTGTCGATAAAACTATTCCAGGCCATTAGCACGATCAACCCAATATTCAGATATCTCGGCCTCGGAAGTGTAATGTACGCGTCAACGTTTAATTACCGATCGCATTACTATTTACGAGCGGCCTTTAAAATATTCGCCAAGACAAATATACAAACTGTGATGTACGCGCAGAAAATTCAACTGTAGATAATTTCATCAGTTAGCCTGCGGTCTCCTATAAATGTAGGCTGTAGAGCGATACACTGCACGTAAATATGTATATTGTTCAGTGAACACTTAACGGTTTAAAACGCGAAACATTATTTGGTGGGCTCTTTGATGTCACGGTAGCAATATATGGCTAATAGTTAACGGGTCGTGGGTCTGAAACATGTTGGTCTTTGTCTGAATTTCGATATTAAATGAGTGGAAGGAATATCGAGATTCCGTCGGGTCACAAATTACCGTTCACAGATGAAAAGTGAAGTTTAATCCCGTTTCGGTTTCAGTTTGGGGATTTCGAATTTTTAACGCCAAAAAAGGGCGACAGCTCATCTTATTTAGATGTTATTGGGGTATTTCATCTTTTATCAAGTTAACTTAACGCTTGTTTGTCCTCCTCTATCACAAAAAAAATCTCTTTTACAATATGTTATCAACCGATTGTTACGGTGGCTCATGTATAAACTAAACCATACTTAGCGCTGCTGTAGTGACGATTGAAAGGTAGCATCTAATCCACATGACACGTTTATATAAGACCACAGCTTTATCGAATGTCAATGGCACAATAACGATCCGCGAATTACAACGATATGATACAAAAATCACCGTTCACCGTTAGATTTTAAATCGCGCACGCTGCACTCGTTTCCGTTATTGAGAAAGAACAAAAAATCCGTTGCTACCTTTCGAAAAATCTGAATAGAATTATAAATAATACGGTGATAAATAATATAGTGATACAGGTGAACGTACCGAAGAAACTGAAGAAGAAGAAGAAAGAAACAGAAGCCCTTGCGTGTAATTAAAATTACTCAATCAAATTTAACGTTTTTATTTATATAATAGGTATGTGTTCACAGTATGTTTTATATTTTACTAAGTAAGTAGATTTATCTGGTCCTATTTAATTTATTAGATGCATAAGAATACGTCACCGAGAACTGTACAATTCTGGTAAAAAAATCTTTCTTGGTATCTTTCTAGCTTTCTTGTCTGAAATTATCAGTAACAAAGACTTTACAAAGTTGTATGAGCAAATTAAATATTAGTTAAAAAAGTTTTTATCCCTACAAAATAAATAAAATGGATCGAATCATTAATTCCCTTAATCTAACATTAATTTCATCTTGCTATTTAAAAAAAAACACCTAGCGAGATACGAATCTCGATCTTGGGACTCCACTTAGAGGCACAAATAGTACCTGCTCCTCAATAAAGGTTTTTTAACATTCTTTGAGTTCAGCGCTTGTGAGACGCCGCAAGTTCCCGTTAATTATATAGACATAACAGTAATAGAGATAATTTAAATAAAATACTTGTAATTAGTTGTGAGCGTGGCTCCTGAAAAGAATTCGAAACGTCGGATCGTAGTTCCTGGTATTTCGCCTTTTCAACCATTGAATCTTTTATTTAACTGACTTCTACAAACAATACATAATTTATGATATTCGTATAAATTAATTCAATATCGAATGATAGGATAAAATTTCGTTTAAATAACACTTTGGGGTTTAAAACGCGATATATATTATTTAAACTTTTTAACTAACTTTATCTAATATAAAATTTATATACGCGTTTAAATAAAACAATCAACGTTAGATGTATTAGTTAAATTTGATTAAATAAGTTTAACTAATAAATATCGTTAGTGTTTTATTTAAATGTGTACTACTCGCGTAAACTACAGACAGTATTTTAGGTAAATTTCGAATAACGAAAATTTTATTCGTTTAATTATCTTCTATTGTAAGTATTATTCGTCTAACGTTAAAAAGTGGCCGATGTTATGTCGCTGTATCACTAACGTGTCGATGAGAAAGTGACAGTTATGATTAGAATCTCGTGGATATCATGACACGATATTAAATTATGCGCAATGATGAAGCAAGAAATACCTATTTTTTTTTAATAATAGAGGACAGACATGGCATAGGGGTCACTTGATACCCCAGCCTATAGCATCTATAGGCTTTGGATATTCGGAAATCTGAAACCACAGAGTGAAACCTAAACGCAATTAGTCTTCACGGCTTATTCATCTGTGGACAGTGGTTCGTGACCCGGACGAAATTTATATATTCCTACCACCCATTGAACATACAGATTTTCAGACGAAGTCCAACGTGTTGGGCCTGGTGAGTATCGTACCCACGACCCGTTGAACATTCGACTAACGAGCGCGTCGAATATATGTACCTAGGTATAAAATTTATAAAAAAATAATTATAGACTTATAGTCTCCAAACATAACGTAATACCTTTTGTATAGACGAGTAGGAAGATAATAAAGGATATCAGTCTAGAATCTGGATAGATTTTTTTCATGTACTTTTCTTATTTAAATCTACTTTTACACTACATGCGTTTGCAACAGACCCACTGTTGGAAAAGCCATGTAGAAACTAAAAATGTAAGAAACGAAATTTTCACTCTTTTATGTCCATTCTTACTTTTTAAATAAACATTATAAGTTGATTTAGTAATACTTTTGAAAACTTAAATATTTTGCACATGTTGTCACGGTGTCATAAAGATTATGACACCGTGGCTAGAGCAACGGCACGGAACGCTGTGGATGCAGGTTCAAACCCGTGTCGATTTTTTTTTCAATCTAAACTGGCTTTTGAATTTAGAAACATGTTGTTAATCGAATCCATGACCCATTGGTTGTACAAATTGTTAACGTTGGACCAACAAGTCCATACCTCGTGAATTATTGAGTGTTGTGTAGGGACAGTGTATGTGTTATGCCGACCCGTCCTCATTTCTCTGTTAGTTACGTTTAAAAGCTGTAGCTTATAGTAGTTACGTTTGCGATGACCGTAATTACGTGGTATCGTCTATAACAATGTACCGTAAATTTTTACGCTCGACATAACGCTGTGACCTAATCAATAAATTGTAAATCGTTCGTTACTCCCAATTAGTATTATTTTTGTTAATGATTCATATAAACAAATACTGTCTATAGTTTACGCGAGTAGTACACATTTAAATAAAACACTTTGACGGTTTAAAACGCGATATATTAGTCTCCTCGTGACCACGGCTGCTGCAAAGCATCCGAAACGTCGGGCCGAAGTTAAAAATCATTTCCAAATAAGTTTAACTAATATATCGCGTTTTAAACTGTTAAAGTGTTTTATTTAAATTCATATAAACAGACAAGTTCGGTGGCAGAATGGTAGCAATGTAAAATAATCGACAGGCCTGTTTCTAATTTATTTAAAAATTTTCTAAAACAAGTTGAACTTCGTCTGGAAATCTGGATGTTAAATGGGTGGTAGGAATATCGAAATTCCGTCCGCGTGACAAACCACCGTCCACAGTTAAAAAGCCCTGAAAATCGCGTTTTAACTACAATCAACTGAAATCCAAGTTACTCTTGTATGGAACTAAAGTTAGCAGCCGCGGTGCCAACGCGTCTACGACCACAAGTTTAACTAATACATTTTGCGTTTTAAACCGTTAAAAGTGTTTCAATGAAATATAGCAAAATTACTAAGTAACATTTGACCTCGAATTCGTCGTATCAAACAGAATTGTCTTCAAAGGTGGCTTAGTCATTTTATGGCATAGCAGGTCAGTCATAGCGAGGCCACAACAAACGTCTTATCGTTCTCATATTTCTGATGGATGAACGTCACACTTCGTTATCCACAAAAGGAACTTATACAAATAAACATGACACGAAATATATGTTATGCATACCGTAGTAGCGTAAAGGTCACTACGATACTCAGATCCATAATGCTATGATTGATAGATGAAGGGTCCGAAGGGATGAAGCTACTTTCGAAGATCGTGTTCCTTCTGAAGGAAATTCAATCGTATAACTTGTAGATATTTTATGTTAGTACTGAATCGACAAGTAGGTTTTCATTTTGTAGAGTACTAATAGTCCGGCCCGGCTTTGCGCATCAAATAAAACTGTCGTGACATTTTTTTTAGAACTATACGGGCTGCAAAACGTTGGACGTTATTTTGTTCTATAATCGACATTTTTCGCAGCATTTTTTACACCTTGGGTATAGTTTTGCTAAGAATGGCTGATATTTTCTAGCAATAAATATAGCTGTTGTTACTCCGGGTGAATGTAGCTTTTTAGTGATGTAAGATTTTTTAAATAGGCACTGTAGTTTTTGAGTTTATTGAAGACAGACACACAAAAATACAAATCTTCTTTGTGTTACTAGTATAGATAAGTAATTAAAAAAAATAATGAAATGAGATTTACTGTTGATCTATTTAGACACTATTAAGTAATGATTTTTAATTAAGTTATTAAGCATAAGCAAGTATTTTTATAACTATGGTCAATTTATTAAGTTAGGATATATATTGTTGCACATTCTAACGCGGATGTTTCTGTTAATCATTATAATTATGTCGAAATGGGTCAAGTAGCTCAGTAGGCTTTGTCATATGTTATATAAACATACTACATATGCAGACTTGATTTTCTCGACTTCAATATTTAATTTGCCTGTAACTTTGGTTGCAATTTCTTATCTCTTGTGTTCAAGCGTTCCCGTTTCACTGAGTGAGGCTTGGGGGCGAACATATTTCTGTGGGTTACTGATCGGTTCTTTTACAGGCATGTAGTTGATCAGTCTTCAGTGCCCTGCCTGATCAAAACAATCCATGGTTTCCCTGGGATTCGAACCTAGGACCTCTCGTCCTCTCTCGTGTTTTACGCAATGCTAGACAACGGTTGAACCCTTTAGCAATGTACTTCATGGCCGCGTACAAGAAAACCAGTCGAGTATCTCTCAATAGAGATATAAAAGAAACTCCGCGTTCAAATCTAAAACGCTATTTAAACGAGTTAGTAGAACGCATAATCTGTTATTGTTTACATTTCGCGTCGGGTCATTCAGGGAAAGCGAGTTCACAAAATAGCTTTATAATAGTGGCTCTTGTTTCTCAATTTTATTTTTTGCGATCGCGCTGCGGAACTGGTATTGTTTCGCTATGAATAATTACGTAAGTGATCCACTTTGAAATTTATCGTCGGCGACGAAGCCATGGAACAAACAAGGTATTTGTTTGTTTCTAGGAAGGATAAGTGATGTTCGGAATTTTGCTTACGCGGGGGCGGAGTGGTTTGAAGGTACTGTCTGTAGTTTACGCGAGTAGTACACATTACACATTCAAATAAAACACTTTAACGGTTTAAAACGCGATATATTTAAGTTAAACTTCTTTGTAAATTATTTTTAACTACGGCTGACGTTTGGATCCTAGCTGAAACCTTATAATAATGTAATGATTCAGCTAGTTTCTCTATCATACCAATTACGAGGAAACAGGTGGCACGAGCGAAGCAGATGTGTCTTTGACATAAGGACCCCATTTTTTTTAGTCTCTGCCGTGACCACGATCACGAGCATCTGAAATGTCTTGTAGATAAAATAAAGCTAAAATTAGTTAACTAACATGTTTCGCGGTTTAAACCGTTATTAGTGTTTTATTTCTACAGACAATCATTCGTGTTTGTCTGAGAATGCTATCAAATTGAAAATATATGTGTTTTTAGTAAAATATAATCCCGTTAATAATTAACAACAAAATTACATTTAAATAAAACACTTTAACGGTTTAAAGCGCGATGTATTAGTTAAACTTATTTGAAAATGATTTTTAACTTCCGAAACGTCGGGCCGAAGTTAAAAATCATTTTCAAATAAGTTTAAATAATATATCGCATTTTAAACCGTTAAAGTGCTTTATTTAAATGTGTACTACTTGCGTAAACTATAGACAGTATTTAACAAAATTACAATAAGACACAAAATTCATAATCTCGTGATATCATTTTTACTATCCCACTTAATGTACCTACTACATTCATATCACATCATATAATACTCAGAATATAACTCGTTTATTCTGTGTCTATGTTACTTGATCCTCCTTACATTGTCTTTCATAATTAAAACTCGTAGAAGGTCCAAGAAATAACTTTGGGATTTATAGCATCGCGATGCTTATCAAATGCCACGGAGAAAATGTTATAGAGATTTTTAAGTAACGATAAATGTTTATTGTTCGTTTTTATATGTGGTCAAGCGTGAAACGTAAGATACATCTTAGTTAGTAATACATATATCTTTATACTGCATTAATTTTGAGGCGTCTTTTATATTCTTCTATTATAATTGATGTTATTAACAGAATTAATAACTGACTTGCTTTGTCATAATTTTTTTTTGCTCTAAAAGGTGAAATCGTAAAATTCTAGGAACTTACGTAATTTAAGACTTATGACATCAATTTATAAAAGATTTTGAAGAAAATGTGAAAATTTGTTACTACATAAGTTGTTAGAGAGCATCATCCTATTGAGGATTGTCGTTGGTACCATAACAGATAGCACATGCAAATTAAGGATGTAAAGTTTAAAGTAATGCAATATAATTACCCCCTGTTTACCTTCGTAGTAAAATAATAGTAGTAATGTCTGTAGTTTATTGGAATTAACAGTATATCAATGATTATGATGTTTTTCTTGCCCCTTCCAGTATAAATGGAGCTGAAGTTAGCGGGTCATTTAGACTAAAAGACGTACTAAATGATGTATAAGCATTATTACTTCTACGCCATGGTGAAATAATAAATTGTTTGAATTTCTAAGGGCCGGTTTCACTATACTAAATCGGCTTTATCCAGTACGATATTATTCTGTCTTGTTATATTTGTATGCAGAGAGTGTGACCAAGTTTCCGTTTTGGTCCCCATGTGAAAACGATTTACACAATGTCGAATTGCCTACCTGCGTTGCGAAACCCTGCCCCCTTCGGATCTGGGTCGTTAGAGAAATTAGTATGGAGATGATTCAACAAATTTTGTGAGGGCCGTGTTAACTGTGCCTTACTAGCATTTTGAATCGTTTACTGCTTTTCAAGGAAAATCGTTATTTACTTCTGTAACTTCATAATATGAGAGACCAAGTATTGATGAAACGCCTCTGAAAATCTATAAACATACATATATAACTATCTACTAGGTCCTAATAAGACATAGATTTAAGATCTACTGAAAAATATTAATTTTAAACATTGAAGTGTTGGTAATGCTTACAACTTGGCATATTAATTGTCAAAGTAAACATTGAGAATAACAAGTATCAACTTAAAAAAACTTTTAAGTTATACGGTTCTTTTAAAAATTTGACATAATCATCATGTTTTACTACTGTGTAGCCCTTTCATTTGGTATCCATATTGAAGGGGTTAAAGAAAAATATGCAATCCGCCATTTTGTATCAGCGGCCATCTTGGATTTATAATGTTATTGATATTATTATATTGTATTGTCATAAATTTCAGATTAACCTGACAACGGCGAGGTGCTTAAACTTCTAATTCTGACCTAAATAAATAAATTCCGTACGGGTCGAGCTAAATAGAACCTATTAAAAATGTAATTCTTCTAGTATTAATAGGTCCCTATACTTAAAGCTTTCAAACGCAAAATACGCTCGAAAAAGTATTCTCTAAAAATGTGTGCAAGAGCGATTGTTGCACCACAGCTGCAAAAATCTAATTCGCTCTCAACAGCGATAATGATGTTTCACTTAGTGTACTACTCACGTGAAGAACTAAGTTTGTTTTCGTGTGGCTAACTTTAAGCATGGTTCAAATATGTTATATAACCATAATATTGTATATTATATGTACAAGAGTTGATGTTAATAAATGTTATTCAAAACTTAATTGTATCATAAACTCTGCCTTCGAATGCTCCATTAGACAAATTGTTATTACCTCTGATGAAATGTTCTCGTTAAACTAACGTAATTATTATCAGTGATTAGTTGCGCGTGATTGTTTTAAGGTTTTATTTCTGTCGTTAAGTTTTAATTCTCCTTTAACAACCTACCGTTTACGTTATAAAAGTCTAAGCTGACGTCTTTCTTGTATTTAAAACGACATTTAAATGCTAAATGTCGTAATAGTGACAATTGATTACATATTTTAGTATTTTTCATTGTTTACAATAACTGAGGTAATTATTTAATACACCAAGCGTAAGCCAAGCCAAGAAATCGCTTCTCTTTTCACTAAAATTTTACAAAGGCAGTACGGGCTATTTTGAAAGAGTAACGATCAAAAAAGATTTATCTTGAAAGTATTTCTGTATTAGGTTTAAACAATTTTGCTTTTAAATAATATTTTTTCATGGAACTAGGAACATTTAATAATGTAAACTAAGTTTAAATAAAACACTTTAACGGTTTAAAACGCGATATATTAGTTAAACTTATTTGGAAATGATTTTTAACTTCGGCCCGACGTTTCGCATCCTTTGCAGCAGCCTTGGTCACGAGGAGACGTTATATGTTTTATTTAAATGTGTACAACTCGCGTGAAACTATAGACAGTATGTAAATTAAGTTTTGAACAAAATTTACATATATGTACTTCCAATTCGCTATTTTCACGAAAGCAGGTAGAAATGGTATGATATTGTAGGTATGGCCGTGGGTTCAATTCCTTCGGTGTCATAAATATGTTTAGTCTAAAATAAAGTGTGCTTTGTCCAAATCAGAAATACTCAAGTATTTCGAGAGTAGTTTAACTTCGATATGATTGCGTTAACACTAACATTGTTTTATTGCTTGTAAAATGGTGACCCACATTTGAATGCCACCGTATCGGATAACATTTAAGTATTGACAATTAAGCGATGTATCCGTCAAACGTGCTAAATTCGGTCAATGTCGATCGCATTGTTCTCTTTCGGTTCGCGCTTACGCTGAGCAGCAGGGAACGTGAGGATTTTAGCACGTGCACCGTGGCTCGAAGAAACGTGCCGCGGTATCTTTTATATAGCTGGCTTCGTCGAGTCTTGTCACTAAGCGGAATATTTACCGACTGGTTAAAAACTATTTTTTATATTAATCGCTACCTCTTGTCGTTTTTGTCAAAAATCGAAACCCTTTAACGGTTTAAAACTCGATATATATTAGACCACGGCTGCTGCATTCGAAACGTCGGGCAATAGTTAAAATAATATTAACTAATATATATCGCGTTTAAAACTATTAAATGTGTACTACACGCGTAAACTACAGACAGTGTTCTTGTCATTTTTTTTAAATTTATGGTAGTCTTATATAAGTAGCTCGTTTATGTATAATTTTCAATTTTATTTATTTTTATAATCCATTATTATTTATTATATCTTGAAGGTCTTTGTAGTGAAATCGATTTTACTATCTGTAGTTACACGAGCATAATATATTTAAATAAAACACTTTAACGGTTTAAAACGCGTTATATTAGTTAAACTTATTTTACAATGATTTTTAACTTTGGCCCGACGTTTCGGATGCTTTGCAGCAGCCATGATCACGTTAACAATCATGGTCACATAAGTTTAACTAATATATCGTGTTTCACACCGTTAAAGTGTTTTAAAGTCTGTGGACTTGTTGCGGAGTCGGGAAATTCTCTAACTCACTACAATCCCTTTCACTGATAAGACGACACTGTCTCGATTTAACTATACCGTCGTCTATTATTTCAGAATTCAGCACACGCCAGGACTCGCGGCACTATAAAAGTGCACTCATCCGGATTTCGTAGTGGCGTTAAAATTTCTCGACCTCGATTGGTGGATTGTAGTTACAAAGATAGCTCCATTTTCAGTCATAAAGTATCTAAGCACAGAGGTTCTATTCACGATTTATCTGGGTTTTGGTTTAATGATAGAGAACCCCACGCTGGTCTCTCACTTGATGGTAGGTGAAATAGCCGGGCATATAACATTAAAACAAGATGTGCTGTCGACCCATTTTGGTTATTCGGAAATCTACAGACTGAAACCGAAACGCGATTAAACTTCACGGCTTTTTTATCTGTGGACGGTGGTTTGCGACCCGGACATAATTTCAATATTCCTACCACCCATTTAATACGCTGATTTCCAGACGAAGTCCAACATATTTTAGGAAAATAATTAATCGATAAGAAATATGTTGGACCCGGTAGGGATCGAATCCACAACCCGATAAGCCTTACATTGTTACCATGACACCAACGAGTCCGCGAATTAACTAAAAATAAACCTTTGATTAAATAGATAGTTTGTTATCGATAAACGAGATTTGAGGATTTACAATTGTACACGAATACATAACTATATCAAAATCAACAAGATATACGGATTTATATGGTAAAAAAGCAGCTCTGTAGTTCTATATTATGCACATTAAAAGCTAATAAAAATTTGATTATCATCAGATCATTATAAATATGGATTAGTTAAGTCCTTTTCGTAATTCCTGGGGCATGGGCATCAGGCATAGAACATGTTATAGATTAATATCATGTTTTCTTTAGATAAGTGTCTGTAGTTTATGCGAGTAGTACACATTTAAATAAAACTATAAAATTTATCGGTTTAAAACGCGAAATATACTACTTAAAAGTGTGTCAAATTATTTTTACTACTTGCTTTACAGCATTTGATTTGTTTAATGCTTTTCAGCAGCCGTGGTCACAAGAATAATTTGTAAACACGTTTAATATATTTCGCCTTTTAAACCGTCAAAGTGTTTTATTTAAATGTGTACTGCTCGCGTAAACTATAGACATTGTATATGTTCTCAGAGACCATTGGATAAGAATAGCTAAACATCCCTGTCGGACACAAAGCCAGTTCGACAGTTGTTCAAATCATTTAGACAAATATATTTTACATTGCTTAAAACTTCACTAATGATGTGGTTTATAATATTGAGACATAGGTGAGATTAAAAAGAGTCTGTTGTGCAGGTAGCTACTAAGAATTTGTTTAATTACCTTCAAAGAGACTTGACGTAACACCACGTCAGTTGGATAATCGCTTATTCTGCCATTGTTTTGGGTTATACTTTCCATTGTTGATATTGGATTGATGACACAGATTAATTGTTCAGTAATTTCACGTAATGAACTGAAGGAATTTGTTGTTAAGATTATTTGAAAATACGGTAAATGTTTTATTTTAAAGCTTTGGTACACTTTCGTTGACTAGCTCGAGACCTTCTTGATAGATATATGAAACGGTTTCAACTATTGGTTAAACAGGATTTTTTTCACTCTCACTCTATAACCATATGTAACCTAATTTTAAGTCTAGAAACAGCTAGAGCGAAGGAATTAAATTAGTGATCAGCCCGCTCTCAAGTTAAATGAATAACGCCAGGGCCAAGTCAGGCTCTGCCCAGGGCGAGATCGAATCTTTGATAATTGCATCCGCCTCGAATACGTATCGGCTGATGAGGTCCTTTTATTTTGCTCCGACACTTGTGCTCGTCTGCCCTTGTCGGGCACTATATGTTGGCGATATATTCTTGACAGGGCTGGGCACTTGGCAGGTTTTCACTGTTTATCTACAGCCAAGTTTATTAAACGTCTTTTCCCCAGCTGAAATGCTCAGAATCTTCGGGATTCGAACCCATAATTTTTCGTAACGCAGTGTTAGGAAACACGATTAACCATTGAACTTCGAAATTAGTTTATAGTTAATGGTTTAGTAACCAGTTTTTCTTTTTGTTGTAAGGATACCAAAATTCTCAAGCAGAAACTCATAACGAAGCACTATTTAAAAAATAACAGGACATTACTTATAAAAATTACTTAATAGAATTGTATTAGTAAGTGCGAGAATATACATACATAACATATGAGGATGCTAGAGTGGCCTAATAATAAAAACCATGGTTTTCAATAAGGAGGAAAATAAACGCGCAATTAACTTAGGCGAAAATGAATCTTATGGATTAATATTTTGTGACTATAAAAATATAAACTAGTCTATAGTAGTTATAAAAATGCGAGGCGGTAGGTACTAGTAATAAGTAATCTATAATAATATAATATGTATAAAGCTGAAGAGCTTGTTTGTTTGTTCGAAGGCGCTAATCTCAGGAATTACGTTTTCGAATTGAAAAATTATTTTTGTGTTGCTTAGAGCACTTATCGAAGAAGGCTTTAGGCTATAAAACATCGTGCCGTCACTTATAGGAGCTAAGAAAAAGCGGAAAATTTGGATAAAACGGAAAAAAATATTCATGTCTGTGGGTTTCCGATGCGTACGGTACGAAAACAATTCAAGATACTTAAAAGATATGTATAAAAGAACGATTCATCTTTAAATTACCTAAAAGAATCTCACTATTTATATCTATCTTTTAAGAACGACGGGACACCACCGATGTATAAAATCACTATTCCACGCGGACGAAGTCGCGAGCATAGCAGCTTGTAAGATATATATGCCTAATAAATAAAGATAATATTTTTTTTTTAAAGGACATTCGAAATATATATTAATAATAATATTCTTATATCACGCTCACCTAGATACAATCGTAGAAAGTACACAAAAAACAAATTTCATTGTCAACGAACCAACCTCATCACCTATGTGCTAATTATATTCTAATGCAGGCACTATGTTATTCATATAAAGATGAATTCCACAGAAATATCACCATATCTGTATTTTATTCATATCGGCAGTTTCCTTTCAACTGAAGTAGGGTATCCATAAACTTTTATTGCAATAAATTTCCAATGATTGATCGTTTATATATAAAACTATCCGAGTCAGCGACTTCGTCCGTTTAGAATAGTTATTTTAGGCATAACAATTTGTTTTTGCAAACATCCTGCTCGACCCACGATCTCCGCGTCCCGTCGTTTTTGTAAGTTAAACTTAAAAGATGAAAGCCATACAATGTCACATTTTTTTTAATAAAACGCTTTAACGGTTTAAAACGCGATACGAACGTTAAAGTGTTTTATTTAAATGTGTACTACTCGCGTAAACTATAGACAGTATTTACATTTTTTAAAGATAATATAAAGACTAATAATTCTTACATACATTTAGGGTATCTTCAACCGCTTTCGCAGCGTACGCAAGTTAAAACTGCAAGCATGAATAATATTTAAGAAATTAAATATTCTTCCCGACTCTGTAGCTGAATTGTTAAACGTGTTGTTTAGCGTTGTGTTAAGCGCGAGAGGTCCTGGGTTCGAATCCCAAAGGAAACAGTAAATTGTTTCGGTCGGGCAAGGCACCAAAGTCTGATCAACTACTTTCCCCTAAAAAACCGATCAATGAAACGGACACAAAAATGTGTTCGCTTTATGCCCCACGAGGGGAAACGGGATTTCACAAATATATTTAAACAAATATACTAACTAAATACAAATCTACTGTAACCATAAATTAAGTATTTCAGATTTATAAAGTCTGATGACCCTATAATATATATATATATATAGATAACTGCATATTTTGTAACCCCTGGGATAATCCCAATGCATTTCTAGACATTCGTCACAAGTAACTTTGAGTATGCTCGGAATCCTTAATTCCTCTGCATATAGCCGGAGATGCAGCTTGCTACAGCTTCCCCCTTCTGATTGCGTACTGTGCCTCGGAATTAACGTCGCATCTTATGTAGGCTCGCTGACTTAACCTATCTTCGTGGGGCACGCTGGGAAATTCAGTCACCGAGTTTTGAGTTTCCTATAAGTCGCATTTTCATATACATAGTTTTGCATACTAGATTAATTGTGTTGCTGTGATATGGTATACTGTTTACCAAAGAGTAACTGTAATGTCAAAGTTCGAATTAATTTTAGAGTTGGCTGGCAGAGATTGCTTAATTGCTAAGAAGCCGTCCGTTGCTCTCAACTATTTTGATTTTATTTTTTTTTTAGTATTTGTGTACTAAACAGTTATATAAATACCAGATGTAGAATAAATTCAAACACTCAAATTATTGTGGGAAAAAGAAAATCATCTTCATTTTAAAAACTTTAATAGTTATTACATGATGAAATTAAAAATGAATACAGATTGAAATAAATGTTACGACACGGGCGGGACTTGAACCTACATACACAACGTTCTGTGTGGAACGCTATTATCATTCTTCGTCTTAAATAATTGATAATAAATTGTATGAAACTTTTTTTAGAGTCGTTCAAAAGCCAATTCTAAAATTCCTTTTCTCTTTGCAGGTAAGTGAACATGCTTTGTGACTACACAATGATTTTACGGAGAGGGTAAGTTTTAAATTGTTAAAAAGTTCCACCGTAGCCGGGAACGAATCGAGGCAATGATTGTTTTTTTGTTGCCGTAACTACGTTTCTTTTACGGTGATTTTTAGAGACAGGTGTTTAATTAACGTTTTATCGTGCCGCGATCACTGTAATTATGTACGATGTACAGAAATAACGTTTCCACGCACGGGCGTGAAATAAATCTCGAATTGCAGTTCGCTTAAATTTTATAGTACGTAGCGGAGGATTTTAACTTTTATAGGAGTTGCCGAGTGAAGAGCTTATTATGAAAACTGTACAGCGTTTGGTTTAGCTGTATTTAACTATACCTTGATTTATTC
This sequence comes from Leptosia nina, assembly GCA_963661955.1. Taxonomy (NCBI): domain Eukaryota; kingdom Metazoa; phylum Arthropoda; class Insecta; order Lepidoptera; family Pieridae; genus Leptosia; species Leptosia nina. The sequence continues at coordinate 7,957,990 of CAVLEF010000006.1, read as the reverse complement.
CCTGGTTTATTTCTAAGCCATTCTTGTCTAAAAGATCGTATCTGGTTAGTTAATCTGGAGAATTAAGTTACCTTAAAACAGCAACAAAAAATCACAAGAAAATTTAACGTCTTCGTCTATATCGTTAATGTTTTTAGTTTAATCTACTTTTGATTGGCCTTATGGTTAGTCATTACGAAATGTCTTATTGTTTTGTGGTGAAACGGCGGTTTAGTTTTGATATCCCCAATGGCTTTCTTCTATTTATACGTCAAGCGCATCTAGTAATTTAGTTTAGTTATTATTTTACTTCTATATTAAAAAATCTTCTCAAAAATAAACTTTTACCTCCATTTCCTCTATTAAAGTCAGTTTCATGTTTTCTATCACGTGTCTGGTTTATTTTTTAGAAACAGATGCTAAAGTCATTATTAAAGAACTCGTGAGTAACTGAAGTCAGAAGCGATACCATTTAATATTGAAACGCGAGATTACATTTTGTTAACCCTGTTTTAAATACCTAGTTATCACAAAGAAATAAATGTCAAACCCAAAAAGAAATTAGGTAAATTTGTATGCCTAGCCACTGAATAAAGTAAAGGTACTTTATAAACTTTCGTAGATAGGCTATATGGCTTACGGTGCGTTGATTCATAGGAATTACATATTTTAGCTGTATAAAAAAACATTTAACGTTTAAACAAGTCCTAAGTAAACAATGATACATGTAGTAGGTGGCTTCTAGTCACTAGACTTGTCCGAGCTGGTCTGTCTAGTTCTAGCGTTACAGAGGTGTTGAGTTTCCGAACCTCAAAGGATACTCGTCTTCCACGTCGCCAGATGTAATGAATACCAACACTGGTTTACTCTGAGATCGTAGGTTGCATTTGTATGCAATGCGTTTTATGACAGGTTGAGATTTTGTTACAATTTAACGTCACGTAATTTTTTAATCTAATAAATATAACGGTTTAAAACGCGAAATGTGTTAAACTTAGTTACAAATTATTTAAAGTACTTTGTAGTTTAAATGTATTTACGCCATCTACAGACAATATTAAGTTATCTTATAATTTCAAAAAGTTTACTGCAGCAAGCAAGCAATTGAATTTAACAACATTTTATTATATACTATAAATTAAAGGTTTTATGAAAATTAAAAATAGAAATGTTAACTTTGATTTGTCACCCCTGTAATCCTACTGTTAATGTTTGTGTTCACGGTTATATGATATTCAGAATAACAAAAAAAAACACATTTAATTAAGATATAGAGTCTATAGTTTACGCGAGTAGTATACATTTAAATAAAACACTTTAACGGTTTAAAACGCGATATATTCGTTAAACTGATTTGAAAAATGATTTTTAACTTTGGCCTTTTTAAACCGTTAAAGTGTTTTATTTAAATAAGTTATAGACTCTTAAAATACGTCTAAAGTCTACGCGTTAAGTAAATACATTAGAACATTTAAAAAAACACTATAGCGTTAAACATTTTTCCAAGAAATCGTTACGTTTAAGCACGAGAATATTTCGATAGTTCTAGAACAAAGAGCGGTCGGAGCGGCACTTCTCAATATTCAATGTAAATTTTATATCTCGCCGAGATAATAATCTTTTTCATAACCGTCCCATCGTAACGCGATAGCGCTGGAGGATCGCCGAGTGAAATAAAAGTAGTGAAACTGTATAAAACAAGGACCCGCGCGCATTAATCAAGATGGCGGTCTCGGCATTACGTTTTATAATGATAGAGTTCTGGGCCCGACGCTCGCTGGCGGTTAATCAAGTCTCAGCTGGGGAAGATAAAATACATTGTTTCAGAACTAGGATGCACGCTAGTAATGCCAGTACGTGATCCGCACTGTATGGGATTAAACCAATTTATTGTTCTGCGATGTGGAAGTTACGATAGGGATTGGTTTTTTTTAGGAATGTTCTAACTATTTGTAATTGTTGCGTAAATTAAGTTTATTTACAACCTTGAAATAGTAAGAGTTGAATATTAGAGTAAAGTTGAGTAATATTTCCCCAACTCTTCGGGACTTGAACCTGGATGAACCGAATTATGCGATCCTTGCGGTCGAACTACGTAACGACCGTGGTAGTTTATTATGAATGTACTTTTATGATAGAGAGCGAAGGTTCACTTGACAGTAAAATATCCTAGCCATATAACATGTAAATAAGATGTATTATCGACCTATGTTTGCTTTCGATATACAGAAATCAATGTCCACAGGTTTTCATCTGTGGTCAGTGGTTCCACATGTAATTTCGATATTCCTATCGGCCATTTAATATCCAGATTTCTTTATAATTTAACAATTAAACCATTCAATTTTATTCAGTTATTCGTCTCAATAAAGTGCAGTTCTCTGTATATAACAACATACAGAAAACTAGGTCGTTGTCAAGCAGAAACTCTTATACACTACTCGGTTCTAATGTCGCACGTTGCATGCTGTATTGCATTACAACTGGTTAGCATCTACGCAGATGTCCTTTTCAATGGGAACGCGTCAAACCTGACACGCGAATGGAAGCAAGAAAAGTGGCCCTCGCCCATTAGAAAAGGTAATGGGGAGTTACGTGCAGCAGATGCGCGGAGGTCACCGCCCTCGCCGCGCAGCTGCGTGTTTTTGTATTAGCCCTTATCGGATCGTCCCTGGCTCCTTTGACATTTGACACTGACAGCCCCGAGTGCTGGTGGAAGGCAAGCACGAATTTTAGGAACAGGGCTTCGGTCTATTTGCTTATTGGCGTCGTGATGTTGGGAGATTGTTTAGTGACTCTTAGTAAATTCCCGTTTTACCCTGTGAGGCATGGGGCGAATACATATCTAGCCTTGCCCTACTAGAAACAGTTTATTTTCTCCCCGGGATTCGAATACAGAACCTACACAGGTCACGTTTAACGATTTAGTTCAGAGACGGTCGGGTAACTCTTAAATATCTAATAATATTCACTGCATACGTATTCGATAATCTCCTTTCTTAAGTAGAAGGCCAATTTAGTATCCGGCAAATCGATAACCAGAGTGTTTGTATAATATAACAATAGTAGTTCGTGTGTCTTATCGCATTGCTACGGTCCCGGGCGCCTGTAAAAATCACATACGCACTCGCTAGTTGGTCTCTGGTTCTAGGAAAAAACAATTTTCTCCAGAGATAGGCAGTTATGAGCTAAAGCAGCGTTCGCCTTATCAGTAATCGGAGCTGCCGCTTCGTGACTTGGCCCATCTCGCCGTCGCGTGGCGTTCTCCTGTTTTAAGTGGTCATTAGTTTCAGGGGACTGGGGCATTGTCGCACCTCCATTAAGCGTACCTACATGTACTCCGGTATGCTCTTAAAAACCGTCGCTTTTAATTTTTAGGGATCCGTATACGAAGGCTTAAACGAATCTATTGCTACGTCAAATACAATCATATATCGGTCAGGTTTCTTAAAATAAACATAGGGAATTTTAAATTATCATTTTTAACTGTTCAAAATACGAATTATATTAGTTAACTTATTTTTAATTTATCGTTACCACGACCTGTCGTTTCAGATTAGCAACATAAATTAGACATAAGTTCCCGTTTTAAATCGTGAGAAGTGTTTCATTTAAATGTGTACGTCTAAGCTACAGGCTATGAACAAAACATACATAAATTCTTGACGTTCTTATAGATGCTACAGAACCCTCCTTACGTACGCCAGTTCGACTCTCATCGGGCCGGTTTTTTATGACGTTAGCTCTCGCTGCCAGTCCTTTGTGATTTTCCAAGGCGGCGTCTTTAATTCATGGCTCGAGTATTGAATAGAGCGACGCAGTTGTTCCCGGGACAGATACTTAATGTTGTTTAAAAGGGGAATCGAGGGCTCACCCCGTGTCGCTGGGAGCGCCGCTCGAGTTTCGGGTGCGTTCACCGCACGCGATCGATCCCGGCTAACCCACAGGGACCTACCCACCACCGTATATTTTCATTTAATTTCATAAAATTTCACTACATTGCATCGCTATCCGATGAGACTAATATTTTTTTTCGAATCGACGACGCTAAGAACACACGATGATATGTTGGATAAACTTCCGAAAAGCGCATACCGCCGATCGATCTGAAATTCGCAATTCGTAATGTTTGCGATCTGTGGTGCATTTAAGGTTTAATAATATTCAACACTAAATATACAATTGATCCATTTCATTTAAATAAAACACTTTAACGGTTTAAAACGCGATATATTAGTTAAACTTGACTGTCACGGGGAGACTGTCTCCCCGTGACCACGGCTGCTGCAAAGCATCCGAAACGTCGGGCCGAAGTTAAAAATCATTTTCAAATAAGTTTAACTAATATATCGCGTTTTAAACCGTTAAAGTGTTTTATTTAAATGTGTACTACTCGCGTAAACTATAGACAGTATTTGATCCATTTCAATAATTGCAAATGTTTAATGCGAAAATTCGACAAGCTCGAGCCGTTTTTATAACAAAAGATGCACGACCCAAACAGGTTGCAGGTAGGCGATTATAATTCGTGCCTAGGTAGATTCTACGTCGAAAGCGATTTCGTAACGTGAGGTCCTTCAAAGGTGCATTCCGATTATATTTCACTGTACACAAAGGACCATTTTGTGAATTGTCCCGAAGTTATAATGAGAAGGGATTCGGAATGGCCTCGGGCCCAAACGCCAGTTTCGGTTTTATCCTTCGGGATCATTGTATCTGGAATTTAAGTATTCATTGAAATATATTGACGACGAACCCTTGTTGTAACTTGATGTTGGAGTGGAATCGATAGAGCCGTAGTCGGTCACTATTTAGCACGGCCCAACCAATTTTTATAATAATTTTGTTTATTTAAGACGGCGAACCTACATTGGTCAATAGATATGAGAGTTATTGATGTAACTACAATCGCGTTTAAATACTTATAAATGAAGTAAAAGTTAATATTAATAAATTAATTAAGTTTATTTACTTTTTTTTGGCAGTGGTAAAATTAAAACTAGTTGTGTGTTATTATATTGCAGTATTAAAAACCAAAATAATCGACAATCAACCAAACTGACGCATACTACTACATATATAAGATACTATTTAAGATGACTTCATAAACCTAAAGAAAAATTCTATTCAGATTTAATTATATAGAGGGTAGTTTTTTTATTACTCGCTCAATGTCTTGCGAGCAACACCGCGGAGCGCACACATTACGTACATGTATTTTATAATAATTAAATGCAATTACACCGCGTCTTAGAATTCAATGCATGAATTAAACCGTCAATACAACGCCATTCAAAGGGCCTGATGATGTTTTTTCTAAGAAATTTTGGAGTGCCGTTAAACGAGTTTTGATGAAAGTCGCCTTTGTAATAATCATTTATTTCACGCTCAATTCTAAATAACTTCTCACGGTTTACCCTAATATTCCGATGGTCCTCTGAAACTGGAGTGCGTTTTACGTGGACGATATTATGGTCGGGTCCTTAAGGTTTTTTGCCCTTACAAGTTTTGTGTACTTTGTTCTATAGTCAGTTTAGAGAGCTGGGGCTTTCACAGTTTTATACATTATAAGAGATCGCCTATTCGATACAGGCGGGTCTCGTACCATAAACAACACACTGTGCTGTTGGTCTGCCAACTGATCTACTTGTTATCATCGTGCATTTATAAATGAATTAAATGTTTCTATTTAAAGTACTAAACCAGATACATGGTTGTCATTTTTTAATAAAATTATTACATACTTATGTATGAATAATATATTGTTTCTGCGTCAAAACTGTACGTTTTTATAGGTCTAAGAAAAACTATTTTTATCTAGCTTCCTTTTAGTGTTCAGAAGATATACACCATGAGGCTTTTGGTCAAAATGATTGTAATCATATTAAAAATCGGACCAGTAAAAGAGATTACCGCAAACAAAAAAAAAAAACAAATATAAATACTTAGCTCACGTTGTATCAATATAGATTGGTTTATAGTTCCCTAAAAATTATAGTTGTCAACAAAAGTGGTTTGGTGTAATCTAAGTATCGATCACGAAAACTTCAAGTGACTTAGGAGCGACGAACGGTGGGAATTTATGCCGGAAACCGCATCAGGTAACTTGGTCTCACAGGAACGCGTGGGGGAGTCGAGTGGAATGGAGCGGCTATTATTCCGTTCCAAATTATTTTCCTTACGTGTTCCATGAGTTTAATGGATATTGTTTCGACGCTAGTTGTTTTTTTTTTGGTTAGTGTTAATGACGGCTTGCCGCTGTACAATAAGTCTTTGAAATCAGGGAACAAAGTATTAATCGTTGAAATTATACTTTAGGAAGCTTGTATACCAGGCAAACAAAAAGGACAAAAGACTGACTTGGTGTTAGTCATGCGGACACGAAATATTTTCTCACTCTTAGAAATGATACACGTATTCATTTGTTTTATTCCAAAAAAAACATTGAAATTTAATATCTCTCATTTAAATAAGTTAATTGCTCAAACGCTATCAGCGTAATCCTCGCCCATTATTTTGCACAGCCGCATTTACCTTGGTTGTTCCACAAGAAATGTTTTTCGTTTCCCGGTGGCTTATCTCAAATAAGGTTTCAGGGTTGTTGATCTGCGAGGGAGGGATCCTTGCACCCCTCCCCCGCTTCTCGCCCCGCCCGGGCCTGGCTCCTCATTCACAACGCCCTTCGCAAGTTCGCGACCTTTGCCAAATATCAACGGAAGGACAAATAGATATTGGACGTGGATAAGGTCTGTAATGGTGTTGTCTTTCGAGTTCAGCTGCGTACATGTTAATTGTATGAAAGCTGGAGTCTACCAGAATTCGCAGAACTTAATTACAGAACAAAAAATGATTCGGTCTCTGTTATTTTTACTGAATCTCAAAAGTATTTGCTTTATACCTACATTTATAATAAATAAATAAAAAACAAGGCGCCAAACAACGAGATTTTTTTATTGTTGTATTAGAAACCTGACAGTGGATTTTCGGGGGTGCTCCTATGTGGCATGCAGTTCAAGTAATTCAGATAGCTTGTTAATAATGTACGCGTCATCCATCAGAACGGATACCAAAAGCAAATTTCGCCCCAACTCCACAATTAGGCTTATTCAGCTACACCGAGCTTTGTGCTTATGGACCTTTGTTTGCTGCGTGTTTGCGTATCATTAAAGGAGAGAAGTGTAAAAAATGACCTGAATTCCATTCAACGTGCCTTTGTTATTCGGGCGTTGTAAAACTTTTAATAGCTCCTTTCTCCAGCTTAGCGGTTTACATACGTATGTCTAATGGGATGACTGGTGTTTTATGGTACCAGACTGATTGGATTCTCTAAACTAAGTCAATAGACGGTGCCTATAGTGAGGGACAGCTGGAACTTTCTCATGCGTCACTCGTGAAACACGCAATGTGTTTAGGTTTGATTGAATTATATAGGGAAAGCATACATGGGAGTGTTTTGACACTTCCAAGTCTGCTTTCAAATACTGTAAAAATTCTGCAGTGCAGAAATTGGCAGAATTTCGATGTCATCTAAAGAAGCTTAATAGTATTTAATGATTTTTAAGGCAGAAGAGAATAAACAAGCACATGACTTATGATGAAGATACGGGCCCATAGATCGTAAGTATTTTATTTTTTTTTATTTTTTTTTATTTTTTTTATTTATTTAATCATTAAAATTACATTGTCATTACAGGTGGAAGCCCAATTCGACATTGCACTTAAAAACTAACATTGAAATATAGATTACAATTACACTATGACTTATAACTAACTATTAACTAATATTAAATATGCTTAGTGTTAAATATCCTTAGTGTTTAAATATCCTTAGCGTTTAAATATCCTTAGTGTTTAAATATCCTTAGTGTTTACAGTTTATAATTTCACATGGATAAACCATATGAAATTATAAACTGCAAACATTTTACGAGCTCACTCCATGCATCATAGAATATGTCCTTTTGGTTATGAAGTAGGTTTAGTGCCTCTACTGCTCTTGTCCAGGACGCTTTTCCTAACAAGTTCGTTCTAGAAAAGGGTACCCTTATAAGACCTGGGCGATGCCTTTTATGTATGTACTGATCAGGTACTAACAAACTAATTATTCCCAGCATTTGCATGTTAGTTTGTTTTCCCCGCAATACCCTTATAACATACGCTGCTAGTGATAACTCCCTTCGCACTCTAAGCTCCGTATAACCCACCATACCCAGTACGAACAGTGATGGGTACATCAATGGATAATACGGATATACACCGTACATTTTCATGTAAAGAAAACGTGTAAACTTATTTTGTACCTTTTCCAACATTAACCGGTACTTGTCCTCGTGAGGGGACCAAACCGTAGCGTTGTATTCTAAATGGCTTCTCACTAAGGTGTCGTATAAAATTCGAACCGTAGACAGGCTAGTGAAGTCGCTGCTTTGCCGTAAAACGAATCCTAAACACCTAAAAGCTGTTTTGCAGACTTTGATGACCTGGGCCCGAAAATGTAAGTCCGATGTGAATAACACTCCCAGGTCCGTGATTCGATTCATACGTTTCAGTGGTACTTAATTAGTATAACATCAGATTAAATTGCTATAGATCTTGGCTTCTGTTCGATACAAACGACTGTTCAATACAAACTACAATTTCACCATTTCTAGCACCCCAAGGAAAAACAAAACGTTAAGATAATTTCGCAATAAACAAACGGGTTGTAGAGGAAATCTGCTTATTTATATTCACGACTGCGATATGAAATGGTTGGATTGTCATAAAAAAGTGTATATGTTAATACTACAAATAAACTAGTACTGCGTAACCACTTACAATTCATAAAAGAATACCTCCCATAATAACATATAGAGGCGGAGTGGCCTAATAAAAAAATATGATTTTCAATGAGGAACGAAATAAAAATGCGCAATTAAGTTAGGCGAAAATGAATTTGTCCTCCTATTTGTGTAAGAATACTGTCACTGTGCTTAACATTTTTAGACTATAAAAATAAGTCATAAAATTGCAGTTAGGCTATTGTGCAGCGGCCTCATACTACAATTTACTCATTAATAAAAGAAAGTAATAAAACACTATTAAAATCATATTTATTTAATGTAAGGCTATCCTTGCAGGGTACTGAGTCTCTTGTCCAGTTTCAAAATTACTCCTTTCAATTATCTAGGTACCTGCGTAGGTAGGTCCGCCTCGTGTTGGGTGTGGTTTTATTATGAAAGTATCGATATACGATATTATTTATCGGATTATCCACGGTCTGGAGAACAGTGCGAGTTGAATTCAATTGAGAAGAAACAATCGATTCGACGCACGACTCGGCGGCTTGCTCGTGTGAAATATGCCATTCACACTGCTTAACGAATAGTGCCTATGTTCGATTGTACCTTCGTTATTATTTGGCGATTACAGACTATAACGATGTCAAAAATAATAATAACACGTAGTACTAACAGAAGGAAAGATTTGAGTATTAACTTTGTCTATATTGGTAGTAAATGTAAATTTAGAGTTTTTAATTTTGTAGGTATTTATTGACGAGTGTTCTTAGTTACAAATAAATGATTTTTTGGAATTGTTAGTCATTAAATTTATTAGAATTAATTATAAGATGCATACAATATTTTATTTTGATTTATAGCGTTATCGTATAGAAACGTAATAATTTTTATCGTCTACTTCTCCATCTTAAGAATTTTCCATCAAGTCCTGACGCGCCTTAAGTCATAATGCCATTTAAATAACACGTTTAACGGTTTTAAACGCTAATCATGATTGTTAACTTAATTTCACTATGTTTCAGATTTGAAATACATTAAAAATAAATTAACGAATATATTTCGCGTTTTAAACCGTTAAAAGTGTATTATTTAAACGTGAGCTACTCGCGTAAACAACACACCATATCTGGCCTTGTTATAGATGATTAGGATTTGTTATAGACATACTGGTTGTTAAACAGAAGGAATCTTATACATAATTTTAATCCCATTCCGTCCCTTAAATTTGTCCCTAACTCTCTTTGTTAACGTAATAAATTATCGTAATTAATATTCAAAAAGTATTGACGTAAGTGTTGTCCTTTAGACATCTCTGCTTGTTTATTTGTTCAATGAAAAACATATATTATGTGATAGAATCGTATGTCATTGTAAATACTGTAATTAAATTTCTGTACAGTAATTAAATATTAATTTCAGTCGTCGACGTACTCTGTAAATTATAATTAAATAACATAAATAGTCTTTGTTCTCTAAATGAACCTTCTATAGCATTATTTTTTATACTCTTTGTGTTAATAATTCTGTTGCGAATTTAATTAAGATTGCTTTCTTTAATTAGGAAGCAAGTACTAATTACATTTTCTTGTTATATATAATTTATGTATGAATCAAGTAAATACTTGATTTGAAGATATGTAAAATACATAATGACTACTTAAGTATATAATTTCTTAGCTGACGAGCTTTTTACATTTTTTTTTTAATTTAATTATTTTTCACATGTTATTGCACATGATGACACGATATAAATTATAAATTGAAATTGGATCAGGTAGCTCAATAGGTTAGAGCAACAGCACGGAACGCTGACGATACCGGTTCAAATACTGTTCAAGTCGTAATTTTTTTCAATATATAATAACTATAATAAAAATTATATTATAGTTATTAACTACATCATACAAACGATTGACTAAAAGATCATCCCATCAAAAACCTCAAATCTGTGGCTTATATGTCAGAATGGTATCGCTTTGAACGAGTACAGAAGCTATTCGAAAAATGAAAATCACATTACAAACAGCGATGTCATATTTCCGCATCGAACGAAGAAATAAACAAATATCGATTTAATTCCTCCCTTTGTGACGTTGCATTCTGAATAGAAGCCGAAACCACGTCGCCGAATACAATCAAGCGATTAAGCGGAATTGATGGAGTTATTGTAGGGCCTTCTGCACTGAATTACCGACACCTAGATGCACGCGTGTAACATAACATGGCCGACAATAATGTTAGTTAGCTTTGAGATCGGTTTTGTTCTGTTAATCAACTTCATTATGTAAGGCGGTACAGTTTTATGATAGAGGGGGTTAGTAACGCTGGTTCACGCGATGGTAGGTGAAACACTCCAGCTATGAAACATCACAGTAAGATGCACTATTGACCTATTTTGATATTGCATATTCGGAAATACACAGGATGAAATAGAAACGCTATTAAACTTAAAGGCTTTTTATCTGTGGATGGTGGTTCGCGAATCTTCTATATATCTACCACCCAATGTTATGAAATGCTTAGAAATATGTTGGATCAGGTGGGGATTGAAGCTACAACTGATACGATTATTAGACACTACTCTTGGAATAACGAGCCCGTTACTTAGTACTACTTGTTCCTTGGATATGACGTATTTTGTTTTATATATATTTCACTGTCAAAATATAACTTACTAACGTGTGTGTGGTGGGTTCGTTTGACTTAACCTTTTTGATAGATTTAAAACGCCGTGGTCACGGAGAGACTGCCACGACTGCTGCAAAGCATCCAAAACGTCGGGCTGAAGTTAATAATCATTTTCAAATAAGTTTAACTAATATATCGCGTTTTAAACCGTTAAAGTGTTGTATTTAAATGTGCACTACTCGCGTAACTATAGTAAATACTGTCTATAGTTTACGCGAGTAGTACACATTTAAATAGAATACTTTAACGGTTTAAAACTATTACCTACCTTAACGTACCTTAAAATACACACACAGGTATCGTATAACAAAAAAATAACGAGTAGAATAGATTGATTTCTATACACTATGCAATTGCAGGTGACCAACGCGTTGTCGCTTTTAACAGGAATAAAAAGTTTGCTACAAACCGTCAGCGCTGGGAGCCTAAAATATGGACGTCATAAAAAAATCTATTTGCACGAGAGAACAATGTAGTGGCATCACTTTTATCTTCGTGCAAACAGATTCAAACAATATACAACAATCGGTCATAGCTCGTGTAGCCTTGACATGTCGCATATCTAGTGTTAAGTCAAGTCAGGAGGTTTAGGATGAGTTAAGCTGTGGAAAGCGATCTTGACCACAAACTAGATCCTATGATAAAAAGGCAACAACGCTGTTTGTTTGATCGCGAGTTCGGCTCCTGCTCGTCCATTTTTGCTAACTGCTCAATCTTAGCCTTCGTCCCTTCTTTCCAAAATAAGCGGTTCCCGAATGATAGGTAATTTTTAGGTTTGGCCTATTATAATCATAACACTTTGATTTGATTGATACAAATAAATATATTTGGTCATCTGTTAGTTCAACTTGATTTGTATTAATATTTAGTTATATTATGTTTTTATCACTTGCGTATTGTTAAAAACGAATGATTTGTTTGAATTATCCGGACGTAACCATTTGTTTCTTTACATATATGCGCTTGAATTGCATAATGTGGAATTAATATAGGGCCATTGTCTCAGCTCACTTCCGGGTAAGGAGCTGGCAAGCCCACGAAGTAGGTTAACTGCTGGTGTGCTGGCACCGATCGCGATTATACACGAGGAGACATATTGCGAGGTTTTCAACTCTTTTGAGGGGGTAACTTTGTTTCGGTCGCCATAGGACGTTCTGACTTATCTTTTGATAAAAGACGAAATTAATAAATACTTACATAAGTAAAATGTAGCACTATGTAATAACCGTTTAAAACGCAAAGTATCATTAGTTAACTTATGTTAACTACCTTTATGGTCATGACCATGACTGCTGCATAGCATACGAAACGTTGGGCTATTGTTAAAATTAATTGTAACTAAGGTAACTAATATATTTCGCGTTTTAAACGGTTCAAAGTGTTTTATTTAAATTTGTACTAATCGTGTATATCTATTATAACACTGCGTTGTCCGTATGTATTTTGTTTCCACTATCGATACAAACCTAATCACATTACCGTATTATCGTTGTCCGGTTGTAATGATCGCTAATGCGGTATATTTAGTGCATCGAGCGGTTAACCCAGAGACCTTTCAGTGATCAGCTGAGCGCACTTGGCGTGCGTTGGCGACACTCGACCCACTTAGACACAAACTAGTCACTCGAGCACTGTGCGTTGACCGACTGCTGTTTTTAAGGTTCCTTATATACAAAACTGCCACAGATAGCCTCCAAAGCTACATGGGTAATGCTTCTCTGAATAACATAGCTGATGAGTTTGTTCGTTTTGTTTGTTTATGCTAATCTCAGGAATTACTAGTTCGAATTGAAAAATTATTTTTGTGTCGGCTAGACACTATCTTTGTGAGTTTCCAATGCGTACGCTGACCATAAAAGACAATACTCGACTATGTAGCTAAATGATTAAACATTTATAATTCTTTCTACTGTCACGCGCACCTCTTTTATTACTGAGTTTCAGTTTTTCACCGACGTTGCTTGAAAGTGACAGCTATAAAGCCGCCGTTTGTCCTTAACTTTCATCAATTTTTATTTACTGTTTCATTTTTTGTACCAATATAGAATATTTGTATTGTATTTCTATGGTTTTGTATAAATAATGCTACAGAACCCTTGCTTGCGAAGCTAACTCGGACTTGGCCGGTACTTTCATAGACCCGGCTGCGTCGGCTGAATTGAATGCGTCAAGTAAGATGCTCTTTCACGTATGTAGGAAGCTCTATAATTCACGAGAGTTCTTGAGGCTCATATAGCAGATATCTGCAGTTCTTTTTTTTTAATTAGAGTGGGATGAGACAGATGCAAGTGGAGATTTTTGTTCGTATATTCTTATTATGGTTATTTGAACATGTTTGATATTGAGTAGGAGGTAGTGTGGGAGGAATGTATATTTAATTGTACAATAAGAAATTGATAAACCTTAGTCTACACTAGATATATTATTATATCATAATTATTTCTTGTAAAATACTTATCGATAATGATAAGTTCGTAAAAATCTTTCTTAACTCTCACTATTTTAATTATTCTACTTTGATTCGTTCTGTAGTCGGTCTATCAATAAAAACACAATAATGATAAGTAATAAGTGTAATGTATGTAAATAAAACACTTGAATCTATTTAGAATGCAAAATATGATAGTAAAACTTACTGTACTTATGCAAATAATTGGTGTTTTAAACCGTTTAGTGATTAATTTAAATGTGTGCGCGACTAGGGTAAATCAAATGTGAATTTTATTTATTATTTTTATCTTTGTCTTTAGTGAAAACACAACCGATTATAGATTTTCGTATTATCCATGCGGCTCGTAGCCGATGGCGGGTTGCAAAAACGTTGTTGAAGAGCGGCAAGAACAAGCAGTGGGAATGGGGAAAAACATCGAGTAATTTGAAAGGTGCATGACCCATTTTTACATGACACGAATCTTTACTGCAGATGACTTGAATGGTGTTAATAATTACGCAAACAGAACGGGTCGTTACCTTTTCACCAGGTTTAGTTTATTTTATATATTTATTTGAGATTCATAATTTCATAGTATGTCTCTTTGTTCGTGAAATTTTGACTTCTATTTTCTTATTAAAATAAATATTTTAGGAAAATTAAGAATGTATGGTTGTTACTTTTTTTAATTCCTCTGATTTATGTCAAGAAGTTTGACAGTAGTACAGGTCGTGTAGGACTATAATCTGTGTTAAATAAATACTTTTAAATAGAATATACCATAACCATAATTAGGGCGTCATATCGTATGTTTTAATATTTAATTCCTGACTCATTAAAAATTGTGTATAATATTTAAAATCTATTTATATTGTTTACTTAAAGCAAAATAATATCACAACAAAATAGCGAAGCTCGCTGTGGAATGCATGCCTACGCGCTATCGCGATAGTCAGTTTATATAGACAAATATAACTTGTATTTGTAAATGGATAAGACGGTGCGGGTAGCACCAAGTGTTAGTTAAGTTTAAAATGAAAATACCCTAGTTTCTCAGTAAGAGTTTTATGTAATCATTTGAGAAATAAATATTTTTTTTAAACCGTAAACATATGTAAGCTTAACTTGCCTTGGAGTGGTAAAGACATGTTCTCAGACTCCAGACACCTCGCCGGTAGAATGTTACTACCAGCTGGAACACATATGATGTAGTAAGATACCACTCTTCCTGAATCACAAGTGCCCGACGTGGGCGCGTTTATGCATTCACACTGTCAGAAAAAAACAAAAAGAAACTTATTAATTCTTTATAATCATCAAGTAATTTTGACTAATTTTTAGTTCTATAACTAATACCGGCCAGGAGGTTCATGTTTCAGACACTATACTAAATTGTTAGAGAAAAAGCTGATTTCATGGGTTCGAGTTCCGCCTGTATCTTTTCAACTTACATTTTGTATATGAACCCAAGTATCCAAAACTTATAATTATTGTTTGAATGAGAAGCAGGCTTGAAACGTTTTTAATTACTTTTCATCTAAGCTAAAAAGAGCTAATTAATTTAATTATGTCTGCGTCAAAATAACATGCTCTCATAATTTGAAGTCCATCAAGGCGATTCGCGCTTGCAATTTCAAGTTCACTCGTAAGCAAAAGTTAATTAAGTTTTCATACATTATTTATTGTTTCCGCGCTAGCATGGCACAAGACAGGCTGGGTGCACAGATTACTGAACAAACCCGAAGCCGGCTCAAAGCTTGCGACTAATTCATTTTGGAGTGTTTTACGAAGGAGTCAGTCAGACTAGTTACTTGATTGTAATCCAAGCGTTTTTCCTCATGTAACTTAATCTGTCTGTAGTTTACGCGAGTAGTACACATTTAAATAACAAACTAACGGTTTAAAACGCGATATATATATAAAGGAAAATTAAGAATGTATGTTTGTTACTTTTTTTAATTCCTCTGATTTATGTCAAGAAGTTTGACAGTAGTACAGGTCGTGTAGGACTATAATCTGTGTTAAATAAATACTTTTAAATAGAATATACCATAACCATAATTAGGGCGTCATATCGTATGTTTTAATATTTAATTCCTGACTCATTAAAAATTGTGTATAATATTTAAAATCTATTTATATTGTTTACTTAAAGCAAAATAATATCACAACAAAATAGCGAAGCTCGCTGTGGAATGCATGCCTACGCGCTATCGCGATAGTCAGTTTATATAGACAAATATAACTTGTATTTGTAAATGGATAAGACGGTGCGGGTAGCACCAAGTGTTAGTTAAGTTTAAAATGAAAATACCCTAGTTTCTCAGTAAGAGTTTTATGTAATCATTTGAGAAATAAATATTTTTTTTAAACCGTAAACATATGTAAGCTTAACTTGCCTTGGAGTGGTAAAGACATGTTCTCAGACTCCAGACACCTCGCCGGTAGAATGTTACTACCAGCTGGAACACATATGATGTAGTAAGATACCACTCTTCCTGAATCACAAGTGCCCGACGTGGGCGCGTTTATGCATTCACACTGTCAGAAAAAAACAAAAAGAAACTTATTAATTCTTTATAATCATCAAGTAATTTTGACTAATTTTTAGTTCTATAACTAATACCGGCCAGGAGGTTCATGTTTCAGACACTATACTAAATTGTTAGAGAAAAAGCTGATTTCATGGGTTCGAGTTCCGCCTGTATCTTTTCAACTTACATTTTGTATATGAACCCAAGTATCCAAAACTTATAATTATTGTTTGAATGAGAAGCAGGCTTGAAACGTTTTTAATTACTTTTCATCTAAGCTAAAAAGAGCTAATTAATTTAATTATGTCTGCGTCAAAATAACATGCTCTCATAATTTGAAGTCCATCAAGGCGATTCGCGCTTGCAATTTCAAGTTCACTCGTAAGCAAAAGTTAATTAAGTTTTCATACATTATTTATTGTTTCCGCGCTAGCATGGCACAAGACAGGCTGGGTGCACAGATTACTGAACAAACCCGAAGCCGGCTCAAAGCTTGCGACTAATTCATTTTGGAGTGTTTTACGAAGGAGTCAGTCAGACTAGTTACTTGATTGTAATCCAAGCGTTTTTCCTCATGTAACTTAATCTGTCTGTAGTTTACGCGAGTAGTACACATTTAAATAACAAACTAACGGTTTAAAACGCGATATATATATAAAGCTGAAGAGTTTGTTTGTTTGAACTCGCTAATCTCAGGAACTACGCGTTCGAATTGAATGAATCTTTTTGTGTCGGTTAGAGCATTTATCGTGGAAGGCTTTCTGTGACTAATACAAGCGAAGATACAGCGGGAAATGTAAACAAAACGTGGATTTTTTTTCATATCTGTGTTCTAAAGTTTTTAATTGAAATAACTGTAATACACAACTCTAGAAGTTGTAAAGAACGAAGGATGGAATCTTGGACATTGTGATCGAACACTCTTTCTGGTTCATTCAGTATTCTGTGGCACGGCTGGATTAAAGTGAGCGCACATTTGCGAATATGCGGGTCGCTCTACAGACGGGGGTCCTGGAGATGTGTCCGGGAGAGGGCGAGATGATTGATAACCCCCGGTCCGGATCGTTATCAACTATTTTGTTGGCGACTGTACTCGGGGATTTGTCGATTAAAGATAGATAATGCGTGCTCGTGACGTACCATATCTCAATGTAAATGAAAGTATCTGGAATTTTATTTGTTCGTCAAGTTTTCACTTGAAATCTACGAATTTAACATTGCGTTCTGTACTTATGATATATAATCTATCGTTTGTTGTTTTTCACTTTTATTAGTTTAAAACGCGAAATGTATCAGTTAACTTTTTTACAGTTTATTTTACGTAGGTATCAGTCCCCCGTGACCACGGCTACTGCAAAGCATCCGTAACTTAATTAAAGTACATAAATTGAAAATTAGTTAACTATTTCACGCTTTTGGTATATATCAATAAGAATATTTTGGCTGTTGAATATACATTTAAATAAACTACCCGGCACTTGGAATGCTTTGCAGCAGCCGTGGTCACGGGGAAACACGGCTAACTAATATATTTCGCGTTTTCAACGTTTGTTATTATATATTTAAATGTGTACTACTCGCGTAAACTTCAGGTTTACACTTAAAATCGGTAATACGTCCGTGTGTTGGCCCCATGCCCCACTTAAGGGACACACGAGAGTTATCATATACTGTGACTACCACATAACGTTCGACGTCATAGCAAAACTTCAATTACCTACTTTAATATGGCAAAACGAGTCTGGAGTAGCTTCGTACTTAACGTCGCTCCATTTCTCCCAAGAATCTTTTTCCCTTATGGGATTACGGCTGCCAATCAGACATGTGTCTTGTGCGTGCTCGCATTAGCTAGGAGATTAATATCTCGTGTAGAAAACGTGATTCGTCTCGTAGTTAATTAATTATTTATCACTAATGCTATATATATGCGATTCTAGGTGAAAGAATTCCAACAAAAGTTACGTTCTATCAGTCTGAATCTGGTTAAAAGTAAGTTTAATTTCCAACAATTGTAATCCTGATGACACACTGTCTTTATGCTAGTTTACATTTAAGTAAAACACTAACGGTTTCAAAAGCGTTTTATATTAGTTAGACTTATTTGAAAATCGTTTTAATACAGCCAAATAACAACTTCGACGGAACAGATGGCGCTAGCGCAGCAGTTTTTTACATTAACGTCAGAGACACCCTCCATCTTTATAGTAGTTAAAATAATTTTCAAGTTTTACTTATATATATATCGCGTTAAACCGTTAAAGTGTTTTATTTAGATCCTAATTACATTTTATTACTAAATAAGAAGTAGAGAACCCTTTAAGTCTGTTGTACAGTCAAAATAGTGTATCTTGTACAGTAGTTTAAACTACCACTGTGCTCCAGAACGGGTTAGTGGATATTAGGTTGTAATACATCAAATAGTCGTGCGAAACTATTCGATTCTACCTTTTATATTTACCTTAACGTTCCTTATAAATTTTCGAACCATGGTGTTATACAAATTAGCAGCAATTCGATAAAACCGTTGCTGTTGAATTTTAAACCTTATGTATTGTGTCTTTAAATTGGTTTTAGTGTCAACTATTGCACATATCGCTCCAGTTTAAGGTCCTATATAGCTTACAGCAGACGTGGGTACCTGTTAGCTGTGCCCTCCGAGCGAGCGATGACCTCGCACCAACATTGCTTCGCCATTCATGTGTTTCCACTATAAGACTTGGATAATTAAATGAACACAAAGAATTAACTCACTGTTTCTACGTGTTGACGAAATGTATAAGTTTATATAGTATGAATATGCCCATCTAAGTATTACATATTTAAAAATAGAACATTCTAAGTATGAAAAACGAGTATTGTCTATTAAATACTGTCTGTAGTTTACGCGAACTGTACACATTTAAATTAAACACTTTAACTGTTTTAAACGCGATTGAATATTAAAATAATCTTCAAGTGTAATACATATCGCGTTTTAGACCGTTAAGGTGTTTTATTTACAAGTATTGTCTATTGTTTAAGCGGGTAAAGTTAAGTTTAAATTCTGCTACGGCTGCGGTTGAAGCATCCAAGGCTTTCACGGCCACATCTCCTGATGACGCCTTCCGCACTTGATGGCGAAACGTCGAGAACCTCTTCTCGCTCACATCGGCCGAACAGCCCGATATACAATGATATGCGGTAAATAGTATTAAAAACATTTTACAACACAGGGGTATATATAAGAACCAAATGAGTTTATTGCCGTCATAGTACGAGGCGAGAGTTATCGACAACCTCCCTCTTGAAACCATGCAAGTAATAGTACAATTTCGCTCTTTGAGCCGACCCTGATCTAATTGCACTATTAGCACACCTAACAGAGGCATTATATGAGTGAGTATAATTAAATAAAATTGACCAACACAGGATGCATATGCTGTTAATGCGCTGTGACCTCTTTCGCTGCCTTTGAGCAACCTTTTGCATATTCCGCTTTGAATTACGACTCTGTATTCGAGTTTTAAAAAAAAGTATGATTAATGAGTTAATTAAGGCGATGTTTACTTTGCTACCTTCTTTGTAGCAACATAAAGGAGCGAATCGCCTGGAAACATAGTTTCGGTTTGGCAGGGCCCAGTAGAAAGCTACTATTAACGGTTTAAAACGCGAAATGTATTAGTTAATTTATGTACAATTTACTTTAACTATAGTTTGCTGTGTCGGATACTTTGCAGCAGCCGTAGTCACGAGGGGGCCTCTGGAAGGTGACTGTGCCTAATGTAAAATTAATTCAATTTAATTTCGCGTTTTAAACCGTCAAAGTGTTTAATTGATATGTGTACTACTCGCGTTTACTACAGACTTACAGATAGTTTATTGTTTGTTGATAAAATAGTTTAGTGACACGGAACAGACATGGAATTGTGTCTGCCCCATGCCTCACATTAGGAAAATTGGTTACTATATCGTATTTACCTTAAAAACATTAACTAACTACATATATTTATTAAATATAAATCTTTCTAAATAAATGATTTAGTTCAATTAAAATTATAGCTGTTTGCATTTTTAATAATTATGTTATTTCTTGTTTCAGGTAATGATCGGAATTTTATTTGGAGCCTGGTATCTGGTATTTTAAAAATTACTAACTAACTAACTAGTATATACTTTTAAAAAGGTTTTTCTATTGAGAGCATTATTGTAGTAGGTCATAAATAACAAGAAATGTAATATACATGAATAATGATCACAATAATCTCTAAGATGCAGCATATAACTCACATAAACGAATTATGCAGGGACACATCTGGTCCGCGGTCGGCCACCTGCCCATCCGCGAAAAGAGATCTTAATGACAAAACCACCTTTACACGTTTCCTGTTCACTTTGAGCCTTTTAAATGACCATATTCTACAGCTAAGTAAAAAGTTGGAGGTTTTAAATTCTTTTGTACGCGTGAAGATTTTAGGCAACGCGATAATATAAAAGCGTGTAGATCGTACATAACAGTGTATACATGTACTTAAGTAAAATTAAGATTAATTAATAATAATGTTTTTAAGTATTGTCTGTAGTTTACGTAAGTTTATGAGAGTAAATTATAACGAAACGTCGACATGGACATAGAGGATTTCCCTAATGTCAACATAAAAAATAGCTACGCTAACGCCATCTAATGGTCAGACGCCGGTCCGTAGTTTAAATAGGTTCTTCATGCGTTAATTAATATATTTCACGTTTCAAACCGTTAAATATTTTTATTACATAATTTCGTTTTGCATCTGATCTCCATATGCATAAGCAAGATATCTCCAAATCTTGCTTTGGGCCAAATATCTAGTTTTGTGTTACTTTGTGTATATATTAAAATAACGTAAAAATTGCTTAAAATAATTTTGAATACATTGACGCTTAACTTAATATTATTCGGTTACAACAAACTTCCCTAATATAAAGTGCTCCACATTCTTCTATTATGACCTATGTGTTATACATATTATAGCGTAGTATGTATGAAAAGGGCCTAATGCACGTGGAATGCCAGCTTTTATGGGCATCGAAATGTACAGGCTCGGGTTAGAATAAGAACAAAAAGCGACACCTGTTTACGCTTATAATCAACATTCCTTCCCGTAATTAACGTGTTTACTAACGAAAGAGCATTCTTCACATTATACATATGCGAGTATATGACACATTTTATGGTATAACCACAATACTCAGACAAGTGCAGATGTCATTTAAATGAATTGAAACAAATCTACTTAACTCAATCTAATAAATATACTACAAACAACATCAGTGTATATTTATCTTTAAATTAAGATGACATAGTAAAAAAAGTCTTAAATTTATGAAGTATCTTTGTCAGAAAGCATAGAGAGTCCATTTTCAGAGCCAATATTATGCTTTTGTTATGAGTTCTGGTTAAACGTTACGTGTCTACGTTATGCGCGAGAGGTCCTGAGTTTGAATCCCAGGGTAACAAAAAAAAAGTTGTTACGGTCGGGTAGAAATCTGATCAACTACTTGCCTGTTAAAAAAAAGGGTCAGTGAAACGCACACAGAAATGTGTTCGCCCACGCCCACAAGGGGGAAACGGGATTTCACTTTTTTAATGAGTGCTGGTAATTTTTTACAAAAATTGGTTATAAGATCTCCCGATTAATTTGGTTTAAATTATAAATACCTGCAAAATTCAATAAGTCGACAGCGCAACGTCATTACATTTCGAAGCGCTTTGTTATTGTCCCTTCATACTGAACCTTGTTCGTGTCTCTCCACGTCCGTTATAAGAAAAACAAAACCAATTACATTGTATTCTCACGTGTGTATACGGCGCATAAACTATTAAGTATTAATTCGGCTCCTACAAATTTAACGTTCAGCGTCAGCTAACGTTACTAATTGTAAGCATATTAATTAAAATAATTCTGCGATATTAAATAAATAATGATCTTCGTTGCGTGTTCGCCCTGAATTTGTAATTGATTAAGGATCCATGATTTGCCATCAATTTCGTATGTTTTTTTGTTAAATAACAGTAAAGCCTTCTATACAAAGAAGAGAAATAGGTTTTCGTTTGGAGCATTCTGTAACCACCGGCCACCACATACTTTTTTTCATTCTACTGTGAAAGGGATGTTCCTACCGCCCATTCAATCACCAGATTTTAAACGAATTCAACGAAGTCTAATATTAATTCAAATTCGATTTTATAAAACCGTCTTCTATACATGGCCAGGACACGGTAGCTTAGTTGGTTAAAGCAACAGCACGGAACGCTGTGGACGCCGGTTCAAGTCCTCAAGGAGTGACCGTGTCGTAAAGTTTTTTCAAACTAAAACATGTGAAAAAATATTACTTTCAAAATCGAATATGTACAAATAAAAATTTATTTTAAATACGGCGTTGATAGCCATACATTGCCATTATGCATACACTACAACACGAGAAACGTTACATATTATGTGATGCTCGAGTGTGTATCGCTCGTGAGAAAGATCGCGTATCAGATAACATGTGTTTTGCACATCTATGTAGTTGTCATATTTATAGAAGTCTAGTGAATTCAACTAATAATAAAGGAACCACTTCTAGGTGCATGTCTCAATAGGTTGAAGATATACTTTATTATTTAATCTGACCTGTAAAACATTAATTTGCATAATGCAGTATTTTGACCAGAATTTAATTACCATGTGTAATTTAAAGAAGACTAATTCTATCATACATATTTTTTTGGTATCTTGAACCGCTATTACAGCGCACGTAACGGGAACCCTCAAAAATGAATAATTGTCCACATTTTCCTTTGTGTCATCACTTCTATTAGTCGCAGCCATGATCTTTTGTAAGTTAAAGCATCCCTCGATAAATCCAATACAAAAATGTTTTTCAATTTGAACCAGTAGTTCCTAAAACTCTTCTGCTGTATCATATTAGCATAGATCAGCGTTCCCCAAACGTTTTTGTGTTGTAGACCCCCTTACCTGATATTGATTTCCTGTAAATTTCTAACTGTAGTGAAGTTAAGTGTTAAAAACGTAAAGAAAAACACATGATAGATTATACATTTATTAATTGAATTTAAATTAAAACTACTTAAAATACAATTTTATATATTCTTACAAGTCAAATGTATTGCGACTACAAAACGAATACTACAACATACAATTTTATAAACAATAAACATATATAATTGTTTTTTTACCTCATAGGTACTTTTATAAATAATGTATATGTTTTAATATCATAAGATAAGTAAATAGGTACTATCAATGTATGTGTTGACATCCACTATCATGGACCCCCAAATTTTTTTCGCTGTTATGTAGACCTCTTGTGCGTTGTCATAGACGCCTAGGGGTCGATATGACCACTTTGATAATCATTTGTATAGACCATGTTTGTGGGTACAGTGTCATTAATGTATTTTATTGCAAAAATCACATAATAGCTTTCCATACTGTTTTATTTTGCTGTTGTTGTGAAATATGGTCTAACGATAGTTAAATAAACACAAGCGACGTTGACACACGTGATCGCCGATCGTCACAGTGTTTTTTAGACGGTCCGCGAGTGCGATGTCATTGACACGAATGCACCAGCCGTCCCAACTAACACCGAGTAATATTTGTCGAGAAAATCACCCGGGGAGCCAAAATCGATTTAGCTCGGAACGGCTTCCTCGCCGCGAATTGGATTCCCCAGGCGGTGCCACGTTGCTCAAGGCACATACTGGGTTGCATGAATCACTTGGCCCCAGCTATTAAAGGCGACGTGGCTGCACGCTTTTATTGCGATAGATCAGTGACAATTGATAATAGCACTTTTGAACGGTTTAAATTGTTTTGCACAATTTAGGTACACACGATTTGCTCTCTATTTGATTTCTTGATTGCCAATTAATTTAATGGTTGTCTTGGTAAAAACGGTGTGTTCAGCCCTTTAAATTCCAAATTGTATATCTGTTTGCTGGCAACATTCCTAGGCTTGTTAATTTAAATAAAACACTCGAACGGTTTAAAACGTGATATATTAGTTAAACTTATTTGGAAATGATTTTTAACTTCGGCCCGAAGTTTCGGATGCTTTGCAGCAGCCGTGGTCACGGGGAGACTAAAGATGGAAGATGTCTCTGACTTCAAAGTAAAAAATTGCTACGCTAGCGCCATCTGTTCCGTCGAAGTTGGTATTTGGCGAAACTGACCGGGTCCTTACCTTGATTACATACACTAGATACCTTGTAACTGTAGAATTTATTTTATAGTAATATAAAATATTCATCAAAATTTTAATTTGTTTTCTATATATGCTCTGGGAGCTTTGCTAATAATGGTCTCACAGTGGATAGGTACCACACATAATGTACTGTGACCGAACCAGCAACGAACACCTATATACAAATAAATTTTAAAATGATAATTTCGTTGCTGTTTAATAAGTACTATTGTTGCTGTTAACAGAATTTCTTATTGTGGCTAAGCAAATGTGTGAAGAAGCAGAAAGATTATGGGTGGCATTAGATCGTGTTTTGATGAACACATTGACTCACTAAAGTTACTGGAACTAATGAGTCATTTTATGTGTCGTAGTTTAAGCTTTTCTTTGTTAGTATGGACTATACTTAATTGTAATTGCACACTGTGTTACAACTGTTTTGATATATTTGTAATAACCTACCTTTAACGGTTTAAAACGCGATATATTTTAGTTAAACATATCTCGTTCATCTTATTATCGGGGTGTTTTCACGTGACCACGACTGCTGCAAAGCATCCGAAACGTCGGGCCATAGTTAAATAAGTTTAACTAATATATATCGCGTTCTAAACCGTTAAAGTGATTAATTTAAACGTGTACTACCCGCATAAACTACAGACAGGATTTGATGCAACATTATGCCTACTTTTCTTATTCATGATAGTATCAGAGTTTCTCTCGTTCTAATATTACATTATAATTCTCGGCATTACGTGTGGTTATATTTTAGCAAGGATCTTGGAAATTTTTATTTTTATTCCAGATCATATCAACTTATTAAACCGTACTATGTATATATGTGGAGCTAGAGAATAGAAATATTCACCTACCCACATGTTACTCAGTGTGCACATTGAAGTATAATCTTACTTAGATAAATACCTACAGTGTCTTAAGGAAGCTTCTAAAGTCCTTTTGACAAAAGATTTTGAGGCACAATATTTTTTTGAACATTTCTCATAAACCTTTAAAGCAAAGTACACGCTCTTAAGTTTATTTTACAATACAGTTTCCCCGAGATTGAATATCTTTGTTTTGTGAGTGTTCACGAAGGCAAACATTTGTTTTCCCCCGTCTGTAGATCAGTCGACGAATAGAAGTCGGGTTCGCTTTCGACTTAAATTGACTTTGAAACCAGCTCGTGTAGGTTACAATAAAACACGAAGTCCTTTTTAATAGATTAGTGTTTTTGTCCTCTAACTAGGTTTGTCCTGGTCGGTATAATCGTGTTTGATACAAATTGCAATGTCTAGAAACTTTGTTTATGATTTCAAATTTATTTCAGTTGATTTAGCCCTACCTCGGAAACGGTTGTACAAAATTTTCAGTATTGGTTGTGTGAGAGTTTTTAACACCTATTAAATTACTAAATTAGTAAATAAATACAAAACTATATTTTATTTAGCCTAAAGACAACTGTTCTATTTCTACTTTTTTAAAATTGTATACTGCGTATTGACTAACATGAGAACAAGGTATCATTTTTTTATTTTCGTATCAATTCTCGCAAATTTAAAAACTATATTTATTCGATTCTCCGAGCTTAATTTTAATTCTCTGTATGCTAAAGAGATGATGTTGGACAGAGCGCTTATGACGTCACGGGATTACTAAACGGTAACAAACATTTAATTGTTAGAATTAGGAGTTTGCCTTTATATTTATTGCTTCAGCAGAATAATAACAGGTTCACATTAATGTTAAAAAAGATTAATGCGTTAATAGAGCCTATTATATTTGAAATAAAACACTTTTAACGGTTTACAACGCAAAATGTATTAATTAACGTATTTAAAATTTAATTTAACTACATCCCGACATTTCGTATGCTCTGGAGCAGCCGTGGTCACAAAGTATTTTATTATAAATGATATATTATACAAACATATGTATAAAACTACTCGCGTGAACTACAAACAATACCTACTTAAGTACAATTTGTTTCAGAATAGAAGGAGTTACTAGAAATTAAATCAGTTTTAACATATAAAGTAATTTAGGCACCAATCCTCTTTATTTTCATCATCTCAAAAGAAAACCCAGTCTCAAGAGGGTTCAAACGCTTTGTTCAAACTAAATTAATTGATTCAGTCCAACATCGCACAGCGACATGGGGACGTGGTAGCTTTACGCTTTTATTTCTTTCATGGTTACGACTCAGAGACGCGAAGGAAGTTTCTTGTATGAAATATGTTTAATATTGAATCGGTATCCGGTATTTTTTATGAGGACATACAACCACGTGGTTTACTCGATGAAAGGTGAAATACGCCCAGTCAGAAAAAAATTGTTGTAGAAAGTTAAAAATTATCAAAAAAAAAAATGTATTAACTAGATACCTATTTAATACATTTTTTTGGCAGGAAGGTAGCTTAATTACTGTTTCGTTTATCAAAGTGAGCTTAGTAGTACAATAACCAATATGTAGGCATATTTGCTATATTTTATATTTAAAGGTATCTTAGTGGTCATAGCATCGCAGCGCAACGTACACTTTGTTCATACATAACACAACTTCAAGTCAATATGAAAAGTTTTTACTACGATTTAAGTCAGCCTCAAGTAAGGCACTGCTCCGTAAACTAAGATTTGCATAAAGCTAACAAGTATCCTAAGTTTTAAACAACAACTGTTTTGATTAACTATCTTCTGTGCATTAAAACTAGGCCACTTGTTATTCACTTAGATGAGCAACCGATATAATGTGTTGCTTCTATTTATCGATTTCGTACATTACTTAAGGTTGTGGTTTTCTTATTTACAGTGTCCGATCCGACAAGACGATACGATTTTACTTTATATGGTTTAACTTCGGTTTTTCGTGCTTGTTCTTCCATGCTTAGTGAAGATCTTATTTGTATAAAGAACATCTACTGTATTATGTACTGCCGTATTGTATTGTGTACATGTTTCTCAACGATTACCAAATCCAATTGATTTGCCAAAGTCCGTAAACGTTAAAAGCCTCACAGGGAGACACGGATTATCAGGGATTATCTAACTTTTTGTGCGAAATTTTTTGTGAAGTATTAAAGTGCGAATAAAAGTAGCAGAAGTAATCCGTCAGAACTTTGTAGATTGTAATCAACGCTGCAATCTAAGTTATCGATTCGTTTAGAAATTTTCTAGAATCGTATCGGGTGTATTAAAACTGTTGCCGGGGTTTGGCGCCGAGGTTGCAAATTCGCGGCGGCTCCGCTCCGGGCTTGTTTGCGAAAATGTCACGTTGCTGAGCATCCCGCCCCACTTGAATCCCCCCGCACCTCTTCCCTAAGCTCGACGGACGCTACGTGTTCTATTCGTAACTCGATATCGTTTTAAGAGGCAAATGCCTTTTGTATACGGCGATAAGTCGTAGGCTTCCTCGTTTCCCATTGGCTTGGCGGTGTTCAGGTTTCAATAACATGTTTTATGTTGCAACTGAGTTAACGCGTTGTTAGTCACGAGAGTCATAAAGTTTAATAATCTTAAAAATTGTATGTTTCCTCAGATCTAAGCTTCCAGCCAATGCCAGGATTTAAAATGTTTCCAAGTAAAGGGCCCTTATATTCTATATATCTCAGAATTTAGTTTAGTATATAGCGTAATACTTATTGATTTTTTTAAATATTATTAATATAAAACGTTACATAAATAAGACAGAGATATTCTTTATTGATATTTTCTTGTTTCGCAAAATATAGTTGAGAAGATTTCTTATAAAAGTAAACAACGAAAGAAGTAACCGCTTTAACTCAACATCGGTTGAAAGCTTTATTCCCGAACTGATACTTACTAAGTACTAATCTACGCCAAAAAATATTTTATATAACATACAAGTATAGTATACGTTTTTGCTTTTTTATAGCCTAAAAATAACTTTAATTTTCTTATGGCGTTTAAACCTCATAGTATTAAAATTATGACGTTCCAAACCTTTACATATAACTAAATTCAATCGCTTCGAGGTCAATAAGCTCATTCAGATTTACACACAATGGCGTTGCGCGAGCGTTGTTTCAGTAAAATGAGTTATTAGCCGGCGGGTCCAGTATTTTATCGTGGAGCCCATTCGCCCGTCCAATATGGCCGAAACTCGTGCTCCCGAATTCTTCAGCCTAAGCCTCCCTTTGAGTCGATTCGCCGAGACCCAAACGTACCCTCGCCGAACCGCCCCTATCTTTGACGGCCAGCGGCTGGTGGATTATAGAACTTCGTTCACCCCTTTGTTATACGAACGATGGATTTTTTGCGTCCATCCCTACAATATCGATATTCTTATCGCTACTATGGCGTGTTATCGCCTTACTTGTGCTGTATACACATCGATTTATAAACCTTTGATAAGAAAATTTGTTTAGTTTGTTAATTTTTTGTTTGACCCCTAATACAGCGATAACTATGTAAGTATAATTGGTTTTAAGTTATATAATGGTTTTCCAATGTGCAACTAATTTTGGTTGCAAAAATACATAATACTATGTTGAAGAGTAGATGTGACCCGTGGTTTTTTTGTTTGTATGATTTGTGTTATTGTATTGTTACAACTCTAATAAATAGTTGGTAATAATGTATTTATTTAGACGAAATTTAATTACCGTACACACGGCTCTTGCGGGATCAGTCGTCAGCCAGAAGAATCAGTCTTTCATACATAATTTTTGGTATCTTGATTCGTTTTTGGAACGCACTTCACAGCCTCAAGATAAATAATTTACCCCGTTTTTTCCACACTTTGCAAAGAAATTGTCGAATTGTGTGTCCATGCCAAAAAGATTTCACAGTTGGAACCAGTAGTACCTGAGATTATCGCTTGTAAATAAACAAACTCCTTAACTTTATAATATTAGTATAGATATATTCCCATGTCCTGACAATGCTCCAAATAAGAAGGCATATATTCTGATTATAAACCAACGAGATGCCCCTAAAATATTTTTGCGAATTATGATAGACCTATGTATCTGAACTATTAAAGATCTTATTTGCTTTATTCCTATAAGGAAGCGCCATCTATTTAGCATTACTCCGCTTTGCTTCAGTAAGAGTATGGCATAAGCTATATTTAGCATGCCCTAAATAACACAATGGTATCTCAAATGGATCTCGATACGGGACATTATTATAGTCATTCCTTATCTCTGGACATACATAACAATGACACGCTCTCGTTATCATTTTGTTCTTTGCCGTATGCGCAGTCTCTAAGCGCGTGCTAGATAAACCGAAGAAGGCGAACCAGGGCCTGAAGATGGCAGATAGGTGGAGGCTTCCCCGGTTATATTTCTTCGCCTATCGCGCTGTCGAGACGTTATTTAATGTGAACACGGGCGTACTTCTTTATAAGTGCGCGGTAAATTATTGTACAAGTGCAAGTCGGCAGTTACAAAAGCGTTGGAGACGGTTGGTTCACCTCATGGAAGCTTTGATTTAGGAATGTCATGGAATTTATATTATACTAGCTGACCCGCACCCACTTCGTTGGGTGGTAAATAGCCCATGTCACTGTCCATCCTTTTATTTAACTATCTCCACTTAAAAAAAAAACATCAATTCATCACTCCGTTTTGCCGCGAAAGATGGACAAACGACATCATCATTATCCACAGGCTGCATAGACTGTCTTTATGAGGATGTTAAAGTTGCTAATGATGAAAATATTTAAATGTAATTAATACTAAGTTTTCACTTCTGCCGGGAGTCCCGAAGTGTAACCCGGTTGTTTTAGGATAGATAAATAAAGCGATTATTGTAGAGCTTCTCTATAAACAACATTAGACGTTAAATTATTTTCTGGTAACAAAATATACCGATGGTCGGGAGCCCCGACCCGTGATAGGGCAACGTAAAGTTGCCCATGCGTAAAACATTCTTTTCGTAAATCAATTCCTACTAATTTGAATGTTTGGCCCTGGGATTTGTACGAAACGCAGAAATATGGTCAAATTTTCGTAGTCCAAATATAAATCGGATACAAAAATTTTGCAGAGGTTCCAGCTTATCTAATAGTTCTTCATTCATATCCGTAGAGCATACATCAGCATAGTCAAGCAGTGGTAAAAGAAGGGTTTGTGCTAGAGTAGTTTTAGTCCGAATGGGAAGGAAATTGCTGAGTCGTCTTAACATACTCGAAGCGGCATATATTTTACGACTGATTTGCTCAACATGCGACGCCCAGGAGAAGGTTTGGTCAAAGTACACACCAAGATTTTTTACTGATTTACTAAAGTTGAGAGCTACATTTTCTATTTGAACACAGGGCAACTGTGCCCAATCCACTCTCGAGACAGGGTATTCTTGGTATATGAGCTAATTCACCAGCTGCAGGGCCGGTGATAATCTTCGCTACTATTAAATTATCTTTTAGCTCCTTTATAAGAAGTCTCGTGCCATTACACATGTTAGGGGGGTTTAAATTTCTGAGAAGCATTATCGGCGTGCCTACTTTTAACGACAGTTCATGAGGTGGTAGCCCAGCGGGGTTCAGAGAATTTAAAAATTCCTGGGGATAGTGTACTGCATCCTCGATGTTAGGTGTCTATGGATTTATAGCACTTAACTTCACTCATAGATCTAAACTCCCCTCCCGCACTCGCACCCCCGCCTTGGTGACGCCCATTTCGCAACGCAGAAATAGTAATACATATTTTAATTTCGCCATAACTTCAAAACCAAACGTCCAATTTTAATCTTTTAAATACCAAATATTATCTACATAAACTGTACTTAGTGATGAAATAATTTATTTTGATAAGGATTAATAGCATGAGTAAAATAAATGCGTTTAAATGTAGTCCAAAAAAAAATTAAGATTTTTAAATAAAAAAATGGTTGTTGTGCCTCACTCGACTTAGATAGGTATAGTGTGTCGCGGACTTTTTTTGTAGATATTTATAAGATCTACAATTAATTAGCACATTTTATGCTTCTATCTTTTATAGTTTAGGCAGCGTACGCAAAATAAGTAACTTTTCTGGTTGATTTTTTACACTTTGTGTCCGAAAAACCCAAATATTTTAAGGAACCCTATTTTTTTCCAAAATAAAATTTTGCCTATGTTACTCGTGGATAATGTAGCTTTCGAATGGTGAAAGAATTTTTAAAAACGGTCCAGTAGTTTTTGAGCCTATTCATTACAACCAAACAAACAAAGTTTTCCTCTTTATAATATTAGTGTAGACTTGCCTATTTTTGGTTGTTTAGTTGTTTGCTAGATTAATTCTTAATGTTGATACAACTTTAACAAATAATTGATAATAATGTATTAATTTCGCCCAAATTTGATTGCTATAAAAATGTTGTTGCGACTTAATGTTAAAAGATAGATATATTCTCTCGCGAAATGTTTTTTTTTATCATAAAGAGAGATATTATTATTTCACAAATACTTTTGAATGTATGAAAAGTGGTTAGTGACAGTGATTTGTATTGGTCGCAACGTGATTTAATATAACTTAAAGCCTTATTCGATAAATGGTCTGTCATCAAGACAAAATCATTTTTCAATTCACACAGCAGTGCCCAAGAATAGCATGTTAGACAAAAAACCATACTCTTCACCTGTATAATATTGGTGATCCGATAAAGATATCCAAACCCAAAATAGGTTGACAGCCATCTTGTTGATGTTATATTTCACCAGTCGTCGATTCAGGGCTGTACGCTCAACATTTAAAATAAGTAGCACCATATAACACCTTTCAGCTCCTAAAATATGGTCTTATAAGTTTTCAGAACTGTTCCATATACACCCTGTATATATGTGTCAAGTGAAAATCTGTTCTGGCCTATTTTTTTATTTTCAGTAAAAAGGTATTGGTTATCCGTACTGACAAAAGAATTAAGGTAACTTTTCACATTTCTACGAAAGAAAAATACCATTTGAGAAACAGTATTAAAACTCAAATATTTCTTTGAAGAACAAAGCGATTGAAGTTGGCTTAAAGACGGATCGTATAGAACCTTATTCTTCACCTTTCAGATATATAATAAAACATCACAGATAATATTTAACTTATTCTTACTTTAATTATTTCTAGACTATAACTTTTAATATTAGCTCAGCCCAGAGACTGCGATCTCGCCGCAAGAGAGTTTTCAACTAAATTTCAACGTTGGCTTACCAACTCTCTAGAATAAAGTTAGGTTGTGTTAGGCTTTTGTCTTCTATAGACGCGTACGACGCGGCATTACAGTCTAAACTATATCTTCGTGATCTGATGATGATTTTCTGTATCTTGACCGCTTCCATGCTATAAACATTGCGTTAAGCGATTTTAAACGCGAAATCTATGAGTTATTTATATACAATTTATTTTATGTACGACCCGACGTTTCGGATGGTTTACAGCACTGTTAAAAGTTTTATTTAAACATACAGTTGTTTTTAATGTAATAGAGATTTTAGTTTTAATCTAAACTGGCCTATAGCGTATATAGGAGACCGCGGCCTAAAGATAAATATTAATGAGTGGACTTGTCTGCGTGGGATCTACTATGTGTTTACGCGATCAGCTGAGAGTGACGTGGAGAGCGTCATCGGCTCGGTTCGCGGTCGAATGACGTCACGTCGTGCTGACCGCATTATAGACAACTATTGAAATAGTCTTTATTTACATGCCACTAGAGACGATTATTGTAGTTGTGTTGCGTATGATTGTATGAAGTAATGATCACGTTTGTCAACTGATAGAAGTGAAATAAAATTGTTTAGCTGCTTTGTATTGTAAATACAGATTCATTTGAAGTTTACGATATAATTGAGTCTACTATTTATTCACGTATGCATCCGTTATGGCTTCATTTAGTTGTCGTTAGGTAGTATTTAGTTGAAATCATTAGTAGATCAACACATATTTATGTTCGTTAGTTCCTTCTAAGCGTGTATTGCTATTACCGAATATTCACAGCTAATATAGGTCGACAACACATCTGATTTAGTAGATTTTTGGCTGGGATATTTAACCTGTCATAAACCCCATGCTTGTCTGACAAGATTGGGATTGTCTTCGCCTCCCCTCTTTCATAAAATACTGCTACTAACCATGCATTGTATTTAGTCTTATTGACAACAGTACAGTAAGTAATATCTGTAGTTTCAGCGATTAGTAAGCATTTATATAAAACACTTTCAACGGTTTTAACCGTAAATATATTTTTAAATAAAACACTTTAACGGTTTAAAACGTGATATATTGCTGCAAAGCATCCGAAACGTCGGGCCGAAGTTAAAAATCATTTTCAAATAAGTTTAACTAATATATCGCGTTTTAAACCGTTAAAGTGTTTTATTTAAATGTGTAATACTCGCGTAAACTATAGACAGTACGTAAATATATTATTTAATTTATACGGCCCGACGCCCCTCATGACCACGGCTGCTGCAAAGCATCCTAAACGTCGGGCCTCAGTTTAATTAAATTAAAAATAAGGTAACTAACATATTTCGCATTTAAAACCTCTGAAAGTGTTTTATTTGACAGTATAATATTTTTATGAAATTGCATTGTAATTTTCCGTTATAAGATACAAATTTTTATTATAATTAAGTTTTGGTTGATTCTTCTTATCAGCTTTTATAACATGTATTAGTTGTGTTACTCGATATTCTTGTAACTTGTAGCAGAACTTACTGTTACTACCAATATTTATAGTAATGTCGCAGTTTATAGAATGCCTTTTACGTCTCGCATCCTAGGAATGCGCTTAACCTACTGCTCCACACTTGATGGATACTTGGTGATTAAGTGGCATATGCCCATAAATCTATCAACATTGTTAAGAGCAGGAAGTGCAGTATATCGAAATGGGTCGAACGACTCACACTCGCAGCTGCTATGTTCATTATTTGCCTTTTAAGTGTCTTCGCGTTTGTGGAATTGGCTGTTCCTTAAAGTAAGATACTTGGGTATATTAATAACCTATACTAATATATAAAGCTGAAGAGTTTGTTTGTTTGTTGGAACGTGCTAATCTCAGGACGGACTGCTTCGAATAGAAAAAAATAGTTTTGTGTATGTTAGAGCATTTATCCAGGAGGCTGTAACAACGCGCAATTACTAATAGGAGCAAAGACACAACGGGAAATGTGAAAAAAAAGGGGGAAAAATCTCTGTGGGTAGATACCCAAAAATATGTATAAAAAAATTATCTTTAAATGATCCGCAATTCTTTAATATTAACTTGTAAGAACCTCGTGGATAACAGCTTAAATTTATAAAGGTATTGTAAAAACAAACTTAGATACCCAAAAGTACTATTCTACGTGGTCGAAGTCGCTGACACAGCTAGTCATTTACATTTGTATGTTGATGCACGATCATTGAGGATAGTTCAATTGGTGCAGTATATTGTTGATCGTTAGTTGGAGTTCCTGCTGTTATTTAAAAATCTTAACACACTTTTAAATTCGACAACTTACGTAAAAGAAGTGTTTGTCAGTAAAATACTGTGTGTTTATATATTGAATTTAAAAATACCTAAGTGAATACCCTAGTCCCCGTCAGGCAAGGGGCGCGCTATGTCTGTCCTGGGATTCGAACGTTGGGCCTCTTGCAAGGCAAAACTTTCAATTTTAAGTTACAGAGGAGGTTATTAAAAGAAACTTATCAATATAATTTAATAAAAACTTTCTGTTTTAATAAGCGAGATATGCAACACTTTTCGTTCTATACAAAGAATTTTTTTTGTGTCTTTTTAAACCCAAGATTTTGTTATAAAATTCTCAATCAATTTTCACCTCTAATTCCATAGTGATAGAGCGTAATATTTCCGTAAATAATTACTCGTAGACAACGCGAAGCCCCACGTATCGAGGAAATGGGGACGAGATGAGAACATGTAGGTTAAGTTAGGTTCAACGAATTATTACGTAAATAGAACATTAATGGATTATTTTTCTGTGTTTCTGGGCTCGGGGAGTTCTCGTGGCATCCATTTTAAGTACTTACAGGATTGTGTAGAAATGGTTTATTTTGAATTAATTACGTTTTGTGCACCCCGTGACCACGGCTGCTGCAAAGCATCAGATACGTCGGGCGGTAGTTAAAATGATTTTCAAATAAGTTTAGCTAAAATATCGATTAAACCGTTAGTGTTTGTTTAAAAGTAACAAATATACTCCTATAATAAATCAACATATCCATCGAATCTAGTTTAAGTATTGTTTATTTAAATATGAGTAGAACTATGTAGGTATTGTAGGTACAGGATTACGCGATTAGAACACTTCTAAATAAAACACTTTAAATTGGGAAATATATTAATTAATTAATTTACAATATATTTTTAAATACGATTCGACGTTTCAGATTCATTTGCACTAATATATTTCGCATTTTAAACCGTTACAAAGTGTGTTATTAAAAAGAACAAACTGTGTTTAAAATGTTAAGAGCAATGAAGTGATTATTCTTTACTTTTCTTTTTACATAATGTCAACGGTAGACATTGAAACAAAAGCACGTGCAAGAGGAAGCGGAGAAGTGTGTCAATGCCGGCTGACGGCATTTCGGTGTTTTTGACAATTTTTCATTCGTCGCTTACAACTCGGCGTCGACGCGTCGCCTCGCAAATTTATTTTCGTACTAGATTAACCCTTTGCCTAGCAGTTACCTGTCGTTAGCGTATCTTGTTACGATTTAATGGATCTAATAAAATGGTTGTATTTTGCCGACTTAGGGCACGTAGCTCCTCTAAAGATATTAAGTTTCTTTACAGTTTTGAGTTGGTATTTAATTTATTTGTAATGGTTACAAAAACTCTATACGTAAGACAAATTCTATTGTGCGCAAGTAATGATCAATTAACTATATATTTTAATTTAGTTATTTTATAAAACACACCACAGAAAATACATATTAATGAGGATAAATCTTACGTACTAACTTATAAATAAAGGCGACCTCATCGCGGGACTCGAACCCGCATTACATGCAACATCGCGTACTGTTGTTGCTCTAGCATGATTTTCTTACATACATACAAACGTAAGCGGTCATGCGTTGCGAACATGTTAAATATGCGTCATGTTTTTGTTATGAATTCGATTACTTTCGTCCATATTATATAAATAACTTAATAAACGGGTCTAAATAAAGATGTGTATCTTTGTAAAAGACTAAGTTTGAAAACATTAATATTTTCCACATGTTATTGCACATGAAGGCACTATATAATATAAATATAAAATGAATTGAAAAAATTTTCGACTCGGGCAGGACTTGAACCGGCATCGTCAGCTTTCCGTGCTGTTGCTCTGTTGAAAGCTGACGATGCCGGTTCAAGTCGTGCCCGAGTCGAAAATTTTTTCAATTTATTTTCGATTTTTTAATTATATAAAGACTAAGTTGAAAATGAGCTCACAGCTAAAGCATCCAATACACAGAAACTCCGCTAAATTTATCCTGCCGTTTCACCTGGTCCCGCCAGGAAGTCGCTACTGTGCAATTAGAGGTGTTTGACCCAATAATGGAGGCATGATGTCATACTTATTATGGTGGCTTGTTAAATACGTTATCTATCCTACCATACTTATATACGAGGCTGCTAGAGACAGAGTGGCCTAATTACAAAAAAACATGATTTTTTTAATAAGGAGGAAAATAAAAATGCGCTATGAACTTAGGCGAAAGAGAATTTGTCCCATTATTTGTTTAAGAATTATGTTAACAATTTTCGGTTACTGTGCTCTTGTAGATTAACGTTTTTAGATTATAAAAATATAAATAAATCAAGTCATAAACTTGCAATTAGGATACTCTGCCTATATGTCCGATTTTCCGTATTCCGTAAGCATAATTAGCTCATCTATTTCCCATTATTAACATCAAACAAATGTGTTGACTTATATTAAATTACACTGGATTTTTAGGTATGCATTGTAAACTGTTAGACGGCAGTAAATGATATGTGTATCTTTTAGGTTTGTATGTATTTAACGGCTAAACCTTTTTACAGAATGTACAATTTTAAAAGAAAAATCTATGTCTGTCTTTAGCGCCTGGGGGGGAGTGTGCGGGTTTGTGTGAAGGTGAAACCCTCAAATATGAATAAAATTCTCCGTTGTTTCTCGCTACTATTGGTCACAGTTTGATATTTTATAGCCTTCCTCCATAAACGCCAAAACAGTTCGAAACGATTTTTTCAATTCGAATCAGTATTTCCTAAGATTAGAACATACAAACAAACTCATCAGCTTTATAATTAGTATAATTCGCAAATTTGTGAATCGCATCTCATTCCTTTTCCTTCACTTTGGTTTCGTGCTGTCTCGCTATTGTGCTCGTGAAGCTATAAATATACATAACTCATTAAGTATTGCCCTTGGATATTAATCTTAAGATGACGCCTCAACGATATTTTCCCGCCCAGAAGAAAAATATTGCGAGAGGAAATTAAAAGGGAAAAATTCGTGAGATACATTGCGTTCCGCGGGTACCGAGTGGACTAAATTGAATGAATATATAGATCCCTTTTTTGAATAGTGTGGGTTATAGTGGGCGCGATGTTTTTAATTATGTAATAAAATTGGAAAATTATATACAAACCTCTTCTAGCTAATGAGTCTAAAAAAATAAGGTGGTAGTACAAAATAACCATCTTAGGCTTCCAAGATTTTCTTTCTGATATAATAGTTATCTATAAGATAATACAATACGGCCGATATAACTTGGCAGTCCTGATCTAAGCGCGAAACGCTGCGCAGAAACGTTCCTTAGGATGTTAACGGTGGTAAAAGCGAGGGGCGCGGGACGAAGATCTAGGCTAGTAATTGACTCAATGTCAACATAATCAACCGCTTATTCTATCAAATTTTGTAATCGATTTTTGTCGATTTAGATTGTGGATTTTAAATCGTATGAGATATTGTACTAAATAGATGGATGAACACAGTGAATGGTGTTGGTAATAAACAATAGCAAGATTACCTTTAAAGGAAAATAAAATCATTAAAAACTTTTTCATTATTGAAATACCTAATTTAGTTAAATATGAGTTATTATTTATATAATTACTATTTATATCTTCTTGAGGGCTTTTTATAAAATTATATTTTTACGATCTAATTTTATCAATTTCAATAGGAATCGATTAAACGACACTCTTAAGGATAGCGTACATCTTTATTTGGTTCTGTCGTGAAGCTTCGTACATATTCGGTAATGTTCGGTAAACAGTAGAGCGCAGTCCGTTAGAAAAGTGATTACTTATTGTTAAATTTAATATTATTATTCCCCTTTTGTTATATTTTTGTTTTGTCTCTGTATTTTAGTGAAAGATAAGTGTTCGTAGCCCTTATTCTCTTTGAATCAATTATTGGTATGTTACTTTTGCTTGCTATAGATAAAATTTTTCATTTACCCCAGTAATCAAAATGAATGGCAGTATTAGTTTTCTTTACGAGTGTACATGCGCCAAAGTTAGTCTAAGCTCTGTTCAGAGCTGTCTTCCGTATTATACATGTGGATATCATGTCTTGCAAATATCGCTGGAGAGTTAAAACAAGGGTATATTGGACATTTACAAAATTAATTTCGTCTGTTACACACGCTCAATGAGTTTTGTAAAACAAATTGAGGTAAATTGTCCTACACTTCAATTTTGATATATATATCATGTTAAAAATAAAAAAAGTACTCCGAAGTCAGTTGTTATATAAAATCCTTTTATAACTGAAGAATATTAATTGTGTTAAAAGATTTATCTATTTCAACAAAGCTGTTAATGGAGCGCTTTTTTAGAAAAAAACAAAACCGACACACAACAAAAGGTCGGCGCAGTTTTTCTCCAAATAAAAACCATCTATCAATAAACGTTTAGCAAATCACTTGTATTCTCTCGTTACACCTTAACGAACAATCTTTTATACCTTTTCATCAGTACGAGTTCTTTATTTTTGCCCTTCTCACGCTCAAATAGACTTCGATAAAGAGGACGCTATTGTCGATTAACAAACAATTTCCTTTACACAATACGTTTCTCAGTAGATTAATCTTTAGTCTATTGTATTAGTTTCAGAAAATGTATCTCTTATATATTATTGGAATTTTCAATTACAACATTATTAGCCTGATATCCCGTTTTACACGAGACAAATTTCTGTGTCCGTTTCATTGATCGATTTAAATTTACAAGTTAAAGTAGTTATTAAATCTCGAGTTTAAGTCTAAGTTTGATTCTATATAAACAACGAATGTGAAGTAAAGTCATAAACTTTATTTATTTAATAATAATGGTAGTAGAAAAATTAAAAACAAAAGCAATTTAAAAGTTGCGTGAGTATAAATTAATATATAATACCCATTATAAAATTTATTCCAAATTCAAAAAATAATGTTCCACACTTGCTCTCTTTAAATGGCGTGTTACAAGACGATTTAAAATGAGAAACCAACGAGCCCCATATAAAGGGCGTATTAACACAAAATAAAACTAAAACTACGCCTCAATAAATATGATTAACATTGAATGAGGTACGAAGTTGTTGAACCTCGATGGTCGCTTATTTGACCTGCGAAACATTTCCTGTCATTGTAAGTCTGGAACGGGCGCCTAAATGAGACGGTTTCCCCATATGGGGCGTACAGGCAGACGGCTGTGTGATGTGAATTTACGAGCGATGCCCTACGCGATGTCTGTTATATATGTAAGCACTGTGTCTTATCTAAAACCTACATTTGTGTAGAATATATTGAATATATTCTACACAAATGTAGTCTGCAAAGCTGTACTTATTTTTTTCAATTAGAATTAGTAGTACATATTTAAATAAAACACTTTAACGGTTAAAAACTCTATATGTATTAGTTAAACTTATTTGAAAATTATTTTTAACTTTGACCCGACGTTTCGGATGTTTTGCAGCAGCCGTGATGTGCAAAGCACCGTTAAAATGTTTTATTTAAATGTGTAGTACACATTGAAAAATCGCGTTAATTACAGACAGTATTCGTATCATAGTAATGAAATACAGTAAAGATTAAAAATTGGGGAAAAAAAATAAGGCCTTGAACATAATATACCATTATTGCTGTATTTTAACACTTAAAATTAATTGTTTTTTTTTTGTCAACAGGGCAGTAACGGACCCTCGTGATGGGCGGCGCGTGGCCCTCAAGAAGCTGCCCAACGTGTTCCAGTCGCTCGTCTCATCAAAGCGCGTCTTTCGCGAGCTCAAAATGCTGTGCTTCTTCAAACATGAAAACGTATGTTAAACATCGTTATCTATCATCTAGTGATAACCATTTTTCGATGTCGTACTCAATTCTTGACAGTGTAGGATAAGGGACAAAATTGTTAGAACTGACCGTCGTTCGAATTCAGCTGAAACGATTTTATATAGTTATATGTCTGGCGTTATTTTATATAGCCTATGTAGGACACTAAAAATTTCAAGTAGGTAAATAAAGACGCTTATAAGTATAATTCATTTCGCGCTATAGACCAGTTGACATGGAGATACCCGCGGGCGTCGCTATTTGTCCATTTCAATACATACTCTATCGATCATTGAATCGTTTGCGGTGGTCGTGCATTTGTCGTTGCGAACAAATTGCTAACAAATATTGGCCTACTCCGTAATTGTATTTTAAAGGACGGATTAATGAATTTGCAAATACGCAAGGTTTTGAGAAACGAAAAAGGTCTCCTGTCTTGGAATTGAACAGTGGTCAGATTAGTTAAGTTCTTGAATGGATTATAGTATATAATTTTTAGTAGAGTAGAGTTTCGT
This sequence comes from Leptosia nina, assembly GCA_963661955.1. Classification (NCBI taxonomy): domain Eukaryota; kingdom Metazoa; phylum Arthropoda; class Insecta; order Lepidoptera; family Pieridae; genus Leptosia; species Leptosia nina. The sequence goes on along the minus strand of CAVLEF010000006.1, from coordinate 7,916,617 downwards.
CGATAATAAAACTGTATTAAATTCACTTTTATTGGACAATGCCTGTAAGGTCACAGATAGATAATAAATAAACACAAATATCTCGCAAATTATGTAAAATTTCTACGAAAGTACTAACGGAATTCAATGAGAATATTGGATCTATTTATTGAAATTACCAGACACACACACACACACACACCCCCCGGCCACTGGATAGTGTACATTAAGACCCTTTTGCTACATATATAATCTGCACTACTCTTTGCATCCCAATGCGTATTGTATTTCCAGAGTAAGTCGACAGGATTTGCATCGGTGAAAATTGGATGATTGTGTGCGTGCTAGTTGCGTCTGAATTGTGACGCTAAGTGCCCTGTCAATGCCACGAATCGGGAGCGTGGGATATATCCGGAATAGAGTTTCCGAATGTTAGCCGATTTCGTTCATCGCGAAATAATCGCTTTCACGCGATAATTGCGTTTCTCTAATCATCTGTGTCAAAGGACAGATTAAAGCACACAAACATGAGAAATATACAACACAATAATACAAACCGCTAATCTATAAGATTAAAGTAGAAACAAGATTAACTTGAAAAGTGTTATGCCGCCGCCCTATAACATATACTTAAGATGCGCTATCGACCCTTATTAACTTTAAAACTTTCGTTAATTCGGACCTTCGATATTCCTACAGCTAGAAGTGTTTAAAATCGAACCACCCAAAGAAATGTACCTCTGGAACAACGATCCTGGTTAGACAAAACTTACCTAAACACGAATAAAGCCTTTTATTTATCTACACAATACTTTGTTTGAAGGAAACAAAAGTTTAATATAGCCAAGTATTGTTAATTAGATTACGCAAAGGGCGTTGGTAAATATTAAAGTGGTGGGTTTTTTCTCGTAAGTAATTACCATAATTTGTCCACATTAGCTGTGGCATCAATGACGTATCATTGGCGCTAGAAAGGGGTCACAGTCGTGGTCTATTCAAGAACTTTTAAGTTAATTTTGATAACACTAAATACAAATAAAGTAGTAAAATAGGTATTTTATGACTATTACTATTTCTTTTATATTATATTAGTTAAACTTATTTGGAAATGATTTTTAACTTCGGCCCGACGTTTCGGATGCTTTGCAGCAGCCGTGGTCACGGGGAGACTGCTAGACTAATATATCGCGTTTTAAACCGTTAAAGTGTTTTATCTAAATGTGTACTACTCGCGTAAACTATAGACAGTATCACTATTTCATCAAATAGTGGTCCACCTAAAGCCTAGAACCAGCTAGGAATAACCATGTCTTTTAAAACTCTAAGCCCTATTTAACGCTTCGTTTTGATTCGAAGCTAACGCAAACCGAAACCTTTTAATTATTCAATTTGTTGCCTCTGTAATAAATAACTCTTGCAATTACATTTCAGTGGAAAACTTAATTTTGAGCTTTGTATTCGAGTCGTGCAAAGTGAATGATTAATCGTTCCGAGAACGACTAGAGTTCTGCTCGAAGCAGTTATTTAAAAAGTTATAAGGCTAGGGTTTAATCTGGCTGGCTGGTCCATTTATAGCGACTATAACGAAAAATGCCGTGGAATATCATAAACCGTCTATGTTAATTTATAAGGATAATTAATGTTTTAGACTACCTGTGTCAGCGATTTTGTCCGATTATAATTTTCAGCGTCCAAATGACGAAACGTCCCGTCGTTGCGAGTCAATCTTAAAAGATAGAATACATACTGTCGACGACAATTATTAAGATAGTTTCAAGAGATAATCATTCTTTCATACATGTTGTATTGGTATCTTAAAACGTTTTTTGAAAACAACATTTGACACAGACGTGAACCGGTGACCACAGCGATCCGCGCTGCGGCTCTAACTAATTGATTTACCGTGTCTAGCTCAGCTTACGAAGTTTTCAAGCCTGATAAGTACATCCATCTTTCGCGCAAAATAATTTCTAACTTAAAACTTACACGTTGGGATTGTTTTTGTTAACTTATTTTTATCGGTGTTATCGCACACGATGGCACTATATATAAACTAAAAATTAATTTATATTAAAAAATATATGACACGCTTGAGACTTGAACCAACGGCCGCAACGTTTCGTTCCATCCGTCAACTGAACCATTGTAAAACGCTCGTCCATGAGGACAAACGATTTTGTACACTTAAATATTTTTTTAGAATTTAACGTAATAAAATAAAAGTAAGAATGGTTCAAATTTTGTGTGAATCGAGATTTTAATGAATAAAGCAAAATATTACGACTACCAACACCAAAAATGAAACTGTACATTGTGTTAAGAAAAGAGTGGCAAATATTAGAAATATATAAAAAAAACCTTCAAAAATACAGCGACCCAAAGTCATTTTCTTTTTTCCATTTCCTTGTTTTATTAAACTCCTTAAAATAAACCAAAGTTTTATACTCCTCTGCTTATTGGAACTTACTGCGTGTTATATTGTAAAAAGTTTCGACCTTAATTTTGCATGCAAACCAGCGAACAATACTATGATAGGATAGTTAATATTCAGAGGAGGCACTAGAATTGAACGGGGTATCGTCTCTGGATAACTATTGTAGAAGTAATTTAGTATTCGTGTTTTAGGATTTTGTTAGTATCAGGTCTGCTAAAGAAAAACATCTGAATATATTTGGCCAAAGAAGAATAATACGAAATTGTTATGGATGACAATGACATACCTATGTCATTGGATATGAAAAAAGTTGAGAAATACCTATTTCTGATAATTAATGTCTCAATCCGTCGAAAACTGATCCAAACACCGTACCTTATAATTACAATTTTAAATAATTAAAAATCAAAAGTATTTAGATTGAAAAAAAAAAAACTTGCCACGTTACCTCTAACCAATCGAACTACCGTGTCATTGTTATTGGTTAGAGCAACTGTACGGATCGATGTGGATGCCGGTTCAAGACCTGGTCGGGTCGCTAAATGTTTTCTATCTAAAATCGTTTTTTAATTTAAATAATGCTATCATTTGCAAAATAACAATTTCTAAGAAGTCTAGTTTTTTCAGGTACTGTCGGCGCTAGACATCCTTCAGCCGCCAAGCCTCGACTTCTTCCAAGAAATGTATCCTTTTACATCTAGGTAGTAAGAATTCTAGGTCGTTTCAAGTTTAAGTGGTGCATTGACCCCACTAGCGGTTGGAGGCGGGTGAGTCCCGTTGTTCCTGCTTGTTTTATCTTCTATAGTATTCTGTTGTCCTGGTACCGACGCGATGTTTGCGATAACGCTTGTGTGAAAACGAGCTATAAACGGTGTTTTCTCATGCGAATTGACTTCATGGTAAGGCTTCAAATATACTCATGCGGTATTTTTAGGTACTTTATATGTATAAAGGTACCCATAAGTCCATGAACCTCCATGGCATGTTGGCTAGACGCGTTGTAATAAAAGAAATGCCGGGAAAATATAATAGTAACTAAGTACTTGCCTTTCAGAAATTAACGCAATTATCTGCTCATTTCCCACAATGGGGATTAAACATAACATAGGACAGTTGTATACAGAAAGACAAACGTGAATTTGAGTTAATAAAATTACACACTTATTTTTTATAATTATTTAACGTGGTGTACATTCATAAACTCCGCCTTTGTTTTACAATAGTTGATCTGGCATATTTTGTTAATAGCAAGATATAACGTTGATAGAATAGAGTTCTATCAACTAAAAAAGCTATTGTTCAACTTACTGTATCCACTAAGTAACAAATATTTTTTATTACCAATTGTAATATTAATTTCGGCCAAATTTGATTACCATATCTCTTGCGAGTTTATCTTAGAAGGTACACTGTCTCGGACATTTTTTAGATCATTCTTGCATATTTGTTGGTTTCTGGAACGCTATTTGTAGTGTAAGCAACGATCAATTTCTTCGCTCTTATTAATTGGAGATGTTGTAGAGTCTTGCTCTATGCATGGTCTACCTATGACTAAAAACTTTTTTTAAGATTAGAGCGTTTTAACAAGCTCTTCAGCTTTATATTAGTATAGATTACTAAAATTAAGAAGTATTTTACCTATAGTAGAAGATCAGGCATTTCTCATATTAATTTGATGTCCATCTTTATAATCTTAATACATAATTTTCTTCGATAAATCATAATAATTAAAGCCGTCCATCGCACCGCCGAATATGACTCAGAGGAGATAAGTTATCTGGTCGACAGGCAGGTAGTTTTAGCACGTATTCGCATTCAACGAGTTACGGCTATTCAATGATCGTGGGAACGGGAAGTTGCTTTTGGGTTTTCGATTACAATTATTAACTTTAAATTTGATGAGGCCGTAAAATATTTAATCAAGAATCGTGTAAGTTTACGCGAGTAGAACCCATTTCGATAAAATATTTTTAACGATTTATAACGTTAAAATATATAAGCCGTTGTCACTGAAGTCTTGACTAATATATTTCGCGGTTTAAACCGTCAAAAGTGTTTATGTATATAATGTTATCTTATAACTGTACTTACTATATGTGTACTAAAATTAGGTTCGTTTTAGTATTTTTTACACAATTTTTAGCGTACAAATGTTGTTTTTCATTTACTATTTTATTTTTATTAGGTCGTTAAAATATATTAACGCGTTATTATTTTTAAGTTTTACATGTATACTCTTCTCTCTCTACTTAAAAAAAAACAAACAAACAAACAAATACAAACTTAATCGCGGTTTTGAATCCCTGTTTGATAGATACTTTCAATTCTAAATTAAATTTCACTAAATTCTTCCCCACAACATCCATTAAACGAACGAACGCTGACTCAGTGTATCTTTGTGTTCGTCTAAATATACAAGTGGTAATGACACACAAGGACAACGGAGTGATCGAGTTGGCTCCGGGGACGTTTTCCTGCCTCCCGCTTTTAGGCGCGTCTTTGTTCGTTCCGGCTTAGCCTTGAGGAATATTTGCTTTCTGACGTTCGTAGTATTTTCAGTCTTTGTCCTGCAGTTTTGCGTGGATCTCAGACATTGTTTATATATAGCAACAATTTAATAACACTCATATGTGTCTAGTTAGAAAATCTGGTTCCGGTACCCATTTAGAAGCACTGTGACACACTAAGAACACGTTTTGGTGAATGACCGGGGATCAGTCTACCGTATAATATATCATGAATCCATCTATATGCTATAGGCGTTTGGTACTTAAAATGGTCAAGCATGGATGGGCCTCCAAACTGTTATCTTTACAATTGTCTTAATTTTGTCGTGAAATATACTACGAATTTAAATAAAACATTTTAAACACTTTAACGGTGTCAAACGTGAAATATTGAATTACGTACATCCGAAATGTCTCGTCGTAGTTAAAAAATAATTTGTAAACCAGTTAAACGCGTAAACTACAGACAGTATTCAATTACTAAGAACAGTTGTCGTAAATAATAATTACACTATTGTATTTGCATTATTGCGATGATTGGCTGTTTATTCTTTTGAATTCATCTTTATTATTAAGCTTCGTTTGGAATTCAAATAAATCCTAAATCGATTTTAAATGTAAACATTGGTCGTGCGTGTTTCAACGTTGTATTAAAATATTTGCGTATCGCGTTTTTATCTATGTAATTGGACATTCTCGCTGTCACTGTCACTCAACAAATAACTGTCAAACGAAAAAGACATGCAACATTGAAAAATCTCGTTCGTTTATTTACAATTTCACAGTGAAGGGATCAAACAGCGTTTCAGCACTTACATGCCATTTTTCGCCGCCGGCCACGAGTGACGTCATACTTTCGACAGAACCTCGATTTATTACTTTCATCGGACGTGGGCCGTTATCGGCTTATTCAATAGATATTTGCATTCGACCGATAGTTTCGGATGCGTTTTTTTCTATTGGTACCATTGTCCGAGCATCAATTTACAATAACACTAAGAATGAAGACTTAAAATTTTATTGAAATTAAAGTGAATTTTTCTTTAATATGTATTTGATTAGCGAAAACCCGTTATGCTTCACAAAATGGCTTTTCGCTTGCGTCACGACAATAATATATTAATGATAATGTTTGAAAATACATACTTTTTCAAACTACTCGTCAAACATTTTAAGTACACAAAGCAAATTAATAATAAGCACATTAGCTTAAAGCAATTTATTTTTCTTGACAACATTTAGCAAATGATTTTTTAAAAATTAAGTTGTAATTTTAATTTCCTATAATGAAATGGTTTTGTTTTGTGAAATCCCGATTTCCATCGACCGTTTTACTGATCGGTTTTTAGTTACAGGCAAGTGGTTTATCAGACTTCATGCCCGACCGGAACAATTTATTGTTTCCCCGGAATGCGAACCCAGGACCTCTCGCGCAACTCAATGCTGGGCAACACGTTTAACCATTTACCTACAGAGGCGGTCGGATGATTAATGAAATGTAACAAAGCCTTATTGTTATCAAGACAATAAGACAACGAAAAGTTTTAACTCATTCTTCGCGTTAAATTATAGTGTATAGCTATAGCTGTTGCGAAATAAAAGCGAATAAAAGAAAAAAAATTTAAACATATACTTCAATTTCCCTCCCCGAGGCGTAAGCGTCAGCTGTTCGACATCGGCCCTACTATTGTCTCCCTTTTACGTCGTTTCAAAAACCACTCGTGTCCCACATCCTATAATTATTTTGCAAACGCCCTTTGAAACATGTGATTTATTTATAAAGAAATTGAAACTTTTTCAGGAAACCACAATGCTTTTGACTTATCATAAGCTGATCAGCTACTAGCCTGTAAAATAATTGATCAATGAAACGGACGCAGAAATGTTTATTCGAAATCGGGATATCACTCACAAAACGAATTCAGGCATAAAGAGGTTTTACTTTTACCACATATGTTAAGCAGACTGTTATTTTGTGCCGTACAAATTTCATGACAAATAATAATAACTACAGGTAGTCTTAAGACATACATGAAAAGTCGCCATAAATCTCGAGTTTTAATAAGGGCTCACGGAGGAACAAAGCGATGACTAACAAATCATTTTTCGCGACGATTGTTTCATTTTGGACATATTAACGAGCGAAATAATTTATGACCTGTTAAACGCGAGTTTATTATGACTCCAGAAGTAAACAATGTGTTTAGTTTTTAGTCATTCGCATACAACTTGTAAAATCTAAATTTAGAGTATATGTGTTATTCAAACGTTACTACGTTCCATATAATTCCTTTAGATACCCGAGTGTTAAGGTTGAAATTACTTAATAAAGGTAATTAAAAATTAGACGATGGCATGTAGGACTCAGTAGCTAAATTGGTTTGAGCAATAGAACGCTGCGGATGCCCGTTCAAGCCTGGCCATGTCGTATTTTTTTTCAATCTAATCGTTTTATATTTTATTTTGCATCAATTTAAAATTTAATGTAATAAAAAAGATCGATGACACATTGACGGGACTCGAACCCACTACCAAATTGCTTTTGCGCTTCCACTAATTGTATTAACATTGTATATAAATACATACATTATATATGTAATAAGACATTTAAAAAAATTACATCAAAAACTTTATTTTGAAGTTCCTATTATGAATATATTTTTATTATTGTGAAGTTAACAGTTCAAATAATAAAATGTTTATATATTTTCGGTTCCCATATCATGTTTCCTTGGAAAAACATTCTTCGTTGGAAAGCGTATGAAAATGTATTTGTATGAGTTTAATGTTTATGAATTTGTGTTTGTGAACGTAACTGGTATTGATGTTTATCGTTTTATTTACATTCCGCTGATCACGTTATAATAGAAAGCAATTTATTTACCACCAGCTGATGTTTGTGACTCTGTGGTTAATTGTTTTTCCATTTCATCAATATCATATTCTCATCACGTCTTAAGACATACAGAACATTTTTGGATCGTATTTTCAAAACATTAATAGAAGTGACCATCAATATATAGTCATTTTTCAGTCCCGTAAAGATAATTTATTCCGTCTGCAAATTCGTTTCAAAAATTTCAATTTATTTAAGTATTGACGCGGGCGACGCTAGCTATAGATAATATCATAATCAACACTAACTAGGGTTCGTTTTCCGTGGTGGTTAACACAACGTAGGGTTCGTATCCCAGTTCGTCCAGGTTGTTTTAGATAAATTTATATTTTTTATGAAATATTTTGTAAATACTGTCTATAGTTTACGCGAGTAGTACACATTTAAATAAAACGTTTTAAGTAAAGTAGATACGTTCATTCACCGAACACTATTGATTAGTGATTCTAAGTGAATAATGTCTTGTAATTAGCTAACGAAAATTAGTCACGACAGAGTTTCCCGCGAATGCTACTTGAAACCTTATAATCTCTTTGTACTTTCTTTAATGTCTCCGTGTTATCTTGGCACCACTTTTTGTCAGCCGGAATAAGTTGATTTATAAAAAGCGTTAGATAGAGATGTCACATGTGTTCAGATATCGTAAAGGTTTTGAAAACAGAGAGCTCCTGTTAAAAATGAGTTAACTCATAGATTTCGTGTTTTTAACCGTTAAAAATGTTTTATTTAAATGTACTTCTCACTTAAACCACAGACATGTTTCTACTGAGTATTATTGTTTGAAGTAAGACAAAGAAATAGAAGTTCTTTGGTATCATGAATCTGTTTTAACTTATGTTCTGTAATAAATTAAAAATTTATTAACTTCACACACCTGCTATTTGTCTGTTGTTTGTATTTATATGACTAATAATTTAAATATTATCTTCTCCTATTTCTAGTCTAATTCCCCTCAGTAGGCAATTCATTTGAAATTGGTATTCAAGCCAGTAATATTCTGAGCTACCATCAATATAATCCCATTCTCGCCTCTCAATTATTCTCATTACTGCTATTCCCTTATCGAGCGATTTTGATTAAAGCGATACTTTGCGAAATCCAATATCGAATCCAATTAATTGTAACGAACCGAATGCTATTTTTTAACGTTCGTCACACTCGGATTACAGGCCGTTTTATTTTAAGAAACGATTAGAACAAGGGCTTTCCGCCCGACCAATTCGATCTTTCCAAGAAGACCCGTTTTATGATTTCGAGTGCTCGGAAACAAAGATGGTGGATTGGCATTAAAATGCGCGGTTCGTGAGCAGCTCGCCTTTGAAATATTCCTTTATTAGGGTTCGACGGGCATTCTTAGTTTCCCTCTGTTCAGAAGACGTCAATATTTTATTTTGAGACCTCTTTGTTCGTTCTTCGCGTCTCTAATATTAGGCGCTGCGTAGTACTGCTTTTGTTGGGTATCGCGTGACGTTGGACTAAATAACGCAATAATGCACTTGGAGACCTTGTCCTTGTACGTGTTAGGAGATGAAGGACTGGTGTTCGGTTTTGGTGGACTATTTTTAATTAGCAATAACTCCATTGTAATTAAAAATCGATTGGCTACCGTGTCCTACACATGGTCGATTTTTTAAACATATTAATATGATGCCTGCATGCCGGTTCAAATTCTGCCCGTGTAGCATTTTTTTTTAATTTACATAGTGCCATAATTTTCAATACCATGTGATAAATAATAAACTTTAATAATTTTTACATGTTAGTGCACATGATGGCACTATATAGATTCAAATTTATATTTTATTTTATTTATTTCACATAGATTACATTGCGCGAGAGATATGTCTCTATATATGTATCTGTATATAAGTTGAAAAAAAAATTCGAAGATGACGTGTGGGACTCACTGGGATTTTTTTCAAATCATTTTCGATTTTTAATCTATATAGCAATATCACCATTGTTATTCTGATTACATAGAAATCAAGACTCTTTAGTAGGCAGTAAAATTCAACAAAACCAAGTTCTGTGCTTTGGATTTAAAGCAAAATACATTCTCATTTTTATATTCCACATCTGACACCTGTCACAAATGTGATAAATGATCGTATGTTAATGATATTGACTCATTATTCCGACGAAGGGTCATTGCGACTGCATTTTCTTTGTCTCTTGACATTTTTAACCTGGCGTTATTTATAGCATCTTTAGTGTTAGAAGCCCGATCTACTGTTTCATGGTCGAGTAACGCGTTACCTTTCGTACGGATTCGTTAGTCTAAATGGGTTCGATTCCCAAAATTTTTCTATTAAATTTTATATTTTTCTGAAACTGGATTTTAAATGGTGGTGGTGGTGTATGGTAGAATATCGAAATTCCGTCCGGGTTCTGAACGACCGTCCAAGGATGCGATTCAAGTCAAAATAGGCACAACTTGTTTAGATGACGGCCGGGGTGTTCCACCTTCCATCAAGTGAATCCCTTGCTGTCTACGTCTATCATAACAAAAACTTACAGGCCTTTTAGATGGGATTTTAAATGATATTCTACTTAATATCAATCGCTAGTGACCTAGTACTAGAAATAAGCTCCTAAGCTTATTTTTCTGTCTTCGATGCCTCTCGTTAGTCACTGGCTCGAGTATTAACAGAATTCGCAGCCAGGTCTGCGATCTGCCCTCGCTCGTGCTACTCATTAGCGGGGGCGGTTCGTGGGCGTTTAACCTCGTCACGCTTAATTGCATTTTGTTATTTCTTCGATATAATTAAATAATTGGTTTCGTAACGAATCTTTGGGCGCGAGCGTGATACGATTATTTTACTCGATTGTAGCATTGATTTCGTGTTGTTTGCTATTGTTAAGTAATTATCCGAGATTAATAGTTTGTATGACGTCTGGATATTCCTATAAATATGCTAGTGGGCATAATTAAGTTCCCCAAAGGTACTTAATTCTCCCATTATTCTCTAAAAGTGACTTATAAATACGAGTTCAAAGAACAGACATACAGCAAGCAGTCAAAGAACGTAAAATAACTAACCGAATGAGTCAAGTCTTTGTACAACTGTCACTAGAAGTAACATTTCTGAAGTGAAATAATCTTTACAATGCCTCAGGCCAGCGGCTAAGACGTATATAAAAAAGCGTTTTAAACCGTTTAATGTTATTTAATAAAAAAATACATGTAGGTAGTTGCATTGATGGTGTTACATGCAATAACATGTACATATATTATAATTTAAAATGTTATAGTATATACATGTTATTGTTACTCGTGTAAATTACAGAGAAAACATTTTTTTCCGTCTTCATACATCTACTGTCCGCGTTTACCCTTAAATTGGCTTTTCTCTCTGCCACAATGTACTCTAACACAATAAAGTCTTGTCAGTCCCATAAATGTCTTAATTTAGGACCCTTTCACTCCGGTGTCAGAGATCGAACCAAGTATTGACAGACGCGGCTCCAATTCAGTTGAAGTCGCGTACCAATAGAGAGTAATTGTGACCCCAGGGTTAGATCCAGACAATGGCTGGCTAAAATCTGCGATGACTCAGCGACATTATACAGGTCTTTATGTGTTCAGAAGATGGATGGGCGTAACGAGGCGTGATATTTCATGGATTTCATCATTTCTGGTTCAATTATTACAAAACTTTTAGTGTTATGTCTGGCCTAGAATTAAGGCGACATAAATATATATTTTTTAAGGATAGAAGAGGCCAGATATGGCATTGGCTTCAATGGTAGGTGATATACCTGGGGTATACCTATAGCATCTAAATTCTAAAAATCTAAAATCTATTTTAATTTTGGATATTCGGAAATTCACAGACTGATACCGAAACGCGATTAAGCTAAGGATTAAGTTAACGACGGTGGTTCGGCCGACCCGGACGGAATTGGTAAATTTCTAACGCCCATTTAATATCCAGATTTCCAAACGATGTCCAACATGTTACAGAAAAATGTTAAATTGAAAAAATAGAAACACGTTGGACCAGTGGGAATCGAACCAACGACCCGAGTCCAACTTTATATACTACTTAACTATATTTACTTACTAATCATTCCCGCTTTAATGAAATGTCTAATAGTTGTATAAGCGCTGTCTAAAAGATGGACACTAAGGTTTGGCTGAAAACCAGTGTTGTAACATAACTGTGCTGCAACTTATTTTTTCCAGCATTGTACTAAGTCAGAGCCAAATAAAGAGATCTAATTACATTTATACTGAAAATACCTCATGCCTGTCGCAGGTTCGAGTCCCATGTATGTCAAAAGTTAATGAGAAATAGTTTTCGAAAGCAAATACAACCATACATTATTATAGGTACCCCACGATTATTACACGACGAGTTGTAAATACCGCGTTGCTAGGCAACGAGTCTTAAAGCAGTTAACGACCAGTCGTTATTACCGCCTTTACGACTGACTGCATCTATTAAAGAAATGTATAGCTTTTTCATATGTCGCTAAATAACTTGCAGATATTGTTCGTGGTTCTACTTGGCAAGTTTTATTGATTACGAAATATCAATTCATTTTGTATAAGCTAAGACGATAAACGAAATAAAATAATAATCACATTTCCCGGTGGGATATGGGGATGATAGCTAGATGTGCCTGCTTCCCAATTGAACGGAAACTCACAAATTTTGTTTGAAATTTTCTATTTGTTAATTGATATAAGGGTATCGAATCAATGCACTTAACTACTGAACCACAAAGGCTGTTTTAAATTAATATTTATGATAGCAAATACATCCATATTTTTTAGCACGACGGTTCCAAAATAAATTTAACATGTAATAAGAATCAAAACCATGAATTTTTACCAATAGATTAAAAAAAAATTAAATAGGTAGTAGAGGGTATATACATATAGGGAATAAGTAAAGACGATAGTGGTCGCAGACTATCGTTATACTCGACTATACTTTTTTTTTTCCAAATTACCAGTGTTTCTTCCCGAGTATTAGTGACACTGTGTTACCATATATTTTTTCAGTTTGAGCCCGCAGTTCTTGAGATTGACGCTTTTAAACAAATAAACTCTTCAGTCATATTAGTATAGATTACCTCCGACCATTGCTCCTATAGTAGGATTAGCAACACAAAAATGTTGAACAAAAACATGTGTTCTCCCTTTCTTTATGCGTCTACTGTAATAATAATCTTATATTAATATACTCGTCCGTATAACTTACATTAGCTTTATAGTTCTAGCCGAGCGTGTAAATGGGCCTTAATGATGTGACATAAAATGCGTTATAGCACAGTGTACAACAGTGTAGTGCGCGATAGTGTAGCATCTGTAGCGAAAACGTAAAAGCGTGTTATGTTGCATATTTAAAAAGGTATACATTATAAAAATTAATCAAAATTCAGCGATAAGTTACGTCTAGTAATCATAAATTGTTCCGTCTTATTTTCTAAGCCAAAATAACATGTTACATAATAAATAAAACACTTAAACGGTTTGAAACATGAAAAATTTTTTTTTTTTATGATAGACGAGAACAGGCAGCATTCATTTATTGTAAGTGAAAAACTTAAGCCAAGATGCGCTGTCGATCTATTATGGTTTTGGATATTCGGAAATCCACAAAATGAAGCTGTAACGCGATTAAACTTGACGGCGTTTTCATGTGTAGTTCGTGACCCAGACGGAATTTCAATATTCCTATTACCCATTCAATATTTGGATCTCCAGACGAAGTCCAACATTTTACTGAAAAATTGAAACTATTATATATTGTGTACTTCATTCAGACATTAATACTATAAATTCGTAACAATATCCCAAGGTTATCGCAAGTAAGGGTAGCCCAACAATAGACATAATATATTTAATTAAACGACCCCTATCCTAAGCCTCCGATAGAGGGCGTATGTAATCATTCGGATCTTTACAGTTGAAATATAGTTTGTCGTTAAGCATTGTTACAAAATATGCGTTTAAATTGTTAGCGTTCTACTTAACAAAATCTTTTTTGTTTTATAAATGCGTCTGCGTTTGGCAATTTTTTTGTACATCGCCAGTTGTATGACTACCGACAGTCCCCTATTTAGTTCTATGCCATTACCACAATGTAATTACCGTGGCTGCAGACCCCCACGTCTGCCGTGATTCTGGGGTGGTCCGTTTAAAATATTAGTCTGCCATTGGGCGCGGTAAATTGTCTCTCGTAACTATTTTTCACAGACAGACAGACATGATATACTGTATCAATTATAATTCGGCAGTAAGACTTTTAAAACATGTGTGTGTGTGTAATTATACAATAAATAAATAGTAAAAAAATCTATCTTATACTTTTTTTTATTTATATACTAATATTATAACGCTGAAGAGTGTGGTTTGTTAGAACTTGCTAATCTCAGAATCTTTTCTATTTGAACAATTATTTTTATGTCGGTTAGATTTTATTGAAAAGGCTTTAGGCTAAGGCCAATACGAGCGATTAAACAAAGTTCCTTGATAAATGCTTTTTTCTTTTCTTTTTTTTTATAAGCCATACGTCTTATCTTGAAAAATGCTTTAACTAACATAAATATATTTTTTAATTCCCACTAGTAGTTCCTAGATTAGCGCGTTCAAAGAAACAACAAAGTAGATAGCCAGTATTTGTCTAACTTTTAATGAGTTTAGCTAATATATTTTGCGTTTTAAACCGTTATAGTGTTTTCTTTAAATCGCTTACACTACAGACAGGTCAGCTGTCAAATACAATTAGGATTATACTATGCAAATTTCAACAACACATAGAACCCACCAACCCCCCTGATTAACGTTCTCCACATATTTCGTAATCACATAAGTTTCGCATTTGCATCGCTATAGGGCCTTGCACTCAACGAAATTAAATATCATCTGCAAACATTTGCTGAGCCTGAAGTCCGTTTACCCTACATGAGCACTAATTGATTCGAATTAAAAGCAAACAGCGTTTACCTCTGCGCTTGAAAGTAAACACGACTAAAGATAAAATATTTTATACGTTCTCGAACATTCTGTGACGCCTAGGCGTAGATAAACGTTAATGAGTCCATCCATGCTCATTTTTTTATGGAGGAAAAGCCTGGGGTTCACTCGATGGTGGATGAAATACCCCAACCAAATAACATCTAAACACGATGCGTTGTTGACCTATTTTGGCTTTGGATGTTTGGAAATCGACAGACTGAAACGCGAGTAAACTTCACGGTTTTTTATTTGCGGCTGGTTGGTGACCCACCCATTTAATATCCGGACTTCCAGACGAAGTCCAACTAATTGCAGGAAAACTCTAATTGATTGGAAACACTGTCTATAGTTTACGCGAGTAGTACACATTTAAATAAAACACTAACGGCTTAAAACGCGTTATATCAGTTTCGCCCGACGTTTCGTCTCCCCGTGACCACGGCTGCTGCAAAGCATCCGAAACGTCGGGCCGAAGTTAAAATCATTTTCAATTAAGTTTAACTACTATATCGCGTTTTAAACTGTTAAAGTGTTTTATTTAAATGATTGGAAACATGTTGGACCTGGTGGGAATCGAACCGAAATTCATTGATTATTAGCCATACATTGCAACCATTACACGAACGAGTCCATCTTAGTTATAATATAAAACAAATTTTTAATTTCTCGATTACGAGTTACCATTAAAACATTTTCAAGAAGGCTACTAATTGTAGTCTTGTACTAAATAACATAGCTATTATGCGAAAGTAAATAAGATTCGTACAACATTCGCTTGCGGAAGTAATGTCAGCTTTCAGGAAATATAAGTTCCTTAGTAATATCCCTTTGTTCGTTTCTACGAACTCATGTATTTCATAAAACGGAAATCAGTACCAATAATTTCCGAGCACACAAACGCAATGTCATACATAAATTAACGATGTGTTTTGTACCGATCACCCATATGTAAATATCTTCTTCATATTCAGTGTTCTAAAAGAAAATATCATTACCCAAAGTATTAATTTGATTAAAACGGTTTAAAACGCGATTTACAGGGTTACTGGTTAAGTCTGACCAATTTGTGTTTAAGACCCTCTGCCAAACTTAAGCATTTGTAAGTTTTGCGACTTTTTGTTTATTATTCGTGATTTTTTATATTCCAGATTAGTTTCTTCATTATTCTAATCACTAAAATAGTAGGTATTGGAATCATCTTGACTATAAAAGGCAATTAAAAATAAAACAAAAAAACAAATTAGTTGAAAATATCATTTTCTTTATTAAACATCCATAAAATATAGTATGGCAGTTCTACTGCATATATATTTCTAATAATATTTACGGTTCCTAAGCTATCCAACGTAATCTTTCATACAAAAGAAAATAACGGTCATAAAACATTAATTTTCAATTTCGGCCCAAAAGCTTCTTATCTACGTTAAGCGACCGACAATTTAGGTATCCCACAAACTGTCAAGAATCTAGTCCCTAAATCTGAGAGAATCGTAAAAGTTCGCTACCTTCTGAAACTCATAAAGATTGCCATAAAATTTATAAGATGTGCCGTTATAGCTATTTCTGGTACGAGGGATGTTATATCCTCTGGTCGCCGGTTTTTAATAATTTATGTTTATTACTCGTATAGAGATGTATAAGTCTGTGACACTTTGGTTACAGCGCCTTAAGGAATTCTAAGTTTGAATTCCGGGGAAATAAAAAGGGTGCACACAAAAAATTACTTGTTTGTAAATACAAATTTGTATTTAGTTGTAAATATGTCCTTTATCCTTTGCCGATGAAAGTGTATTAAGAGACCAATTACGAAGAAAAAATCCTTATATTTACTACTGCATATCTCATGCGGCTTTCAACAAATCCGATTATATTACGAAAACAGTCATATAAATTTAATAAAATTACTACCCGGGCCTGACCTGAACCGACATCCATAGCGTTGATCTAACCAATTGAACCACCGAGTCCTACTCGTCACACGCGATTTTTTCGACCTCTCGCGTTTTATCGATTGTTAATTATATAGTGCACATTATGTGAAGAATGTTAAAATTTTCAAATCTATCATATCTAATTTACACGCGTCGCAAACGCACTTTCCATTACTCCAAGAAAGCGTTTAAGATCGCGGAACATAAACCGCGCTTAAGCTAAAAGAATGTCGTAAATAAAATGCTTTTATGCTATTCACCGCGTTCGTTAACTTCTGAAACGGCGAGTTATAGCCCATCTGAGTTAGTACGCATCCGTTGCACACACCGAATAATAGTCAGTCAGTAATTTATTTTTATAGTGACGTTTATATTTGCGCGTTATTGAATGCTCGCTGATTTTGTCACTCGTCAATTTTATGGGCTGTTCGATTTTCAAATAATATATTTATTGTGCGGCCGTCCAAGGTTCGCTTCTTTGAAATGTCCTGACGTAAATTAAAACTCGAATTAAGGCTCGGGCGGGATTTGAACCGGCAACCTTAACGTTCTGTCCTGCTTCTCTAATGAGTCTAACTTATTGATTGACACGGTAGCTCAATACAGATACAGCACATTTATAAAAGTAAAAGATATCAAAACGGATTCATAAATGTTTGTAGTATGTATGAAACACGGCCTACGACTACAAATTTTAATATTGCTTAGAAATATTTACAGCCGAAACCGACTCGCATACATCAAATTTACACTAGAGTAATTTCACTAACGTGTTTGTCTCTGAGGGTTTGAACTGCGTTAGATGTTCGGATTAAATTTGCTATTCCAGTCGTCACACATAGCCAGTAGTAACGGGTCTTGAATAAATATAGTTTATAGAGACGGTTTTAAGTAACGCGAAATAGTATCATAATAGGTTTTAGTCTTAAAAACTTTGAATTGATATAGTAATAGAAAGCGAGTGTTTATTAATTTACATTTTTTTATATCTAAAGCCACAATGGGTCGATCGACAACGGATCTTGTTCACATCACTCTATGCGTGTCTATTATTTTCGCTTTATGAAAAAAAGCCACACACACTCATGTGTGCTCCGATTTTTTAGTGTTGTATTTTTATATGTGTGTCGTGGATAAATTTTCTACCTAAATGCCTGATATGGGGGATAGTGGGGAAAATATAGTAAGCAGTGTTCGTTTGCGAAATCTCATAATCCCTCGTCCTACTTAGAAAAAAACAGCGACATATTTCGCGAGAAAATCCCGCCGAGAGCCTTTCAATTAAATAGTAATCTCCGAACAGAAGTACTGTTGCAAAATAAACAAACAAAGTATTAGCAAGCTGTTCACGTATTGCACATTTCCAAGTTTTTGTTCTGAAAAAGTGAACCGCTGTTTCGGGAAAAACGGCCGCAAATCGTTTCCATTTTTTTTGTTGCTAAAGGCAGTTACCGACAGATGTGCATTGTTTTTGCAGAGTTGCGTTCAGTTCAGTTAGCTGAAGGAAATAAGAGATGTAGTTGGCTTTAGATGCTTTTTACGCGGTTGTACTCAAGCACAACTGTATTATCAAAACGTGATTATGCTGAGCATAATCTGTTGTGTGGTGGACTAACTACACTATATTACAAAGCTGAAGAGTTTGTTTCTTTGAACGCGGGAGCTACTGGTTCGAATTGAAAAAATATTTCCGTGTTGGATGGACCGCTTCTCTAGGAAGACTTTTAGGCTTTTAACATCAGGTTTTGACCAATAGGAGCGCAGAAATAGAGGGAAATCTGAAAAAAAAAAACCTTGGAATATTGTTCATCTACTAGGACTAGAGGATCGTTGCATGCACTGCGAAAACGGTTTAAGAAACCGATAAATATGTATACAATGATTTTTCTGTAAATGATCTGAAATAATGCCCGCGACACGAAAATTAACACGTAAGAACGAATATTATAAAGCTGAGGAGGTAGTTTGCAAAAACAAATACACATAGCGAATGTCCAAAATAACTATGATACGCGTACGAAGTCGCGGACACAGCTATTATAAATATAAACCGCATAACCAGGATTTAATCATCGAATATTATTATAAGTACTCAATTATTTCATATTTGCTATGGACCGTCATACAGACTGGCTATCGGCACGTTTTATCGAACAGCCTGTATTATACTTATGGAAATGAAAACCAAACACTGCCCCGGTTGAATGCAGTTGTCAAAAGGGTTCAATATCGTTGAGTTATGGCGCTCATTAAGTGAATGATTAATTGTATTAGTTTTCAACGATCGCGGATCATTTATTGATCGCCATGTGCTTCTAAATCTAAATTAAATGCCCTTACAAAACTTTGTAATACTATTAAAGTGACGCCCCTCTTTCCCCCTCCCGTCGTGGGGCGAACACATTTCTCCGACTGCTTTACTGATCAAATTAATGTACAGACAAGTGTGTAAATTCCCGTTTTACTTTTCGTGGGGTATGGGACGAAGACATCTGTGTCCGTTTCACTGATCCGTTCTTTAAGGCAAGTAGTTGATGAGACTTCAGTGCCCTGGCCGACCGAAACAATTTTTGTTTCCCCAGGACCTCTCGCCCTTAACGTACTGCTAGGCAACTTGTTTAACCATTTGGCTACAGAGGCGGTCGTAGATTATATACTCTAACGCATAAAACTATTTTTATGTGTTATATAACTTATTGTATGTTCTTTTAATATTGGACGTAGTTTTTAAATTACGTGTGATAAAGGATATTCTTTTGTATAGAAAAGAATTAAGCAAGTAGTTAATACATCATTTAATTCACTTAACGCCTATTATTGGAGACATGATATTTTTGTCCCTCATGACCACGGCTACTGCAAATCATCTAAAGCGTTGAGTAATTGTAAAAATAAGTTAGGAAATTAATTTCTTTTGATGTCGTCTTTTGTTTAATTTTATTGAACCGCCGCATAGTATCTAACATAGACGTCTGACATATTCCGTCATTCGCGATTTCGTAATGCGTGAAGTTCAGCCGATTTGTAAGTACGTATATAAATCTATAAGCGGCTTATAGCTGGTTACTTGGCAGATGACCGAAGAGGCTTCTTGTCGCGTCACTAAAGGCATAGTAAAGGACGTCAGTGAAGCTTTGTTGCTAAGCGCGTAATCTTATCGTTTTATAACAACACATAAAAGCCGCTGCTAGCACGTGTTATTTTTGTCTTTAGTTTTTTTACACGAGGCTTAAACTCTCCACTTATACCTCCCTTCGATATGGTACGATTTTGCTGATCAAAGAATACATAACTCTCTAAATTACTTTTAAAACATATATCAATAATAATTTACTGCGTAGTGCAAAATTATGTTTACTATGTATGGTTGTTATTATGTGAAAATTATAATTTTTATAAAATTAGATGTACATCTTACTAGTTACTTGAACTATCCTTATTTTATTGGACATTTATCAACTTAAAAAAACTAACTTTAATTTTAAAATTCCATGTCACTCTTCAGTATATCCAATTTCCAAAATTAGTACGTTCAAATTTAAATAAAACACTTTAACTGTTTAAAACGCGATATATTAGTTAAGCTTATTTGACAAAGATTTTTAACTTCGGTCCGACGTTTCGGATGCTTTGCAGCAGCCATAGAATAGAATAGAACATCACTGTTTTCCTTTACTATGCCGCGTTCTCCATCTCACCCCGCCCACCGAGGCGATGCCTTGGGAATTTGCCCGATAGGCCTCAGATAAATTTTACTTGACTGCGGCCTGCGAAGGTTGCGTTCAGCTTATTTTAGATTCATTAGAACAAATCGCTACAATACGATATACACAAGGGCTCGTTTGATTACTGTTTGAACAGTTGTACGGGGTTCTCAGGCGTGTTTGAATTTGGAATGTATTGTGTTTGAATTGATTTATTCCTAGGTTCTTAATTTTTTGTATTTTCTTTAAGGTAATATCATCGTAATCAGAATTATAGTACATATATTATATTATATGTACTATAATATATTATACGTATACGTTACGTATTATTATATTTCTCAAAAATCTTTTTCAAGGTTGCGCATTATATTCTTGTGTCATCGATGGGACCTTCGTTCAGTTCAAATACTGGTTAGATTTCTGGAGAAACATAAAAAGGGACGCAAATTTATAATAATCAATCAGTCAATTCAAACGAAGGCCCTGCCTTTTAATTATTTAGGCTGTTTATTAATTTATGTAAGGGCGCATTTAAGGCAGTCAATCTATGTTAATAGTGCTACTTTGCCGCAACAATCTCACCTTACATCACTCCTACTCTAACTCCCACTCCCACTCCCACTCCCACTCCCACTCCCACTCCTATTCCCAAAAAGCCAAAGAAAAAAGTTTCATTCTAGCTTCAAACACCACGAATTTCCATACAAACTTTCATCCCCTTTTTCAACCCCTATCAACCCTTTTTTGGCATTAAATAGTATAAGCCTATGTCCTTTCTTATTCTCTAAAATATCTGTGTACCAAATTTGATGTAAACATTTCAATAGTTTCGGAGTTAAAGCGGGACAGACAGACAGACAGAGTTACTTTCGCATTTATAATATTAGTATAGAAGTATAGACAGAAATATATTTTAAGTATATTTATACAGATAACAATATTAGCGCTAAAGGTATAATTTACGTTTAGTACAGCTTCAGTTGCTTTCTCGAGCAATGCGTTGGGGAGACATTTGTATGAGTTACGATTCGTTTCGAAGTTAGTTCGCTGTTTTTAGTCATATTAGCAAAGTACTAAGCTGAAATAAGTGTATTATTTTTATAACTCCATTAGCTAAAGTGCAATAGCTTGCTTGCACACATGTACGCAAAATGCTTTTGTTTTGTTCAATTATAGTTTATTATTAAACGTCCCACAGCTGGGCACAGATCTCTTACATAGGAAAAAGTTTATGAGCTTCAACCCACCACACTGCTCTAGAACGGGTTAACAGACTATCAACTGCTTTAATAAACGGTGGTTATGGCACGACTACTTACTCCAGGCTGGTACAAAACTTAAAAAAAAACAATTGAATAGTGAAGACAGTAGTCTCGGTCTGCAAGCGCTTGCATTAACCATAGCCATATTGTATCCATATATTTCAAAGCTATCTAATTAATTATTACAATCTCGTTCAAATCGTAATTTACATTAATGATTAATTAAACGAGGCCTTCGTTATTAACGACGCTGTGATGTTCGCAATTAAACGGACAATAAGGCTTTACTTTATACTGTGTTTGATGAGAGTTTTAATTTGGGGCCTTGATAATAATAATAATGAAAACTCTTTATTGCACAAACATAGACATAAGTACATAGATACATAGAATTATATAAACAAAATAAAACATGTTTGTGCAAAGGGGGCCTTATCGCCTATGGCGATTTCTTCCAGGCAACCTTTGCATGTAGAAATAAAAAATAAAAAGATAACGTAAACTGAAAATTAACACTAAAATACTAAAGCTAAGCATACTTATACTTGACATGAAAGTATCATTATCTTTACTTTGATTGTTTATCAATAGAATAGCTACAATATATAAAAAATACTTAAGATAAGGATGAGGTGTCTTTGACAAAAAAAATACTGAATCACTTATCTTGTTTTAATAATCTAATTAGGCACTTATTTAGTATTAGCTCTTCTTAGAATTAAATAATAATAATAAAAATATAATTTCATTAACTGTCTACACTCTACTTAAATAGGTTCTTTTTATCTTTTGATGATAAACTACTTCCAACTTTTCACAACTGTGGCATAATTTACATGTAAAATCTCGCAATTGCAAATTAAACAGTGTAATACCATTTTTATTACCGTCCATTCGAAGCGCAGGTATGCCCACTATGTTTACGTCTCCCCCAAAGAGAATTTCCATTGTCTAGATTAGCATCCTGGTAATTCAGTGGCGGAGTGACGCGGGCGGAAATTTCTTGCCTCACATAGACCGACGTCTCTAGATGGATTCAGCGGGCGCTTCCCTCATAATTTATTACCTTGATGGAAAAATGGCGAAGGAAATTGTTGTTCGTTTTATATTTAAAGCGGTTTGTTGATCAGACATGACGTATAGCGCTACAGGTTTTCCGATGTTACTTCAAAAGTGGTAACGGAAATTTCATCTAATTACTGTGTACCACTGATAGATAGACCGGAAATGCTTATGAAAGGGCAGACTTTTACTGTTGTGCTTGGTTATAATTGTTAAAGCGATTTTTTGTAACTAATCTTCTTATCCGACATTATTTATGAATTACTGTACGAGTCTTTTCATTCTAAAAGTAACATTTTGTTGAACCAAACGCGCATAGTTAAAAACTTTCTCCTTTTTCGTACACAAAGCTGATTTTTAGCTAATAAATTGTTATTATAAATGTCAAAAGAATTAAGAAAACGGCGTTGTTAATGTGTCGATTCTCAAACGTTTTTACTTATATAGTTATAACATAAATATCTCAATAGCTTCGTAATTAAAATGTTTAACTTTGCGAATGCAAGCTTAGTTATGTTTTAGGTCCCGTGTGCACGATCGAAAAATTTTCCGCCCAACGGACCGCGTGTACACTGTACGCTGAACGGTGCGTCCGTTGCGACTCTATTCATCAACGTCGACCCTTCCCTCCGCGTTTATTTCAGCCTGTTTGCACTACAACGCTACATTGCCATAATTGGAGCGGTGATATGGAAAATTTACATTATTTCAATGCATACGCGTAGTGTGTACGTGCATCACTAATTGAAATGGTTTTATTAAAAATTAACACATTTGAAAGAGATAAAACATTATTTTATGCCATTTAACAACTTATAGTCAAACTATTGAGTAATTGGAGTTTTTAACTTAACAAGTTTTGTCAAATGTATCTTTCTAGAATTATTTCTGAAAACGGTGGAAAGAGAGGGTAGAATAAATATGATTCGATTAATTGACGTATTTTTTTAAATTGTTTCTAGTTAAGGTGTTCGAAAATAATACATTTACACGCTGCATCATTATTATATTTATATATCTTTATAAATACCACCACCATACTACCATGAAAATAAATACAGTGTAAAATCTTCGACGTTCTTTATTCTATAGAAAAAAAATTGAAGAAATAATACCCTTTTATCGGTTTTAAACTCTAGATAACAATTTAAGTTAAAAGTGCTTAACTGTAACATTACGTTAACTTCTACAGAATACTTAATCAAGGTTCTCTATCTAAAATAGATTTAGATGGAGAACCTCTATATATTTAGTTATACATATAAAAATAGGGAGCCTGGGTGTGGATTGATATCGCGTGTTGAACATCGGCGATCACTTTCTTTAGCCGAGGAGACGCGACGTTGATTGATCTAATCGAATGAACGTTCCACTAAAGCGTATTTCGAGTTTTTGCTATTTGCACCCACCCATTACTGGATTACATGCAAATTCATCCTATACTAGATGTGCCAGCGACTTCGTCCGCGCAGAATAGTTATTTTAGCCGTTAAGATTGCGTAATCTCTAATAACTCTTTTATATATATTTTTGGAGTATCTTGTAGTATCTCTATAACTGTTTTCGCAGTGTAGTAGAAACTCGAAGATGAATTATTTTCCCCCCTTTATTCCACGTTTCCCACTGTTTACTCGTCATGTTTTATATCATTCCTCAATAAACACAGTCAAAGTCTTGTCAGTCACAACTCAGGTTCAATAACAGCGATACATTTTTTAATGTTTATAAATCAATAAGATAAATTAATTTTTACGTATCATAACTAGACTTTGCTCTCCTAACGATACAGTAATCAAAGTAAAGGATCTCTAAAGAATCAAAAGCAAGGATAAGTTGTCAGTGTAGTATACAATGACAATAGGAATCTAATTTGTTTAAATACCTCGGTAATTACCATTTCGCTTTTGTTTAAAGGCTTCTTTACTAAGACGATAATCTAATTAAACCAAGATTCTTGTATTAACTCATTTTCCTAGTACGCACTATTCATAAAATTTTCAACGTCAATGTGCCCGCGTAGAAGAGCAGTAAGTTTGATTTTATATATTAATGTCCTTTGGTTTGTATGATATATTAATTTATAAATGAGTTACAGTTTGAAAACTTTAATATTTTTTATGTTATGGCACATGATGGCACTGTATAGATTAAAAAAAAAGTCTATGGGGAAGGTATATGTCCAGCTGTGGACTCCGAACGGCTGAATCGAACCAATAAAATAATTTTGATTTTGCAAGCAAGCAAGGAACATATAAAGCACGTTTTAATCCCTTCTCCGTCTTACACACGTATAGACTTATCCCCAGAAATCCGTACATTTCTTGACCGCCCCATTCCCCGACGATTCGTCACTGTCTCGCTTTGTCTGCTTCCTTCCTAGTTCTGAGGCCAGGACATATTGCTTTGTTCCATTACTTTATCTCAAAGTAACAATTTTTAACGGAGACATATAACCTGTTTGAACTTATTTCATACGGGACATTATATTAAACAAAATAAATAAGTATTCGATCGAAATTGGGCCTTTAGTTACCCTTGTATTTATTAATTCATTGAAAATAAAATTACTGTTCGTTTATTTGTGACATCTATCTATATAAATAAACGCTTATCTATTGCGCTAAAGACAAGAGTTATTTTTTTAATCCCGGGAGTTTCGTTGGTTGAGAAATCTGATAAAAATTTGAAATGTGTTTCCACCATACATAATATAGGGGAAAATAGATTTTTAAGTACATAGGATGTATTTATAGAGTACATAGAACATTTCAGGATTTATAATTTGATTAAAGCAGCTTCAATCATCAAAGATCAATAGAGCCTAACATAATTTGGGACGTGAATCGAAACATCGTCAATAATAAAACATTCAAATTAGCTCTGGGCCTTCCCCTCGCAAATTAATAATACCGGTTCTGAAAATAAATTGGCCGCTAAAATAAATATATTTATATAATATATAGTAATGACGCATGAGCATGATTAACTTGGATTAACCTCGAATTGCACTAAGTATGAGAGGTCCTAAGTTCAAATTCTGAAACAATAGTAAATTGTTTTGGTCACAAAAGTCTTATTATATAATTGCCAGTTACTAAAATGTGTTTAGCCCACTGTCCTACTGTACGTTAAAGGGATTTCTATATTTACTTAGCTCTAGTTAACCAGTTATATTGAACTAACCTATTAGTTCAGCTTTATATTTAGGACTTTCTGAGATTAGATAAATGTATGTTGCTCTTGTATGTTTAGATAGTTTGACCGATGGTGTCTTTGTATCTAGCGAAACTCTGAAAATCTAAAATAGTGTTTTTTCTTTAGAATTTATGAAAAAGAATCACAGATATATAATTTTGCTTTTTCTATTGATGACGTCATTATAATTAGACTTACTCCTGTCATCCATGCCCCTGTATAATCTATTTTGGTAAATAATAAATAAAAAAAATCCAGAAGAGACTTTTCACAATGTATTGGTATATCGGCCCTCACATGAAAACGGTAGTTTTTTATTTCATATTTCAATTTAAATGCATACGAAATTTTTAATGAATATAAGTCTTTGAAACGAAACTTTATTTTGACTCGCGTAGAAGAAGCACTGGATGTATTCGACACGGAGTCTGATAAAAGCCCTAATGCGTTCCTTAGACTCCACTTTACATAAGTAGCCGTAACTGGAACTAAAGCGGCACTCGAACAGTTTACGAGAAACTGATTTGAATTCGTATGCTGTACCGTTTCTTTGTGCGTCGGTTACATTCTTGTTGGTTAGCCTTTTTTAAGCCACGGTCTTGTCTAGTCCGTTTTTAAAACCTCAATACCTTTCACAAGTTATTGCACTACATAAATTAAAAATCGATTACAATTTGAAAAGGTGATCATTTATCAAAAGGTTAAAGAATTTCGATTATGACGTGTCGGACTTGGTAGTTCAATTTGTTAGAGCAAACAACTCGGAACGCTGTGCATGCGCCGGTCCAAGTCCTGTATTTTTTTTCAATTTATATATTTATATTTTCTTGAACTTGTCATCTTTTAGTTAAAAATCAACACTGTAGCTCAATGACAGTGACCACAGTGATTAGTTTCCATGTAGATCATAGTCTGACCTTAGACGCTAGATAAAATCGATTAAGTAAAACGGATACAGCGATATTACTGGCCCATTTGATGGGGTCAAAGGAGATTCTCTCATTGGGAGTGATCAAAACGACTAAGCTGTATTTTTTTTTATTTTGTTAACGAACATTCATCGAAAAAGCGTTTGCCTAGTATACAACATTTCTAATTTGTAGATTAATTTGTCATTTTATTTGAGTGGTAGTAACTAAGAACAGTTTCTCCGCGCTCCGAGCAAATGAATTATTAATGATGTAACGAACTGTTTGTTTCATTGGTTTTTAATTATATTATTATACTTTTCTATTCTAGTTGTACTTACCTGTAGTTTCACCTTCCGTCTTGATAACCGCTAAATTTCAGTGACTAGGATTATTTCGTTCATTTAGTTCCAATTTTGAACGATATATTCACTCTCGCTCGCCGGAGCCGTCATTCATCCTAGATCCGGTCGTCGCAAAGGGCTTTGAATTTATGCGAAGTTTAAACTTCTCGAAGTTTCCGTTTCAGGAACTTAAATTTGTGGGTGGGCGTGGCTGGAACTTGCTCAAATATCATTTTTAAACTAAAACTTATTAGCCAATTAAGCGAAGTGCATAATTGTTTAGATTTATGTGACTATTTTTAAGAAATATATGCCATATACAAACTTACATATTTGCGATATTTATGTGCATTGCGTTTATTTTTTTACCTCAATAGTTAAGCGAGAAAAAAGAGAATTGTTTTTTTTTTTATCCCAAGAATTAAGGTTTCGTACACGTACAGCACAGGCGTAGAACTATCAATCAGTGAAACACACAAGTGTGTCTGCCCCATGCTCCAAATAACCGTTTATATAGCTTTTATTATACTGAGCAAACTGCATTCGGCTATATTAGTGTAAAAACAAAAGTAAATGTAAAACATTATTAAAAATGGGGGTAAATGTGTCCAGTAATCTAATACAGTCTAAACTGCAATAATTCAACCCTTATGAAGTGGACAGATACTACAACAAAACCGTTTGCGTTAATGACATCGAGATAAGAGTATTTTTGTCGTTTATTTACAATATGTAACAGATGTCAGTTTTAAAAATGTCTAGGGGATGGCGTTATCTGTATTTTGTATAGATTAAAATGCGGTAGAAGTTTTAGAGAGATAACAGTTTTGTCCACGTCGGTCAACTTATATATTTTGCGTTTCAAACCGGTCAATGTACATTTAAATATATTATACTACTCGCATAAACAGGCTAAATGTTAAGAGCATTATTTTGTTGAGACGTTTAAGTGTGAAATATAGATAAACGTTCTTCTGGTGTTTATGAGATCTACTTAGATTCGGAATTGGTATTTAGCACATGAGTACGAGAAACTTGCGTTTTAGAGAGCCAATTGAATTTTGCAAGACTTTGCAAACCTACTAACTTTCGCAAAGGATTAGTTGGTTAGTGTTATACGTATACCTAAATAAAGTTACCTTCTGGCTCAAGTTTTGCCTTGAACATCATACTAATACAATTGTTTTAAACGCAAAAGGTTATGGCTTCGAAATCCAGAAAGTGGTAGATAATAATAATAATAATAAATCTCTTTATTTAGCATTAATTTTGTCCAATCATTTTTGTCGATCAATCATGTTTTTCTGAAACTGCTGGACTTTGTCTTAAAATTTGATTAATAAATGTATCTTATTTCCGTCTGAGTTGTAGAATACCATCCACAGTTGAAAAAGCTGTGAAATTTTTATCGCGTTTCAGTTTCAGTCTATTATATTTACGAATATCCAAAGCTGAAATGGTTTCCTCACGCTTGTCCTCCTCTATCATAAATGACTTTGAAGAACCGTGAACAATTTTTATTACTGGGTTTTCAAATGTCCAAAGGCGTTCAAGAAAAAGATTTTCAACCATGTGTTTAAGTATCCATTGTCTTGCTTGCTTATCTGTCTTTTCTGTCGTATTTAGAGAACAATAATTTATTTCTATAATTCCCTATTTCTCATATCTAAATAAGGGCACCATTGAACCTTGGACAGCGTCACGGCTCACGGAATGTTGGAGCCGTACAAGGCAGTGGTAGGAGTATTTTTTGTTGGATGACGTGTTCTACCCGCAGCCATGGATGCACAGCTGCGCCATATCCGGTCGTTACATCCCGTCTCCCGTCAGTAAACACAAGTGTCGCGGCAACCGAATGCGGGAAATGAGGATGGATAAATTAGAGCTTTGACTCTTACGCTATTACGTTTCAATTCCAACTACGGGTGGGATCGTCTATACGTAACTAGGATTTCTCGACTAGTGTATAATTTTTATAAAGTATTAAAATTGATCACAATTTAGAAAATAATATAAAAAAAAGATGCTTCTCATTCGCTAGATATATCTTTATATCTAGTTAGTATAAAAGTCTTTATCCTTAAAATTTCATAAGATTTATTATAATAACCATAATTTGTTTCTTTTCCTAGAAACGTCATTGTTTTAGTTCTGAAAAGACTTTGAACACAAATTAAGTACCTACTGTCTGTACTTTACGCGAGGAGTACACATTTTAATAAAACACCTTTAATGGTTTAAAACGTGAAATGTATGAGTTAATTTAGTTACAATTTAACATCCGAAACGTAGTTAAAATAGATTGTAAATAAGTTTACGAATATATTTCACGCTCTAAACCGTTAAAACTGTTTTATTTAAATACTATGTTATCCTTTCTTGTCACGTTAATATCTATCTATATTTAAATACGACTATACTGAACGCAATTTTCAAAAGGAGAATTTCCGTAAGAATTTTTATTTATTTACACTTTATTGCACAAAAAAATTAATAAGAATATAAACTAGACTTATATACTAAAAATATGTAGTGGAATGAGCGGCCTTATCGCTGACTAGAGATCTCTTTCAGCCAACCTATTTAGTAGGGTTTACATTAAAAATATTTTTCCTAGTTCACGCACTATATACACAACATTTAAATTGTTGATATCGAGAAATACCGTTATGATTCAGCTTCATCTAAAAACGAAGCACTGAAATATTAGATTAGGCCTTTGCTTTACATTCACAGATGTCATAATCGGCACAGTTCAGGTCTCAAAACACTCGAGATAACGACCTAGAGCTGCAAGAGCCTATTTACATGGAAACAATTATAACGCAACAAGTCCAAATGCTCAATGCCTTTTGTTAGGCAGGGGAGGCGCGGGAGGAATCTCGGTCCCTCTGTAAATAATTACAGACCGTTCCGCCATGGGGTCGCATCCCCTAGACGGTTTGAGTGTTATGGCTGAATTCTGAGTCCATTCAGTGCTTATAATTTCATTTTGGTCGCAACGCGCTTACTTAGTTCTTTGAAATCATTTTTAGTATATAGAAATGCGAAAAAGTTGGTAAAATAGCTTACATGAGCAAGGTGCAAGTTTAACAACATATAAAACAAATCATTTCGAACCGCAAGATAATAATAGACTATTGATTCGAACAAACTTTGTTTGTCTGCAACTTCATTGATTTTTGTAACATATAGATATAATTTGAATCGAATAAATGAATACCTTAAACATAACATAACAGTTTTAAATAAGACTAAGTCGACCTCTTTTTTCTATGTTAATTTGAAATTTATAATCAAACGTGAATACTGTCTGAAGTTTACGCGAGTAGTACACATTTAAGTTAAACAATTTAACAGTTTAAAACGCGCAATATATTAGTTAATCTTGTTAACAAACTATTTTGATTAATGCAAAGCATCCGAAACTTAAAATAATCTGATAATAAGTTTAACTAATATTTTTCGCCATTTAAACCGTTTTTTTTTATTTAAATACAACCAAACGTTACAATTTTGATATAAAAATTAAATAGTTTTAACATTCCATTAAAATAATATCAATTTAATTAAATAAGTTATCTATACATAAATAATCCATATATACGTGTAATGAGTACCGAAGTTCTCACGATCTCTCGTTTGACATAGCACTGCGCCCTCTCCCTAACAACTGACAATTTTTACGAATCATTGTTACTTTTCCTCACCCTTCCGAAGGGCTAAAGTGTATATTAAACATATCGATTGGTTCGAAATATATTGGTGAACTAGCTAGCGCGTTATATGTAGAAGTATGACTTTATTGGCGGGCTCGTTGGTCTAATGGTAACAACTTTTGGCTAATAATCAACGTGTCGTGGGTTTAATCCCCACTGGGTGCAACATTTTTCTCATTTTCCAACATGATTTTTTTTTTCTGAAAAATGCTGGACTTAGTCTGGAAATCTGGATATTAAATGGGTATATATATTTTAGGAATATCGCAATTCCGTTCGGGTCACGAGCCACCGTCCACAGACGAAAAAACCGTGAAATTTAAATTACGGTTTCAGTCTGTGGATTTCCGAATTTCCAAAGCCAAAATAGGTCGACAGCCAATCTTGTGTATATATTGTATGGCTGGAGTATTTCACCTCCTATCAATTGAACACCCATACTTGTCTATTATTAAAATAGAACTGTCTAACAGTCTTTGCGTAAGATACGGACACACACACTTAATATTTATAACATACTTGTAATGTACGATTATAATAAACAACTAGCTGTGTCAGCTACTTCGTCCGCGAGAACCGTTATTTTGGGCATACAAATTCGTTTTTCCTTCATCTTTATAAACTTATGCTGTTACCCACGACGTCGGTGTCGTCTCTTTCCGTCGTTCTTGCAAGTTAATCTTAAAAGACAGGTATATAACATCGCGGACTTTTTTTTTTGATCATTTAAGTAAAGGGGATTCATTCTTTAGTGCTTATTATTTGAACCGTTCTTGCAGCGTACGAGTCGGAAACCCATAATGATAAATAATTTTTGCCCGTTTTTTTCACATTACCCGTTGTTTCTCCTAACTAATACTGACTAATAGGAGCAAAGTTATAAAGCCTTGCTTTCCTCGATAAATGCTCTACGCAACACAAAAATATTTTTTTCAATTCGAACCAGTAGTTCCTGAGATTAGCGCGTTCAAACAAACAAACAAACTGTACAGCTTGATATATTAGTATAGTTGAGCCTCAAAACTCATCAAATTCTACCATTGTACTAGTGAATAAAGTGTACATATAAGCGGATTCGATTTTCACGTAGCGAACAAGTAGAAAAATACGAGGATGTGGGTTAAATACTGATATATACCACAGTAAACATTTACGACGCAAGCGTTTGCCAAACGTGTTCTACCTTATTTGTTTTGACAGTTTTTCTGTTTGCTCCAGCTTAATCGGGTCATCTATTACCATATTTAATTACTAGCTTTTGCGCAAATATTGTTACAGTGCATATAATTCGTTGCCTCGTTATATTTCTGGAAATATTGATGTATTTTAATTTAAAAGTTTTATGTCGGAATTCAAACCCCGACCATGCGGTAGTTTATCTACCTCTGTCTTAATGTATTATGATCAATTCTGTCATAGTTGCTTTGCATTATAATGTACGAAAGGTTTGTCTGTTTATACATTTTAATCCGAAGTATGTTATTAATGAAATTAATTTTTTTATTTCAAACACTATGTATGTAATTAAAACATTATGTATTGCATATAATATTAAAGTTTCATTGTTTTTCCGTGTCTCCAAAGCCAAAATAGATCGACAGTGCATCTTTTTAGAGGTATATGGCTGGCTTATTTCACATACCATTGAGTGAACGCTATGTTTATCTGTCCACCTCTATATTGATTATAAATTGAAAAACATTACGACTTGCACAGGACTTGAACCGGCATCCACAGCGTTTCGTGATGTTGCTCTAACCAATTGCTCTATTCACCTAATATCTGAAAGATATTAAAGTTTTCAAGTCTATATTGTCCAAAAGTTCTAATCTCACGAATGACATTACAATTCATGGAGAACAGACTTAAACCTTGAATTATGCACAAGTTGGAGTTAATCGTGCGGCTACACCGAAGTGGACGCATTAGTGAATTATTAAAGCGAGTAATATCTTTGCCGGTGCCAGAGGAACTACAACAATATATTAACTATTATTTGCAATTCACACTTGGGAGCTGGGTATTGAGAAATTCGGATATTGACATTTGTAATACAAATTGGAATGGTACAATGCGTACACTTTTAACGGTTTAAAACGCGAAATATATTGGTATATTGAATTTTACTGCGACCCGAAATTTTGAATGCTTTGCAGTGGCGGGGGAAAAGACCCAACAAAACTTACGTGCTTAGGCGCCTTTTTTATTTCGCCTGTAAGACATGACAATAACTAAGTACCTACTGCATTTTATGCGAGTGGTAGACAATGAAGAAAAACTTTTAACGGTTTAAAACAGGAAATATATTGTTTAATGTATCTACGACCCGACGTAAATTTTCAGCAGCGAGTATATAAAGCTGTCCTCCTTTATCATTAAAAAAAAAGCTTCCAGATACCCAAAAAATGTGCATGAAAGAATATCTCGTCTTTAAATGATCTAAAAAATGTCCGTCCACAACACTATATGCCTATCTTGTAAGATGAACTTCCAAGACTGACCGGACGCGACCGACGTCGTGGGTAACAAATTTTAATGCTATAACTATTCTATGCGGACGATTTTTGCTGACACAGCTAGTATTTCATATATAACTATGCCAGGTCATGAAAAATAGCATGAGAGTATTCAGTGAACTTTGCCAGTCTCGCAGTGTACATCTAGACAAAAGTGATGGCAAAGTTTTAGCGTTACAATGGTCTCTTGACGCGGAGAAGTTGTGACGTCGCTCGTGCCGGGGGAAAAGACCCAGAACATTATGTGTTGAGGCGCCATTTTATATTTTGTCTCTGAAAAACGCCTTGTATATAAGGCTGCTAGAGGTAGAGTGGCCTAATAACAAAAAATAAAAATGCGCAATTAACTTAGGCGAAAATAAATTTGTGTAAGAATTACGTTAACTATTTTCGGTTACATGTAGAATAACACTTTTAGACTAATAAAATTGCAGTTAGGCTACTCTGCATCTAGCGGCCACATATATACATTTAAAAACCCATTATCGGGTTACATTATTTGTAACTACATCTCTTCGTCATTATATTTCTCGTTTTAAACCGTTAAAGTTTTTATTAATTGTGTACCACTAGTAAAAACCTTATTTAATTTTATTGTGTACAATGTGCCTCCGGTTATAATATATATATGAGAGGTTAAAAAATTAATTATTTAAACAGTATCATCACGGTACGTCGTCCGTTGCCTGTTTGAAATTTTAATGAAACAAGTAAAGTTTGAAACAAATACTCAATGTATTCTCACGGAACATAGAAGTAAGGAGCCCGAATGGATTTATAGATGTTTAGTTTTTTTCAAAGGGGAGACTCCGTCGTCCCTAAATGTTTAAACACTATGGGCAAATTATAGAAAAATTACATTGATATCTATATATATATATACTATTTGTTGTGTAAATAAAAAAAAAATCTGGTAATGAACATCATTTCTAGTTCTATAAACTGCTTCGACACTTTTCAAACGAAATGTCTTTTCACCGTAGTCCTAGAGTTCAACTGTCCGCATAAATATGTTTTCACAAACTGTCCCTTCCATAAAGGTAAGGGGTATTTTTCAGTCGAATGGGCGTGAATAACCCCGCGCTCGTAAATCCCTTCGATACTAACTAAATTTGGTTTTATACTCATTAACGAAAGCGCTAGGCAGTACGAACAGTTTAAATACCGCACTGCAGAGGAGAGATGATTATTTTTCACCTGTATCAAAGAAATGTGTAATTTGGGATAGACGTTGCTTTATCCTTAAGTTTAGACGAAAGATTGCCATGTTTATATGTACAGACATAATCAAGAGAACAGTTTTAATTGCTTTTAGGAAGAAAGCACTGATAAGACTTGTTGCTATTTGAATTTATTTATTACTTAAAACAATTTGAACGGTTTAAAATGCGTGAATTTGAGTTTAAATTAACTTTTACTCAATTTACACAGCTTACATTTACTTACACTCGTTCTTTTTAAATATATATTTCTCAAAATAGCCACTATTTTTTAATAATTTTCAGGAAAACCGCGGCCTTTAAATTTGCTTTAATTACTAATGTGTTTACGTTACATGTATTTCCTTAATCAGCTTTTTAGTTATGTGATCACGGAACTCCTGCAAAGCGACCTGCACAAGATCATCGTCTCGCCACAACATCTCTCCACCGACCACATCAAAGTCTTCCTCTACCAAATACTGAGAGGTAAGCTTTTTTGCTTATTTACCCATTCCGCCCGCCTTTCAACGCTATTCACTTTGATATCCGGTTTCTCTTTTTAGCCGTTTACACACTAGGCGTTTTTATACTACGTACTAAAACAGAGATAGGACTATCTACTGCCGCCAGCCGGATACACACTGCGCGTGTTTTTTAATACTATGTACATGATAGCTATATATACTTTTTGTGAGATATGGCTTAATGTTGGGTCTTTTATAACATAGTACAAATTAGTAAAATATAATAAAGCCGTTTCGGAGGAGTACGGTAACTAACACTGACAGGAGAATTTTATCGGCAAACGTTGTTTTGCCATATAAATAATTTTTCTAAAATGTCTATTAAAAAATAAGGGTTGATCGTAGAAGGGTGAAAATTGAGGATTATATTTATTTTTGTATGTTGTATCAAAAAAAAAAATAGAAATTAAAAATGTTGTCTAAAAAATAAAAAAAATGTAAGGGTGACCAACCATGATCACTTAGAGGGATGAAAAATAGATGTTATTCTAATTTTAGACCTACTGAATACACATTTCAAATTTGGTGTAAATCGGTCGAGCCGTTTCGGAGGAGTACGGTAACTAACACTGACAGAAGAATTTTATATATTAGATATAAAGCTGAAGAGTTTGTTTGTTTGAACGCGCTGACGTCGTGGGTAACAGCTTAAGTTAATAAAGAGGAAGGGGTTTGCAAAAACGTTTTTGATGCCCAAAATAACGATTCTCGCGGACGAAGTCGCTGACTCAGCTAGTTGTTAATAAGCTAATTAAATGCTAATTTACATGTCACGTTTTAAACCGTTAAAAGTGCTTAACTAAATCGCTACGTGTATTGCGAACCTTATTTGTTTATTAGACCTGTTTTAACTCTAAATAATTTTTAGCGTTCAGTTTATACTCCCAATCTTAATCTAATCTTAAATATTGAATGTTAGAAAAATCAAAAGGATTTAGACGTGGATATATTCAGTTGAGGTCAGTGACCTCGTAAACATATTTCAGATAGCGTTAGTAGATTGGTGGTTATTACGTGCTTTTAATGGTCCAATTAATGTTTGTGCGTCGGTTTAATGTCATAACCATATAAACACTTCCACTACAGCGTATAGTACCTACGTCCGTCACGTATTTGGGACAGGCTCAAAAGGGCCATTATAGGATATAATCGTCATCTACATCGACATCAGCTGACAATCGTTCCCACTTGTCTGTATTATAAAGCAAAAGAGTTTCTTTGTCTGTTTGAACGCGCTAATCTCAGAAACTACTTGTTCGAATTCTTTTTGTGCGCGCTAATTTTGTGAGTTTTGTGAAAACAAATTTCAATGCCCAAAATAACTATTCTACACTGACAGTGTCGCGGGCCCAGCTAGTGGATTATAAGTGTACAACTTGATCTACGTAATTCATGAAGGTAGATAACACAAGTCATCACGATGTTTTACTTTAGCGTAGAGCAGATGTGAGAAAAATAATTTGGTGCACTATTGGAGATCGTACTCCCGTCGAAACTTGATTAATTCAAGAGCAAACACCACTAGATCAAAATTGCCCTGCTTTGTTATATAACAAAGGTCTTTAAAATAATTGATGGGCGTGACAAGCTAGTTAGCCTTTTCAGTTTTTTTGTGTTTGATAGAATAATTTTTTCGTTTTTCCCGTGATTCGAATCTCAGATAAATTACATTAACAACAGCGATTGTCTTTCTATGAATAATAAGAAATGTAATAAATAAATAATTAATAAAAACTAACTAAATATTACCTTCTGAATAATCTCGATAGGTGTTGTGTATATTAATTGTATTGACAAGCTAAAGCTAAGTCTTTTCAGTTGTTGAATCTTTATCCGGCCTCGCATTAATAACAGTGATTGCATAGTTGAGAGTACTCGATTTTAGGATCTAATAGAAATGAGATAAACTACTGCTAGAATAGTGTTTTGAGACTAATTTCCTTCGGATGACATTACGCCCCCGCTGCGTATGCAAATCTAATCCGTTTCAGGCGACAAAAAAACGCCTCCCGATTTCGCATTATTAATTCCAGCAATTATTCCTGCCGCGCCAAGATTTCCCCGGAGCGAGGCGAAGGGGGTCTAGAAAAATGCGATCGTTAAGCCCGTACAGTTTGCAACGTTTAATTAAAAAGTTCATGGATGCATCGCCTTAGCGATGGCGACGTAATAAAAAGAAGACTTCCCCCGAAAGAGGATTTTCGTATATTCGCGCAGTTACTTGTCACGGGCTTTTAGTGGTGCCGCGTGGCTGCGAGCGAGGTGTATTGTACGAGTCAGGATGTTTCCCAAAAATACAGACGATCTGTTACGATAAATTCGACGGTATTGAGAGACAGCTTTATTTGATTGAAGCCTAAAACTTATATAATTTAGCCAGCTATTTCAAGCTGTGAAAGCTCAATTGTCACTTCATATATATTTTTTGTTTTCTTGAACTGTTTTCGCAACGGAAGCTCTCAAAGATAAATTTTCCCCATTTTCCACTATTTCTTCGCTCTTATGGGGCAAAAAACTCGATTTAATTAAAGCCTCGATTATTAATCAAATTCAAAACTTTTTATTGTCAATATAAAACTTATAAAGAAATTGAGTAAATAAAAAATATATATAATTTATAAATTGAATTCCAGCTGTGGAAATTATTGAAGCGATACTAGTGATGACGACTAAAAACAACACGACAACTTGTAGTTAGTCCGTATTATGATTTTACAGTCTATTTAATTCACCCTTATGCCCCTTATAAATCAATAATAAAGGGAGAAAAGCAAAAAAATGGCAACAGCTATTCTCAGAATAAGAATTTTTATTGATTATCTAATGAGTAACGCCCTACTTGTCTTATATTATGTATACCTATCTTGGCTATATGTATAAGTGTAACATACTATGGCACATATAGTAAGGGTGAGGGTCACTCCCTTAGCACCATAGACTATGAGATCAATTTATACAAAAATATATATTTTGTAAGTTGTATAATAATTTTAGGTATAGAGGTAATACATAAGTCGTTTTAAATTTAATTTATTTACCTCCGTTTTCAGACAATGGCATTTAAAAAAATGCGATGCTTGTACATACGTAATATACTACTTAATAACGGCCATATACTTGCCTCTGCTAACACTGGAACCTCCTTTAGTGTATTACATTAGCCCTTATTTACACTGCTACTTGTTTTATTTGTGTACACATTAATAAACGTTTTGGTACACCACCGGTTATCAAACTCCTGGCCTTACAATTAAATATGCATACCACTATACCAACATGGTTATTTGCCAGAAAAATACTATCCTCTAATGTTTTATTAAACCTACACTAGGGTTACAGACGTTTTTTTACGCCAGTCGTGAACTCTAAAAGCTCGAATACGAGTTTTTCATCGCTTTATGAAGTAGTACACGCTATAATGGCTATGCTAATGGGCCCCGCTCAGTAGGACGTCAATAATGAGCGGCCGTCCTTATCACACGGAGCAGGTGCCCTTTGTGACGTCCTCCGATATTACTGTTCGTTGTGGAATAATTTATTTGCACTTTTTTATCCTTTATATGGACGAGGTTAAAGAATCGCTTTTATGGGCTCGTTGGTCTAATAGTAGCAATAAGGCTATGCCCGTCGCGTTTCGGATTTAGTTTGTGGATTTTCAAATTTACAAAGGCGAGAAAGGTCGACATCGCATCTTGTTTAGATGTTATATATGGCTTTGGTATTTCTACCTTCCGTCCTTTTCTATCCAGTGATCCACATGCTTTTCTGTATTAAAAATTAATTAAATAAAAAGAAGGTAAATATAATAATATATAATAATATTCATGTAGAATTAACAAAATTAATATATTTAAAATAAAACACTTTAACGGTTTACAACGCGATATATTAATATTAACTCGATCCTGCTGCAAAGCATCCGAAACGTTGGGCCGAAGTTAAAAATCATTTTCAAATAAGTTTAACTAATATATCGCGTTTTAAACCTTTAAAGTGTTTTATTTAAATGTGTACTACTCGCGTAAACTATAGACAGTACTTAATGACATATTGTGAAAAATAAACTTTACTAATTATTGTTATGTACTACTCTTTTTGTACTTACTGTATTAAAACCTCCGTAGTAGCAGTTGTAGTAGAACAGCGACGAGTCGAGAGCTTTCCTGGCTCTCGTCTCTCGATAACCTGTATTTACCTTTACCGCAGTGGGAATAAATTCGTGGCTTAAAGTTTAATTAAACTAGTTTGATCCCGTAAAAAGTAGATGTTATCGAAAGCTCGGCTCGCCGTCGTGTTGGTAACGAGTGAAATTATGGAAATGCGGCACGCTCGCTACTCGCTCAGCATTGCTACAATGAATTTAGCTTTTTGTGGGGGGGCTTATTCTAACGTTGCTTTCATTTTGTTCGATATATTTGCGTTAAAATAATGTTCTTTTTCGATATTAAAACGCTTTAAAATGTTACCTTTTATATAAATTTACCTGTTATTATTGTCTAATTAATATTGTTAGATTATTATTTCTTAACGTTGGTGTAACTAAAATTGTTTCTGCAAAAAAAATGCAGAGAATATATGAGGTCACGTACGCTAGATTATAATTTGTCCTTGGATATTAGAAAAACCGAAACGGGGATTCGGTGTTTAAGGTTATCAGAAAATGTTGTTAGTAACAACATTACTGTTAAATACTGTCTATAGTTTACGCGAGTAGTACACATTTAAATAAAACACTTTAACGGTTTAAAACGCGATATATTAGTTAAAATTATTCGTCGAAACGTCGGGCCGAAGTTAAAAATCATTTTTAAATAAGTTTAACTAATATATCGCGTTTTAAACCGTTAAAGTGTTTTATTTAAAGATTACTGTTGTTCGGTTCCTGGGTTTTTCGAGCTCTTCGAATAACCCCCTCAGACCCCCAAGCCTGTGCTAGTTTCTTAACAAGGATGATAAATGGTAACGTTTTTGTCAACGCAGGCCTTTAAGAAAACCAATGTCAATTATCGATTCGGAGAAGTCTCAAGTTTCGTAATTTAATGTTTCAATTCTGGCGCGGTTATGGAAATCTTGGACGCTTACGCCGCAGTCGAGTGCACGCGACTGTTTTTGCTCAGCTCTGTGTTAGCTTATAGTTAACTGAACTTGGCAAGGATTAAGCGACACTTCTGTTTCTCTTGCACTGGAAATTCTACATAGTTAAAGAGTAAATATTTTGTTCTGTCGCTACTGTATATATTATCTTTCCTTTGGAAATAGACGATGGTTAAGCAGTACAAGTAAGAGTAGTAAATATTTACAGAAAACACTTAATGGTTTAAAACGCGAAATATATAGTTTATTTACAATTTGTTCTTACGTAAACAATATATTTCTTGTTTTAAACCGTTAAACGTTTTATTTAAAATGTCGCTTATGTTTTATTCTGCGATGTTTCTTAAGTTATATTGAGCTACCGCGATTGATTGACGTATAATGTAATTGTTTTAGAGTTTGTCCACGTTCCATCACATAAATGTAAGCGTACAATAGTACTATAGTTAGATAGGCATAAGTGTGTAGCGTAGCTACTAGTGTTTAGTCAGATGTCTGCAAATTTCGGTTTGTGAAAGAATCTATACATAATGTTAAAAATGCTCTCTGTCTGTCTGTCCGGCTATAACTCCGAAACTACTGAACTGATTTAAATCAAATTTGGTACACAAATATTATAATTTAGAGCCTGAGAAAGGACATAGGCTACTTTTCAATGCCAAGAAAGGTTGATAAAAGTTTGTATGGAAATTCGTGGTTTTTGAAGCTAGAACAATGAAACTTTCTTTGGCTTTTTGGGAGTGG
Organism: Leptosia nina; assembly: GCA_963661955.1. Lineage (NCBI taxonomy): Eukaryota > Metazoa > Arthropoda > Insecta > Lepidoptera > Pieridae > Leptosia > Leptosia nina. The sequence goes on along the minus strand of CAVLEF010000006.1, from coordinate 7,875,623 downwards.
GAGTGGGAGTTAGAGTAAAAGTAATGTGAGGCGAGAGTGTTGCGGCAAATTAGCACTTATAACATAGATTGGCTGCCTTAAGTGCGTCCTTACATAAATTAATAAACAACCTAAATAATTAAAAATTCTACCCCAAGTCACTATTCCACGCGGACGAAGTCGCACAGCTAGTTATTAATAAGGCAATTTTCACAAACATATCAAATCACAAGTACAGATGCAATTCTCCACACACACCCGTTAGACGCCCCGTGTTACGGAGTATAAAGTTTTATTATGCAAGTGCATATATCTGTGTGGTACTGCTATATTTCGGTAAACGCTAACGGTGTCCGGTGATGCACCGTGGCGTTAATTGGGTGCGAGCGGCGACCCCGCTGCTAACGACTAACGAACTACTTGCTGTGATTATGAAGGCTTAAAATTCGCTTCGTTGGGAATACATTGATATACAGATGTAGTCTTGCGCTACGTAGATTTAACGTTATTGGAATAGGTAATGCGTAGAATGTTTTAACGGACCACAATTAATAGTTTAGTACAATGTAGTTTACGCGGGTAGGTACACATTTAAATAAAACACTAACGATCTAAAACGCGATGTATATTAGTTAAACGTATTTGGAAATTATTTTTAACTTCGGCCCGACGTTTCGGATGCTTTGCAGCAGCCGTGGTCACGGAGAGACTCTTAACTATTATATCGCGTTTTAAACCGTTAAAGGGTTTTATTTAAATAAAGAAATGAGGCAAAATATCTTACCGTACTGAACTAATTTTAATAAACGGGCTGTGAAATAATTGCTTCCCTGGGTAATTAATTGAATAGAAATTATTAATGACTGTCAATTAACGTTGTCTGATTTCTACTTTTTAGTTAACCTTGTAACATGGCATATATTTATGTTATCTATGCATCTAGCCTGTCTCGCAGATCGAGTTTATTCAGAGTTGAGTAGCTAAACAAATTTTTGTGCCCTCCCCAACCGAAACAGATATCCGTTCAAACTTAGGTCCATCGTTTAACGATATATAAACTCACTATGCGTTAAACCTTTAAACTTATTAATTATTATTTAAGACTCCCACGTAAATATTCAAATATGATAAATTTCTGGGAAGGACAGAACGCAGGTCTTAAGAATATCTCTGTTTGTAATTAGCAGTGACACGAAGTCACGACAAGGCTTAACAAAAGTTAATTATGATAAGGTAATTAGCTGTATCTATACTATGGGTAACGGCTTTGTTCTCCCGCTTGGCTTGCATAAATCTCGGCGTGTGAAATTGTTGTTCCTGAGCGCGATATCGACCACGTTACTTAGAATTAAAGAGAGACACGTTTAGACTAGTGCACATCGAGTTTTTCTAAGAGGATTAAATTTTTATATGTGCTGAGATTCGGCGTTTTTTTTTTGGTGTAATGGTAAATAAAAATGGGTCGTGGGTTCGATGTCAACTGGATCCAAAACTTTTGTAATTGATTTGTATTTATTCATAAATATGTTGGATTTCTTCTGGAAATTTTAATATTAAATAGGTGGTACGAATATCTAAATTCTGTCCAGGTCACAATGCCGTGAAGATTTACGAATATCCAAAGGTCGACAGCTGAAAGCAGTTAGTCGAGTAAGGTCTTAGGTTAGTTTTTAAATTGCGTTAATATCATCAAAAAGGCAGATCGGATCTATTAAATTATCTACAAGGGAGTCAGTATATGTAAAAAGAATCAACATTTTTTTTCGACGCGTCGACAACCACATCTTTTATTCTAAAGCCATTTCCCACTAAAATAACATTTCATCCTCATAATTCGTGCTGTGAGAACTCTCTCTCCCCTACTCTTGCCTTGTTTTGAAATTACAATATGAGAAACAGAGATTGTTCACAACGCTTCGATGGAAATGAGAAAGGGGCGATAACTCGATTGATTTGGCCAATCAAACCCCTAAACGACTGCTGGAGGCGTATCGTTATAAGCTCTAGACCGTATATTGAATTCGAAATATTTCTGATATTACCAACTACTATGCAAGCTACTGTATAGGTTATTAAAACGTGTCCCAGTTTTTGCTGCAAATATGTGCTGTGATAATGACGTTGTACAGAGCTTTTTCGGCCATTTTGGGAAGCTCCTTGACTTTTCCTAGACTAAGCAAAGGCTGACTTAATCTTTTCACAGCCAAGGAACGTCAAGTACCATTCCCCTCTCTGAAGATTTCCAGCTGAATTTGTTATCTATGTCTATACTATTCTAAAGCTGAAGAGTTTGTTTGAACGCGCTAATCTCAGGAATTACTGGTTCAAAATGTTTTTTTTTATGTTGGTTAGAGCATTTATCGAGGTTGGGCTTTAGACTATATAAAATCATGCTGCGACCAATAGGAGGAAAGAGTTTTCTCAACATTTCCCACTGAAAAAATATTTATAAAGAAAGCCAAAATATATGTATGAAAAAATGATTGCTCTTTCAATGATCTTAAAATGTCTGCGATAGCATGTCTAATCTTGTAAAATTAAATCGTCAAAAATAATAACACAAATTGACGCGTCGACGTCGTGGTTAACAGCTAGTTGTATATGTTGCTGCTAGAGGCAGAGTGGCCTAATAACAAAAATAATAATTTTCTATAAGGAATAAAATAAAAATGCGCAATTGCCTTTGTAGTATTATTTGTGTAAAATTATGCTAACAATTTTCGGTCACTGTGCTATTATAGATTAACATTTTTAGACTATAAAAAATAAATGAGTCAAGTCATAAAATTGCAGTTAGGTTACTCTGCCTCTAGCGGCCTCATTTATAAAGTATTTTTTTACTTAAGAATTTTACTTTTATATCTATTGTCCTCCTCTTGCACGTCTGTCCATTTTATACAAAGCCTCGTCTACACCGATAGGTAGAAAACAGAAAACTGAATGATGAGCGGTGCATTGTCCTCAGCGAGTCCTGAAGTTGCGGTCCGCTGACCAGCCGGCTCCGGCCGACGACCGGCGCTTTGACTGTGTTTCTTGTTCCCCCATTGCGTGGCTTTTGTGTATCTATACAATCTAGCTAATGACGTGATTGCGTACGCGTTCGTACCTGGTAGTATTCATGTAGCCTAAACGGGACCGAGAAATTACAAAGTCAACAAACACTATGTTGTTTTTAGTTATTAAATGATAGGTTAACTTTAGGGGTAGTTGATATGGTTAATTGCAAAAAAGTAATGCCTAATGGAAGGAGGAAAACAAATTGATTTATATTGATTAAAATATAAATCAATTTGTTTTCCTTGTAATGTAATAAACAATACACTATATTCAAGCATCAAAAATGATGTCGGTCATTACGACTGGACAAAATTTATTAAAAATGGGTCGAAATAAGCGTCATGTCACTGTATGGGAACTCGTTATTTCAAAAAATCAAACCGTTACTAACCTTCATTAGATTGAATTAATTCAAACAAATGGATTTAAGGTCTGATAAATAATTAATTATTGTTTTAATTATATACATGACTTTTTATAAACTATTTCATATGAAAACCACACTTCGTAGTGTAACGATGTCATAATTATCAGAAATATAGGCGGAGTTATAATAAATAGTCAAGATAATCCGACACTCTCGTGTCCCTGTGTTCTTCTCAGACAAAACAAAATGGCGGGCTATTTTTCTCAGAAAAAACTAATTCAACAACGCAACCAGGCTCTGCGTACTTATCTGCACTAAGAGCAAATGTCCTTCCGCATCCACGAAACTAATATTTATTACGCGCGCTGCACAGCATATAATATTTGTAGAAATGCTCTCAACACCCGCGGGGCTTACATACAAATGCGACGTTAACTTTAAAATATGCTAATTACGTACTAACTGTTAACTATGCTTATAGCAGACCTCACTATGACTTTGCACCTCGCAAAAGGACAGCGTTTTCCACAGCTCCACAATATACTGCAGCACTTAAAGTTAGGTGAAAACCGAGGCCCGAAGGGAAATTAAAGCGAGGCAGTGAGTTGCCGTTAATTTGCTTGGACACGTAGCTTAGGGTTTCGGGGTTATTGTTTTATGAACAATACGAGCGGACATATGTGGGGATTGAGACAAGCTACTAATTGGCTCTTTCAGAGCCACTACAAGAATGTAGTTGTAGATGGCCACCATGGCCATGGCGATCTGTAATGCCCACCTGAAAAGCGTTTCTTTTTTTATGAAAAAGGAGGGTAGACAAGCATAAGGTTCGCTTGATGGTAGGTGATTTAGGCTTTGGTTATTCGAAAATCCACCGACTGAAACCGAATCGTGATTAAACTTTACTATTTTTTCACCTGCGATAGTTGGTGACCCGGACGGAATTCAGATATTTCTACCACCCATTTACTATCTGGATTTCCAGACGAAGTCTAACATGCTTTAAAACTAGTATACATTAATAGTTATGTGAGACCTGCTGGTGATCGAAGCCTTTGATTATTTATTGGCCATACCATTAGACCAGCGAGTCAATGTCTCTATTCCGTGTGCGTAAACGGTATTCACTATTGTATTCTAATATTTCCCAAACATTTCCTTTTTTTTCTCGCGTTTTAAGGATAAAGTGTCAAATCGCAGTCAAAGCTTTCTTAAAAATTTATTTGCCGAGTTATCTAGGAAATCTAAAGAATCTTTGAAAATTTCCATTGTAAACAGGTCGAGCTTTACTAGGAATTCTTATATGAAGGATATTATAGATGTGACCGCTTTTTACCAACATTCCAGTCCGGATAATTCACCCACCAGTTTGACAAGTGTGGACGCCGCGTGTTTCACATTCCATGCTGAATTGCTTAGGACTAGTGCAGCCGGACCTGTATTAAAACCGCAATGTTTCTTGTCCTAGCGTTAAAATGCCGCGCATAGCACGTGACTATTGAAATATTTCGCGAAAATTCACTCTTACCTTAGTCAAAATAATAAGTACTTTCACACTCTGAATTGAAGGTTCTTGCAAAGTAATCCGTTTCGTTAACGCACTACTTTATCTCACATTTGCTGGAAAACATTATCAGAGATCATTAGCGTCCGAAACGGCCGGCAGTAGTAAAAATAACAAGTTAATACATTTCAATTGTCTAATTATCTGCAAAGTATCCGACACTTCGAGCCACAATTAAAATAAAAAAAATAAAATAGGTACCAAATATACTTCGCGTTTTGAACCGTTACTCGCGTTTCATTGAAATTATCAGCTTGAGATCTGCAAAGTATTCGAAACGTGGGGCCGTAGCATAAATTATAAATAAGTTACCTAATATATGTTACGTATTGAACCATTAGGTGTTTTGATTCAATTATCTATATAAGTTATCCGAGCTGCCCTAGATAAAATCACGTTCAATATATTTTGCTTTTTCATCCCATCCCTTAAACCATATTTTTCTGTTATCTGAAGGCTTACTGCTAAATATTTTAAAATTAGAATATCGGAGTCCGGACGGACTGTCAACCGTATTCCGACCCTTTTTCCCCTTACGCAACTAACCGTCCAACAGCCAGTGGCGGAGCTATGGTAGAGCCAGGTAGTGCACCGGGGCGCAGAACTTACGGGGCCCTCTAGACTCATCTTTGAAAAGATGAGCTTATAAAAAAAGAAGAGACAAAGCATGAGAAAGATGCTATACGCTCTACTTTGGCTTTGGATTTTCGGAAATCCACAAACTGAAACCAAAATGCGATTAATTTCACGGCTTTTTACCTGCGGACGGTGATTCATGATTCGGGCGTAAATTCGGTACCGTTCATTCAGTGTCTAAATTTCCAGATGAAGTCAAACATGTTTCATGAAAACTATAAATTAATTAGAAAAGTATTGGCTCGGCGCGGTTAGAATCCACAACCCGTAAATTATCAGCTTACCTTTATTAATTACCATACGTTGTTATCATTACATCGATGAGCTCGCCAATTTTATGAATTCAAGCCACGCGGAAAGAGGGGATGAGGGCCCGATTCTTTCTCTATATACCGGGGCCCCTATCCACCTTGCTACGTTTCTGCTCCCAGCATAACTTTATTCCCAACAATAGGTTTTTGTGTCGCTCTACATTATAGATGGATAAACAAAATGGAAAAATGCGTTGCGTATTTCAAACAATCTATCTAAATGCTCCGGTTATTTTGATTGCAGTCAACCGAATTTAAATGGAACAAACGAGTGCGGTGCGGAATTTTCACCACAATTGGAGCCGGTATTAGTATTTCATTGATTCGCGAAAATGCGCCTAATGACGTGAGCGATAATAACTATATTGGCGTGATTGCGCGACACACATGACGAGTTGAATGGATTATTGTACGTTCAACTGATGAGCTAATTGTAAATGTAATTAAAAAGATGCTAATATGAAAACATAGACACTGATTTTAATTTTAGGTACTATGTACGGCCCAGTTCTCAATAACTCTTTGGTATTGCTCTAAACAATATTTACACATGACTGACATTTTTAAAGCATTGCAATTCGAAGAATATTTCAGATTTCGTTTTGAACTACGACCCGACGACAAACAGACGCCCTGTGATCGCAACGGCTGCGAAGCATCCGCGATATCGGGTTTCGAAAAGTACTTTATGCGAGTACTAGCTGTGCCCGTGAAATCGTCCGCTCCCGCCGTTCTTGCAATTTATATATTTCGCAGCGCACGCAAATTAAAGATTTTCCCCGTTTTTTTTACATAACCCACTGTTCTTCGCCCCAAATGGTCGCAGCCTGATTTGTTAAGGCCTAAAGCTTCCCTCGATAAATGCTCTGGTCAACACCAACAATTTTAAATTCGAACCAGTGATTCCTGAGATTAGCGCGTCTAAATAATCTCCCCACCTCTATAATATTAGTATAGACATTATATACTACATGTTTATACATGGACGGACAATTAAACAACTGACAATTTAATTGTCAAAAACTGTGTTTGCTTAATGTTACACCAAATAACATACATCGTATGAACACGTATATTTCTTCTATTTTTCGTGCTTTATAAACTTTGCCGGCGTTCTAGGAAATGCGATCGGAAGATTTTTATCACACTCGGCGGGAACTTGTATCGGATTTTGATAAATACAATATGGCGTCGCCGGCATCTAATATTTATGAGCGGGGAATCTGGCGCCGCTCTACATCCACCAGCTTCCCAGCTTTATGCATTTACTTAGATTTCCTTACACCCCGGACATATTAGATGTGTTCTGTAAGCTTATTTCGTTTTTAACAGCTTTGCAAAAATGCACTTTTACTTGAGGCGAAATTTTTTTCACAATACTGGCTTTATCTATCGCGATAAGTTCGAGAGCTCCTACATTCGGATCACAGCAGAACAGTAGTTAACGTTAACTGGAACAGCTTAGAGCCGAAGTTGTAGTAGCCATTATTGATGATGACTGTAAAATATTTGTTGATGGATATTTATTTCTTGCGATCCCTGTGAAGACTTACGTACGTTGCAATATTTGGTAGATCATTATTGGAGAAATCTTTAATTGGAGCAGTATACAATGAAGGAAGTGAATCTTATAATTACTATATATTTCTCATTTTAAACCGTTAAAAGTATGTTATTTAAATGTGAACTACCCTCGTAAACCACAAAGACAGCCTCGTTTTAGAATATATTTTGTGATGTGTTAGGTTTCAAATTATAGACACAGCTTACGCCTAATGTATTAACAGTTTTGTTTGCACAGATATCCCGGCTCGTGGGCATACTAGTTGTAAACAATGTTAAGTAAGATCCGTCAATGCCGATAACATTCAAACAATAGTGCTATTTAAACAGCTGTCCATGTTTGACTTTGCTTTCTATTGGGATATCTTGGAAAAGATGCAGTTGTGATAACAATATAGGAAATTCAGAATAATCAAAAATATAAGGCTCGTTGCACACCGTTAAGTTAGAATATTCGGTTTTAGCAATATAAGAGTAATTAAGGTGTTCTGATAACAATTTTAGATATTACTAGGGTTTTCTTGTTATTTTGCGGCTCGTCAGTATAGGACGCCGATCCGAAAACTTTTTGGTTTTAATATTTTAAAAAAATCTCTTTGTTGGGCGTTTATTCCTTACGTCACTGTTAAATAATAAATTTGGTAACAATAAAATATTAATTAATTTAGAAAGATCATGTTAATTAAAAAAATAATAATATGCATGAAGGATCATGCGTCGCACAATTATGCTACAACTCTGAATCATCAGCAAAACTCCGAGTTTTGAACAGTTTTATTGTTTGTCTGTTTATAACTCACATATTTTGTTTATACATATATAACGTAACGAACCGATTAAATACATATGGTTTTAATAAACGAATTTATGATGCGTTGCTCGATGAAACGACACACGGAATTTCTTCAGCAATCAATCTATCAAAAGCACTGACGTATTTACCACGAAATCGATAATAATAACTTGAAGCGACATTAAATGTGGGCATGTCAACTTCTGCGGTCGCATCCATTATTGCGCCCGGTAAGCCGGAACGCGTCGTCCGTCCACTCGGGGCCTTAGGGAAACGTTATCGCTGCGAAAACCCACGCTACATTTACAGTCAGGAGCGAACCCGCCAATTCCGGAATAAACCGGATTGTCGTATAACACATTTTTATTAATTCCGACTAGATGCGGCTGGGAACAGTTTGACACGGTTCCATTGTTTCCGGAAGTACACTTGGCTTGGCTAAATTAAATACATACAAAACCGAAATGAAATAATTTAATCCACACCAACGATTATACAAACAAATTAAACATCGGTATAAGAAAATACAAATGGGTTACAATTATCACATACAATTACTTTGCTGTGGAAGGACATCGCTCGGCTGTTGCTGCGATAACAGATTTGCAGCGCCGATTCCAACTTAGAGCGATAGCAACAAATAATTCAGATACAAGAATAAATGTAAGATAACCGACTATACAACAAAAATAAAAATATATATATATCTATAAAATAAAATAAATACTAAGCCTTAGAAACAATATTTATACTAAATTCAACTAAAGATATGTAATGTTTCACTTAAAAGATGTATGGGGATCTTAGTGCACGCCACTAAGATCCCCATACAAGATATCTTTTGTATTTTAATTTAAAGGAATTTATTGAAACTGTGTTGCGGAGAGGATTGAAGTTATTCCAACACATAGTAGCGTTGTGCGTGAAACTGAAAACGCCCCGGTATTATATCATGCTACAGACAACGCATATACGAAAATGTCACTAATGTAATTCAGATTATTTCTTTTGTATTGTATAATTAAACGTTTGTTTATCGTAATTTGCACAATCGAGCGATGTTTAAAAAGAAGTCTGAAGAAGCCTCGTGAAAAAGAAGACAACATTCTGTAAACAATGCAATCCATCTAAAATACTATTTTAGCGTGTACACAATTTATCTTGTAACTCTTTATCTGCCTACCCACTTTTATTTGAGAACGGGTAGTAGTAGAACATGTTAATCTATTTGAGTTATAATGCGGTTAAGTATTGTTTCTACGTCGGGTCGTCGTTAAAAAATAGGTTCGGCTAATATATCTGTTATATAAATACATTATCTATAGACAGACACTATAGACAGTATTTACATTATCTGTTATTATACTACTACTAAAAAAGCTGAAACTAGGAATGTACATCATGTCCACGCCGGTTTGTTACCTTTTCAAATAAATAGGCTACTAACCAACGACATAGACTTCTAAATCGTAGGTTTTCTTTCTGATACTGGCATTCAACTAAAATATTTTTCTTTGAATACTGTCTGCACTTTACGCGAGTAGTACACATTTTAATAAAACACTTTAACTGTTTGAAACGCGATTTATATTTTAGTTAAAATTATTTTAACTACGGCCCGACGTTTCGGATGCTTTGCAGCAACCGTGGTCACGGTGAGACTAAAGATTGAGGGTGTCATTGACGTCGAAAAAAAAACAAATTGCTACACTTGCTACATCTGTTCCATCGAAGTTGGTTTTCGGATACTTTTGCGTTTTAAACCGTTAAAGTGTTTTATTTAAATGTTTACCTTTATTATATAGATGTGCACTAGCAACGAAATTGTATGTTTATTATTCATTTCAGGCTTAAAGTACCTGCACTCGGCTCGCATCCTGCACAGAGACATAAAACCGGGCAATTTGCTCGTGAACAGCAACTGCGTTCTGAAGATCTGCGACTTCGGACTGGCGAGAGTCGAGGAGCCTGACTCCACTAAGAATATGACGCAGGAGGTCGTTACGCAATATTATAGGTAAGTTTTGTATTGTTCATTAGTAATTTATAAATACCAGCGATGACGTTCGATAAGAGACATGGTCTTCTACCGCGAACCTTCGTAGCTAAGTTTGCTTTGGAAGGGCTATGCTCCGAGTTACTTTGTGTGATCCAATCAGGATTAAAAAGATTCGTAGGAGAACTAAAGTTACCGACATAGCCCATCGCTAGTAGAAATGACGACCGTTGGAGCAAAAAGGGTGGAGACCTTGTATTAGAAGTCGACTAGGGAGACAGACGATCTGGTACCTGGTACGCTGGATTCAAGTAACAAACGCCCGGTTGTATTGGAAGTTTTTAGGGGAGGATTATGTCCAGCGCCGAACGGTTGGAACGAATTTATAAATATGTCGTTTTAGCGACTTTGCCGCTGATGTAATAGTTTATTAATGATTAACTCCGGTAGTTTCAATTGTAATATAAAATATATTTAGGTTTCTTTTTTTAACTGCTTTGTACTTTATTTTATTTGACTGAAAATAGATAAAAAGCGCGTGCTTTATATTTTTTAGGATAAATAAGTAATAATAATTTATTTTATTATCGGCCCGACGAATATATACAACAACATAACATATTGGCTCTTATTATATTGTTTAACAACATAAAAAAATTTACATGTGAGACACATGAAGTCACTATATCATTTAAAAATCGAAACCTTAATACGCAAGTGTTAAGGTTGAAATTGCATTGCGCGAGAGGTGCATGTATCTATAAGTTAAAAAAAATCGACGAGGAGGTGTAGGAATCGGTAGCTTAATTGGTAGAGCAACAGCACGGAACGCTAACGATGCCGGTTCAAGTCCTGCCCGAGTCGATTTAAAAAAAATATATTTTCGATTCTTACTATATTGTTGAATCTATTGATCATGGTATATTAATAATACCTCTAAGCTACGATATCACAACTATAACTCACAGGATCGCTCTAGCCTATCGTACATGTTAAAGATATGGACATACAAGGACTGCCCTTGGCCGCAGCGCTTGGCTTACATTCAACTGCCGGTTACACTATTTGTTATATATTTATAGTTTAAGAATGTTGCCTAGTTTAGCGTTAGGCGCAAGTGGTCCAGGGTTCAAATCCCGAGGAAACAATAAATTATTTCGGTCAGGCAGGGCACAGGAGTCTGATAAACGACTTGCTTCTAAAGAGCGATCACTGAATCGGACACATAAATGTCTTCGCCCCATGTCCACAAGAGGAAACGAGATTTTACCCTCATCATACCTATAGTTATATGTGGAAGGTGTCCTTTATTGCTGTATTGTAGCATATATTTATCTTATACCTACTGTGAAATAAAATACAAACAGTTCAATAGTAGAAATATATTATTAGTATATTTTTTACTAAGACCGGCGATTCAGATGTTAAACAGTCATGGTCCAACCCACTAAAGATTTAGAGTACCTAGGATGCCAACTATTCAAACAATAAGTTTCATCCTGCATCTTTAGTCAGTAGTAATATGCTTCGTGTTTTAAACCGTTAAAAATATTTTATTAAAATTTTTGCTACTTGCGCTATACTCAATCCGACTAACAAAAATGATGGATTACAGTGTTATAAACGACCTTTGCACCATTGACCGCACATTTGAAAGTATGCCACGGCTGGTTCGACTTAATAACTGCTGGTATTTTTGTATGCATCGAGCACGAACGAGTACGTGCTCGTGCGATCTCTATTGGGTAATTTTTTTTCAATTCGGTACGGGGCCGATGTTCCGTGTCTCGTGCTCTGCATTCAGCACGGTTTGTGGAATAAAAATTTGTTTTAATGTAAACAAAAAAGTAAATAATGACGTACTTCCCAAATTAAATAAGTAGTCGATAAATAAATTTAAATCGTAAAACTAAAATTGCTAACTGTGGATTTCCTAATACCTAAAGTCAAAATAGGGCGACAGCACGTCTTGTTTTATGTATGGCTAGTATATTTCAACTACCATCAAGTACAAGCAAAGAAAGCAATCAGATCTGGAACGGAATAAACAATATGATTTTACAATTTTGCTCAAATGCACCTTTTTAATTTTGTATGTTTAATATCTATTGATTGTCATCAGAATTCATAAAAAGAAATGAACAAGGGTTAATGCTATCAGAACCACCAAAGGGATTGCTAACAAGGGTTATCTACTGGACCCTATTTTTTGCTTTGCTAACCTTTTATTTTTTACTGTAATAACGGCAATAATATGAAATTTTAATTTTTCACCTTACTTGAAATAATATGAGGGTAAAATGTTTATTATTTTATTATATGCGCAAATTGTGAGCTTTAAGTTAAAAGCAAAAGGTTTTGAAACCGAGTAGGTATTGAATTGATCTTGTCAAACTCACATGTTCACTTGATAGAGGGTGAAATACTCCAGCCATATAACCTCTCAACAAGATGTGCTGTCGAGCTATATCTGCTTTGATTGAAACCGTAACGCGATTAAATTTCATTTGTGGACATTTCATGTCACACGTTGCTTTCGACCCGGACTATTTATATCATCTATTTGATTTTCAGATTACTTAACGAAGTCCAATATATTTCAGAAAAATTCTTAATCGATTAAAAAATATTTGACCCGTTTATTTTTATCATTGTTACCGCTTGTGTTTTACCGTGTTAGTTGTATAATACCTAACCGTTAGCGTGAATTATATATTTTTATATGACGTCATAATGGCAAGATTTGTGAAGAAATAAAACGAAACGTCTGACTATATTATTAATGTCTCATGATAACATATAATGTTTCAGGGCTCCCGAGATTTTGATGGGTGCGAATCACTACACGGCCGCTGTTGATGTCTGGTCTGTGGGCTGCATATTCGGCGAACTCCTCGGCCGTCGGATCCTCTTCCAGGCCCAGAGTCCCGTACAGCAGGTACTTCACAGCTATTGTCTTGACTTTATCAAAATTCATTGGTCTGCTTTTTAATTGTATATTTAACATGAGACTTGTTTTCCCTTTACTTTTATAAATAAGCTTCAAGCTTAGAATTCTATAATGATAAGTAATAATTATTTTCAACAATACTGTTTGATTGTCTGGAGATATGTTCCTTATGGTATTGATCTATTGAATTATTTACACGATATTAGCTATAGAACAAATATCACGAACAATTTAAAAATAAGAAATATAATTTTGGGTCTGAAAAGGCAAACTCAGCTATAAGCAATAGAAAGCACCTAATTAAACTTAAAACCCTACAGATATGTGGCCGCTACTGTCTTTTCATTTATGTGCTGCCTACTTTTTCAGCTGGAGTTAATAACGGAGCTGCTCGGAACACCGTCGCTGGAGGACATGCGGTATGCATGCGCGGGCGCAAGAGCACATATGCTGCGTCGCGCACCGAGGCCACCGGCGCTAGCCGCACTCTATACTCTATCTGTGCAGGCTACTCACGAGGCTGTGCATCTCTTGGCTCAGGTATGCAAAATAGATTTCAAAAACAATTGATTTGGATGCTTCTTTGCCCAGTTTCAGTTTTTCTCCAGTAATCTCCTAAAATTAAAAAATATACATTTATGTATGTGTTTATTTATGGTATTCTAGCTGTTACGCACGACGTTGTCCGCGTACTGCGTGCTTGCAAGTTAGTCTTAAAAGATAGAAATATACTCTCACGGTATTTTTTTTACATCATATCTTGAACCGATTTTGCAGCGACCCACTACAATTTACAATAATCACCATTTTTCCACATTACTAATTTTTTTTGCTCCTATTGGTCTCGACGTGATGTTTTAAAACAAAAATATTTTTTTCAATTTGAACCAGAGTTCCTGACATAAGCGCGTTCAAACAAACAAAGTCTTCAGATTTATAATATTAGTATTGAGCTCATTTTTGGCACCGTTGTCTTCTTAATATCTAAACCTGACATAAGTAAAATAATATTCCAGATGTTGGTGTTCGACCCGGCGAAACGGATCTCCGTTGTAGATGCGCTTGCGCACCCGTACCTAGAGGAAGGCCGCCTCCGCTACCACTCGTGCATGTGCAAATGCTGCTATAGCGCCCCCCCGGCCGCAAGACATTATTCCCCAGATTTGGAGCCGGTGGCGCCCCACGCTTTCCACGACGGATGGGAGAGGAAGTTGACGTCCGTTCATCAAGTCAAGGGTGTGTACTGCGTTCGAATAAAAGCTATCTATTAAACAAATGTCCAAATAAGAATCAGTAGTTGTGTAAGAATTACGTACAAAAGCAGGAATTATGTTTTTGGTGTCGTTTTTGGCTTGGGCCTGTAACGAGAGTGGGCACTTCGCCTTGACGCTGAAAAGTTTTTTATTTAAACGTAATGGTACGCAATGGTAAATAAAATACCTCGTTACCTCCTACGATTTAGTACTAGTGAATTTTAACCGATGTTAAGACGAATAAATATGTTGATACGAACTATAAATGAGTCCATAAATTTGTACGATAACCTATCTCCGCAGAGGAGATCCACAAATTCATAGCGGAGCAGCTGCAAACGTCACGCGTGCCGCTGTGCATCAACCCGCAGTCGGCCGCGTTCAAGAGCTTCGCAAGGTAAGGCGCCGCCAACAAACAACCAACCGCAAACAACCAACCAACCAGACACTAGGTGATTTCTTTGCGATACCTAAACCGATTGGTGCCTATTTCACTCTCGACGATCCGGACATTAGGGCTGTTATATTTATTTATGTATATATATCGCATCCTTGCTTCAATATTGTGGAATTCAATTCAATATATTTGGATAAATTTTTTGGGATCATACATCTTTCTCGTCAGCATTATAAATTATTATTTTTACATATAAGAAATCAACCGAATAAAGTATCGACTGCTGACAACATTTTAGTCCGAGCCAGATGAGATTTATTGAAGTAAATATATTTTTGTCGTGCAAGTTACTTCAAATAATGAAATTTATTATGGTAATATTATTGAAGCAAAGAAGGCAATAGACGTGCGATTGCATTAACAAGAGATGACTCCATTATGTATATATCTTTGTTAGCGTATGTATTGTTTTATTAGAAAGTCGATCGTGGCAGTGAATAGGCACCAATCGCTCAGCTATTAGCGACCACCCGCACCCAAAAGGCCACGACTACGTGTTGACAACACGCCGACCTCTTTAATCTATGTCAGCCGAGTCTTTGAGCCAATAAGTGTTGTCTACACGCCATTGTATTAGTAACTGTTATCATCACAACTAAGTGTGGCACCGTGCTGCGTGCACGCCTATTACGAGCAGTGTTAGGTACCTCTAGAATGAAGGTGGTCGCAGAAGTTAGTCCCACTATCCCCCCCAACCCCAATCCCGCCTAAGTAGTTAAGTGCGTAGGTCTTACCTAGCCCCACTTTTACCTGTTCACCGGGCAGAGCCCAAATTGTGCATGTTTTTTTTTATTATTTTCGTATTCTATTACTTTTTTGCCACCGCAGATATCAACCCTCTTGAAATGGTGGTGTTGCCACCATCGCTAAATAATATGGTTTTTCTGTGTTTACGGCAGCCCTAGAGCGAGCACGAAAGCAAAAGTTTGTTCCCCTTTCAAGACGGCGGCAAAAATACTTCTGCTCTCGCCTGTGATATTTCTGTGCGCTGCATAGTGCATAGTCCCAAGCAGTAAGCGTCCCGCACGTTCTTTTGTGTTCACGTCTGCGCGGGAGTCGATAAAGCAACGCTTAAACTGTCTCAAACTCACGTTACGTGCACTGAATCACATATAAGTTTTTAATTGCCCTTCTAGATTCAACAGTATTCAATCACATTTTTAAGTGTTGTTTTACGAAGACGCCGATCGTTATTTCAAAAGGGTTGATCGTTGGATAATTACTTTTTCCAGTTCCGAATGATATGCATGTCTTACATTTTCCGTTTTGTCCTTTTTCTTTACTTAGAACGACATTTTGGCGATCTAATAACTTCGAGGGACACCAACTACCCGCAAAAGTGTTCTTAAGTTTTATATAAACGTGTTATTTATTAATTATTAGATTTATTATTGTTTTTTTATTAATCTTAATTCATAGATCGCTAAAACGAGTTTGATGAAATAAGGCAGCAAATGAATGCGATTTTATTTGGTTCGCATTTTGGGATGGCTTGGTTTGTTTTCGAAAGTACCTTCACTCAATTTGATGTACTAATGAACTAAAAAAAATCGAAAGCATATCAAATCATATCAAAGCCAACGTTTAACATTGTGTTTGTCCCTAAACTAGTTTGCATGAGTAGACAGTGAGCACAGTGCCAAGCACTCGGTTGTGGTGATTTTTTGTAGTTTCAGTAGTTTTGATTTCCGATTGCAATACATTTTTCTCAGAGAATTACATTTTTATACATTATATGCATTTTAAAGGATGCATGGTCGAAAATTTTGGGACGTATGATGGAATAACGTTGAGGCTAAATTTCTTTTTATTTTCTGTTAAAGTCTATATTAAAATATATCGTTATTCCAAAATAAGTCAGTGGCCTGGGTGTGGGTAAAGCACGACGTAGACTTGCGACTAATCGATGTGATTCGCGACTTACAGCTCGACAGTCGCACACCCGTCCGAATTGCCACCGTCTCCGCATCAGTGGGAATGACGCGAGTCTAAGCGCGGCTTCGACAAGCGACGCGCCCTCTACACCGACGCACGATAACCTCTTCGATTATACAAGATAATATTACTTCGGGGCGCATATGCTACAGACGGATTCAACATCTTCTACAAAAGCTCATCAGCTTTTACGTCAACGAATCGAGCGAGACAACAATAATTCTTAGTGCCAAGAACACTTTGCAGCGGCCTCAGCTAAATATTATTAATAACAAAATTCCATATCGCGCTTTTAAAATCGTAGATTGACAAAAATATCCAAATGGGATTTAAAATTTGACAGCTTTGCTTGACGGTTAAAGATGTGTGAGCCTGTTCACACTAAGCATAGCTGGATTCTGAAAATTCTAAGCTTATTAAAGTTATAGTTATATTAAAATAAAATGCTTAGTGTCGGCAGAACTTTCAAATATTATTTCGTACTATATGTATAAGTGTAATGTTTTGTTTGAGCAATACACGAATGTACAATTTATAACACCAATCGATGTTAGATACCAGTTCACGTTAAAAGGTAAATAAGAGACAATTATAATATACATTGTATATTTAAGAGTAGACATAGTAATAGATTTCGACATAACTCCAACTACGAAGATTCTGACATTTACAGGACATTTTTAGTGTAAATATGCGCATTTCAACGTTCAAACAGAACAAACCTCAGTTTTACTATACATTTTAGGGACGTTTTTTGACTGTTCGCACGTTGTAAATATTACGTAACCATAAAGAAAGTAGTGAGAAAATAGAAAGACAAGCACAGACAGAACTTGACATTGCGACTAAATAGTCGCTGCGTCGTGCGTTTATAGAGGCAAAGCACATTTATACAATATATGATTATTATTACCAAATATATTTTCCTGATATTACTTATAATGTAGTGGGTGTTTGTAGATTAGAGTATGTTGAACGGTTATCGTAGAGACGAAAGGATAAAGAAGGGATAGGAATGGATAAGTTAATTCGATTTTGAACTAACGTCGTTCTCTCAAAACGAGTTAATGCCTAGGTACAACGAATGGTACTAGATTATTGGGTAGTAAAGGCTATGCTTGTTAGGAATAGAATTTAGATTTGCTGTTCCATCAGCGGGTTTCGCGTGTGACGAATATGCATATACAGTATTGTAGTCATCCTGCTCACTCATTAAAAGAGTGAGCGAGACAGCTCTCGGATATTTCTCACACGTCAAGCATCGCGGCTGTGTGATTGGATAGGTTTATGGTGTGTGCCTGATTGATTTGTGAATGTTGCAAGCAATAACCGTTGCAATACATTATTATTATAGAGTCGACATTTAATATTTAGGCCGTGTACAGACATCGCGGTTTAGCTCACTAATGTTTGGTGTGAACGCGGCCTTAAGTTTTCGTTCCGAACACCATCGTATGACATCGACTGACATTTTATGTAGTTAGTTTTAGATAGACTAGATTTAATTGACATGATTCTTTCAATAATTGATACTGATTACAATTATATACTGAAATTAAAAATTATATAATGTATAGTAGGTATTGACTGATGTTACTTGTTGTAATATAACCATAAGCTCAGCGATAGCGCAACGTAACGTGTAACGTCAAGTAACACCAGTGACTACCCACTGTCTAATATGAGGGTAGTTGTAAATCCGCTATTTTTCAATCTAAAGTATCCGATTTCCAACTATACCTAGATTAAAATCCTAGCAACATAACGGTTATTTTCAAGCATTTATTAATAGTAGTATACTTGTACTAATGTGTGTGTATTTGTGTCTTAATAATTGGCCAATATTATAATCGTCTTAAGTATTATCGAAATTGATGTTTTCCCTGTGTTTTGTGTAGTACTTGTATGTCCCAAAAGATCGTTAGCCTTAAAAGTAGTTCAAAACTTTAAAGTTTATAAGTATGTAAATAATCTCATAGACTTAATAAGTAGTATTGTATGGGAATTTACACTGAATTAAATACCAGTTTGTCGGCGGATTTCCTGTGCGAGCGAATGTGTGTTCTATGTCTATACGAATAAGATCTCAGATAGCTTACTCAGATACGAATGTTTGCACAAGAAATACCGCTAGGATGGTACAAAAGTTCGCCAGTCTCACGATACTCTTATCCACGGTAGTTCTATACGTCTCTCTCTTTCTTGAATATCGAAAAGAGATAGCGATACATTTTTAAAAGTGCATTGTTACCTGCAGGTAATAGTATCGTTCGACTACGGCCCCACCTTGCCTTACAGATAACTGATACTGTGATCTAAACAGCTACAAACGCTGCGCGTACGACCTCTCGATATTGTAAGTTGTTCGCTTCAAAATATTCGATTGAGGATTCGGAGAATCGATCGCGATCGATTGTCCGATCTATCCCTAATCGAGAACAAACAAATACCTGAAATAGATTAGAATCGATTATTGCTGTAAATAATTAGTGAATTCGTATTTGAACACGCTTCTTAATTCTATATTTTAATGTGTAAATGTACATAATTCGTTTCCAGACTGTTAGAGATCTCGAATTGTTTTAAGTACACGGTATGTTTTTCCATTTAGCACACAAGGTGATCTTTAGTTTAGTTTATTAGTTCTTATGTCGGTCAGTCATTTTGTTTTTTTTAGACGTAAGATAGCACTCGGGCGCTTAAGGGGGCACTTAGACAATTCATGTAAATATTAGCAAATAAAGTTACAAGACTTTTTTAGTTTTTACGTTCACAAACTGCCTCTGCTCTTAGTCGCGTAATCTTCTTAAGGTATCCTCCATTATAAAGAAAATAATAAAAAAAAAAAAAAAAACAACCTATTAGGTTACTAAATGTAAACTCAGACGTGTAGGAAGAAAGGAGATACAGCGTGTTTTGTCTCTTTCATACATACCCGGTGATATTTGCGAGACAGAGATAGAACATGTATCCTATCTCTACACGTTTACATATTAATCTAATGGTTAGTACGACTTGCTGAAGACTTCGAATGCGTAAATAAGTCGAACTTACCCGCGGGTATCACAAAGTAAGTTTATTTCGTGTTAAGACGTTTTGTTTTCACTTACCAGTCGTGTTGTAAATATTAGATATATCCCCACGAATAGTCACTCTTAAGTTTGCTCTTAGTTTAGGTGTATTGAAAATGGCTGTACTTTATCTTCGTAACGCCCAGGACAACTGTCGGGTCCCGTATAACCCGCGTTTTAGTTTTTCGATTATTAATATTGGACACGGAAGTATCTTACACTTCTGTGATTTGGTTCGGGAGACGAGACAGAACTCGATTGTAAATATATTTGTACTACTGTCGATTTAGTTGCATTTTACCATTGTTGCGAACTGCCAAAACTACTGTAATGATAATTTTTTAGCGTCTTGTACCGGGCGACACGGATAATAGCATAATCTCACTTTGTATCCGATTGCGTTTTGTTTCTATGACGTGAAGTAATTTTAAGGATGGCTACTCTGGAAAACAATATTAATGCAATTTAAACCCAATCGATACGAGCGAGCGATATAATATTGCGTCTCATTCATTTAAATTCTAAATGGCACTTGCGTGACAGAGAGAAAACATTTAATAAATTTTAAAAAGGCAGAACAAGAAGATTGCTTTCTAGAGTAGGCCGAGCCGATCGATAACAAGATTGATACAAAAAATAGATTTCGAATTTTTCAGTATGTCAACCAAGTCATCTAATGAGAAATAACTTTTAAATCTTCCAAATATCCATAGTAAAGGATTCGACAAACGATTCCAAGCTTATAATGACGTCAAATTGTTTTAAAATGGCTTTTATTAAAAATTTAAAATATATTTCTTATAATTTCAACATATTATCAAATTCAAAACTATTATAAGACGTAATTACCCAAAACATGTGTATTATCTTAATGTTTCATTCAGTTTAATTTTATCTGAAAAGGTCACATAGAAAGGTCGGCAAACAGTAATTATACGCCGCAGACTACCGAATAAACCAGAATACCAATTCACAATTGTATCAAGATGCCTGTGTGACTGGTTCGCAACTAAATTACACCATTTTGGAGTAGCATTCTGGTTTGTTCTGTACGCTGTGCTAAATGTGTTAGATTGTAAAAAGTTAGAAATGTACCGGGATTTAACATTTATACGTGATGTGCTTACCTGTAATCGTAGCGTATTGGATAAACGAGGAGTGAATGTGACCTCCCGGTTTTCAGTAAGAGAAAATGATAAGTAAGTGAGAGTTTGTAGTTATCTGTGTAGGCGGTAGAGTAGCGGGGCCCCGTAGTTCCATCTGTCGGGCCCCTTTCTAACAATAAAACTATTGCATAATTATAAACCTCTTTTATTTCATACCCTGATCCCTGTCGATATCTCCCCTCTTTACTCTAAATGTTTATTATATTATAGGTTACTCGAAATGTTTATTATATAAGAACGTAAGTAAATTACGTAAATTTAAATATAACACTTTAACGGTTTAAAACACGATATATAATAGTTAAACTTATTTTAACTACGCCCGACGTTTCATAGCGTACATAAAATGTATAAATTGTATGCACATTTGAGTGTCAAGTCAAGCTTAAAACAAAAAAATCTATAAGCGTACTTAAAGTCCTAGTTTTTTTTATTCAGTAGCAGCTAGAAGGTATGGGCGGTACTCTCTTGTTGACCGTTGTCTTTATCATCTTCTTCGCGTGTTTCTTGTGAGTTCATTCGTTTCTGTAACATTGTTGAAAGTGATCTAGAATAAACTGCATTGTAATTGATTCGGGTACCTAATAAAAAACTTTTGATGGTTCAAAACGCGAAAAATACCGTTAAGTTACATTAATATTTAAATCTAACGAAATACCTTCAAAAGACATGTTTAATCATAGAAGCGTGTGACAGTATAACAGTGTAAGGACACTAGTGTCATTGAAACGCTTTTACTTCCAATTCTTTCAAAAATAACGGTTTTAAACAATGATAATTGTGAAGTAGGTAGAGGTTCGTAGCGTACTTACGTAGTATTTAACGCTCTTTCTTAAATTCTGCAGTTCCTGCTTTTTCTTGCGTTGCAAAAAGCCGCACTGCAAATAACAAACATTATTGACAGGTATAGATTATATAACAAAAAATTACACTTGGAGATCAAAGATATGATTTATCTAAATTAGATTGTAATTTAGGCCAATAGAAAACAATAGATTATATAAGGCTCTTACGACGGCTAACGGTGATAATTTTTAGGGGACATTGAATGTTCTTAGAGTAACAAAGACTTAGTCTTACAAATATAATTACTATAAACGAGACATGAAGATTACATAATGGCTAGTTTATGGTAATTGGCCCTGTCTGCGAGGAAAACAAGGGTTGGTGTGTTGATGGATGACATACAAACATTAAAACACATCGCCGAATATTGCGTTAAAGTTTAAACAAACCTGGGTCCAACCCAAAAGAAACCATCGGTGTGTCAGACACACAATTGTGCTCATGCCCTTCAAACACAACAACATATCACACACACAATTAGACATACTATACGGTAAATGAAATGCTTAACGGTTTAAGGCGCAAAATATATATTAGTTAACTTATTTTTAGTACGGCCTTTGGTTTCGGATGCTTTGCAGCAACTCTGAGAGAACAGGTAACATGTTAACTAATATATTTCGCGGTTTGAACCGTTAAAACTTATTTTTGTACCTTATAGAGGGCGATCGCTATTATTCCAAGCAGAAGCAATGCAAATAAAACTGCCAGAATAATTATCCACGAGGCTACATAATCGCATTTGTAGTGTAGCGAGTTTGATACACTGGAAAAAACGTAACATTCAATGACAAAACGGTTTGAAAACCAAAATGTAGTGGTTTTTTTTGAAACGACGTTTTGTAAGCTTTACTGAAGTCATGGACAGGGGGGCACGTCCAAACTCGCAAGTACTCAAAAATTCTATGGGGAAGTAATACTTAAAGCATTTAAAAGGCATAGAAGACCAGTTTATCAAAATCAAGCGACAAGTAGATATATTATTTAATTTTTATTTGGAACTGAATAGGAAATTCATGATGATCTAAATAACCATACTTTGCGTCTTAAAAAAATAAGTGGATAATCACCTATAAGATTTTATATCTTCCCCAAATGTTAATATTATTTGAGATGTCAAATTAAGGTCTTGTTTTTGTATTATCTTTCCTGCAAAAACAAAAGATAAGGATGTCAAAGTTATACTGAAGGCAAAAGTATAACAGATTAATTATTAAAAAAATATATTATTTTCTATCTACCATGTCAAATTAAGTATTATTAATTGTATAAAGTAACTCATGAATGTATATTGTAAATAAGATCTCATAAAAGTTGATACATTATTAAGAGAAAGGTAAAAAATTACATATCTTAGATTCGAACCCGCTTTCGTTAGTAGGTATATTTTTTTATACCATTTTATTATGACCATTCGACTCCATGTATAAGGGACCCTGGGAGGGTTGAAAAGTTTTCTACAATTTTTAAAGCACAATCGTATATCGAACTCCCAACCTCACATACTCTTACCATAAAACAACTTTGATCTTACAATCTAAAACACTTGAAAATTATTTACCTATCTTATCTGGCAACACAAACAGACTGACATACACTTTGACTGCGTTGTTCACAAACAATTTTGATATAACTGATGTTGTTTTGATATCGTCTGCGTTGTCGGCTAGGCTCAAGTTTGTTACGGACGAAGCTGTGTCTAGCTAAAAAACACATATAAGTAAGCTTACGAACAAACGTGCTTTTGTAAATGGAAAAGGGAACAATAATCTAATCTAACTAGGCATTACTAATAAGGACCGGCAATTATTAATAATGCCCAAGAGCGATGGGCAAAGTAATTAAATTATCACATTGACGGGCCATTATTAAGAATGCCTGTCGTTCCATGTTTCATGTAAGAAGTCAGTGTTTTCGGCTGCGGGCAGTATGAACAATTCTCTATTCGTATCTGGGCGATGTGATAAGACTAAATATATAGATTTAAGTTTGGTCAAATAAACACAAACACTTAAGTTCATATTTTATTAATTTACCCAAGATAGGGTGGACATTATTCATAATGGCCGGGAAAAGTGATTATTCGTTTTGATCACATTGCCCAATTAAGTGGATATATACACTGTCGTGTTATCCAGGACGCGTTGCGATGACAAAAAACATAAAAGCTAGGTATAGGTACATCATACATGTGACTACAATTTACTGAGATTTCCCGTTGTTGCATATAAAATCATATATATTATATTAAAAAATAGTAAAGCTTTACCGTAACACGTGATTCTATTAGATCCCCGAACTTGTCCGTAATAAAAACTTCACAGCCGACATCAACCCAATTCGTTGGTCCCGTGTTGCTTATCTGAAAAAGTTTTAGCTTTACTCTATAGAGGGCAGTGCAAAAGGATGTTTTTACTAAAACGGATAAATTGAAATGAAGACATGTGTCGTGTGTAAATATACAAATTGATAAATTAATGTTGTTTGTGTTTTAAAATGATTGAAATGGTAATTTATTACGTAAATTGTATAACTATAAATAACAGTTCTTTTGTGATGTAAATAACATACAGTTTTCTTTTAACATTACATCCATTATTGATTAATTTATAATATAAAATACTGTCTATAGTTTACGCGAGTAGTACCCATTTAAATAAAACACTTTAACGGTTTAAAACGCGATAATTAGTAAAACTTTATTTAAAAATCATTTTTCATCCATTATTGATTAATTTATAATATAAAATACTGTCTATAGTTTACGCGAGTAGTACCCATTTAAATAAAACACTTTAACGGTTTAAAACGCGATAATTAGTTAAACTTTATTTAAAAATCATTTTTCAAATAAGTTTAACTAATATATCGCGTTTTGAACCGTTAAAGTGTTTTAGTTAAATAATTTATAATATGTCTTGTATGTAGTATTACTATAGCTGTTACCCACGACGTTGGTCGCGGCTCGTCGTTCTTGCAAGTTAATTTTAAAAAAAATTTATAAAGTACTGCAGCCATTTTTTCGATAATTTACAAAGGAATCATTCTTTCATACATATTTTTTTTTCCTGCAGCGCACGTAATGGAAACCCTCAAAGAGGAATATTTTCCCTTTTTTTTCCACAATATCCACTGTGTCTTCGTTCCTAATGTCACTTGTTGATGTTTTATAGCCTAAAGCTTTCCTCGATAAATGCTCTAACCAACACAAATAATTCTTTAATACGGACCAGTAGTTCCCGAGGTTAGCGCGTTCAAACAAACAAATAAAATCTTCAATTATCAAGTAAAAGTTCGGAATATCGGTTCGGTTATCTACCTTGTATACGTGCTCTAGTTGTTTACCAACTTCTATGTCTTCTGGTGTCAGGTTTACCAGCTCTTCGGAGTTAGAAGATCTGTCAAGACAAGTAAATTAACCAAACAGCGCTTATGCGTTCAACGAAAGTATTTTACAATAATTTCTTACTTTCCTTATTATCTTTATAAGTATAAAGCAATTATAAATCCGACTTAATGCTTACGCTCCCTCGTTTCCTTTGTGTTTAGCGAAATAAGTCCCGAGTTCAAATCCTAGTGAAACATGATAATGATGTTTAGAATCCGATCAGTGGCTATGTTTACAAAAAAGTAGTTGGGATACAACAAAATACGAGCTATCATTTTGACAATTACGTAATATAAATAACTAGCTGTGTCAGCGACTTCGTCCGCATTTTGCAAACCCCTTCATCTTTACAACTTAAGCTATTACCCACGACGTCGGTCGCGTCCCTTTCCGTCGCTCTTGCACGTTAATCTTAAAATCTAGACAAATAGCGTCGCGAACTTTTTTCAGATCATTTAAAGAGGAATCATTCTTTCATACATAATTTTATTAATCAACACAAATCATTTTTAAATTCGAACTAGTAATTCCTGAGATTAGCGCGTTCAAACAAACAAACAAACTCTTTAACTATATATAGTATAGATTTAAAAATCCATATTTACCCTTGTATTATAATTCCGCTGTTTACAACGCGAAGAGGAAACACCTGCTCATGTGGGCTTTTATCGCCTTGCTTACAATTATTGTAAACATCATACATTACTTGTATCGATTCATCTGCGCTTGTTAATGCACCCATTTCCAAACTTATAGCACCGGTTTCCTAAAAACAAAACGTAAATAATCTGAAGAATCTACGAAAAGTTCAATATTTTTCACATTGCACTATATAAATTAAAATCGATCATAAATAAAATAACGACAAGGGTAGGACCTGATTCGGCATCCACAGCGTTGCACGCTGTTGCTCACTCGAATTTTTAACAGAAGAATTTTATCTACTTCTTTATAGAGGACTGATAAACGAACTCGATGGTAGGTGAAAAATCCCGGCCATATAACATTAAACTACACAACTTTTTCATTTGTGGACGGTGGATCGGGCCCGGCCGGAATTTCAACATTCTCATCACCCATTAGACAAGTCCGTAAATAATCCACGTTGTCGTATTTTTTTTCACCAAGTATTATTAGTGTTTTTTTCTTTATTGAATGGACTATGTTTTATATCTTTGATTAATATCCTCCTAGTCACAACCTCTTCCGAAATTTAACGGTCGAACTCGTTGCTCCATTTCGCGTTTAGTGCGAGAATTCCTAAGTTCAAATGCCAGATAAAACAAAATTCACACGATCGTGAAATAGATATAGAAAAGTTATTGCCATATTAATAAATGAATCGAAAAATAAAACCAGATTGCAATTTTAAGCTATGAATGTAATAGATGTTGGAAGTTTACATTTAAATAAAACACTTTGAACGGTTTAAGACGCAAAATGGATTAGTTGAACTTATTTACAAATCATTTCAACTGTAACCCGACGTTTCGGATGCTTTGTAGCGGCACCGTGACACCGTTTTAAACCGTTAAAAGTGTTTTATTAAATGATGACAGTGACAGATTTCTTCTTAGTAATTACTACGTAAATTCGTAGTACATTTAGTATTTTGTAGTTCGATACTAACCCAGGTCGTACCATGTCCCAAACTGTGTCGTGGTTTGCAAGTCACATGATCACCTTCCCGCACACAATCAGGTGGAGTCTGCAGAACCTGGATTGGAGTAACTCGAAGGACCACACACGCCTTGTATGCAGTATCGCCATTATTTGTCAAGCTTATTGACAAAGTTTCAATGTTTGAAGATCCAGATGTATACGGACTCCTGTAAAGAAAAGAGAATCCTTGCCACGACTGTTAAGAAGGCATACACGAAATACAAATTTCGCGTTGTATTTTAAAAGTAATTTACTTAACGACCCATTGTCGGTAGCTAGTATTCAAAATAAACGCCTCTTCGTAGAAAGACTGTTTAAATTGTCCAAACCGAATTAACACAATATATATATATATATATATATATATATCGATTAAATAGAGGCAAACGAATGACTTTAAGAAATGCAGATAGATACAAGATTTAATCGCTTCACAAATAAAATCAGACTACCCACCGGACGTTTTCAAAATAACAAGTTGTCAATATGCGTCTGTCATGTCTCAGTGACTGTTTGTCAAACGTGAATGCCACTATCTATATCTCTACTATTCTATACTAATATTATAAAGGCGAAAGTAACTCTGTCTGTCTGTCCGGCTTTAACGCCGAAACTACTGAACCTCTTCAGCTCTATACTACAAATATACGTACGTAATAGAAGAAGTCAAACTCGCGCTTAGCTTTGGAGTACAAGTTCCATCACAGTCCGCTGCCAGCTCCGAGCCAAATAATGACAAAATGCTAGATTCACTTAATGTCACTTGCGAAGATTTGAACTCTGCTTGCGATTCTGGACTGTCCACTAGAGCAGCTGATATTTGGTATGAAATTTCTTGGCTGTAGTCCCCGCCCTGTAAAATATAGGAAACTCTTGATGAACGTGATGGCTCATTGGCAGTGCAACAGCATGGAACACGGTCGTGGATTCAAGTCTCGCTCGTGTCACCGATTTTGTGAAAATCGTTATTGAAATATTGATCGACTGACTCATGTGGAAAATTGCTCTTTTCAAAATCTTTACTATTGTAAAAGTCTATAAAATAAAACAAATTTAAAGAGATCGACATGTGATAATAATTTTAGGAAAATAATAAATAAGTAATATAAAACTTTATTTAAATAAAACACTTTAACGGTTTAAAACGCGATATATTAGTTTAATGATTTTTATGTCACCTTGGACCACGGCTGCTGCAAAGCATCCGAAACGTCGGGCCGAAGTTAAAAATCATTTCCAAATAAGTTTAACAAATATATCGCGTTTTAAACCGTTAAAGTTCTGTTTTATTTAAATGTGTACTACTCGCGTAAACTATAGACAGTATTTAATATAAAGCTTTGTTAATAATATATTATTTAGTCATATTATTATTATACTTGATTTCTTTTTCAATTCCATCTGTCATTTGTTTTATTTTTCAGCAAATTTCCCTTAGATTTACATAAAGTAAGAACGTTTTGTAAATCAAAAACGAATAACCAAATAAACAGTATATAAACCGCAAACTGCAGAAAATATTTATGTACATGGCGATCACCTTTTCAAAATGTTTTAACGTTTTTGCATTGCGTTAAGCGCGACAGATCCTGAGTTCGATGTCCGGGGAACAATAGGTAGTTTTGGTCGGGCAAGGCACAGAAGTCGGATCAACTACTTGCCTGTAAAATAATCGATCAGCGCAACGGACACCGAAATGCGTTGTCTCCACGAGAATGTGTTTTCACTTTTTTAATAAAGATATTCTATACTTACAGCTGGAGTTAAGACTCTGATGGTTTTATTAAATTCGTTTGGTTTCGTCTTCAATGGAATTATGTAAGTTAGAGTTCCATCAGCACTTGCCGCAGCCAACTTTGCATTTGGATGGATTATATTAATCTTTATTGAAATATCTGAAAACATTTATGAAGAAATAAATATGCGTTTTCTATATCTATCAGCCACCATTCAATCGTTCATCCTTCGTGGTTTAAACAAAGGGCCTGGCTTCGATCCTAGGTCAACAGTATTCTAGGAATTACCGGTGTAGATCCGATTAAGAATATATTTTAAAATTAAAAATGTGTGATTTTATTTTTATTTTGAAGTAAATATAAGTACTAACGTTCTTCTTGACATGTTAAATATTACTTCTTTTTGTATGTTTGCTTAAGAAAATACTAAGAAATTACTTACTGGCATCGACAGTTTTTAAATTGGATGGATAAACTACTGTTATTCCCGATAGAAAATCAAAGAAACTCATGTCTTCGCGTTTCTGAAAAAGATAATATATGTTTTTTTACAATATAAATATTCTTTGAAACTAAAATAGGGTTCCAGAATTATTAAATATTTTTTTTAGACTGTGCATGAGAGTTATAAATAATTCAAACGCCTAAGGATCTATGATTTAAAATAATAATTCAACTCTCAAACGAAGGAAATCAGCAGTTCACACGACTGGTGCATTATATGAAACACTTTCGACAGTTTACAACGTGATATATATTAGTTACATTCACCAGGGCTTGTACATAGCAGTCGAAATAAAATGAACAAATTGCGTCTAACCGTTAAATATAATTTATTCCACGAACTTATAATTACCTGTAAGTTTGGAAATGATGCAAACAATTTGACAGTGATTGCGGGTATTCCTTTGTAAATGGCTATTCTGTTGCTTCCTGGAGCACCAATAGCTATTCCTGTAAAAATTATGCTCATTTTTACTAGAAGACCAGAGCCTCCGCGGTACAATACAATATATTGCTTATAATTTCATAAACATTAACTCAAGTATGAGTTTTATGGCATGGTACAACAAGCACAATTAATTTTCCTTAATTCCTTTAAACAGAAATCGTAGTACACTGTACGTAATTATACAGTACTTGTATTCATATAATGAATTTATTAAAAGGTAAAACAATAATATATTTAAATAAAACACTTTAACGGTTTAAAACGCTTATGTTAGTTAACTTCGGCCCGACGTTTCGGATGCTTTGAAGCAGCCATTGTCACGGGGAGACTAAAGATGGAGGATGTTTTGTGACGTCAAAGAAAAAAATTGCTACACTAGCGCCATCTGTTCCGGAACAGATGGCACCGTTAAAGTGTTTTATTTAAATGTGTACTACTCGCGTAAACTATAGACAGTATTCGATATAGTCTAATAAAATTTCACTAAACAATAATAAGTTAAAACATGTTATTTAAAAGGTAAATTTGACCTTATTAATCCACAGATTTTAATTATTGTCGATATTTCTCAGTAAAAGTAGCACTGCCAAGATTATACGCACCTTTGAAAAAACAGTAACTATTTAAAACGCGAACTTTATTAGTTAACGTATCTACAATTTGTTTTCAACTACAGCTCGACGTTTTGGAAAACAGATGGCGTTAGTGTAGCAGACTTAACTTCATGGATACCCTCCATGTTTAATCCCCCCGCGACCACACTGCAAAGCATCCGAAACATCAGGCCGTAGTTAAAATAAATTGTAGATAAGATAACTAATACGTTTCGCTATTAAAATCGTTAAAATTGTTTAATTTAAATGTGTACTACTAACGTAAACTAAACATTTTTCGTACCTTTACATCCATTGTCTGAGACCTCATTTAGCGGAGTGAGACTAAAGCCGAACGTTTTAAAGCCTTCAGGCTGTAGCCTCTGAAACCAAGTGCGTCCTGCGAGCAAAGCGGCCCCAGAATATATATACACGGCGCCTTTGCCTCCGTTCTCATATGGAGCCCCAACTGCAACTTCTGCAAAAAAGAGTTTAAAAAAATAAAATGTCTTGTATCGTGTGTCTTGTATCGTAAATTTAATTGGTTTATCATTAAGTAAAATTTAATGAACATTTTTAACATTATATAAACTTATTATAGTTATTAGTGTTAATGTCAATAATTATTGTAAATCTCCATCTGCAGGGTTGCCTGCAAGAAATCGCGATAAATCCGTCATTTCTTGCTCCAAAATATTTTTGTAAACTTATCCTTTTAAATCTTGTTTGTGTAACATTTTTGTAATTACAATAAGTTGTTATTACTAATAGTTGTGAAACATATTAAAATAATGTTATTTAGATGAATTAAACTTAATAACGTCTTTAACTTATATAGTTTAAAAGTGTTTTCTTCACAGAAAGATTGGGTTCTCGGCGCGCGGCGTTTTTCATGTAGTTATGATTCACTCAAAAAGATTTCTACATCCTAATTTACCAAGTTTTCTCTGTGTATTACTTTTAAGCAGAATAAATACTAGCTGTATATTATGTTAACTGAAAAGTTTATTACCATCCAATCCATCACCATCCATGTCACCAACGCTGGTGATAGAAGCACCGAAATATCCACCTTCGGTCGTACCAACTATAATTCTTTTTAAGTTCATTATCTGTGGACAACGTAGAATCCATTAATCTTCTTTATCAATTTAAAAACTCTATCAGTAAAATTGACATTAAATAATAATCTTCTGAGAGTAAGAAAATTTTAAGTATCATTTGGGCTCATTGGTGTAACGATAGTATGGCTAACGAACAACGGGTCGTAGGAACGATCCCCACCGGGTCCGAAATATTCCAAATCATTTTATAATTTTGAAATAAAACATTTTAACGGTTTAAAACGCGATATATTAGTTAAACTTATTTGAAAATGATTTTTAACTTTGCAGCAGCCGTGTCTCCCCGTGACCACGGCTGCTGCAAAGCATCCGAAACGTCGGGCCAAAGTTAATAATCATTTTCAAATAAGTTTAACTAATATATCGCGTTTTAAACCGTTAAAGTGTTTTTATTTAAATGTGTACTACTCGCGTAAACTATAGACAGTATTCATTTTATAATTCTTCTATAATATCCGATGAAAAACCGTGAAGTCAGGTTTCGGTTTCAGTCTGTTGATTTCCAAATATCCAAAGTCAAAATAGATCGACAGCGCATCGTATTGATATGTTACATGGCTACGGTATTTCAAATGATGCTCATCTGTCGTCCTCTATCATAAAAAAGATAGAAAACGTAAACTTACGTTAGACTCTACATTCGGTATGTATATATAAACTGCGCCCAAATCATAGCTAGATCCCTCCGCGTAATTTGGTGCACCCACAAGCAAGCTTGATCTACTCCCACCAAGATCCAACAGCACTCCAGCCACCACAGCCCCATAAGACGAACCGACATCACCATCCGACATAGTCCATTCCAAATTATTAAATCCCACCATTGGATTATTCCAGAAGAATAGTACCTGTTACATTAGACAAAATGAACTTGGAGACAATTTTTTGTGTAAGTTTTAATTGTCAATCTGATTGATACAGGTAGATGGTCTAATTAATAGAAAAACTTGTTTCCCCGCGATTCGAACCCAGTTAACCTCTACCTCACAACGCCATGCTAGGTAAGTGATTAAAAGGGGGCTTCAGTACAAATTAATTCAGATTAAAATTTCTAGTTTTTAAAAAAAAATGTATACGCTTAGCTCTTCATACAATTCAGAAGAAAGACATAACTGAGAGACTACCCACAAATTATGTAATTTTACATAATAATGGTAAAAAAGACCAACATTTTGGTCGTTTACACGAAAATTATACTTCAAAAACCGCTGTTTTTTACTAGGTTTCAAGCGACATAAAAGAGCAATGATAAACTTACTCGATAGAGCGGAAAATTGTTAGTAAAATGGAAATAGCATTTAAATTTCATACAAAATGTCGCCTTTTATCTTTTAAACATCGATAGGCTATCAGTAAAAAACGTCAAAGCACATACCATCTGAATTGGTATCTGAATAATATTCTTGTTTCATTATCTTTACGTCACAACTTCTTCAATTCACTTTATGTGAGCTTATTAAATATGAAAATATAAATATATAAAACATTTTAACGGTTTAAAACGCGATTTATATTAGTTAAATTTATTTGGAAAATAATTAATAATTTCCAAATAAGTTTAACAGACATATTCGCGTTTTAAACCGTTAAAGTTTTTTATTTAAATGTAAAAAAATGACTTATTAAAATCATACCTTTCCTTCGTGAAAGTCGCCGTGTGTCGTGCTGAGCACTAATGAAATATCGTCAGAAAGGAACCGGCCACTAGTTACGCTGTATCCTGTAATAGTTAATTAATAAATAATTATTGTCAATTATATATCTAACATTTATTAAATCCTATAACTTTTCAAGTATACAAACAAATAACTTAAAAATACATTTAATTTATAAATCGAAAATAAATTAAATAACTTTTCGACTTGGCCAGGACTTGAATCGGCTTCGTCAGCGTTCCGGGCTGTTCTACTAATCGAGCTACCGAGCACTCGAATTTTTTCAGCTTATTGATACATACACATTTCGCGCAATTTATTTTCGATTTTTCAATTATACAGTGCCATCATGTGCACTACATATGAATAATATTAAATTTTTCAAATCTGTCGAGACTTTACTCATTGTAACAAATCTTCCAATTTCCAAAATTGTGGATAGAAAAATATGAAGCTATAACATAACATCCAATGACGAATCGCTATCGGCTTATTTATAGTTTTTTGACATTCGATAATGTAACGGATGAAAAATGTTAATATATAAAAATGTAATACAGTGAAAAATTTTATTGACATTTGTAACTGTTTCTTAAAGATTATAAACTAAGAAAATTCAAAAAGTCGTGACCAACTTACCAAAATTAGGGTAATTTTCCTTATTTGGAATTAAATAAGCATTATCCCGCGTTTCCCTATCCATTATCACCATTAGGCCACCTAAACAGTAATTGTATTAAAATGTTGTATTCCAGTTCGCTTAAAAATGTTTGACGAAGTTCTAATAAAACGTGTTTTATTTAAATTTGCACTTGCGTAAACTATAGACAAGACATAATTGACGAAGATCGAAATTGTCAACGATGTTCTGTCTGTATTATATTAGACTAGCTGTACCACCGACTTCGTCCGTATAGAATAGTTATTTTGTGTACATATTTGTTTTTGCAAAGCTCCAATTTATCTCTATAGATTTAAGCTGCGTCGTCAGTCGTGTTGTGTTCTTGCAAGTTAGTCTTAAAAGATATACACACAGTGTCTTAGAATTTTTTAAGATCATTCAAAGTGGAATTATTCTGTCATACATATTGTTTGGGTATCTTGAACCGTTTTTGCAGCGTACGCCTCGGAAACCCAAAACAATGAATTAGTTTCCATATTTATGTCACATTTCTCGCTGCATCTTCGCTTCATTAGTCACAGGACGATGTTATATAGCCGTCCTTCGGTAAATGCTTTAACCAACACAACAATAATGTTTCAATTCGAACCCGTTGTTCTTGAGATTAGCGCGTTCAAACAAACAAACAAACTCTTCGGCTATATGATTTAAAGTTAAATTTAAAATAGTTCAGTATACTGTCTATAGTTTACGCGAGTAGTACACATTTAAATAAAATACTTTAATGGTTTAAAACGCGATATATTTGCTTTGCAGCAGCCGAAACGTCGGGCCGAAGTTAAAATTCATTTTCAAATAAGTTAAACTAATATATCGCGTTTTAAACCGTTAAAGTGTTTTAGTTAAAAGAGTTCAGTATTCTTACCGCCCTGACTAGGAGGACTACCGACAAATATATCCGAATTTATATTTATGCTCCATCCGAAAGAAGTGGTGTCACCATCTGTTAAACACAAGTTTACATAGCTTTGTAATAGCGTAGTAATAATACACTTATGTGTTCCAGAGCCAAAATAGGTCAAATAGGTCGTGAATGGGGTCACGTGATGGTGGGTGAAGTACCTTGTCTTCCTTTATCATAAAAAAGTAACTCTTTATTTTCAATACGTTGTCTATAAGCTCAACCTCCTTGGCTCAATGTTTAAGAACCTAGCATAGCGTTTAGCGCTGGGTATCCCTGGATCAATTCCGGGAACAGTCTAAAAAATACGGAGAATTCCGCTGAAACACCCAATTAACCTTTAAAATCCGTGTAACTTACTGAACATGTACAAGTCATCGAGTTGCGGCAGCGGGCTTATGTCATCCGGTGATGTTCCATAATAGCACTCCGAACTAGATATATATCTGGAAGGATCTGAAACGCAATTTTTAATTGATCATTAACATTAAATACAACACAGTATTGAAATGAAAACATTTTGATTGTTTTTAAATACGTAAGTACATTACGCATTTTAAACCATCGAAATGTTTTTAAAGTAAAATCTGCTCCATTTACAATTCTTCCCGTGAACATGGTTGCTGCAAAGCATTCGAAACGTAGGCCGTAGTTAAAACAAATGGTAAATAAGCTAACTATTATATTTCGCGTTTTAAACAGTTAAAAGTGTTATTTAAATCCATTTGTTCAATTCAAACACAATCAGAAGCGGCCAGACTTTTCGGATGCTTTACAGAGGTCGTGGACATAGAGAGACTTAAGGTCGGGCCGTATTAAAATTTAATAATACGTGACATAACTACATTTCGCGTTTCAAACCATTCAAAATGTCTTATTACAATGTGTACTACTCGTGTAAACTATATACAGTACTTAGGAGCTTAGTATTTAAATGGTATAAAATAATGTAGTCTGAAAAAAGTGTAAGAATCGTATGTATCTTACTATTATACTGGGTACGTTCAGTAAGCAGTAGCTTACGCAAAATACTACTAAGATGGCTATCGACTTACACTTGCTTATGGATCGTGGTGCACAGGTCTGCAAATAAAGTGATTTTAGTTATCTTAAAGTCACTTAGAAACTTAATATTAATTAATCACATATATATAAAGATTCGTCATGTCTTGTTATGAATACTTACAACGAAATATGAATTTGTCGAACCCAATGACGCTCCCAACCAATAATGTTCAGTCACATTAAGTTCAGGGCAACCTGTTATCAAAATCAAATAATTAAATGATATTTATTTGTCATTTGCAAATAAGAGCTTCTGAGAGGGAGATCGTTTGATGTTGGTCGCATGTTTTAAATTATTGTGTCACTCCAAAAGGTATTTTGATCATGTTAGGTAAGGTATTTTTAGTTAACTTTAATAGCATATTATATTAAAAATAAGACCATACTTTCAGGAGCGTGGGGAATGTTTATACATCTTACTTCAAACTGTACCTTACTGTAAACTGTAGTGGAGAATTACTTACTTACGTAAAGATGGTTAATAACTTAAGTAATTGACTTATTACTACACTTCAACACACATACACTCACACAAGCAACCACACACACATGGGACTGTCTCTTACAACTGATTTTTTAGTAATAAGTACCCTGTTGTTACTTGTTATTGACGTAATATTATGTATGCCGAAACTATGTATTAGCTTGATATAACTTTTTTAGAAAAACCCGACTCTTCTAGTGAACGTATTTTACTCAAACTGCTACTAGATGGCGCTATTGAAGAATTTTTTGCAAACAATATACTGATCACAACTGTTTCTTTATTGTAATATTGCGTATTATTACTGAAGTATACCTCTGTGTGTTCACCTAGGTCATAAGTCACAGTTAATATTATGACGATCTCTTGTTTAATGTGTTCTTGTTTGTGTACTTGAAAAATAAGTCAATGATCGTGTGATAGATTTAGAATACTTACAATGCTCTATTCCAAAATTAATGTTCGTCAAATGTCCAGTAGACAAGTCCCAACTGAACACTTTTCCAATCTTATCTGCTCTTGGTGCGCCTATTACTAATCTGAAATAATTAATTTGTAATAAAAAAAATACCTTAATCTGGACGTATGCCGACTGGCTTGTAATGGTAGCAATATATCTATTATTATATAAACAATATTTCAGTTTTCGAATTTTCCAAATTTTCAAATTGTAAACTCTGTAATTTCATTATTAATTATTTCCTTAAGCAGCGGAACATAAGACATTGACCCTTAATGCTTAAGGTTGAATATATAATGCGCGAGAAGTGCAAATATCAATAGGTTGAAATTCGACGATGACGTGTTAGACACGGCAGCTGAATTGGTTACAGCAACAGCACGGAACGCTGTGGATGCGTAGCAAGTAGGTACCTACTGCCCGTGTCGTAATTTTTTATAAATCTAAAATCGATTTTTAATTTAAACGACTCATAGATCATCGGATTCTAAGCTCGATCCTTATCAGATCCAACATATTTCTAATTATTTAAATAAAACACTTTAACGGTTTAAAACGCGATATATTAGTTAAACTTATTTGAAAATGATTTTTAACTTCGGCCCGACGTTTCGGATGCTTTGCAGTAGCCGTGGTCACGGGGACTGCTAGACTAATATATCGCGTTTAAAACCGTTAAAGTATTTTATTTAAATGTGTACTACTCGCGTAAACTATAGACAGTATATTTCTAATTAGTTAATACTTTTTCTAATACATGTTCATTGTTTATCAACTTTTGAGGACTGTTCGGCCGACGTGACCGAGAAGAGAAGCGGACGGCATCATTAGGAGATGTTAGCTCCTCAATTGCTCGAAGAATTCGTTCTTCAAGGCAGAGGTAAACGATGACCGTGAAAGCCTTATACTATTTATGTTGGATGTTGCTTGCTTGTTGGTAGTAGAATTATCAAAATTCCGTCCGGTTACACGAACCACCGGTCGAATCACAGGTGAAAACAATTTGTTTTACATTTCATGAACCCAGTGCTTATCCATCAGCATTTAGAATTAAAGAAACGACAGTTCGAATCCTGATGGTTTGTCACTCACCGTTTCAGTTTGTCCTGATATGTACTGCTATAGCCAAATAACGCGTCTTTGCTTAGTTTCATTTTAGCAGGTGGAGCAATTACAGCCATACTAGGCTCATGGTAGAATCCGAAAACTGGGATAAATACTGCCGTAAGAACTATACATACTGAAAGAAAAATTTAAAGTTTAAATAAAATAAAAAATAGACAATTCATTTGCTTAAATGTTTGTGACAGATACGGGCAGATAACCATGAGGTTAGCTGGCTGGAAGGTGACCTGAAGGAACCACATAATATCTCAACAAGATTCAGATTCAAGATTCAAGAAAGATTCAGAAATCCACAGACTCATCTGTGGACGCTGGATTACCGTTAGACAAAAAGCCAGTTTAAAATCTATTTTTGGTACTAGATGGATAAGATAATATTTTTTTAATACTGTCTGTAGTTTACCCGAGTAGTACACACTTAAATAAAACACTTTAACAGTTTAAAACGCGATATATCACCTCACATCATCACACCCACTCGCTCCCTCCTCCCGCTCCCAGTCCTATTTTGAAAAATGCCAAAGAAGAATGTTTTATTGTTCTAGCTTCAAAAACCACGAATTTTCATCCCCCTTTTCAACCCTTATCAACCTTTATTAGGCAATAAAAAGCCTTTGTCCTTTCTCAGGCTCTAAAATATCTGTGTACCAAATTTAATTTAAATCAGTTCAGTAGTTTCGGAGTTAAAGCGGGACAAACAGACATACAGACAGAATTACTTACACATTTATAATATTAGTATAGATTTAAAATAAAATAAACAACTCACATATCATTATGTGTTATAGCCAGGCCAAAGCGTTATAAACTAATCTTATGATTCACTTCGGCCAGTTTGTTCTAACAATTCGAATAATTTATCCTCAAATATATTTATAGATATGACTACTAAATTCCTTCACAAAAATACAGTTTTAAGCAAATAACAACTTTTATCACTTCTGTAAGAACGCAATTTGTACGTGGCTCGCTTCCGGCCACAAACGGACAATGGATATGACGTTAATAATAATTTTGCAATAAAAATGTCTATACTTGAAATCATTGAATAATGTAAGTCTGAAGTCAATATAGGGCGGATCTTAATTACATGTTATAGCTGATGTGTTTTACTAGCATCATGTAACTCCAATGCTGTCTTCTTTTGAAAAAAAAAATGATTATTTAATATATCAATATTTTTTTTACATTTTAACTTGGTACTTCTTATAATTTCGACATCAATTAAAATACGTCTTCTATCCAAATTATGAAATATCAATTCGTTCTTTTGATGTATTGTCAACGAATCAACGAATTCGACAGACAAGTAAACGGAAATACCTTTGCGAAATCAAAGACGTAGATATTGTTACAAAGCTACGATGAGCTCAAGGTTAAAAGGACAAACATATCAATACGGTATTGTATATTAATATAAAGATTTTATATAGATAAAAAATATACAATCTAAATATGGTTTGTAGTTTACGCGAGTAGTACACATTTAAATATAATAGTTTGTTTATGTAGTTTGCTGTGTGTATTGTCTTTATCTCTCTATATACATATCTATAGTCAACGCTGTGCTTACTTAAAAGTTAGGTACATAAGAATTATTCTTACTATAATTAGCTTAAGTAGTTTAAACATACTGTCTATAGTTTACGCGAGTAGTACACATTTAAATAAAACACTTTAACGGTTTAAAACGCGATATATTAGTTAAACTTATTTGAAAATGATTTTTAACTTCGGCCCGACGTTTCGGATGCTTTGCAGCAGCCGTGGTCACGGGGAGACTAAAGATGGAGGATGTCTCCGACGTCAAAGTAAAAAATTGCTACGCTATCGCCATCTGTTCCGTCGAATTTGGTATTTGGCGAAACTGGCCGGGTCCTTACAGAATTGACTAACGGTGTCTTCGCGTTTGCCGGTATGCTGTTTATTGGGATCCAGAGTTTTTAATATGGGATCCCAGGTGTTTGATAGTTTAAGGCCGTCCTCCCTATTGAAATTTCGGTGTTTTTTAATTTTGATTTAGTTTAAACATGTTTGCGTACCTAGTTAATAAGCCTTATTAAATAAACAACACACTTTAATGGGTTTAAACGCAATTAATTAAGTTAAAATTATTAGATTTTTTTAACTACGGCCCGACGTTTCAGACGCTTTGCAGCAGCCACCTCCTCGTGACCACGGTATTGTTTAAAAATATACAATTCGTTTTGAATGCTATGTCTGAATTATAACAGGCAGGAACCTACAACACTACAACCTGTGCTATTGTTATGTCAATTTAGCCACTATATCTTCTAGCTAACTTCGTGTATTCATAAATTGTGTAAGGATTTCACGAGCGAGAAGAGGTTCGTCAAGAACCTCTCCTCGCTCACATCAGCCGAACAGATATGTTCGTGTATTCATTTTAGACATTTTTATATTGATATAAATCACTTATAGTGTTAATTTTGAACTGTAAAATTGATAACTTTTTGAAAAAGTCGTGTTTGAGTAACTTGTCAAACAAATAGTCAATATTTTACATCAAATAAGCAAAACTTTTTTCTTTCTTCCTTCAGTTCTTTGAAGATTTAACGTAAATATTGATAAGTTGTACACACCATTCAAGTTATTGTCTCTGTAGGTATGTAATAATTTGAAGCTTACGAAATAGAGTCGAACATTTTGTAGCAATGATTCAAATCTTCGCATACAAAGATATCAAAACGAATGATATCAGTGAGATTTGTTTGAGGATTTATCCACTGTAATTATAATAAAGAGAAATGTTCTGTTTAATGAAGTTGTAGGGTGACCATAAATTGTTATTTAACAATTAATTTTTTTTATTTCAACTGCCAAAAATTGCAACATCTTGCTTCAAAGTTAAAACCCATTCCGTGATATAAACCGTTAGAAGTGCTTTATTATTTAAACATGTGTTTTTTAAATTAATATAAGTTAAAATTCGTGTTTTAATACCGTAATATTGTCAACGTATTGATGACAATATTACGGTTCTCAAATACGGTATATATTCGTTCAAGTCATACTTATTTTACAATTTAAATAAGTCGGCAATATAAAGATGGTATAGTGTATGGTGGTCGGCAATGTCAGCAAGGTTGACCGTCAATTAAATTCCAAAGGCTGCATGTTTAATTCGGTTAGAATTTTCAATTTTTTAGTTTAAGTATACATTTTTAAGTACCATATGTATGTAGAAACTGCTTGTAGTTTATGCGGGAGTACACATTTAAATAAAACACTTTAACGGTGTTAAACGCGATATATATTAGTTAAACTTATTTGAACTACATCCCGACGTTTCGGGTGCTTTGCAGTAGTCGTGGTCGCGGGGAGACTAAAGATGCAGGTTCTCTGACGTCAAAGTAAAAGAAATCGTTATCATTAGTCAATTCTGCAACTCATATATATCGCATTTTAAACCGTTAATGTGTTTGATTTAAATGTAAGCAGATGAAAATTTTAATAAAATACATATCTATACTAATATATAAAGCTGAAGAGTTTGTTTGTTTGAAAGCGCTAATCTCAAGAACTACCGGTTCAAATAAACATATTTTTGTGTTAGTTAGAGCATTTATCGAGGAAGGTTATAGGCTGTAAAACATTGCTCTGTGACCAATACAAACGAAGATAGGGAGGAATGTGAAAAATTTGGGAAAATTATTCATCATTATGGGTTTCCGAGGCGTACGCATCAAAGACTGTTGAAGATATCCCAAAAATATGTACCAAAGATTGATTCCTGTTTAAATGATCTAAAAATATTCCCAGAGCTATATGTCTATCTTTTAAAATTAACTTCCAAAACCGACGGGAAGGGACGCGACCAACGTCGTGGGGAACAGGTTAAGTTTTTAAAGATGAAGGGGTTTGCAAAAACTAATTTGGACGCCCAAAGTATATATTCTTTTCGGACGACTCGCTGAAACATCTAGTATTACATATTATATATACAATTGTAAACATATTCAGAATATAATTTTTATGCTCTTGTCACCGGTTAAAAACATAATTCGCTTTTCCTTAATTTAACGACAGTCACCCTATTGAACTTAAAATGTGCTTATACGAAACGTAAAAAAATTCGTCACGAAGCAATTTGAATCAAGCCTCTCCCGAGCGTGAAATAAAACAAAAAAAAAGACGGCGCAAAAGAAAATATTATGGAAATATGAGAACAGCGGAGTGCTTTGTACGCGACGCCATTATCAAACGTTTTTAACGATGCTGGCCTGGTGATTTGGATTTGTAGAT
Organism: Leptosia nina; assembly: GCA_963661955.1. Lineage (NCBI taxonomy): Eukaryota > Metazoa > Arthropoda > Insecta > Lepidoptera > Pieridae > Leptosia > Leptosia nina. Next base: position 7,833,586 of record CAVLEF010000006.1, on the reverse strand, counting down.
ATTGTATCTGCTGTTTGAGTACCTGCTTAGTCCACAGATTGTAATATTTTTTAGGACTAAAAAAATATGTTTAACAAATGATATATTCTTGACAGAACGCGTAAGAAATGCGATATGTGTTAATTAAACATAATTAGACATTATTTTAACTACAGCCAGCACGTTATAGATGCATTGCAGCAGCCGTGGTCACGGGGAGACCAACTAATATATGTCGCGTTTTAAACCGTTAAAATGGTTTATTTAAATGACAGCCAAATATAGACAGCACACTTAGATATTGTTTCTGGAATGCATATGAGAAAAGCTACTATTTCGGTTTTTAAAACGAAGAAGTTTTATAGCATACCCACATATTAATAAAACAGTTAGAACGGTTTAAAAGTTCAATTGTATTAGTTAACTTATTTTTTTAAACTACGATGGCTGGGTGTCGAATGCAGCAGCTATGGCCATGGTTCGACGAAAGATGAAGTACGTACGTAATATCAAATAAAAAATCTGCCACGCCAGCGGCGTCTGTTTTTAACGTAACTAACTGGGTCTTTAAAGAATTGACTCTCGTTTACAGGTGTGTTTAGTGATCATCGGTTTTTTTTTTACTTAAAACTTAAACTTTTATTTGCTTAAACACGTAAAAGCAGTTATTAGTAAAAATAAATAATGACACAAGAAACTGGTTCTAAGGTGTGTGGAGCGCAGTTAGAATTGGGTGACAAGATGACTCAATAAGGGCGAAATCTAAGCTTAGGTGTATTAAACACAAAACCACACGGAAATATAATAGAAAACGTGACAATAGAATTAATTCGAATGTAACAAAGGGTTCGGTTCAAATTTAAACGATTTGTATTCAGAGGCACGTAGAGGCCCGCAGCGTGAAAATCTTAATAAAAGGTCCAGCTTACATATTTCGCTTAGAGATTTAGTTACTCTACTATTTGCTGGAACCAAGATATTGACAGTTACACTTACTTTCTGAGCCACACAATTTCTATTACCTATATAAAAAAAAGGTGGCTGGTAAATAAACAGATAAAAAAAACCTATGTGAGCGTCGCTTAGCAACAAAATTTAATAATAAATTTAAAAATAAACAAACCATATAACAAATTATATACAATAGTCCTTATATAGTTAGTTTAAGTTGTTAAAAGAATCTTTTACTAGTTAGGAACTTATTAAGAGTTGCCCACGAGTTAAACACATTTAAATAAAATATCTTTAAGTTTAAAACGCGATGTAGGCCCTTATGTCAAAGTCTAATCTGCTACGCTACCGCCATCTGTAAGTCTATCTGTAGGAAGGTTATTGTAATATAATAACTATGTATTTTATTTCGCATTTTAAATCGTTAAAAGTGTTTTATTTAGCAAATTATGATAGTAATAAAAATAACTATTACCTATTATATTTAACAAATTATAAATAAATGTATTTTTATTATGTATACATGATTAATGAAAGTCGAAATATCTGCTTCCCTAAGCGATATGTTAATCATCCGCCATCTTGTTTCCGAAACTCCAGAGTCAAATAACTTTACTTCTGTTAAAGCAATAGAATTAATGGAGTGTACAGCGGAGTCCAAACTTCGAGTTTCAGTACTTTGTAAATTCGTTTAAAATCGCAAAACAAAGGGAATAGGTACAACGAAACCAATATTGAACTTTCCTTTTATACTCTCGAAGTATTTGTTCTAACTTAACCGTGTTCTCTTGGCTTGTTAATACATCTCATCTCCTTAATGACAACATTGTGTTATTAGCCTTGTTATAACAATATATAATTCTATCAGGACATTCCGGGAGTGGTACAAAATATCTTGAAGGGTTTAAAACGCGAAGTCAATTTGTTGATATTCTTCATATCAACAACTTACACATTTAAATCAATGGTTATTTCTATTGACTTTCGAGTTACAGACATTTTGTACGTCTCTTTTAATAATCTAATTTTATTTAGAAGTAATTTATCAGACTTTTGTGCCTAACCGAAAATAACTATATCTCTATAAATTTCATTTATGATAACCATGTAGGTACAGGTAAATACGAAAAATGCATGACTTTTGTTTGCCTATTTGCGCATGACCATGTAAGTTATCGGTTAAATCACAATCACCCACATCATTCTATGTACTTGAAATTACTGAAATATTTTTATAAAGTACATCTCACAGATCGGGCTCTAATATATCCATATTATATCCACAATTTATATTTATATATTATACTTTTATATTAACAATAATTTTTAAAATTGGGGTAAAAAAAATAACTTTCTTCTACTTATTAGTTTTCTTCTATCTAGTCGGATTGGAAGAGATCGCTTATAATAACGCCGCCACTTGCACTTTATTAATATTAAGTAAAAAAATCGTTTCCAAAGACCTCTAACACAAGTGGTTGACAGGCCTAACTATTATTACACGTCAAACATACTTTAACAACACGCGCGATAAATAAATGATAAATACAAGTAGAAACAATGGCACTACGAATCAGTTAACAATGTTACAATTACCATTTTTGCTTTGTTTCGTGTTAATGTCCCAAGGGGCTAACTTAGAGAAATATAGGGATTATAAAAATTATAAATACTATGAAGTGACTGGATGCCAAGACAGCTTGGAAGGCTTAAAAGCTCTTTTGCTGAAGAAAGATGTGAGTTATCTATTTGAAAATATTTACAGCGATTAACATAAGAAATCTAGAAATACGCAGGGATTGTAAACATATGAGAATTTTTTGTTTGACCGGCTCGTTGGTGTAACGTTAGTAATGTACGGCTAATAATCAATGGTTCGTTGGTTCGTTTCCCTACGCGTCCAAAATTTTTCCAATCAATTTATAATTCTGAAACATGTTGGACTTCGTCTGGAAATCTAGGTTTAAAATTGGTAGTAATATCGAAATTCCCTCCGGGTCACAGACCACCGTCCAGAGATTAAAAGCCGTGATGTTTACGTTTTAAAAGGCAAAATAGGTCGACCGCGCATCTTTATTAGCTGCTATAGGGGTATTTCACCACCAAGTGAATGCTTGAATAAGAGTAATGGACTAGTAGTATAGGCTGTTTGCGAGGTCCGCAGTTCGAACTCCGGTCATGCGTTTTATTAGGTGAAGGAATATCGTGAAGAAGCAAACGTGAAATCTTTCAACGCGTATTTTGTCAGGGTGGAAGACTTTCTAGGAGACCTGAATCCCAGCTGTGGGAACTATTTAAGGGTAGAAAAAAGCTCTACAAGTTCTTCTTGTAAAAATACATGAAATCGTTGTGTAAATATATATCTTTTATTTTTTAATTAAAATCGATTTTATATTGCAAAAATACAACTCGGCCAGGACCTGACCCGGCATCTCTAGCGTTCCGTGCTGTTGCTCTAAGGTCAACGTCGATTTTTTAAAACTAATTGAAGCATACTGCTCTCGCGTATTTTTTTTCCAATTTGTAATTGATTTTAATATAAATATGATGCTCTCATGTGAAAAATATTTAAGTTTTCAAATATCTTATTCTCATTTCATATCATTTTAATTTGCAAGATATTTTATTTTAAGCTTTTTTATTCATTCCTATACAATAAGCCATACAATCTAGTTGGGAAAATATAATTATACTATTTCTATTCCAGTCTTCGTTAGTCCATTCAGGATCTCTGAATACGTCTCAAATAGTTTTGTCTCCCCGCTTGGTTCCAGTGCTGAATTCCTTCGCACAGAAGGAACGTTTGAAGGCAAAGGTTTTATACGATGATGTTTCAGAGTGAGAAACTTCTTATTTATTCGATTTATATGGCATCACTTGTTTAATTCGTTAAAATCAATATATAATAAAATTTAAAAGGTAAATTTTCAATACCAATATGTACTTGCAATTGCAAATTATTTCAGAATTAATAATATAGTGTCTGTAGTTTACGCAAGTAGTACACATTTAATAAAAACAATCTTGACAGCCTAAAACGCGTTATATATCCGTTAAATTTATTTGGAAATTATTTTAACTACGACCCGACCTTTCGGGCTTGCACGCTTTCGGCTTTGCGCCAGCCGTTACGGGAAGACGGAGTTAAAATAACTTCCAAATAAGTTTAACTAATATATATCGCGTTTTAAACCGTTAAAAACTCACATTATCTATGCGAGTTTTTGATTGGCTATGTTGAGTTGGTTATGAATATTGAATAATTGCAGAATTATTAACTTGGAAAAAGGCAGCGCACGACGTAGATTAGACAAATTCTCTTGGGATGCATATTATGACGTAAAAGAGGTAAGTTTTTACCAATTTATAATTTTCTAAATACTTTAATCTCTGTGGATCAATAGTACGCGTAGAATGCTTTTGAATTTCAATACACAATTTTGTGGAATTTTTTTAATGAGCTGGGGTACAGAAACTCACTTAAAATTGGTACATAATTTGAATAAGTACATGGCAGACTAGATTAAATACTCTAAACACAAAACCTCCGGTCCAGTGGTTGTCCTGAATTATTATCGTGGAGTGTCTGTATCGTGATGGGGATTAAATGGCGTCTCTAGAAGAGGAAATTATATTAAGAAACAAAAGCGGGGTCGGGTATAAACTTACGTCAACACGTAGTATTTTCTCGAATTTACGATGATAAACTCTAAATAACGCACTGAATTCGCGGATATCTTAATGACAAAGTCAAAGTCAAAATTACACTTATGAACGTCACAAAATTAAAGAATCCAACTTTACATGTACTACCAGTTCTCAAATCAAGGGGGTAGAACGAACGAGAAGAACTGGCAATAAACTCGCCGTCACTCTTTTTATCGCCAAGTTTCTTTTTACGTTCTTCATGTACTTTTAGACAATATTTAGAAATCTTCCGTACACGGTCGTTACAACTTATACTCTTACTTAGCATAAACTGTGCCCAATCAACTCGCCGAGTGGCACTCAAGCGTCTACCCGCACGCACTAGCTTCGTTCGGCCGTCTTATCGAAAAAACAAAACTACCCTCTATGTTTTTTTTCTTCCGAACAGAAATGTTTGTTAATATATATAAATACAATTAAAGTAATCCATTCATATCCATAGAAGATATGTTACCATTGACAATTAAGGATTTTATATTTAAAATTAAAATTACAAATTATTATTAAAATTAACTTTACAAACAATTTTCTAACTAGTTTTTATAGTTCTGTTATGCGAGCAATGCCAATTAAAATAAAACACTTTAACGGTTTGAAGATTATTTTAACTACAGGGCGACGTATAACCATAACCATTCTGTATATAGATAGACAGACAAAGTCAGAAAAAATATATTCTATAATAATATTGATCCCGCTTAACAGATTCATAACTTCATTCTTAACACGAGCAAACTGCACCCTGAGAGTACAGAGCTGATTGTAGGCGGAAAGAGTTATGAAGGGAGAAAAATATTGGGACTTCGCATCAACACACCTTATGAGAAAGGGCAGAGGGAGACCGGAAAACCGGTTTTCTTTATAGAGTCAGGTAAGTCTCAGTTATGTAAAAAAACGACGTCCTAGGAACTTTCAGGAACCGTAACCAAATCTGTAATTAGACTTAAGGATTTAGTCCACTATATCCAGATTGTATAGTTGGCACTTACATGTTAAGAAAAATGTATTTATAAAAATATTAACAACAGTGGGCGTCGAATATATGATCTGTAGATTATACGTGATACGTGCGACCACTAGTCCTCCCACCATCTGGTCCTTCAGTCTGTAATACAAAACAAGTACCTGTGTCCTTTTGATATGTATGAAAATTCATTGACAATAGTTTAATACAATTTATACCATAATCGTTGTTTGATGTAAAAAAATATTGTTAATATCCACTTTTAATATAACGGCGGAATATATCATCGCCATAAAATATTTGTGTTAATCAAAAAACTTCGGTAGGTACTGAAAACTAAAAAGTTATATGTGGATATATATGATACCCTCAATCCATACAATTAAAACTTTAGCAACTTTCTAAAACAAAACACTTTTAACGGTTTAAATTGGGACATAGTTTCCGAAACGTCGGGCCGTAGTTAAATTAAACTATGTATAAATAAGTTTAAGCGTTATAGCGTTTAAGTATTTCTTTAAGTGATTTTACATATTGTTATTGATATGCATGTAGGTAAATATCTGTTTCATTAATCGATTATATGCCCCATACCCTACGAAAGGGATCAAACTTGAACTATAACTAATCCGTGTATCACAGGAATACACGCCCGCGAATGGATAGCACCGGCCACGACAACATACTTCATCAATCAACTGCTAACAAGCGGGGACCCGGATATAGTTGGACTTCGGGACCGGTTCGACTGGCGGATATTCCCGACGGTTAATCCGGACGGATACCACTACAGTTACAACATCGTGAGTTGATACACGCTGACGTTTAGATTGATTGTTTGTATCGCTTGATCGCTAGATGTTCAATTCAATTGGAATTGGACTCTTCAATTCTTCTTATATGACACTAGCTATGCCAGCGACTTCTTCCGAGTAGGATAGTTATTTTGGGCATTATCATCTTTATAAATTATGGCTGTTACCCACGCCGTCACGTCGCATCCCGTCGTTCTTGCATCTCTATCTTAAATGATAGATATATAGTGGTAATTTTTTAGATCATTTAAAGAGAAATCATTCTTCCATATGCATTTTTTGGGTATCTCGAATCACTTTCACAGCGCACGCAACAGAAACCCTCAGAGAATTTCCCCCGTTCCCACATTTTCCACATTTAGCTCATTGGTCGCATCTTGATGTTTTATAGTAAACTAGTTCATGAGATTAGTGCGTTCAAACAAACAATTTTTTCAGCTTTATATATCAGTATAGATAATTAGTGTTCACTCTATCGTATACCTTTATATGTTGTGTCTGTTTAAAACTGTTTAAACCTATGGCAACTGACTGAAACAGATGGCGCTTAGGTTACCTTTGAGGATTTTTATGACCCCGCGCTAAGATTCCCTATGGCAGTGGCTGCTGTAAACAAGTATTAAAGCTCTCGTGTTAACTGACTATACTGAGAATTTCGAGTTGGGTTTTAAATTAATATAGTGTATGTAGTTTTCGTGAGTAGTACACATTTTAATAAAACACTTTAACGGTTTTATAATGCGATTTATATGAGAAACGGTCTCCCCGTGACCACGACTGTTACAAAGTATTCGAAAAGTCGGGTCGTAGGTTAAATAATTTTCAAATAAGTTTAACCAATATAGATTGCGTTTTTAAATTAATATTTTTTTATATCACAAATACACCTACAATGGTAAACGCCCTTACCATATTAATTTCAACGAAAATCCTTTATTTTCGTTCGAAAACTGTCAGGCACATTTCCGTATCTCTTTCCCTAACAAGCTTTATTCTTTTAGAGAAATATGATAAGCCTGGTAGACCCTTCATGACAGAAGCGAATTATTCGGATGATTTATGGTATCCGTGGGTATTTGATACAAAGAGCTAATGCTATGCGACGATAAGAACGAAAGTATTGAATATATAATGTTATTATTTTTTTATTTAATCAAGCATAATTTTTTTTCTATTTTTTATTATGATAGAAAAGGACAGGCGAGCATGGGGTCCACTTGATGGTAGATCTAATATGCGTTGTCGACCTTTTTTAGATTCGGATATCTGGAAATCCGCAGACTGAAACGCAAACGCAATTAAATTTGACAGATTTTCGTCTGTGTACGGTGGTTCGTGACCCTTACGGAATTTCGATATTCCCACCACCCATTTTATATCCAGAATTCAAACGAAATCCACCATTGATCAGAAATTTATAAATTGTAGAAAAATGTTGAACCCACATTGCGTTGATTATTAGCCATACATTGCTACTGTAACACTAACGAGTCGTCAAATTTTTATGTCAGAGAAAAACAGACGATAATGACGAAACGAGATGCGCTAAGGATCTACTTTGCTTTTAGATGTTCGAAATACCTAGATTCCTATTTTGGCAGACAGCGTTTGTGTCAGTGATAAAATTGGCGTTCATTTGATGGTATTATGTTGAAATCCAACCATTTCAAACATGACAAACATATAAAGTTACTATTAGTAAACAGTGGATATAAACTATAAATAAATATTATTTATTTTACAGGACAGATATTGGAGGAAAACTCGGTCACGCTCATCGAATGGATGTCGAGGCGCCGACCCCAATAGGAATTGGGACTATAATTGGGGACGTAAGGAGACTTTTTCATAATAAATAAAAACACAACTCTCTACTTAAAAAAATCCCAGAATGCTTATAATTGCCTAACGAGGTGTTGAATGTGATTCTTAATTTAATACCAGATAATTCATACTTTCGATCGAGCCGGGCACACAAGTCTGTTCAATAACTCAATAAAACAATAGACAAAAAAAATGCGTCCCATGTTCCTTGTAAGGGAACTGGCTCTTCTAGCTTTTTAACAATATATTTTTTATTTAAAAAAGTTTGAGTTTTTGTAGCCTAACCATATACTGTCTAATTTTTGCTTTGGATATGCGGAAATCAACTGTAACCGAAACGTGATTAAATATCACGGCTTTGTCACCCGGACGGAATTTAGATATTCTTACCAGCCATATAATATTCAGATTTAAAAAAGTACAAAATGTTTTGGAAAAATGACAAATTGATTGGAAACATATTGGACCCGGTGGGGATCGAATCCATGACCCGTCGATTAAAAGCCATATTTTGCTACCCTTACACTAATGAGCCAGAATATTGTCTAACAAATATTTCTTCTAATCGATTTTAAACGTCACGGTTACTAGATGTCAATTGTCGTAAACCCAATGAATTTCTAATTGCAGAACACTCCGCATCAGACCGACCATGCGACTACCAACTGTACGCCGGTTCGCGCCCTTTCTCAGAAGTCGAAACGAGAACGCTATCAAATTACATTTCGAAGATAGACAACTTGCTGTTCTATGTGGCTTTCCATTCGTATGCTTCGCTGCTGCTGCTTCCGTATTCAGATTCCACAGACCATGTCGACAATTATGACGATTTGGTAAGCATTTCTTAGTTATAAGTTTCTATGTATATAATAAAACTAGCTGTGCCAGCAACTATGTCCGCGTAGAATATTTATTTCGGGTATCAAAGCAATTTATTTCTTCAAACCTCTTATCTTTAGCCGTTACCTACGCCGTCGGACGCGTCCCGTGGTTATTACAAGTTATTTACAAAATATGGATATATACTCTCACAAACATTTTTAGAACTAGAAGTATATTGAACCATTTTCGAAGCGCACGTAATGGACACCTTAAAAATATCACTGTTCTTTGCGGCTATTGCTAGCAGCCTGCTGGTTTAATGCCTCCCTAAACAAATGCTGCAAGTAATTCCTAAGATTAGCGCGACCAAACAAACAAACAAACTCTTCAGCTTTATAATTTCCAGTTACTAACTACTATTTCTACGTTTCTTCTTTATAGCTTTAAAATTGTACATAATCAATATTTTAGAGCTACATATTTTTGTTTCAATTACATATTTTTAACTCATTTTTTATCTCATAACGACTAATGTATTTTAGGTCCAAATTGGCAAAAGGTCAATTGAATACGGAAGCCGTGTAAATAATATAACATATGACGGTCCAGGGACGGCTGCTGAAACGTTATGTAAGATTTTTTTTTTATTAAAAAATACCTTTTCCAATTTTTTTATTTTCCCTTAGTGAATAATTCTATCGTGTGTTCTTCCACTAAGCGAATATTACAAATTATCTCCTTAACGTGGGACCAATATATAGAGACAAAGAATGTATTTTTTTTGACTTATTTACTATATTCAGCTAAGTTTTAAGATGATAGATAGATATATTTAAATAAAACAATTTTAACCGTTTTAAACACAAAATATATTAGTTAACTTATGTTTAATTTATGTTAATTACAACGCGACGTTTCTGATGCATTGCAGCCATGTTCACGCGTTTCAAACCGTTTAAGTTTTTCAATTATTTATTTACTTATGGAAAACTTACAGCTAAAAATAGGATAGTCGACAAATTAATTGTTAGAGATCAAAATTAAAAGTTTTCGCTTTTAGATCTAGAAATACAAACTCTATAATATATATTATTTATATATTTCTTTATATATTAGTTGTGTCGCATTAGCCGTGACCACGCGCTGCAAAACATCCGAAACATCGGGCCATAGTTAAAATTAATTCCAAATAAGTTAAACTAATATATATCGCGTTTCTTACCATTAAAATGTTATATTTAAATGTGTACTGTTCACACAACTACAGACAGTACTTAGATAAGTTCACTGTTATATGATTATTTTTAATATTTATTATTATTCCATTTTAGACAAAGCATCTGGTGGCAGTATGGACTGGGTTCGCTACGCCATGAACACTCGCCTGGTCTACACATATGAACTCAGAGGTTCATCCTTCCACTGGCCTCCCGAGAGAATAGCAGAGCAGGGAGATGAAGTCACTCAAATGATGTTGGGTCTCGCTGATGGTGCTAAGGAATTGGGATATCTTTGAATGTAGGAACGGAACGAGTTAATTGTCCCTTTCCCTCAATCCATTACAGAGAACGAGAATACAAAATATGTAGCTCCGTACAAATCTATATTAACTCATTTGAGTAATTAGATTTTGTACTTAGAACTTTACCACTAGTTTTTTTTTAATTATAAGAGATTATCAACGATTAAGTATCTGAATAATATAATTTAAATGCAGTAAAATTTGAGTTTTTTTTATAAGACCGTTTTTACCCTACTCGTTAGGAATGAGTGAATATTTTTTTTATAAAAAGGCTGTTATGACATCTGCTTTTAGCTATCTTTCTAGCAACAAAAACATGACAACCTATTTTGTAAGCTAAAAACAATTACTGGAGGTCCTAGGTTCCATCCAGGAAAACTAAAATTCACGCTAAATTGACACAATAGAGAAATACGTTAATTTGTAAAGAGAGACATTCAGAAAAACAAACGCAGACATTTTCCACTTCGAAGTTAGCAACGTAAGACTACACTTTATAACACATAAAATTACCTGGAACAAAGCTATATAAACCACTCAACCACGCAGGCGCACAAACATGCCACAACTTTCTTCAATTTGAAACTCTACAATTCGCGGGAACAAAAAGACTTTCCGGTGTAAGCTTTGCTTCAGTTAATTAAGGCTGTGGCCTCCTATACCATAATGTAATTATTAAATTCTATTGATCAGTACATCTTATGCGCATGCGGCGATTTATAGCAGAATGACAAAACTTGCGCAAAATTTGGTATTTACAATGGCATGATTTGAAATATCTAGTTTAGTTGAAATAAGGCCAGAGTGTGAAAGAGACAATAGCATACTATTGTTGTCCTTACCTACTTTCTTCGAACTCGACAAAGCTTGAGTCTTTTTGCCGTTTCCAATGGCTTGTTTCGAAATATATTGTTTTAACTAATGAGTGAACTAATCTATGAAAAAGACAACAGAACACTCTTATTGCCTCTTTTACTTTCTCTTTTTGTTTGGCAGTACTCAAAACGCTTGCGTCAAATTTGACGTTTACGATAGCATGATTCAAAATATATCATTTCAACAAATGAGCCCAAAGTGCGAAAAAGATAAAAGTACATTGTTGTTGTCTCTTTCATTTTCACTCAAGCGTGAGTAACACGTGAAACTTATAACGTTTATAGTTGACACTGGCCTAACATATGGTTCACGTATTGTAGCAAATCACCGAACCTTCAGAGCACAGATGACAGATGTTTGGGCAAAATCGTATTGCTTACGCTTCAATAAATACAAAGAAAGTGCTAATTTCTATTTACACGTGCTATGTAGGTATGCTTAAATGAACGAATGAATATTTAGAATTTGAACCGCAGGCTTATAAACTAAAAAAATCTTCAATGTAATTTATTATTATTTATTTTAGGTAATTTTTTTTTCACAAAACTTAAGTAATTTAAAATATAAATATATGTTTGATTTACATGTGGAAACATATGATAATTATACCGTGTTTTTTATTTATTTAGATAACTAAAGAACTGGTATATGTAAGTGTTATAAGAGCTTACACCAATTATACAAGTAATAAGTAATATATGAGAGTCTACAATTTAAGCTAAGGGACCGTTTGGAGGTTATTGATGTGTACCACTCGCGTAAACTACAGACAATAATTTACTTGTTTATTGTTTTTTTTTTAACCAGTTTTTATAGCAAATGGTTTCTTACTAAAGCAGACAAAAATATATTAATAATGATCATGATTTTTCGTATCCAATAGTGCCGCATCGTCTTGAGTAGATGAATTCAAATTTTGCATCAGAATATCTTCTGTCACATCCACTATTTCTAGGTCTGTCTGAAACATACAATAGTAAAATATATTTGATATAGGAAGAAGATTGTTTAGTAAAAATAATATAAGGCTATACTAAGTATTTTTTAAAGGTATAAGATTATAGCCGCCTGAGCAGTTGAAATGGTTAGGGTTCACCAAAATTATGTTGTACATAATGAATTTATTATCTTTCAAAGATTCAAGAAGTTAGCATATATCAGGCCGCTAGAGCCAGAGTAGCCTAACTGCATATTTAATGCAATTTTGTATATTTGATTATTTATATAGTCTTAATATGATAATCTACAAGAGCACAGTCACCGAATATTGTTATCACAATTCATACCCAAATTACAAATTAATTTTCGGCTAAGTTTGTTGCGCATTTTTATTTTCCTCCATATTTAAAATCATCATTTTCATATTAGGCTACTCTGTCTCTATCTATCTTTGATCTCTCGATCTTTAACTTTTTTAAGAATTCTTTCCACTACATTTGTTTTCTTTATAAAGAGTTCTGCATTTTTGTACTATTTTGTTTTTCTAAATTTTGTAATGATTAGATATATAAATATAATTAGTATATAACTGTACTGTATAGTATAGAACCTTGTATGTTAGGTAATTTACTAACACTATCATTGGGGCTTGGCGGAGGAACATCGCAGTTTTTCACAGCAGCTGCCTCCCCAGACGTACCAGCTGGAGGTGGCCTTCTCTGTAATTTAATTTGATCATGTTGTATTCGTGTAAAGAAACTTATGTTTATGTATTTCATTGGTTGTAAATATTATTATTTTTCAAAATTTCCCCTGAAGTCTGAATTTCGTCAAATTTAGCAATATACTACGGAACTCTAAGACAATTACTTAACGAAATAACAATTACATTCAAAACTCGTAAAGTAATGATAAAATATCATTATAGTAATGTTGTTTATTTTTTTTATTTAATATATTGTAAAGGTAATGAAATATAATGATCCAGTGGCTTTAGCTTAAGAAGGTTTAATAGAGAGTTTCTTGCAAGTGAATGATGAAACTAGTGTCAACTTTATTTTTTGTGCACTGAAAACTACAATACATTTTAAATTTTGACATAATCATCGTGTTTTACTAGTTATCATTTGATACCCATATTAAGGGGGTTAAGGAAAAATATGTAATCCGCCATTTTTGTATCGGCCGCCATGTTGCATTGATAATGTTTTTTTTATTATATTATATTTTCATCTAAATTAAATGTGTGTACCAAATTTTAGATCAGTCAATGACAACGGGAAGGTGCTTAAATTTAAAGTTCTAATTTTGCCCCAAATAAATAAATTCCGTACGGGTCGTGCTAAATAAAACTGTTTAAAAATCGAGACATTTTCTATGGACTCCTGTTTCGATCATAAAGGTGAGACTGACTTTAAAATGCGCAAGCTCTAATAAACATATATAGAAACCAAGAAGATTCAACACTTACTATACTACTCCTCAATCGTTCTAACTTCTTCTTTTCTTGTCTCTTGAAAAATCCTATCTGAAATTAGACATCTGGTTATGATTATAACTAAAAAAAAAAAAAAACAAGCATTCAGCAGCATCGCTGAGACTGGTAACGATGGCCATCTCTTATATACATATATTTATTACTGATATTATTATTTTTATGCACACAATTTAGTATAAGTTTATAAATATCTTAATAAAAGATTTGAATTTGATCCTGGATTCGAATTCAGGTAATAAGGTCCGGTTCTACAGCGCAACGAAGAAAACGCACTTGGCTGCGGAACAAAAATGGGTCTGCCCCATGCCGAAAGGTGAACATTATTTCCATCGGTGTCGAAATTTGATCAAAGTCAGATAGTAATATCACAAACCTTATACAGTCCATATGTTACCAAGGCTAAAAGAATAAAAGCTACGAAACAAGACACCACTATTATATAAGTTTGTTGCTGACCGAATGTTATATCCTCCCGGTAAATGAGGACAGTCGTCGACCTGGAATATTTTCAATAAGAATTTAGAAAGAAAAGATATATATTATAAAGTGAAGAGAAGTAGTTTATCTGTACAAACAGTCAATATATTGAAAATCTCTATGTGACACAATGAAAGTATTAGACTGAAAAATATATTACACGATTAGAAATCAAACCTAACCCACCACAGCGTTGCGTACTTTTTCTCTATCATCCGAGCTATCTAAATTTCTATAATGAATTAATAAAAGGTATAATGAGAAATAAAATAAAAAATAGTGATAAATATTTGAAGTGCATATTATTTAAATAAAAAACTAATATATATCGCGTTTTCAACCGTTAAAGTGTTTTATTTTAAATGTGTACTATGAGAGTAAACTACCGACTATGATAAATATAAGTATTTTCCTCTGTATATTACGTTAATCACCAAACGCGCATACGCATGGCACAATAACATAAATATGTAGGTCAATTTAAAAACAACTTTTGCGTGTAAAAAAATATTGGCTAATATAATAATTTGCTATTTACTCGGCTAAATAAATAAATATAATTTTAATAAAAAAATAACTCACAATTCACGTTTCGTCTCCAACTTTTCGCTTAGTGTCAGTTCAAACGTGGTTGTGATTTGTAATTTATTGTCAATCAAGTTTTGTTCTGAAATTGAAAAATAGAAAAGAAAAATTAATATATACTGTTGTTATCCCTCATAGATGTATTTTTAAACGGCTTACATTGTAAATAACGACAAAGGTCTTGGATTCAAATCATCGGGAATAAAGTTAGCTTTGTTCTGTAACTTTACAGATTTTTGATCAACTATTTGATAGTAGGTATCAATAAAACTCTTCTTCTCTTTCTCTTCTTTTTTTATTGATAGATTAGGACAGTCAGCACGGGGTTCATTTGATGGTACCCCATACCCCAGCATATAAAACGCTACGCTGTCGACCTATTCTGGCTTTGGATAATCGGAATTCTACAGATTTAAACCGAAACGCGATTAAGCTTTACAGCTTTTTCATCTGTGGCGGTTCGTGACCCAGGCGGAACTTCAATATTCCTACCACACATTTTATATTATTTCCGGATGGAGATCAAAGTGTTTCAGAAAAATAAAGTGATTTTTTAATTTTCATTATTTAAATAAAACACTTTAACGGTTTAAAACGCAATATATTAGTCAAATAACTAATTATCTAATATATCGCGTTTTAAACCGTTAAAGTGTTTTATTTAAATGTGTACTACTCGCGTAAACGATAGACAGGTTCATTATTGCTCTGCTACCAAGTTATTGTTTGGTAAAAGTTAGCAATTTATTAAATTAAAGCTTACACTTACTTATTTTATTTTTTAACAGCGCGGTGGTAGCCACAACCCTGACAGTAGATTTTGGTCTCAAATCTAAAATGCAGTTGTAAGTCAAATTGGACGCATCAAAAATACATTCCTTGAAATCTGATGACTGGACCTATGAAATTAAAACAATACTACAAAGGATGTTGAATAGAGTAGAGAAAAATTCAAAATCAACAAGGTTATCAATCGAACGTTGAGGTATCTTTATCACATGTATTGATGATCTCTATAATCTAATCTCTCTATATGTAATTGTGGTGGGTAACCACTTTACATTTTACGAGGAGGAAAAAACATCTTAGCAAGACGCGCTGTCGATCTATTTTAGCTTTGGATATTCGGATATCTTCAGACTGAAATCGACACCCAATAAAACCCCATAGCTTTTTCATCTGTAGACAATTATGTTCTAGTATAAGTTTATTAAAAATTGTTGGTCCTGGTTGGGCTCGAATCCACTACCCATTGATTATTAGCATTGCTACTATTAGACGCAGGCGCAGAAATCTTATCTCTCCTTTTTAAACAGCCAAAAATGGTGCATGAGGCATTTTAGTAGAAACTTTTTGCCTTACTTTTAAGTTCTCTAAGAATTCTTGCACTTCAACCGAGACCGTAGCTTGAACGGATTTCCAAAGAACTGAATTTTTATTCGTTATCTGTGGAAGTTTTTTATTGATAAGAGAATTAAGTATAACTTATTTATAGCTTATATTTTAGCTATGCTACATGTCGACTTTGTTTCGTGGAATTCTAAAAGATATATCGTCACTATTTAATAAATAAGTCAGCTAGTAGAATATTCGAATTAAAAATAAATCGGATATTTGAAATAGAACACTTTTAACGGTTTAAAACGCGATATAGTGAGTTAACTTAGTTTTTTGTCGAAAATGGATTCTTTAACGATCTTTATCTAGAGTCCCCCTTGACACTTACATGCTCAGTGCACGTAAAAGTAATTTAACTAATACATATCGCGCTATTAATCGATGAAAGTGACTTATTTAATCAGATCAATCTTGTGTTTTAAAATACTTTTTAGAGTATTTGTCTTACCATAAACAGTGTTGGTATTTCCATAGATGAGGTCTCGTCTAATATTTTGTTTTCTTCTATATTTTGGTCTCGGTTTAACCTGTATGTGTAAGACACAAATAAAATATAATATTTTTTTACTATATCAACAAAAAATAAGGAAATAATATACAAAATCACACTATCTTATAAAAAAATGTCTACATATGCCTAGTAATATATGTTTAATACATTGTCTAATCTATCATTGGAACAAAAATGTGTGCATATGCATATGTGATAATTTTCCCCATTAGATAAGATTATCATCATTATGGGTTTCCGAGGCGAACGCTGCGAAAACGGTTTAAGATACTCAAAAAATATTCCTGAAATAATTTTTCCTCTTTAAAGAATCTAAGAAAATGTCTATATATCTATCTCTTAAGACTAACTTGCAAGAACGACGGGACGCGACCGACGTCGTGAGTAGCAGCTTAAATTCATAAAGATAAGGAGGGGGTTTGCAGAAACAATTTTGATGTCCAAAATAACTATTCTAAGCGGACGAAGTCGCAGATAGTAGTAAGTGATAAATAACTTACCCCGTTATTTCAACATCGTCTGAATTCAGCGTGTACGGTATTATTTTGGGCTGTACGTCGTAATCCGTCTGAATCCTCGACACGGGACAGTTGTTATACAGCAATACATCTATTCGAAGTTCGTTATCAACGTTTGTTGGTCTCTTCATATCTAGGGTTATGTTTATGGCTCGCTAGAAAATTAATGAAATTTGAAAACTTCATTATTTTTACAAGTTATTGCACACCGTCAACCGTCAGCGTCAGAGAGCAACAGCACGGAACTCGAGTCGGGAGACAAAAATTTTTACAATTTTTTTTCGGTTTTAAATTAATAAAATTTACCTCAAAAATATGGTATTAAATATGAATGTAGAATATTTAGGACATTATAACTACTTAAGTATAAGTGTAACAAATGAAAAATCTGTTTAGATTAAAAAGAAAAACACACAGACGGCACCTGAATCCACAGCTTTCCGTGCTGCAGCTCTAACCAATAGAGCTATAGTGTCTGTTAATCTTTTCGATTATACGTTTTGTTATATCATTGTCTTGCTGAAAGTTACACCAAATATACGAGGAAAAAATATAACTTATTTTCATTGGAGGGATAGCTTTAATTTATAGTTAATAATGGAGAGATAAATAAAAAGTACAAGAAATACAAAAAAATTGGTATGCATTTGTTAAACAAAATACATTACAAACTGACCTGTTCATGTCTTCCAATTGTCAAAAGGTTACATTTGTACCACCTCGCTTCTGGTTGATCACATTCCAATACTGCAACCTAATTAAATTTATGTAATTATTATCAAACTAAGTGTTCAATTAAAAGTTCGTATTTTAGCTATTGCTATAACCCGCGATTTTACTCATGTTGCTCTTAAAATAAGTTATAAGGTTTCCTTAATATGCCCTTAAAACTTTAAAATCTGTCTGTATAAATGGGAAATTTATATTAGCAATAATTGTTAAGGGAAGTAATTTTTTACCGGTGCTCCGGTAACTTGAAGCCAAACACAAGATACATCCGAACTATTCCCATCGTTTTGTACTTTTACTGATATAATTTCTTCGTCTGACGAACCAAGTATGTAAGTTTCGCTAAAAACATTTAAAAAATTAAAAATAAAATGAATGTATTGAAATAAACATTTAATTAGTATAAAATAATGATTTACCCTCTAGACCAGTCAATAGCAACGGACAGCTTAGGTCTGCACACGTTGTCATCACAAGTACGTGTAATGTCATGTAATAACTCCAATTTACTGTACTGACTTAATCTTACCAGCGAACTGTCGTAGTTGGCTGTATAAATGTCACATTTTGAGTATAAATATGAGGGCGGAGGTATTATATTAGTAGTCTACAATAGATTGCTGGAGTAAATATCACTTGCGTAATGCATACGTGTAACGTAATGCACACATAGTGACGTCAAAGTAATTAGATGTTAAGATAAGTAGAATTACTGGATGCTAAGAAGGCATAGCTAATTTTGGAATTGTAAAATTATTTTTTACAAAAATGTATAAAAAGAACAGTGTGAGACCAACGATGTTCCCTGGCAAACTCCAAATAAATTCTCACGTTTAAACAATACAAGCTAATATAAGTTTAATACACTTACCGATACTTTGAAAATCCTCATTATATGTTGTCATTGTAGCTTTTAATTTATATGTGTGTGGATCTCTATCGTTCTGTAATAATTAGCCATAAAACGTGAGGGATACGTGATAAGTAATATTATTACATCAAATAACACATAAATTAACAGCTTAAGACTATTTAGTTCATATTTAAAATAAGATAATTCATTAATTAATATATCATTAAAGCCGTTAAAACTATCTATTTTAAAACGTAAATATTTTTTAACCACAATACTTACAAGCGCAACGTCAACCACAGATAAATAATAAGGCTTGTTATTACTGAGATCTATTGTAAATATATTATCTCCATTTATCGAAGCGTACGCGGTGCCCACTAAAGTTACTGTTAGTAACAACTCTGTAAACAAACATTATAAAATATGTTACTATCCGTCTGTGTCTTCAAGTGAATGCTCGTGAATAGGCAAACCATTATCAGGAAGATATTACTTTATATAGTAGTAAGTAAGTCCTTATAAGTCCTTGTAAGAAAATGGGAAATAGAGAAAATACTCCTACAGATATCCATACATAACGATTTCTCGCCTAAGCTCCATAGTCGATAATATTAATAGACGCTAGTAAAGCGAAAAACTAATTGTTAGCTGTGTAGTCTATAACATAGAGTGATTCTGTGGCATTTGAAAACGAATAAAATTCTGACCCTTTATGAAAGTACTTATAAAACTATATTATTTCATACTTGCTGTTGTATTCACTGCTTTCGGGTACTGGACATCTACTCGAAACCCTACTGAAAACTCTTCATCCGATTCTCGTACAATCTGTCCAGAATATAAAATATAACTATAATAATTTGTTATATTTTACCCCAGATTACAATGGCCATAAATTTCCCTCCGGTTAATTTACCTGTTCGCCTATGATGGAAATCACAACCGTTATGGACGGTATACTCCTATATACAGCTACTTGCTGGCTATCTGGACTGCCTATTGCTAAAGCTGAAAAGAAATCTAGGACTTAGTATTTTTTGTCATTACTTTTGTGTTCTAGCTTCTAATGCTAAAATTATGTTGTGGCTTTTACATTTTTTTTATGTTGAAGGAGGACAGACAAGTATGGGGTTCCCAACAAGACAAGTAAGGTGATATATCCCAGCCACATAACATCTAATTTAGATGCACTGTCGACCTATTTTGACTTTAGATATTTGGGCATATTTTTCATTATGCTAATTCTATGCTTGTACCAACTGTTGCCATTATTTGTTATCATGAGAGTCGAATGCAAACGCAAACTATTCATGAAATTTTTCAATATTGTAATACTAAATACTTTTATATTATCACAAAATTTACAATAATTTTTAAATAATGTTGAATAATTCTCTCACTTCTTACTCCAGAATCGAACCTGTGTCCTTAAAAAATACTTGCCACTTAATTGACTCTCAAAATCGGGAATAACTTGCAGACTGTAACCGAATGCTTTATGATTTTCATTTCTTAACTCCTGCGTTGGTATTTCCCTGATGAAGATATTAGCTTTCTTGATACTCTTCTTAACGATAAGAGTCTGTTTCACGTCATAACCAGATATAACATATATTTTTCCACTTCCCGAAATCTCGTATGGAGCGCTTATAAATATTTCTGAAATGATATTTAACGAAAAATATCTGTTAAGGTAAGATCACGTGAAGGTACTGTATATGCCTATTAATAAGAGGTTCACTTCTTATCTTAGTGGAAAACAATTAAGCTACATGATAATTTAACTCAGCAATACATTCTCTTAAACGTGCTTCGCGCAAATACAATTCAAACTTAACACTACGATTTAATGTTCTACCGTTTTATTGTAAGACAATAATACAAGAAGAAATTACAAAAGTTCTATAATCAAAATGCAACAACGTACTCACCAGGTATTTGGTCATCGTCCAAGTCAGCAGACGCGATAGCTGTGCCGAATCTAGAACCATCTTCTTTTCCACAAATACAAAGGTTCGAGAACGACTTGTCCTTAGCCTAAAAGCAAAAGTTATTCAGTTTTTTTCATTTAATTAAACACATCAATTAAGAATTGAAAGTTATTGTTTGCTAACGAGAAAATCCTTTATCTATTGAGGAACTAAAACATTTCTAGTCTATTCCATGAACAAGGTTCTGAGTTCTTTAGACCAAAACAAAAGACAACAAAGCAGACGTTTTTTTTACGGTCAAGGACGAAAAACTAACATGGGGTACTTCGTGGAAAGTGAAATACTTAACTATTCTACATCTGAGCATCTATACTACTTTTTTTCGACATTCAAAATCCACAGACACTGGTTTTCTAGACAGAGTCCAAAACATTGTACGAATTTGTTGGATGTAGTAGTTTACAAATTAGGTACAGAACTAAATATCTTACCGGTCCGCCTCCGATATAAATGTGAACAGCTCCAATTTCATAGCTGCCATCGCGACAAGCCTGCGCCGGCGCACCAACAATCAAATCAGTGTGATGATCCCCATTAATGTTTGTACTGTGTAATGCAGAGCCAAACATAGAGCCCACTGTTCCTTCTTTGATGAGGACAGAACGTCCACTATTTTTCACCACTGATAAAGTGTTAGTTGCTGAATTGTAAGAGAGAAAACCTATCTGCAAATTAAATGTAAGGATATAAAGAAGCTTCAACTGAATTAAACCAAGGATCTAATTGGACCAATGGTAGCAATGTATGGCTGATAATAATCAACAATTAGCATATTGGACTTTTTTCAAACTTACAGCTCCTACTCTTTTATCGTTTTCCATACTAAACGCAATTAATTTTTCATAGTTTTGAAAAAAATCGCCCGGAGCTAAAGCACGACCTGAAAAAGTATATAATTTGAAACAACGTGTAAGGAATTTTAAATTTATATTGTCTATACAACATTGTATTCAGAACAATTGGTTTAATAATTACAACGGTTTTAAATTTGCAATATAGTTGGTTGCTTTTTATTGTTTACCCGAAGCGACCCGGTGGCTCCTTTTAAGTATCCAAACACCGGGTTTTATTAACTTTTGACAAATTATTACAGTTTGTATTGAAAATCGTAAAAATTGTTTTATTTAATGTGAATCACTTGAATGCAATACAGATATAAGTAAATGATAATATAATGTATTATATATTTTTAAATAAATTATTATATTTATAACACCAATTTATTAATCAAAAATGTAACTTAAGTATTTTTTGTACGGGGTCACTTTTCTTGGTTTCTTATGTATTAAAGTAATAAGAGTTAATATATACCTTTATATTTAAAAGACAATAATCCTGGTTCATCCAGCTGGACAATCTTCGGGAACGCATTGGGCTCCGACAATTTCAAATACGTAATCCTACTGATAGCGTTGTCTGATGGCTTTGCGAAAATAATTATTTCGTTCACTTCGTCCACCAGGGTTGTCCATCCGAATGTACCATAGATGTCATCTAAATAAAAAATAATTAACAGATAAGGACACCCACAAGCATGAAGTCCAGAAAATATATAATTAAGATGTGCTGTCGATATTCCACTGTTTTAGAATCAAGCTTTAATTACAGGTGAATTGACAATTTGGGATATTGTTTTATGAGATATTAAAATGATTAATCATCCTATATAATACGTAAAACTAAAAGGAAATATATTTTAATGACGCCACCGAAAATCGAACCCACTATTGGCTGGTTCACTTTGAATAAATAGCATTTAAATTGTACCAACTGGTAAACCATAGACCAAAATGCATTCTGTATTAATTTTACCAATTTCGTTTCTATGTCAAAAATTCTGTTTCGCACTGTAGGCGCATAGTAGAGAATTATACCCCACATTCTAAACAGACTTTACTTTATTCACAGATACAAAAAGTCATCAAATAATTTTTACATCTTACCTAAGGTAGGCGTGTCCTTCGGTTTCACATCTAACTGTCTAGTCTGCGTGTAATATTCTAGAAGCCCATTGTACTTCTGAGTGCTATCACCGGTCATTCTAAAGCAGGTACCAAACGCACCCAGGATAACGTCATTTTTAGCTGTGATAGACTTCGCCCATAACGGTGCACAGGTCTGAAAAAATGCTGGCAACGCTGACTTACTTACTTAACGGTTTCAAAATTTCAAGTAGTTCAACGTTTGAATCTTGAATTTCGTAGTTACAAATATCTTGCATTAATAATTTTTCGACATTATATTATCTTTTTAATTTTTCCCCCGTGACCACGGCTACTGCAAAGCGTCGGAAATGTCGGGCCGTAGTTAAAATAAATTGTATAGTACAAGCTTAACCCATGTGTGGTCCCACCGAGAGTTTTCTTTTGACCAACACTATTTTTAACGTTTGAAATATTTATATTTTTAAAATTTAGTTTTAATTACAATTGAGTGATATTTATACCTAAGCAATACTTTGTTGATTTATTTAAATAATACATTGGATTATAATTCAGGAGGTCCAGGGTTCATAATGTAGGTTCGGCAGAAATGTAATTTTAGTATTCGGAGAAAACATATTTTCCATATCCGCTTGAAGGTTGAAAGTAGCAACTGTCATGACCCTTGGACAGTATGTTATGCTGTCGGTCCTAGCTATTTTCACTAAACAAGAAGAAGTCATCAAGCTTTGCCAATCCTCACTAGACCAGCAGGGGTTTAACATTTTATAATAAAACCCACCCGTAGTGGTACATTAATTTTAAACTTAGTAATAGAAACTTACAATAATATCAGTTTTGGTTGCCGTTACAGATCCGCCGAGGCAAAATGGTTGGCTTGGATATAACGCTGAAATCGGAGGTAGATAAAGAATAGAATAAAAAAAAAACAGAAGTCACATTAATGTCTTTTAGTCCTCTTTGAGCGTTGTGCAGACGAACTCTATTTGATTGGTCAATTGCTAAAGTATTGCTACAGGTTCGAATCCCGACCAAGAAATAATATTATTTCGATGATTCAATTGCCTAGTAATGAAGTGTAAAACGGTCATAGAATTATCACAATATCCTTATCATATCCCGTGTTCAAACATAATCTAAGTCTTATTACATACTGTTCGTGAAATCAAGTTTATTTTAAAGAGGATAGACAAGCATACAGCTGATGGAAGTGGTACCCTAGCCAAATAACACCTAAATAACATGCGTCACGGATCGAATTGACCAAATTACCAAATTACACTTCACGGCTTTACCGTCTGTTGACGGTAGTTCGTGACGCTGACGGTATTCGATATTTCTGCCACCCATCTAATATCAAGGTTGCCAACACGTTTTAGAAAAAAATAAATTAGACTAACAAGTATACTTACTCCTATTATAATCATCAAAGTATTTATCGATGTTTATCCCACTATCCGTACATACGAGTGAATTATTTGTAATTTCGTTTATAGGACATTTGTAAACAGCTCCATTTAAACTTGCATGTGGTGCACCGACAACTAAAAAATAATAATTCAATAACAAATATAAATATCAAAGTTTTGGGTAATAACTTAAATGTATCGATATTTATAACACACATCCTTATACAGAAACATACGATTTGCAGTTCTGTAACACGCCATTGACAGTATAAAACAATACCTTTGACATACAATAACTATATTCAAGGCAATTTTTATTAAAAGTATGTAAAATGACTTTAATATTTTGATTTTTAAATATGAATTTTGACGACAATACAATACACCATAGGTGTATGTAAATCCTTTAATAAATTCGACGATGACGTATAGGACGCGGTAGCTCAATTGGTTCAAATTCCGCCTATGTCGTCTTAAGCATAAGAGGTACAGGATATGAAACTCGAATAGATTGTTTTGGTCAAGTAGGTGTAGAAACCCGATCAATTACTTGCTTGTATATAAAATCAATTAGTTAGTAAAAATTAAACAAACACAGAATTGTGGTCGACCCATGCCGGGGAAGGCAGGCATTTACAAGCTTTAAAACATACTTACATAAAGTACGGTTCAAATAAGTTATTGTAGATCCGAAGTCTTTTGCGTGTTCATCACTTGGCGATACTTCAATATAAGATGGTTCGTGGAAGAAGGCAGACCATACCGATTGTACTTTCAGTATCAGACAAAGAGATAGGAAAATATCTACAGAATACCGTTAAGAGAACAAATGAATTATTAAAATTACATACAAAACGCATACAAGTTTTAATCTAACATGAATGTTACTATTTAAGTCAAAGATTTAATGTAAAGAACTTTTTACAATGTGAGATTTGAAATATACTTATTACTTGAATCGTTTGCGTTTTAAACGGTTAAATATGTTTAAAGTATCGTGTAGTACTCGCTTGAATTTCCGACCATATGTTTTACATCAGAATAACACTTAATAAAAATCTAGACACAGACATTCTATCGCGTAAATACTTCAAGCAATATATTTTCTTCGCGAGTAAAAGTATTATAAAAGAATAAAACATGGCGGACATAGCAGTGAGGTGTAAAATAACTTACACATATTTGAAGTACATGAATATGAGGAAAAATACAAGAGAACGGTACTATAAACTCACTATAACGGAGTCGTTTACTCAAATACTAATTTTATACTATTTAAGGAAACAATTATTGTTTGAAATGTGTGATTCATTGTAACTTAATTTATTTAAAGTGAATTAAATTTTAATATGACGTAGATATAAATAGGGCATATGCGTAACGTGCATATATGTTGTACCTTTTAAAAAGAACGATTTTATTAGTATGTTTAGTAGTATGAATCATCAGGTCATTCGTATACGATCAATTAATGTTTGATATATAACTCTCTGTTTAATTAGATTATTGAAAACTATTCAATGCGATAAGCACCAGGACCGTGGGCTCGAATCCCTTGTCTAGAAAGTATAATCAACTGTTTGTAATATAGACTGGTATCATTATTTCGTTTTGCAACATATAAAAAATGAAAAGAAGGCGATTCATTGTGATTTTATTATTTCTTTTATAATGGCGACAGATATCTCGACGGTTTTTGAGTACCCATAACTGACAAACGGCTGTCAGTTTATCTGTCGATTTCCAGATTCAGTTGTTAGGGTTCCATTTTATTCCCAGGGCTCCCTCTAAGCACTGTAGAGGGCTGGTGGTGTGTTTAGTGGTTCTGGTCGGCTATACGATTTACCGCACTCCCCATGTCACCATTGACCGACGTGAGTGAGCCTTAAGCATTCACACCACTGATGGTAAAATGGAACCTTTTTTTTGTTTTTTTTTTTATCTGAATAAAAAAAAACAAAAAAAAGGTTCCATTTTAACACTATGTGTTCGAATGAAACCACCACGATTTCATGGTCTGTTTGATGCTTATGGTCTAATCTTATCTAATATTTGGAAGTATCTATTATCAAAATTACTTCAGCGGTTTTGGCAAAAAGACGTACATACCTACATATCATCATATTTAGTAATAATTTAAGAAATCAAGGGTTAAATAAGAATCAGGGGCTTATAACATAGTTTAATAAAATTAGGATAAGGTACTTCAAATATAAACCATAGCGGTAATATTCAAAACATCCACACGATAATAAGTGCTATTATCACCAGGAAAATATACTAAGCGGTCGTCATATTGAATTCTCTACTTCAAACGACCTGTGCTATATTATATGTTTATTATTAAATTTAATATCTCACAATATGTTATGTAAGTATTATGTTTGTTATTTCATGTATCTTTTTTATTATACATAATAATACAAAAAAACCGTAACTTAAGTATTCTCTGTAGTTTACGCGATTCGTGTATAATAAAAAAGAAAGATCTTAAACGGTTTAAAACGCGATATATATTCGGATATTTAGAACGTGGTCGCCGGAGACCCAAGTGTCGCGTTTTTTACCGTTTAAAGTGTTTTATTTAAATGTGTACTACTCGCGTAAACATATTACGAACTACTGACCTAATGTCACGGTTCTGACTTTGTAGCTAAATGCTTAAGCGTATTGCCAAGTAAAGCGCGAAAGGTGGTTCGAATCCCGGGGAAGCGGTAATTTATTTCGGTCGAGCAGCGGATAGAAGTCTGATCAACTGCTTGCCTGTACATAAAAATCGATCATTCAAACGGACACAGATTTATGCTAACCCATGTTATTTGTTTTATTCCAGATAGAATATTAATCTTGCTTTATTTAGAAATACTGAAATCGAATGCATTTTTTCACGAGCCATCTATGAAAATCATCGATGCCCCAAACTCTGTCACAGGCACTGGTCTGTTTGGTTATGGTGTGACATATCTATCGTCGAAGAAAAGGTATGAAGTTTCATGTTTGAATTTTTTGTTGATCGGTGCTGAGAGAAGGGCATAGAACTCGATGGCAGATGAATTACTCTAGCTTATAGCAATATTCCTATCACCGATTTGCAGTTAAAGTCCAACATATCATTGTTCTTCGAGCTGTTCGGCCGAGGTGAGCGAGAAGAGGTTTTCGACGTTTCGCCATCACGTGCGGACGGCATCATCAGGAGATGTTAACTCCTCGACTGCTCGAAGAATTATGATAATTCTTAGAGCAATCAGAGAACAGCCCAAAAAATAATGATATGCTGAACGATGTCCGCGAAAGCCTTACATTAAAGTCTAACGTGTTCAGAAAAATTATTAATGCCACATTACACCAACAAGCCCGTGTGATCAATCATTAAAAATACATCTAACGCCGCTACTTCTATCGCCGAAAGTTTAAACAATATGTCTATTTTTTTCCCCAGCTTAATCGTAAGTGCACCGCGATCTGATGTGTTCGGTCAAGTGTTTCTCATAGATTTACAAGATTATACCATAAGAAATGTTCACAGTCAACATTTAATGCAAGGTGCGTAAAAAGCCCATAAAACAACACTGGACGGTTACTTAGTTATTAAATATTTTTGTGTACGATAAATTAAATAACAGGCGAGTTTGATTCGATATACAAAATAGAAATTTTTCAAGTAACCCCCTTTTATATGATTGACTAGCTGAGTCAGCGACTTCATTCGCGTAGAGAAGTTATTTTGACCATCCAAATTTGTTTTTGCAAATCTCCTCTTCAAGTTAGATAAAATAAATAAAATAAATAAATCTCTTCAGCTATATATATCAGTATAGATAGATATCGAGCAATAATGCTTAAATCGGATTTGTTATAAGTGTCTCCCTACTGCTGTTATTGTTTTTGAGTACTATTGCTATAAGAATGAATAATATTGATACTTTTAATTAAAAATATACCCACATATATATGTTTTATTGATTTGATTATAGTACTTATATATAATCCTTGTGTTAAATAGAACGTTTGATTTCGATTTCAGCTCAAGCTAGAACAAAAAATGCGAGTGATATCGTCACTGAATGGTGGTTTGGGGCTTCCGTCAGAGCGGGGCATGACTTCTTTGTGGTAAATTTATTTAATAATTCTTTATTGCAACACACAAACACAAATTATATATACATACAATTACTTAAAAGTATTCTTAATAATACAAATTTAAAAGATCAAATTCTTACAAGTTATACAGTGCATCGAGTTCATAAAAGACATCATGGGAGCGTGCAGGTCATGCGAAGCTTAACAATACACAAAAATAATTATATACACATAGATTTACTTTCAAATAAGGTAACCTGAAGGAATTAAGGTATCATGACAAACATAAACGAAAGTAGTATTTATAGATTTTTGTTTAATTTATGTCTAATAGTTATTTTCTAGTCAAATGGCACTTTTCACCAAACGTGTTCAAACGAATGTTGTTTTTTTAACTGCATTAGTAGTTTTTTTTTCTTTGCGCACGAATTCGACGTTTATGTTTTTTCTAATCAAAGTTGGTAAAATTTTTCTTATATTTATCCTTATTATTATATTTTATACTCTAAGTAATATTATATTATATTATTATAACTTTATACCTATATTTAACTGATGCAATATTTACTTCCATTTACAGGCATGCGCACCACGGTTTAACGAACTGAAACCATTCAAAAAAGGTGTGTAGTTAATTAGAATTAGTAAACGTAAAAAAGTTATCATAACACCCAACCAACATTCAAATATATTTTGTTAAGATAGATAGATAGTCATGTTAGTATAAAAAAAAAAGTTATTTATTCAACTTAACCCAAAATTATGAAAAACAAGTTTAATTTATTATGTAGCTTTAAAATCAGTATTAAATATATACTGTCTATAGTTTACGCGAGTAGTACACATTTAAATAAAACACTTTAACGGTTTAAAACGCGATATATTAGTTAAACTTATCCGAAACGTCGGGCCGAAGTTAAAAATTCTATTTCAAATGAGTTTAACTAATATATCGCGTTTTAAACCGTTAAAGTGTTTTATTTAAAAGGATTAAATATAACTAAAAGTTAGGTCACATGAGTTTGGCGACTAGTTATTTGTAACTAGTATTCGTTTATAGAGGATGTAAAAAGTGTTAAGTCAAATCCCGTTTCCCCTTCGCGGGGCATGGGGCGAACACATTTCTATCTCCGTTTCAGTGATCCGTTTTATCAGGCAAGTAGTTGATCAGACTTTTGTACCCTGTCCGACCGAAACAGTGTTTCCCAGGGATGCGAACCCAAGACCTCTCGCGCTTAACGCAATGCTAGGCTATTTGCATATTTGGCTACAGAGGCGGTTATAGAGGATATAATTAGAATAAAATATGGCTAAAATCAGAAGTAACACTCTCTGATGGAAATTATGATAATACATATAAGAAAGGAATTTTCTCTTCGATCTAGGGAGTCGTATTGAAAAATTAGCCAACGTGGGTGTCTGTTTTGTACACCTGGGAGATTTAAAATATATGGAGCTTCTACAACCCATCACCAAGCATGATCGATGGTTGAACGCTACCAGTTTTGGTAAGTTTGACCTGTATTCACGAGTTGTATATAAAAATAACACTTCTTTTAACTATCAAATTGTTAAACGCTTTCGTGCATATTTTTAAGAGCGGCTTGGGTTTTTAATGGTGGTGAGACGTAAAACGTGATACAGTGAAATGGTGAAACGACACATAAGCGTAACATTTCACCATCACAAGTGGATGTTCCTCGGCGTTCTTAGTCGAGGAATTAACCATTGCTCGAATTAAAATTTGCAAATTAAAAAAAATGCGCTAATTAAAACTTGCAAAAAGGTTTACTTTAAACAAGTCGAAACGTGATATATATGTAGATTTAAAAAATCAACTCCTTTCTTACAGTATCGTCTGTACGCGAGTAGTATGCGTTTATAGTGTATTTTTCTTACTTGGCATTTCTTGTAAACGAACTCACGATTTACATGATCCGTGATTTTCTCACAAGGCTTACATTGATTTATACTGAAATTCATTAATCATTATCATCGCTATGCTTTGAATCGGCCATCTTTGTTATGGTTTTTTGCCAAGTAAAAAAAATCACTATACACGAGTATACGAATTAAATCAAACACTTAAATGGTTTCTAACGCGAAATATTACTTAAATATTGTAAACAACTATAGTTACTTGCCTATTCATATGTTTTAAAACATTTATATATTATTTTAAATCGTTAAAAATGTTTTATTTAAATATTCTCTTACACAAATATAAAAGAGGTTTAATTTGCACTGTCAATTTATTTATATTATACATTTGTATTCTAGAAAAGAAAATGGACACATTTGGTTGGAGCATATTGATCACAAAACCAGATGAGGCGGTTGCCATTGGAGGACCAGCTCAGCATACTGGTAAGATGGTACTTGAAGGCTAATTACTTCGCAAAAAGTAAAGCATTTTTATTCATATGAACAATCAATCCAAAAAATTATTGCATTACTCTACTACAATATATGTGTGCATAACTAGATATATACACTAATAAATAAGTTAATACGTAATAAATATATAATACGTATAAATAGAAAAGATCTAATAAATAATATATTTCTTATACCAGTTTTGAACGAATTTTTTATGCCAGATAATTCGTTTTATGACAGAGTAAGACAGCGACTTTTCAACTGTGTACGGTGATTCGTACATAGTTTTTTAGAGTCTTGAACCGTTTTCGTAGCGTACGCATCGGAAACCCAGAGAGACGAATAACTTCCCCCCTTGTTTTTTTAGTCACAGCGAACCAGTAGTTCCTGAGATTAGCGCGTTAAAACAAACTCTTCAGCTTTATATATTACTATAAATTTTAAAATGGTTTTACATCTACACCAGATATGTTAAATGAATATTTGCAGGACGCGTTATCGTATATGAAGACATGAAAAAAAGAAAAGAACCAATATTAATTAATAGAAAGATTCTTTCCAATGACCCCGTGCGCTTAAACTTTGGTAAGTTCTTTAATACTTTAATTGGACCGGTAGTGGGGGCACTAATGACAAAGTTGATTCTGCTGCGATGACGCCATCTGTTGCTTTGCAATGTAACTGTAGAAGGCTGGGTTTTTGCAGTGCTACCTACGATGCTCTATTTTTCATTTGAAATTTAATTGTCGCTAAAAAATATAAATAAATAACTTTGTTATCCATGATACGTTTTTATGATAGAGAAGGACAGACAAATCACTTGATGGTAGGTGTATAACCCAGGCTATAGCATCTAAGCAAGATGCACTGTCGACTTATTCGCTTTTGATATTAGAAAATTCACAGAAACCGTAACGTGATTAAATTACACGATTTCTCATCTGTGGACGGTGGATGTTACACGCACGGAATTCCGATATTGCTACCACCCATTTGTTAACCAGAATTCCAGACGAAGTCCACCTTGTTTTAGAAAAGTTATAAAATGTTTAGAAAATGTTAAACCTGATGGGGATCGTACCCACGACCCGTTGATTAAATAGCCATACATTGCTACTATTACATCAACGAAAGTTATGTTCTTTTTAGGTTACAGTATCGCTTATGGCAACTTCTTCTCAGCAAAGCCACTATATGCAATCAGTACGACGTTCGGTGACTTAGGATTTCCTAAGGTAACGTATATATGTACTGTCTATAGTTTACGCGAGTAGTACACATTTAAATAAAACATTTTAACGGTTTAAAACGCGATATATTAGTTAAACTTATTTGAAAATGATTTTTAACTTCGGCCTGACGTTTCGGCTGCTGCAAGTATAAATTTAACTAATATATCGCGTTTAAAACCGTTAAAGTGTTTTATTTAAGGTATAATGTGTTTAGTCTTAGGTTTGTATTCAAGGTGCGTACAACCAATCATGAGGCAACCTGGGCATGATGGCTTATCTTAATTCATTTTACTAAATCCTGTTTTAATGGGAAACACATGTTTGTGTCCGTTTCAATGATCATTACACTGATAATTATTTACAGGCAAGTAGTTGTTTAAACTTCTGTGCCCAGTCCGATCGAAATAATTTATTGTGTCGCGATTTAAACCCAGACCCTCTCTTGCTAGAACCGTTTATCTACAATGTTATTAATGCCCCTGAGAGCACAATTGTCTAATATATAAAAATGGCTTTGTAGAATAGAGACCTAGCCCCAATTATAAAAATAAACGGTATTATGTTAAAAAATAAATAAAAAATACACTATACAGTAAACATAAAAATATAAACTTCAAAACATAATGGAGATAACACGACATGTAAAATTATACAAATTTCATAGTAGCATAAACTCAAAAAAGGCACGGACCTAAAGCCTGTAGAATTTATTTCATAATAATAAATAAAAAACGTTAATCCGGTTTAGATTATAACTTACATTAAAAATGCTTCAGGTATATTTCTTCACCAAGGACTATGCTTATGTGGACACAATTATACATGAGCAATTAGGAACCATGTTTGGAGCCTGCCTCTGCGCAGTTCGGTTGCAGGGTAATTTTGATTCTTTGTTAATTGGAGCGCCGACGTATGCGCAAGAGACCTCTTCTAGTGATACGGGCGCTGTATATATCTATGTACCTAATTCGGATACATCACCGACTGTAAGTATTAAACACGAAAAAATTACTTATTTTTAAATTATTTTAACTATGGATCGACATTTTGCTTGCATTGCAGCAGCCGTGGTCACGGACCCCCCGTGAAAAGCGATTTATTTATATTTCAATATTGAATGGTTTAAAAAGCGAAATATATTAACTTATGTTTACATTATTTTTAGTGCGACCCGACATTACAATGTCGTCACGCGGGTAGTTTGAAAAGCGATTTATTTAAATGTGTACTACCCGCAGGAACTACAGACAATAGTTAAATTTAAGATAATATAGAGTACTTAACCTCCTGGTTTTCTTTAAACAAAAGCGTGAAGATTTCCTTAAAGCTAAATAGCTTAGAATTAATTAATATCTTTCTTATGATAATGATTGATACATAAATAAATCTACTTTACAACTTGTAAAGTAGATTTATTTATGTATACATAAATATTGTTACAGATGTTAACTCTTAAAAAAGTGATAACAGGTAAAAAACCCGGTGGGTATTTTGGGGTGACGATGACAAACCTCGGTGATATGGATGGAGACAAGATAGATGGTACGTTGTTTTCCCTTTAATTATATATTAGCTTTAAACTGTACATCAACATTACTTTTTCTTTAAATCTGGCTAAATACGTGTTGTAAATTACCATACCATACCATTTTCGATCGATACAAATACTTACGATTATGTAGCATTATTTCTTAGCTTTGTTCAAATATGTAAGTGAAGAATTTGTATTTAAATAAAACACTTTTAACCGTTTAAAGCGCGAAATAATAATTAACTTATATATTTCGTGTTTTGAACCGTTAAAGGTGTATTACTTACTCGCGTAAACTATAGAACATGCTTAAATAATTGCAATATGGTAATGTGTTTAGTTTATTCTGCAAGGTATAATTATTATTTTGAATAAATAAAGTGTTAAACGAAATACATATTTTTTAAACATAATATACACTTATAGGGATAAAAATAAATGAGGAATTTGTTACTTCGCTCCTATAAGTCGTAGCGCCCTGTTTTATAGTCTATAATCTTCCTCGATAAGTGCTCTAACACGTTTCTTTTTCAATTCGAGCCAGTAGTTTCTTAGATTAGTGCATTCAAACAAACAAACTCTTCAGCTTTATATTTTAGTATAGATGATTCATTTTTGTATCTTCCGAATGTTATCTTCTAGAAGTGGCAATCGCTGCGCCATATGAGGATGAAGGTGTTGGTGCTGTCTACATCTTCACTGGTGGAGACTTCTACAGCATACCATTAAGAATAAAAGCAGAAGGATTTCATGCCTTTGGACTAAGTCTGGCAACATTATGGGACTATGATGATAATGGATCAAACGGTTGGTATTTAAAATTCGAAGATAACTTACAGTGCTTGCTAAGAGATAAAACATTTAAATAACACTGTTAACGGTTTGAAATGTGAAAAATTAATTTATTTACATATTTTAACTACAAAAATACTTATATACAAGAGAATTGTTTTTCTTTTAATTAATCTAAAAAAAAATCCGCGGCAATATACATTATACCTATATCTTTTAAAATAAACTTCAAACGTTGATTTTATGGTAAATACGCGTAGTTTACGCGAGTAGTACACATTTAAATAAAACACTTTAACGGTTTAAAACGCGATATATATTAGTTAAATGTATTTGAAAATTATTTTTAACTTCTGCCCGACGTTTCGGATGCTTTGCACCAGCCGTGGTGACTGGGAGAGACTGGTCAGGCCGAAGTAAAAAATAATTTTCAAATTAGTTTAATTAATATATCGCATTTTAAGCAAACGAACGATTGCCAGGCCAGTTAATTAAATAATAAATAAGAGTTTTTCTTTCAGAGTTATCAATCGGTGCGCCAGAGAGTAACAAGGTCGTCATATTTCGATCATTGGCATCTATTACAGTCTACCTAAAAACAGAATTTCCTAGGTTACAGGTATGGTACGCTACTTACAATTATTATAAAAATATAAAATTACTTTTTAAATAGTATTCATCAGACATATCTTTGTTTTAATTGATAATGAATTAGTTATAAGATTCAATTCTTTAGATGTTTAAATAAAACACTGTTTAAAACGCGAAATTTTGAAAGTGGAAATATCCTTTAAAACACCGGCCTGACGTTTCGGATGCTTCGTAGAGGCCGTCGTCACGGGGGGACTTACATCGGGTTGTATTAAATATATACTTGTTTGGTTTGCTTAAGACTAAAGTACATTGGGACTACAAGCTAGAACACCGGCTAAGAGGCATCCAGCCGATAACATATGCCTCGAACTGCAAATCAGACATTAGGAAAGATATTATGATGCAGTGGCATGTTTGGCCGCATAACTAAATATTTCCTGACATAAGCCATTTGTTCATGATTTTATTAATGTGTAGAGAGTGTACACAATTAATTCTAGTTTGCAGGTGATAAAACAGAAGAAGATATATCGTTTAACGTGGTTTTAGATGTTCTTTATCCAGAAAAGCCAAACGATATAAAAGCTGGTGAGTCATTAACTGTACGCGTTTTTCTCGCTGCTGTGTAGCTCGAAGTATTATTTGGCTTTAAACAAAATGTCAGTAATTCTTTAAGGCAGTCGTGACTAATACAAATTGGAGTTCCTTAGCCGATAGCCATTTTTGTAATCCATTCAAATGAAACTGCTGATACTTTAGAATTTAATAATTTGTCGTATCCACCGTAACCACGGCTGCTCCAAAAGTTCAAATAGATTGTAAAGAAACCATATATTTCGTATTGTAACCGTTAGAAATGTTTGTTTGTGAATGTGATTAGACTATACTGCGTTCTATTGTGACCGAGCAATCCTTCTGTTTTATTAAGTATTCTGTGGACAATCAGGATTAAATATTTTCAGAGATCGTTATTACCTTAGAAATAACTGACGGCAGAACAAGGGTCAGTAACGTAGATGAGACCTTGGATGTAAAAAACGGAGAACATTCCTTTGTTTTTTCTTTAAACGATAAACAACCACGCTACACGCAAAGCATCGGCGTACGAGTTGTTATTCCTGTGAGTATTTTCATCAACTCATTCCCACAGTTGGGAGGAGTGAGTTGGCTGGTAGCCTATATGCGAATTTAGTTTTGTATGGTAGAGGAAGTCTGATCAGCACTAGATGGTAGGTGATTTACTCCAGCCTATAACATCTAAACAAGTTGCGTGCATGACCTTGGTATTCGAATATCCACAGGCGGAACCGTGACTCGATTAAATTTTTTCTTCTTTGGATGGTTGGTGACCCGGACGGAATTTCGATATTTCTGCCACCCGTTTTATATCTAGATTTCAAATTCCTATATGTTGCAGAAGAATTATAAATTGATTAGAAAAATGTTGGACCCGACGGGAATAGACCCTATGATTATTAGACAAATATGGCTCCCATTAAACCAACGAGTCCGTCATAGGCATTTTCTCACGATGACTATACCGAAGTTCGTGTCGATACGTTCATAAAAACATCTATTGCAGAAAAGCGATGTATTCGAAGTCCTGTCCTATAAGGTTACAGCAAAATTAAGAGAAGATCCGAAGAAGTTACCTTTTGACCCGCATCGAGTACTTTTAAGTAAGAGAAGTGTATTGTTAGTACAAGAGAGCAAAGTGAGTTCGAGTTGCGGTGCAGGGAAAGCCAGGTGTATGCCAAAGCTGAGACCAGAAGTGAAGACATCTATTCGGTACATATTTTAAGCCGTATTGAACCGTCAATTTTCATCGTGCAAAAGTTACATATGTATTTTTTCATTTTACTGTCTATAGTTTACGCGAGTTGTACACATTTAAATAAAACACTTTAACGGTTTAAAACGCGATATATTAGTTAAACTTATTGGAAAAATGATTTTTAACTTCTGCCCGACGTTTCGGATGCTTTGCAGCAGCCGTTGTCACGGGGAGACGTTCATCGTATACGTTTATCACGTTTTAAACCGTTAAAGTGTTTTATTTAAATAAGTTATCTATGTGTTGCCCGCTTTTTCATTTAAATTTGATCAAAATCGATAAAGCCATTTAATCGTGATAAAGTTGAACTTTTACTACGTCGCCCAAAGTATCAGTCGCGTTTATAGGTAGAATAGGATACATTTACTTTACATTTAATATTTCGAACGCAAGTTTGATTCGAACGCAAGATTGCAAATGAACAATACGTGCACGTTTAAAGCAGTTTAAAATGGTTTTATTCAATATATACGCCTTTTTCAATCTTCCAGGGATAACTACATAATAGGATCGACAGAGCGGGAACAGTTCAATGTATCAATAAGCAATTCCGGCGACATAGCATACAATCCGTGCGCGAGAATAAAAATTGATGGAGTCCGAATTTTGCAGCCACCCAAAAATTGTATTCAAAACTCGATTTACGAGTTCATATGTAGCCCCGCTGTGCCTGTACTCACTGGAAAAAAATGGGTATGCAATCTTTATTTCTTACTAGCATTTACCAGTATGCAATACGTCGGTCCGTAGTTGAAATAATTTTGTAAAGTTAAACTTAGACATTTCGCTTTTTAAACCGACAAAAATGTCTTAATTTAAACGTGTATACGTCGCATAAACTACAGATAGTATTTAATGGCTGGAGTCTTGTCTGTCCGTCCTACTCAGTGACAAAAAAAAGCACTTGTAATAGAAAAACAGCAGCCACTAACCATGTTTCATAATTTTTCTCGCTCTGTTTTAACTTAAATCTATACTAATATATAAAGCTGAAGAGTTTGTTTGTTTGAACGTGCTAATCTCAGGAACTACGAGTTCGAATAAAAAAAATCTTTTTGTGTTGGTTAGAGCAACTATCGAGGAAGGTTATAGGCTATAACACATTGCGATGTGACAAATTGGAGTGAAGATACAGCGAGAAATGTGAACAAAACGGGGGAAAAATGTATATTTATAAATAATAAAAATACATGCCGGGCGCGGCTGCCACGCCGCGCATCATGTAACTAACTCGACGAGAGAGGGGCAGTGGGCTCCTTACGCAGTGGACACCAGCGACATTGAATATTTCGAGTTTTTTTTAACATTTTTATGCTTCATGAATCAAACTTTGATTTTTTAATATTTGTCAAAGTTCTTTTCAGAACTTATCCTTTTGAACTTGAATATTTTCTTTTGTATTATTATTAGTTTATTCCTAATTTCTCTGATTTAAAATAAATATCCTACATAGCAATATGCCTAGAAGAAAAAGGCAGCTATCTAAGAATAGTTCCCAAGCGAGATTAGCAAGAGTTCGTCGTCTTCTTCTAAAAATGGTCGTCTGAAAAGTACAGTTAGTATGTACGCGACTCAATCGCGAGCCAGAGAATCTATCGTCGAACGTTCAGTTCGTCTTGCAGAACAAAATGCAAGATCGTCGCAGCTATACGAACGATAGTCAAGGGCCGAGCGCTCGCAGCGACTTGAAGGAAATAAGAAAAACGGTCGTTAACAGCTAGGACGCGCCACACAATTGTTTTTCTAATATAGTGATTCATGGTCGTTTTAATTAGCATGCATATGTCTACCCGTGCGAAGCCGGAACGGGCCTCTAGTTATTATTAAAATTTAAATCGTTAACAGGACATAAATAACATAGAATTGGAAATGAACACTCTCAAGAGTAAAGACGAGGAAATACTAATTTCCTTTGACCTACAAAATCATTGCAACGATGAGACGGAAAAATGGGAAAGCTATACAAGTTCCACGAAATTATATCCGGAGTACAATTTCGATATAATAGGGTACGTACGATAAATGAATTATGCTGTTAGTAGCTTATAAGAGTAGTACACATAAAAAAAAACACTTCAACGGTTTAAAACGTGATATATATCAGTTGAACTTATATAGTCTCCCCGTGACCGCGGCCGCTGCAAAGCATCCGAAACTGCGAGGCGTAGTTTAACTATTATATAACGTGTTTTAAACCATTAAAGTGTTTCATTTAACTAATGACTGATTATAATCCATGTACCAAGATTATTTAAGTATTATTTCAAGATTTGAATGAAAACTTTTTTGATAAAAAAACATTCTTTTGAATGATCGTAATTCTTGTAAAGCGTGTTTTTATATATAAAGTAATAGTTTTTTTTCTCTTACAGACGATCAAACCCCAGCGACATAATAGACACCACAGTGCCAGAAATACTGGAATTTCAAAAGACAATTACTCACGTATACACTGTAAGTATTAATTGCTAAATCTAGGATAAATGCCAAAGGCTAGGAAATTAAACCATACAACATTCGATAAAAATTTAGGACCATTATTTAAATATATGTTCTTATAGATATTTATTATTATTACTTTATTACATTTTGTATTTTTCTGGATTTAAAAGGCTTGCTACCTGTAA
Organism: Leptosia nina; assembly: GCA_963661955.1. Classification (NCBI taxonomy): domain Eukaryota; kingdom Metazoa; phylum Arthropoda; class Insecta; order Lepidoptera; family Pieridae; genus Leptosia; species Leptosia nina. The sequence goes on along the minus strand of CAVLEF010000006.1, from coordinate 7,794,202 downwards.
GTTTTCAATATGTTAGTAAATAAATAAAAAATGACATCTGTTTTTGGGAAAATTGGATATGCATTATTTAATTACCAATGTTTATTTCTGGCCTCAATCAGTATGGAGAATGGACATTCATATTTATCTGTGTATGCAAACTATAAAGCAAAACAAGATATTTATGACATATTTTAACTGTTTAAAATCTCAAAATATTTCAATACAAACATTCACTAAATCAAACAAAGCCTACTATCATAAGATCTATGTAAATCATTTATAAATTAAAAAAAAATAATTACGACACGGGCAGGATTTGAACCGGCGTCCACAGTGTTCCGTGCTGTTGTTCTAACCAATTGAGCTACCGTATCCGTCACCGTCGAATTCTTTCAATTTAGTCTTACATGCACCTCTCACGCAATGTAATCTCTGTAATTGATGTACATTTTTTCTCCAATTCCACAGATAACAAACGATGGTATTACAAACTGGGAGAGACTAGAATGCCACATACAATTCAACGATACAAGTCACATTAGTACAATGAACAGTTCAGCATTGGTAAGTTATATATACATACTGTAAGTTACTGTATTATGTTGAACAATATCAACTGTAAGATTTTGGCAATGAAAAGTGTCAGAAAGAAATTCTCTTTAAATAATTAAAATATGTCCACGATATATTTTTTTACAGTATTAGCTCGCGTGAAAGCTCGAGTAATTCTTACTTCAACGGTTACTGTTTATAGAAATCAAATTCCGAATATTCGAATTGTATCAACATAATAATCTTGCAAACAACAAAACGTTTGGTGGGTCAGCTAGTGTATTATAATATTTAACGAAACTTATTGCTTACATGTTGTTTACAGTGTAAATTGCCTTTGGATTCTTATTTAAAGTATTCTTAATATCATATTTTTCTTCTGTATTGACGTACATTCCGAATGTCCAAAGCCAAAATAGTTCGGCAGGGCATCTTGTCTAGATGTTACAGGCTTGTCGTTGTTGTGAGTATACACTAAAAATGTTTCAGGTGTACCCCGAAACAGGTGCAATACAATGCTTAACAGATGTCGCTAGCGGTGTCTTCACCTGTGATTTTCCATTGAATAGAAAACAAAAAGCACAAGTGCATGTCACTATAGAATTGATACCACAGAGTTTTGGTAAGTTATCCCATCATTGTCTATACATTATTGATAAGACCGGGACTCGAACCTAAGACCAACAACGTTCAGTGGCGTTGTCCTCTCAATTTAACTGCCGTGAGTCATACATTTTTAGTAATAAGTAATATACTTCACGTTTTAAACCGTTAAAAGTGATTTAAATTTTTAAAGGTTTGTGTTTGCATTGACTGTCTTTGTCAAAAAATCGTTTCGGTCGAGTAGGGCACCGAAGTCTGTTGAACTACTTGGCCGTAAATAAATCGAGTAGTGATGAGGACACAAAAATGTGTCCGTATGTGCCTCACAGGTGAAAACCGGAGTATTCTCACTTCGTATGCACATGTGAAAATTATTATGATTCAAATATATATTGTTCTCCAATTATTACACTTATCAAGAAAATGTTTTAATTTTTCTGTCTCCGTATGTTACGTACGTTAAAATATTTGCCTATTCAAGTACCTAACAAATGTCAATACCTGTTTGTCGTTGACGCGAACAGTACACATTTAAATAAAACGGTTTAAAATGCGATGTATATTAGTAAAACTCGAAACATGCAAATAATTTTCAATTAAGTTTAACTAATAGACATCGCGTTTTAAACTGTTAAAGTGTTTTATTTTAATAATACGTATACAATTTAATTATACATTGTAGAAGTGAAGAGCGAAGATTATGAAGTTCTTATAACGTCAGAACTTAAATTAATTAACGACGCTACTGTATTCTTAAGGTAAGTGAAAACATCATTTGTCAGGAAATAAGTACAATAGGATGTAAGTATCTGCTTTTATTCAGACTGCGGTTTGATTGTATTTGAAATAATCAAACAATGAAATAAAACAGTTTTAACGGTTTATAAGGCGAAATATGCTAGTTATTTTGAGTTTTGAACCGTTAAAAAGTAATTTTATACTTTTCACTACTGCTATTACAAGATTAAAGAATAAATCAATTCAAAAATTTTACACAAGTGGGCCTCGAACGTAAGACCAACATACGAATATCTAAAGCCAAAATAAGTCGACAGTAGATCTAGTGTATATGTTATGTGACTGGGGTATTTCACGTAAATGCTACTGCTAGTCTTAGGTTTGATTCTCGACTGTGGCGAAATTTTTAAATCTCGATTGTATTCCTATGTATACCCTATATATATATATATATAGTTACCCTTGTATGCTCGCTTGATATATACTCAACCTCGTATCTAATTCTTTCCGTCTAAAATGTTTAAGTATTTTTTCTTTTCAGTATAAGCACGGAACTACACATACAAACTACATCTGTAGCAACTTGGATCATCGTTGCATCATCCTTACTTGGTCTTCTTCTTCTACTTTTAGTAGCATTTGGTCTGTATAAGGTGAGTGACTAGCCTATGTGAGCATTACACAATAAATAAAACACGTTTAACGGTTTAAAACGACCCGTCCCGTGACGACCGCTGAAGCATCCCAAATGTCGAATCTTAGTTAAAATAATATATTGCACGTTTTAAACCATTAAAAGTTTTTCATTTAATATGTCTGAGGTAGGTAAAAGTTGCAGTATCGTGCAGTTCTTATCATCTATGATTTGATTCTATATTTAAAAATTCCCGAATAAATAAAACAAAATTAAATATGGCCAGTATCGAGGCGATCAAGTTAGTTTTTTTGCAAAATAGTAAGCATTTAAAAGTTTTACAAAATTGATACAAACAGAATTCATAGCTTAAAATATTCTGTATTTGTATTATATGGTATAGTAAAAGTTAAAAATCATTTATTCATGTAGGCACACCAATAAACGTCACACCAGTTAAAAAATTAGACTCTAAATTTACATCATCATAATTAATTCTTCGAGCAATCGAGGAGCGAACATCTCCTGATGATGCTTCCTCTCGTGATGGCGAAACGTCGAGAACCTCTCTCGCTCACGTCGGCCAAACAGCCTGAAAAACAATAATATGCTGAACGATGGCCGTGAAAGCCTTACACAATTTATTTTCTAAGTGTACATTTTGTGAATGGTTCTAGTCTGTTTTCAGAATACATTCTACTTCTTGCTTTATATCACGAGGTGTTAATAATTATAAATATTTATTTTCGCAGTGCGGATTTTTCCGACGAGCAAATCGAGAGAAGTTGGAAGGCCTACGGCAGAGCGTCTACAGACAGAGTGTTGTACGTAAATAAATTCTAACTACCTTCGTGGCTTAATCATTTAACGTCTCGGGTTCAAATTCCGGAAACCATTGTTTTTGCTATTTCCTTTATCTCCTACATGGGGAAAAGGGTTTTTCACACGTTTTACAATCTAATAATTTCCCGTTTCAGTACCGCATGTCAATGCGTCAGAGCGCAAACGCCCCGAAAAACGCAGAAGACCACCAAACACTTGTGAAGGAAGACAAACAAACATAACTTATTTATATGTAGTGAAATTAGAAATAATATGTTTTATGAGTATTGTTTGTAGGTTACAGGAGTAGAAAACATTTAAATGATACACTTAACATTTTAAAACGCGAAATATATTAGCCCACTTATTTAAAACTTATTTTAGCTACAACCCAGCAGTTTATTTTGCAGTGAATCGTCGGTAGTTAAAATAAATTGCAAATAAATTAATTTATTCCGCGTTTTAAATCGTTAAACACGTTTAATTTAAATAAATATTTTTTAAATACTGTCTATAGTTTACGCGAGTAGTACACATTTAAATAAAACACTTTAACGGTTTAAAACGCGATATATTAGGTAAACTTATTCGAAATAATTAATTCAAATAAGTTTAACTAATATATCGCGTTTTAAACCGTTAAAGTGTTTTATTTCATATTTTTTAGTTACATTTAAGTAAGAATAGTGTCGTTAACATTGTACCTAACCTTATAACCGTAAAGTTTTAAAACGTCAAAATGAAAAACTGAAGGAAGTTCTTAATAACATAATAAACTAGATAGATCTAACGCTTATTAAAAGTTCCCTAAGAAGCGTGGTTAAACAACAATGTTATAGAGGAAATTAATGAATGGAAGTGTATAAACTGTAGAGAAATTGCTTCGTTGCGTCTTAATTAACGTTTCAAATGAAACATAGAAACACTAGCTGTGTTTCGCGACTTCGTCCGCGTAGAATAGTTAATTTGGGCACCCAAATTTGTTGTTGCAAACCTTTCCATCTTTTTAAATTTCAGCCCGCCGTTCGGGTCTCGTCGTTCTTGCAAGTTAATCTAAGAGATAGACATATAGTGTTGCGAATTTTTTTTTAGATCATTAGAAAAGACATAATTAAAAAAAATAGTTTAGTTTTTTAGTATTTAGTTAATAGTTTAGTGTTTAGTTAGTAAGTGCACATTTAGCACTTTTATATATACATACATGCTCTAACCAACACAACAAGAATTGTTCACTTCTCACCAGTAGTCCATGAGTTTAGCGCTTTCAAACAAACAAACTCTTCAACTTTATATAGTAATATAGATAAGAATTAAGAAGTTATGTAGGTTAGCAAAAACAAAAATCGGGTCCCGTCGTTCATGCAATTTAATCTCAAAAGAAAATTTTGGAGATCATTTAAACAGGAATCATTATTTTATACATAGTTTTTTAGTATCTTGAACCTTTTTCGCAGCGTACGAATCTGAAACGCACATGATGGAAACACTAGCTGTGTTTAGCGACTTCGTCCGCGTAGAATGTGTACTACTCGCGTAAACTATAGACTGTATCTATTTTGTTTTTAAGTTACATAATTTTTCATGTTCTCCCAGAGCGTTTACAGTTAAACAACGAAGCATTATATGAATTAAAAATCGATTTTTTTTTTCAAATCGACTCGGGCAGTACTTCTACCGGCATCCACAGTGTTCTATACTGTTACTCTAACCACATTCTTTCAAATTATAACTGATTTTTAATACATATAGTGCCATCATGTGCAAAAACATGAGTGAAATATTCGTTTGAAACAAAGCATTACAAAACAATACTTTAGTATTTTTTACATGCACATAAAGGCACTATATAATTTAAAAATCGAAAATAAACAGCATCACCACGGACCGCTGACGATGCCGGTTCGTGTCCTGCCCGAGTCGAAAATTTTTTTCGATAAAAAAAAAAAACTTACTAAAAGAATTTGAATAAAACATAAGCTTGCCTTTTGAGTTATGTTCCAACTATATTCACCTTTTGTTTTTAATAACTCTTGTTTAACAATTAATGTGTAAACTTCGAAAGTTTTCAGCGAGATTATGAAGTTAAAATTAATTTCACTTGGCCACAATTTATTTGCCACGTCTCGGATGGGAAATATAAAGTTGCAAAAATAAGGACGAAGTTCATATCAGTGAAATATTGCGCTTGTTAATTGTAAAAATGGACTTAGTCTTTTATTCCTTTACTCGCTAGCCAAGTTTATATAAAATAAGCTTTCAACGTTTTAAAACGTGAAATATATTAGTTAACTTATTTCAAATCATCCGAAAGGTCGGGTCGTAGTAAAATTTGAATTAAAAATAAGTTAATTAATATATCTCACGTTTTAAACCGTTAAATGTTTAATTTTAAGGCAGCCAACATTTTGGGGTACCATTTTCATGATATATACTCCGTTTCGTAACCTAAGAAATATAACGCTTAGGTCTATTGAAATTCGTCTCGTACTTTTTAGTATGGGCCATGGGGCGAACACAATTCTGTGTCCGTTTCACTGATTGATTCTTTTACATGCAAGTAGTTGACTATACTTCTTTGCTCTGACCAAAGGAATTTATTGTTTCCCTGGGATTCGAACCCAGGACCTCTGACGTTTAACGATATGCTCGGAAATATCTTTAACCATCTGGCTACAGAGGTGACCATTATTAATAAAGCAATCTATACCAATTCAATAAAACTCAAAAGTTTTTTTTAACGCGCAAATCTAAGGAACTACGGTTTCGAATTGAAATTATTTTTGTGTTGGTGAGAGCATTTATCGAGGGAGGCCTAGGCTAAAACATTCTGCGACTAATAGAAGCGGAGAAACAGTGGGAAATGTCGACCATACAAAGAAAATGATACATCTTTGAGAATTTTCGTCGCGTGCGCCGCGAAAACGGTTCACGATACAGAAAACAATATGTATGAAAACATTATTCTTCTTTTATATAGGTTTATTGTTAAACACACAAAAAGCGTCTTTGTGGTAATCAAGTTTGGTGAAAATGTAACGTATATACGGCGATACAATGTTTGCCAGATCTAAGTAAACACAATTGTTACTAAACAACGGTTTGTGGAAGAAATAGTTCAATATTTATCCACAGTTGTCGGAATCGTTATGAAATTTCGATAGGTTTCAATATTTTTTATTAAAACTTGATTGCTGAAAAATATAACTGCGTTTTTATTTGATTTTGTACCAGAAACTTATTCATTACTCTACTTGCAAAAGGCCTATTTTAAATTCATAGAATTGTTGTCGGATTGAATATTTACCTTGAAACAATATTTACATACGTTATTTATTAGTAACTACAGTTCGTGGGATAATTTCGATTTGTTTAAGCATATAAATATGTTATAAAGTAATGTTGGTAAAGAATTAAGGTGTACCTAGATCTTATAGTATAGATAGACACATACAGTATGACCATACAATTTCCCTTGTTCTCAGGCGGCACAAAAAATTATTGTGTTAAATCTGTCTGTAGTTTACGCGAGTTTAAATATAGCACTATGAACGGTTTAAAACCCGAAATGTATTGTAATAAACCCAACGTTTCGGATAACCCCCCGTTAGCACGGCGGCTGAAAATGATCCGAAACAGGTCGTAGTTTTTTTTTGTGTGTGTAATCCCGTTTCCCCCTCGTGGGGGGCATGGGGCGAACACATTTCTGAGTCCGTTTCACTGATCCGTTTCGATCAGTAGAAGGAGGAAGAAGGGCACAGAAGTCTGACCGAAACAATTTTTTGTTTGACTGGGATTCGAACCCCGGACCACTGGCGCTTTGTGCAATGCTAGGCAATACGTTTAACCATTTGGCTACAGAGGCGTAGTTTAAATAATTTGTAAGAAATCTAACTATAACTTCTGGTTTTTTGGCACGTGGTAAACTTTGACTGGAAAATTTTACCTTTAAACATAAGGTAGGGAATAGCTTAATTTCACCCAGATTCATGATATGAGGCTGCTAGAGCCAGAATGGCCTGATAAAAAAACCTAATTTCCAATAAGGAGGAAAATAAAAATGCGCAATTAACTCGAGCGAAAACGAATTTGTACTATTATTTGTGTACAAATTATATTAAAACCTTTCTCTTATAGACTAACATTTTTAGATTATGAAAATATAAATATAGATGGAAAAGCCGTAAAATTTCAGTTACGTTTCAGTTCAGACCGTGGAATTCAGAATCTCATACTTGTCTGTGCAATAAAAACCTACTAATTAACAAGTCAACTCTATTTATTCGTTGAACATTTAATTGAATTCGCTCGAACGCAACATCGGCGACACCAAGTTAAATTAGTTTACATACTTTGCCTGCTGCGACCGCGACAAATTGAAGTAGTGCTTGGACATGGTATTTCATTCTACGAGTTTTGATGATCACTAGCCGCGAGCCGCGGCGTTGCTCAGCTTTCAAATTGTATGATAGAGAAGGAAATAAAAACCAAGGGTCGAAGTAATTTAGAATAGCGGTCTTACGAGACTACATTGACATGCATATTGGCTTGTAGGTCTATTGTAATAGTCAACAGGGTCTAACATGATTGTTTCCAATAAAAATACTGTATGTAGTTTACGCGAGTAGTACACATTTAAATAAAACTCTTTAACAGTTTAAAACGCGACATATATTAGTCTCACAGTGATCACGGCTGCTTCAAAGCATCCGAAATGTCAATTTCATTCAAATAACTTTAACTATTTATAATAAATTATTTTTTATGGGATTTCGTCCGGGTCAGAAACACTGCTCACAGATGAAAAAGCCGCGATTCAGTTTCCGTCCGTGTATTTCCGAATATCCAAAGCCATAATAAGTCGACAGCGTATTTTATAAGGCGTAGGTTATCACGGAGATTTGACCATGAATTCTGTCACTGCGTAAACAGAATGATTGTCTCGCTTATATGTTGAAAGCTTCGTCAAAATATATTAAAGTTATATTAGACTTGGAAGAAACCCTACCAATTCAAATTGTCCCTCAATATCTTTACATATTTTATAGTAATCTATATCGTTGACATTTGGGCGAAATGTCTATTTGTGGAAGAGATATGACGTATTTCTCTAAGGGATATACGTTTTGGATGTGTTTCGTGAGACGAGTAAAAAATATTCCCTCACAGTATATTTTGATGGAAATACAGTTTAGTTTTCAGGCGCCATGTTTATTTACCAACATTTTATACTACCTTTTATAATATAGTAAATATCTGTTTCGCTAAAAAAGCAATTACAAAATTTATTGTAGGATATATTCTTAAGTTTCATCATTAGTTTCCTATATCAACATTATTTTCAGACAGAGATATAAATATGAAAAACTTTAATAGAAATATTAAAGGCCGGACCGAAGTTAAAAATCATTTTGAAATAAGTGTAACTAATATATCGCGTTTTAAACCGTTAAAGTGTTTTATTTAAACAAGATATTATTTCGCTAATAAGTGCTATGAATGATACTCCTCTGTGCTCATGTGTATTTTAACATTAGGGGTTAGTTCTTATTTGAGTTTTACCTAGAATAAAGGTAATTATTATAACATAAACCAAATTTAAATATCATTCTAATGTTACAAATTTAAATATGGAACCGGAAAACGTTGAAACCTGAAATTCTCAATTCAAAATTTACAACTATTTTTTTCCTCGCAAGAAGTATCATTTCGTATGAATCCTTTCGAAATCGGGCTCGACGAAGCGGGATTTACGTTAAAATGTTCATACGACGTTAAACGAAGTACTTCCCCGTTTGAGTATTCAAAAGCCGGTGCTTGTTACAAGAATTGAATGCTCTGCGATCGTCATCCGGCGATGTGACTACGTGCTTTTTGGCCCCGACCTATTTTTATACAATATTTCATTTTGAACGCTCCCAGTAAGGACGTGTAGTGTAGGTGCAAAACGATTATGTAGGAAACGTTAATATTTTGTTATAAAAATAAATATGAACTTATATTATGTATTATAATTTATTGGTGTTTGTGACATGTTCGGCTATTCTACTATACGGATAAGCTAATATAAATTAAAAACTTAGAAGGAAAAGTACCTTAATTATATTTAAAAAATACATTGCGCGAGACTTCCGGTCTTCCAGTACTGGCTGGAATTCGGCGTTATGTGTATGTGTTTTTGTCAACTAAAATTAAAATGTTAATTTTATTGATCTTGTTTTATAAGTATTGTCCTAGCTTTTCAAAAGCATGGCTCAACATAGATAGTTGTTAAGATAAATTAAATACTGTCTATAGTTTACGCGAGTACTACACGTTTAAATAAAACACTTTAACGGTTTCAAACTCGATATGTTAGTAATTAATTAAATACTGTCAATAGTTTACGCGAGTAGTACACATTTAAATAAAACACTTTAACAACTTTTAAAGTGTTTTATTTAAGATAAATTATTTGTTTTACTTAAATAAAACTTAATTTATTTTAACTATCAACTATCAATGTTTGTAATATGGTATCTCAACGAGATGTGCTAACGACTGATACAGAAACACGATCAAACTTCACGGCTTTTTTATCACTGGATGGTCATCAAATTAATATCTACATTTCTAGACGAAGTCATCAACATATTTCAGAAATATTAGAAAACCTTGGACCCTGTGTGGTTCGAACCTACGACTGTCGATCGACGATCTAACTTAAAGGTATGCACAACTTTAACTCAATATATTTAATAGCCTAAATCTCTTTCTTAGCGTGCTCCAGCAGAAATATAGCAGCGCTCATTCTTCTCAGACGATTTCCAAATCAAAAGCAAACTTCTAATTTGTTAAACAGCGAAGATCCTTGATGAACCTTAAACAATAACGTTCACCATTGGGTTGCCGCCTCATAAATATGTAAATTTCACCTTCTATTATTCCGCCGACGTTCTAGTGTATAATTCGCGAAATTGAAGCAACTTTTTCGCATAGATTGAAGGTCGACGTATTTTTGTTATTACGCAAAACGGTTGCCGACTGTTTTTTGAGCTCGGTTTTATTAAGTTTCTACAATAAGCGAGAAGAATGATGCCGTTTGTGAAGAATAACGTGATAAAGTTTTATTTATTGCAGTATTTCTTACCTAAACTTACCTAAATTGTTTATATGTTTTATGTGAGTTTCACAAAACTAGATATGTGTAATACGATATATTATGTTATATAATATTCTTAAATTTAGCATGCAGTGTAATACGTAAAATTTTCAATGTTTGAAGTACCTCGGAGTAGAGTTTGATCTTCCGTCGTGCTCAATAATTAGGCTTTTGTGTATATTCTGACTCGTGAAAACTTCATGACTAGACTCGTAAAAACTAATATATGCTAATTGTATGAAATTAAGTTTATAGGAATTTAGATTTCCGGCAGTACAAATGATTTAATAATTGACGATGTAAATAATATAAAAATATCTCGTTGTTCCTTTCGTAGCACATTCGTAGCGTATACGTAGCAGTTGCAATGTTCTCGGCTACGAAACGTGTTTATTATTTTTTTCACTATTCATAACTTATAGGTGCAAGATTCGTAATGTGTCACCCAAGGGTTATCGCTGAAAATCAGCACCGCAGCAAATCAGCAGCAATAGCTCAGTGATGTGCAGCAAATATTTGTGTTTTTTTTTATTTGTTGATATTGTCGTAGAATTTTGTATACGCGCTTTGGTGTGGTATAATTATAAGAATTTTTAATGACTTCATTTAGTTATTGTTTTCATGAACTGAAGAAGAATCTTAAGAACTCTGACAACTTTCATTATGACTCTTCAAAACTTTCTCGATATTATCCTCTTGTGAAATATTTTTATCACCTTTTGTGAACACAAAGTCATACTTTATAGCAGTCTAGGAAATTATTTCTATACACAGTGAAGTAACGTTATTAACAGAACTCTGAGCATCTACTTGCTTATAAATAAGACCGATCCATGCAACGGACACAGAAATATGTTCACACCATTTTCCAATTGGGAGACGAGACTTTACTATGTGTATTCCTATGTGGGGCATGGGGCAGACGCATTCGTCGGATTCTCTGATTCGAGCGAGCTAAACTGGTTTAAGTTTAAGAACGTGGACTACTAAGAGAATTCCTTCAAGGTGGAAAACTAACACGACTCAATAACTTAATTTATTAATATATTAGGGTCATTTAATACTCGCGTAGGAAGTGGGAGATTAAAATAAAATTAAGAATAATAATTTAGATTTAATTATTAAATAATGTAGATAGCTTGTAAAATGACGCACAGCGTCAATATTATTACGATGGTGTAGTTGACTTTAGTAGAATTGACGCCTTGATGCAGTTCAGCTAGACTCTCACCTGTCAACAAAAATTTAATTAAATAACTAGAAAAATTGGGGTACGAAAACCACACTTATTTAAATAAAACCCTTTAAAACGCGATATATATTACTTAAACTTGTTTAACAATTATTTTTGGATGCTTTGCAGCAGCCGTGGTCACGGGAATACTCGTTTGAAACATTCACTATTGTATAATATATATTTGTGCTATCATAGTTACTGAACTTATAATATCTTTAAATAAAGTTGTGTAAATGTGTGTGTCTTTTGGAATTCGAACAACCTTTAGCTCCATATTCGATATAGATAGACAGCCAATCTGTACTTTCAGATTATTATTATTCAAGAAAGATATTTATAGGAAAACCCTAGTACATAACAACAATATAAGTTCACCAAAAGTATTAGACAGTTTTGTATTAAATATGGATAAATTAATTAACGTAATTTTTCTTAAAATTCCTATAGTTATTTACAAAGAAAATACTACCGTAATTTCAATTGTTTTAATTTTAAGTTTTCAAATTAAACCTAATTACATGACCACTGGAACTAATAAAAAGACCAAACTAATTCTGATTTCAGCAAACAAAATAAAACCTAAAATTGATACAAGTTAGGTACTTATTGTCTCAGCAAAGGAACGTTATTCCATTTTTCCATTCCCTTTCTCCCGCGAGAAATCAGTTTCTTTACGAAGAATAATTTACTGATAATTGTGCGGTCATATACCGGTGTTAAGAACATTATTAAATTTTGTTTTATTTTTCATTTGCTAGAAATCAAAACTAATATATGAAGCTGAAGAGTTTGTTTGTTTGAACGCGCTAATCTCAGGAACTACTCGGTTGCATTGATTTTTCTTTTGTTTTAGTTGGAACAATTATTGAGAAAGGTTATAAGCGCTTCGCTTATCTGAAACATGACTTCGGCATTCGTCTTTTTAAATTCTCTAGAGTCATAAAGCACCTTCTATAAAAGTGTAATTTTTCTTAATTATGTTTAGCACTTATTGTAGTTAATAGTATATTTTAGTTACAATATATTATTTTGAATGCTGTAATTCAGTGTTTGGATGTAAAATTTAATGACTACGCTTGGAAGCTATTCTAAATAAATCTTAATAGAGATACTAGCGTGTTAACACACTATTCTGGTATGCTTGTATGAAGTAGATGTACCGTATATTACCTAACGAGTTCCAAGTAGCGAGGTAAAGCACCATTCAGAATGAGGTGGAGTGATCTGTTTGGCAAATTGCACACGAACAAATGCATATTGCGTAGCTCAGCTATACTAATAGTATGAAGCTGAAGAGTTTGTTTGTATAAACTTGCTAAGCTCAGGAGCTATTCCTTCGGATTTAATAGATCATTTATCGGGGAAAGCTTTAGACTATATATAAAATCACAGTATAAACGAAGAAGAAGTGGAAGATGTGCAAAAATCAGGGAAATTTATTAATCTTCGAGAGCTTCCGATGCTTTCTCTGCGAAAACTATGTGTGAAAGACTTATTTATCTTTAATCGTATTATTAGTATATGTCAATCTTTTAAGATTACGCACAAGAGATTTTATGGTTATCAAATTAGGTTGAAATTAATGCATTATTAATTCTTAAAATTGCAGAAACATAATAATATTAAACTTCCAAACAACGTTTTCCGGAAATAATCAGTTAGTTACATATACATTTTGTACAATTACAACCGTATGTAGTAGTATTTTTCCAATCTCCAGCACCTATATAAAATGTGATGCTGTTTTGCAAGAATCTTTGATACGAAATCGAAATAATCGCATTGCGCCGATGAATTCATTTTATTTATTTATTAAGTGAAAATAGTTACAAATACTCCATATCTTAGGTTTCTAGAAAAACAAAACAACTTGCCTTTGATCACGTGTAACATAACGTGCGCTGGCGGTGGGGCGGGCGGAGGTGCGCGCGCGACGCTGCACGAATACCGCCCAGCGTCAGCGCCTCGCACACGTGCAACGCGTAGAACGGAATTCGCGCCATTCGCACCAAACTCCGTGCGAACACTGTAATGAAAAAATGGTTATACAAGTGTAACATTTTAAATACAAATAAATGATTTAAAACTTAGTTTACTATTAAGCATACTTAATTAATTTTAAGAACATTATAACTAGGACATTGAGCTTGTAATATAGGGAAATGGCCACTCTCCATTGTGTCTCGGGCTAAAAATCAACGGAAATTAGAAAAAAGTTATTTTAGTATTTAAAGAAACAAAGAAAAAATAGTTAATAACTATTGTAATAAATACTTGAAGGAGGATTTAAAAAATGTAGAGTATTAGAGGACACACTTTAATTTTATTTTACGAGTACAATGTTCGGAAGTTGAATGAATTCACTGTTCGTCTACCTATCTGTGTTAAGTCCGTTAAGTCGTGTAGTATTCAGTTGAGTCTGAATCCCAACGCACCACAAAACCGTAGTTTACGAACTTAACTTGAAGTACTCTGTTTATATTTTGTAGTTTTGTAAAAAGAAGTTAAAATTCACATGAAAAATCTGTAATTGTGTAAAATACAATTACCTGATACCGCCACGAGTCGTATCGTCATTGAGTAGGAACTCCCTCCTATGCCACAGCAGTGAGGGCCCACCTTCCATCTTCAGCCCTCTCACTTCACAGCGAAGTGCCACGGTGCTGCCAACTTCACACACTTGCTCGGAGACTAGCGCTCCGGCGCCATCAACGATGCGCACAGACACTTCTAAAATTGATTTTTATATCACAAGAAATGACATAATATAGCCTAAATACTTTCCGTAGTTTACGCGAGTCGAGCTCATTTAAATAAAATACTTAGACGGTTTAAACGCGAAATATATAATTCAGTCTCCCCGTGACCACTGCAAACCATCCGAAACGTCAGGCCGAAATAAGTTTAATTAATTTATTAATTAGTTATTTCACGTTTTAAGCCGTTAAAGTCTTAAATAATATGACATTTAAATAAAACCCTTTAACGGTTTAAGACGCCATATATATATTAGTTAAACTTTTTTGAATTGAACCAGCGTAAAACTGTTAGTGTTTTATTTAAATGTGTGCTACTCGGGTAAACTACAGACAGTATATAACTTAAATACTGTCTGTTTGAGTTTGAGTTTGAGTTTATAGTTTACGCGAGTAGTACACATTTAAATAAAACACTTTAACGGTTTAAAATGCGATATATTAGTTAAACTTATTTGAAAACGTGTCTCCCCGTGACCACGGCTGCTGCAAAGCATCCAAAACGTCGGGCCGAAGTTAAAAATCATTTTCAAATAAGTTTAACTAATATATCGCGTTTTAAACCGTTAAAGTGTTTTATTTAAAAGTATATAACTTGCTTCGTCTGAGTATAAGAATATGATGTCATCTTTTTAGTTAAAACAGCTGACAAATCTACAAAAACTAACTTCAGATCGTGGTGTATAGATAAGATAAGATATCTCAACGTCGGGCCGTAGTATAAATCAACGAACCGGTTTCAAACGTCAAAAGTGTCATTCTTTGTTTACAACAGACACAGAACTTGTATTCTGTGCAAGTAAACTCCAAAAGTAGAAAAAGTCTTACTCTATTCAAATATTGTATGATATATGCTAGAAGCCATAGTTTTGTTGTGCGCGTCTCTCGAAATTTTGTTTGAGGTAACGAACCGTCATTCATATATGTCTATGCAGATTCTGTGTTTCTGTCTTTTGCATCGATGTTAAAATGGGTTAACAAGGTACAGCGGGATGTAAAGCATCAAGGCAGTTTGAGAGCTTGTAAGGAATCAAATTGGAATAGTGACTTCAATATTTTGGAAGGGTTTTTGTGGAATGAAGAAAGTAGGCTAAAGAGGAACTTGGTGTTGGAAATGTGTCAATCGTATAATATAGGGATATTTTAGGATATTCGATAATCCGATAATAGAGCTTGTAGTTGTTTGTAGACTGTGATACATGATCCGAAATTGTGAATTTCAACCCAAGAATTCAACATTTTCAAAATTTGAGTTGATAAAGTTGACTAATTAGAAAGAGACTACATTGCGCGCGACTGGCATGTATCAACAAGTTGAAAAAAATCGACGATGACGTGTAGGATTCAGTACCTCAATTGGTTAGAGCAACAGAACGAAACGCTGACGATGCACGTTCATGTTCTGCCCGAGTCGTAATTTTTAATCGATTTTAATGTATAAAGAAAAATATTTACAAACGGGCACGATCGGGAAATCAAACTGAGGAGTTGTTGTACTATTGAACTAAATGATTAAATTTATTTAAATTCTCAACTGTTAATAAAATTAAACATCTGCCAATATTTCGAGGTCTACGTTTGTTTTATCAATTTACCTGGGACTCGAAGTGTGACCCTTGCGGTTCTAGGTGGATGTGCTGATAACTGACAATCGTAAAAGGCCGCGTCCGTAGGCCGGACCGACTTGACTTCTAATCTCCAGATGTCTGGTGGGATAAAGCGGGCCGAATACCTAAAACAAAAATACACAGGATCTTCATTAACATAATGTATTTGTTTCTTAGTATATTGGGATTAGTGATAAAAGTAGAATACAATAAAAATGTTCTTTATTGTCACTTAACGGCGACTTTATTGCTAAATAGCTATCTCTCCCAAGCAACCGCAATATATAAGTAGAATGTTTGTTTATATATATCATTATAGGTATATAAAATCAATAATACTTTTGCCGAGCTAAGTATATAAAAGCTTCATAGATTTGAAAACTTTAATATTTTTCACATGCCATCGATCGAGTTTAGTTTAAAAATGATTTACGACACGGACAGTCTCGAACCGGCATCCACGGCGTACAGTGGCTCTTACCAATTGAGCTACCGGTTCGAGTCCTGCCCCTGTCGTAATTTTTTTCAATCAAAAATCGGTTTTAGTTTAATAGAGTTTAAGTAATATCTAGTACTTAGAGTAATATTTTTTGAAGTATTTAAAATAACTTTATAACAAGTTATTACTTTCTATTTAAGAATTATTATAAAATAAATAAAAAAGATTTTTGACTAAGGTATTTGTTAGAAAAATCATAATTTTCTTGGGCTTTTTTTCTTATGTGTAATCATTTTTCCTACAAAGTATTCACCAATGACTATGAACTAGTTAAGAGTTATTACTTCTTTAATTACCAAATGATTACAATCTACCTTAGTTTTAAATATTAAAAAGAGTTTTAAGGTCATTCAAAATTCATACCTATTATCAGCTGTATAAAGTTGAGTTCCGGTCGTCAACAACTCCATAGGCGTTTCATCACTTTTCCGACGAACCCAAGACACCTACAAATCGTGAGATTTAATTATAAAGATATTTCGTTCAAGAGGGTTTTAATTAATTGGAAGTAATAAAAAATAATTAATGCCTTTTGCAAACACGATAGTGGGGAAGAAATTGTATTCTTATTGAATTTATATTATGAGACGATTTTCTGAATTGTATGGCAATCTATACTAATATAACAAAATTTAAGAGTTTGTTTGTTTGAACGTTCATGTCTAAAGAACTACTGGTTCAAAATGAAAAATTATTGTGGTGTTGGACAGACCATTTATCGACGAAGGTTATATAAAACTTGTGACCAATAGGCGCGAAGAATTAGTGGAAATTATAGTGAAAAACGGATAAAATTTCATGCGCTACGAAAACGGTTTAAGAAACCAAAAGTTAGATTTGTGAGAATGATTCCTGTATACCTTTTAAGTTAAAACACAAGTACCGTGTTTGTAGCAATCAGATTTGGTCAAAAATAATGCATTAATAAAAATAATTTGTTTTAACACAATAATATTAATCTTACAAATAGCGAAACAACGTTTGCCGGATCAGCTAGTGAAAAATAAGTATATATTATTTGCAATAGTATAAAAAAATAAACAGTATAGAACGAATTTTATTTCGAATTTGAGCAGGAAAATTTCAGTATACGCCTCCCCACTACTAGATCTTAGTAACGCAATAGAAGATATATAATCGTTAGAGGGAGTCGTAAAATCTTGCAAGGTTGAAATTTCGTAGTTAAAAGTATTAACATACTTATTACCAGTTTATCATGAAGGGCGTCCACTTTGCAGTCCATGTATGCTGTTGAGCCGACCAGAGCCTCGATCTCTGGTGCTGCAGCTACGTAGATACTGTTTCCATTGCCTGGTCTGTGAGGATATTCAGACAGGATATAAAATAAAAGTAACTCATTGAGTTCAATGATGAATATTGTATTTAAGTAAAACACTTTAACGGTTTAAAACGCAATATATAATAGTTAAACTTATTTGAAAATTATTTTTCTCCAGATCCCAATAAACAGCATACCGGCCAACGCGAAGACACCGTTAGTCAATTCTGTAGGGACCCGACCACTTTCGCCAAATTCCGACTTCGACGGAACAGATGGCGCTAGCGTAGTATTTTTACTTTAATGTCGGACCCCGTGACCATAAGTCACGGGAAGACTAAAGATGGGGGATGTCTCCGTCCGAGTCAATAAAGATGCTGCAAAGCATCCGAAACGTCGGGCCAAAGTAAAAAATGATTTGTGTAATCATAATCTCAAAATATCAGTATTAACTGTAATTGACGCAAGTAATACACATTAACATATAACACGTTTAACGAATTAAAAGCGAAATATATTACTTAACTTACTTCAACTACAGCCCGATCTTACGGACGCTTTGCAGCAGTCGTGGTCACGGGGGTATAAAACATAGAAACATTGTTTTTTTTATTAAGGTAGAAACTATATTATTTTGTTGCTATACTCGTATCTTCTGATTGCGAACGCATTTATGTCAAACCTCGCGACAATGTCCACACTTATTGTGCTCAATTTCACATCTATATCTATACTAATATATAAAGCTGAAGAGTTTGTTTGTTTGTTTGAACGCGCTAATACAACTCAAATAAACATAATAAAATCAACACAAAATTCTTTTTGTGTTGGTTAGAGCATATATCGAGGAAGGTTATAGGCTATAAAACATCGCGTTGTGACCTAATAGAAGAGAAGATACAGCGGGAAATGTGAACAAAACGGGGGAAAATTTTTATCTCTGTGGTTTTCAGATGCGTACGCTGCAAAAACGATTCAAAATATCTAAAAAATGTGTATGAAAGAATGATTCCTCTTTAAACGACCTAAAAAAAGTCTGCGACGCTATATGGCTATCTTTTAAGATTAACTTGCAAGAACGACGGAAAGGGACGCGACCGATGTCGTGGGTGACAGCTTAAGTTTATAAAGATGACGGGAATGGCAAAAACTAATTTCAATGCCCAAAATAACGATTTTTGCGGACGAAGTCGCAGGAACAGCTAGGTATTTAATAATAATCATCATAATTTTTTAAACTTCATGGTTAACTCCCAAAGAAAAATACATAAGTGTGTCAATGTATAGTAAGAAGAAAAATTCATGCTTCTAATTGGAAACAAGACGGAATAGGGCTGTAACGCGTTACGTAACGAAGCAGTGACATCAGACGTTAGCACTTTGAAAGACACGATATTGCACTTACACTAACTTAAAAGTCACTTAAGAATACCATTTATGCACAACGCAAAATGTTTTTTGACTATCACATTGTACTGTTTAAACTAAAGGTACATACAATGTAGTACAGACATAACATATAAAATAGTAGAAATTGGAAAAATGTCTTCAAAAAAAAATGGAACTGAATTCATATTTAGAAATAGATATTTCTAAATCAAAATGAGTATTGCTTTTTGAGATGTGAATTAAATTATTTTTAGTTTAGCATCTGTTATTTTCTTTTCAAACATTCTTCTATTCATACAGATCCAGATTTCTAGACAAAGTCAACCTGTTTTAGAAAAAAAAAATAAATAAATATGTTGGACCCGGTGGGACCCACAATCCGTTAATTAGCCAAACATTGCTACCATTGGACCACCGAGCCGGTCAAAATATTGTATAGCATCTCTATTCAGTCAGCGGCGTTTATATATGACCACAGCCTTAGGAAACCTATTCAATTACAATACAAGAACTTATAGTAAATAGCGGTTACCCAAAACAATTAACGTCATCGAATTAAGACGGGTACTTTCGAGTTCTTAACTATTTCCGAGTTTAATTTTACTTGAAACGCGGCATACTTCAAAAGTTCGTGGTATGTAGTCGGCAATATTTTAAGTGGAAAGTTTTTTATTTATATTACTACAAGAGAGTTTTGGCGCCTTTATATTTCCCAAAAAAATATAAATTTAGATGTCCTTCTTTTGACCAAGTCCTTCTCTCAATGACCTAGATTTGGTTTCAAGGGAAACATCATAAGCCGATTTTAATCAAGGAGAAAGATCTAAGACTAATATAACGTCTCTAAATTACTAGAGAAACAGACACATAAATGTTTGGAATTGCAACTTATGCTAATATTTACGTACGCCCCGACGTTTCGAATTCGCCAGCAGTTTAATCCCCCACGACCGTGGTATACGATAGTTTCCGGTCATTTTTAATAAATTTACGTATTTCGTGTTTAAAAAACAAGTGTAATCCCATTTACCTACCCTCGTGAGACATGGGGGCGAACATATTTGTGTGTCCGTTTCACTCATTGTATTTATTTACAGACAAGTAATTAATCAGACTACAGTGCCGTGTCCGAACGAAACATTTTACTGTTTCCCCAAGATTCGAACCCAGGACCTCTCGCGCATAACGCAATGCTAAAAAACGCGTTTAACCATTTTGTTATAGAGGCGATCATTTCGCGTTTTAAACCGTTAAAATTATTATATTTCAATGTAAGTACACATTCAAATGAATTAATTTTATCGACTCTACTATTGCGTATGCACACAACACTTCAACTTGACTATTACGTTTAAATTAACCAACCTTTCATTTCTATGTTGATGCGTGTTAGTATATGTATCGAAGATATAATTCAGCAACGGGGCACTAGATCCGGTTTCCCCCGGTTTTCTCCTCCTTTCAAAAGAGACCATCGTCGTCAGTTCCACCCTACGCGCGTAGGTAGCATTTTCATTTTGCCGTATAATATCTACCCGTCTCTTTCTATGCTTCTTAACACTTGGAATAGCACCATTAAACCTATCTGTCTCGTTTGCATCTTCTGGAACATCACGACAGCATACGAATTTGTCTATAGGATTTATATACGCGAAGCTAGGCATGGAGTCCGGTTTCGTCTCATTGATCGAGCCGTGGAGCATTTGGTAAAACATGTTGACACTTGGCTGGAATACTTCTGGCTTATCGGGTACTGTCGATGTATCTGCGTCGGTACCTGGTAGAAATAGTTACTTTAAATTATACTAATATTATATAGGTGAAGAGTTTGTTTGTTTAAACGCGCTAATCTCAGGAACGACTGCTTCGAGTTGAACAAATATTTTTGTGTTGGGTAGACTATTTACTGAGTGAGACTATTTGCAGCGAAGAAACCGTGAAAAATGTGGAAAAAACGGAGAAATCTATGAGGGAAGCCCTCGCAGCATTTGCGCGCGCAGCATAACGGCTAAAAAAAACAAAACTTATGTAAAAAATATCCGCGACAGTCCATCTTTTAAAGTTAAGACGCCGTGGATAACGGCTAGTGTACTATTCGGGTAAACTGTATACCTTAATGGCTTTTGTATATAATAGTATACTGTAACTAATTATATTTACCTTTGCAAGGCAGGGTGGTTAGCGCGGCAAAAAATATGGCCGCGGTAGCGGGCGCGTACATTACTACATCGTTAAGACATCTGAAACAAATAAACGTCATTAATCTTAATGGAAACTACATGACTTCTATCTCGTTAGATTATAGGCCTGTATAAGAATCGCTGATATATGTGGAACTTGTAAAGTGTGTGAACTTGTATAGTAAAACAAAAGGATTAAAAAATACATTTTGTTTAACACTCGAAATATATTACTGACTTTTAAATAAAATTCTTAAACGGCTTAAAATGCAATACATTTTAGTTAAACTTGTTTAAAAAGTATTTTTAGTTACGGCCCGACGTTTCGGATGCTTCGCAGCAGCCGTGGTCACGTGGAGACTAAAGATGGAGGATGCTGCGAAGTGCTACGAACTTTAAAAATAATTTTCAAACAAGTTCAGTTAAAGTGTCTTATTTAAATGTGTACTACTCGCGTAAACTACAGACAGTATATTGCTGACTTCCTTAATGTAACTATGGCGCGGCTGCCCCGTTTTATAATAAAAATATCTCTATAATAAAAAGCTATTACAAAAAATTTGACGATGTCGCGTAGGACTCAGTACCTCAATTGCGTAGAGCAACAGGACGCTATGAATGCCGGTTCAAGTATTACCCAAGCCGAATTATTTTTGATTTATATAGTGCCATCATGTGATAACTATTCAAGTTTTCAAAATCTATTGCTTTTAAACTAATAACACAGAAACAGCGAGTCAATTTCGAAAATTAACGGGTGACGTAAGTCGAACGAAATTAATTCAATTCTTCCGTTCCGAATGTCAATATTCGAAAACACCGTGATTTAATTTGATGCGAATATTAATTAAAAATTACCGCGAAGAGGTATCATCTGATATTAACTCGACTGCCGAAGTGAAGGGTAATGGTTTATTTGAGGTACCCATGAATGCTCTAGACTAGAATATGTACACAGAAATACTGTAGTTTAAGCGAGTAGTTAACCTATAATTTAAACACTTTAACGGTTTAAAACGCGATATATATTGGTTAGACTTATTCGAAAATCATTTTAACTATGATCTGACGTTTCGAATACTTTGCAGCAGCCGTGGTCACAGGGAGACAACGGCTGCAAATTTTTACATATTTTGGAACATAGAATGTTTATAACATAGATTTCAATGCAAAAAATATTCCCTAATGACAAAATTGCTCGATGAGTTTCATACATTCCTAGATCCAAAATTACTTTGAAACCAATAAGACCAGTTTTTACTGTTTTTTATTTTATTTTGTAATGTAAATTTTTTTCGTATTTGATGTTCACTCACACTGAGTTTTAATCGAAACCGATTTATAATTTAAACAAAAATGTATGGAAAAAAGTTTAGGAGTATTGTTAATTTCTTATAAACTTTTCGTGATGATCACGTAGTTGGGTCGAGTTGATTCCCGATTAACGGAAAATGAAGAGATAATTGTTTTCATTGATTGAGCCTTTGTTATGTAAAGGGGAAATCGATTTCACTGGAGCAATTAAAATCAATTAAGTTCGTGTTCTTGTTGCGGGCTGAGTTAAACCTTATTTTAAAATTCGTTGTATCGTATTGTTCACGTTAATAATTACAGTACATAAAGGCTCGTTAATGAAACGATGTTTTAAGTCCATCAAATTATACACTGATTAAAGAAAAAATCATTTATAAGTTTAAATACTGTCCGTAGTTTACACATTTACGGCAGATCTCCCCCCTGCTGCAAAGCCTCCGAAAAGTCGGGCCGAAGTTAAGAACGAATATATACGTATTAAACCGTTAAAGTGTTTTAGTTAAATTATAACATTTAAAAAGTTACGACTTGAACCAGCATTCTCGGCTTTCCGTGCTGTTGCTTGGGGCAACAATTTATAAAGTTTACGAAAGTATGAATTATATATATTTAAAAGTAGCAAAATAGAATAAAAATAATTGATTTACATAAATAATAGTAACAGAACATATGATTAAGATGCGCCCTATTTCGGTTCTATTGGTAATATTTTTCTATTATACTTCACAAAATAAGATCGCCTTCACATAGGACAGCTGTGCACTAGTTAGCTGTAAATTCGCTTTCAGTCTGTGAATTTCGGATAGGAATAGGACGACATCATATTTTAACCAGATGTTGTTTACTTCCATGTCTTGTTTTCATATAATATGAAAAACCTTTTTTTTGTTTAATTTTCTTTAGCTAAATTTGATAATTATTTGTTTAATATAACTTAAATTATAATTGAATGATACTTTGATGTAACTTAAGCTGGCGCAATAAATTTTCTTCAATTTTAATTTCACATTTTTTTAAATTAATTATTTTATTATGACTGCCAAAGAAAGGCATTTTTAATTCAATATTATTATATTTTTGTAGCTTTATTTTTATATTGTCCCTAGTTACCTAAGGACGACGTGGGTCTCCCCTCCTTCACCTGAAAGGGGCCTGGTCTACTTATTCTTAATTATGTATACTGTTATTTTACATTACTTGTTATTAATTTAAGTTAGGTTTATTTAGTTTCCATCAAGTCCCAATTTTATATCTACCTTTTAAAAAGCTATTGACCAAAGAAAAATCATTTTCCAGGCAGTTTTTCCGTGCACAAAAGATTCAGAGTCAAGAATTGAATGCTTCTTTTTAAAAGGTTACTGCAGTTTCCACCTCAGCGAAGTTGTGACTCCGGGGTGACCAATAAATGCAACTTTTCCAGTTTCCAAATACAACTTGACCATTGTTTATTGTTACGATTAGTTGTAAAATACGTTTATATCTCGTAGATCTGAATTTATGTGTCGTATCGCAAAATAGAAAGATACAGGCAAAAGTATGGCTAACTATCAACCGGTCGTGAATTCGATTTCCACCAGAACTAATGTTTCGCAGAAAAAAGTATATTTTCTTTGAAATCGTAACTTCCTTCGAAACATCTGCATATTAAAGTGATGGTGGGGATATCGTGGGAAATTCTGTCCGGGTCACGAACCGCCGTCCACAGGCGAAGAGCCAATAACTGTAAATCCGAATTCTCGTTTCTGTCTGTAGATTTCTGAAAGTTCAAGGTTAAAAAAATATGGCTGGTAGCTATATGGTGGGGATAATAAAAATCGATTATAAGTTGAAAAATTTAGGGCACGACTTGAACCGGCATTCACGGCGTTCCATGTTTTTGCTCTAGCCAATTGAGCTACCGTGTCGTTGAGGATAGGGTATTTTACGTTTATTTATCTATACCTACTAAAACATAGAGCAGAAGAGTTTGTTTGTTTGAACGCGCTAATCTCATGAACTAGGGGTTCGAATTGAAAAAATATTATTTATTAAGCATTTATCGAGGAAGGCTATAAAAAAATAAAGGCTATAAAACATCGCGCTTTAACTAATAGAAGCGAAGAAACACGGGGAAATGTGAACAAAACGGGGGAAATTTTTCATCTCTGTGGGTTTCAGATGCGTACGCTACGAAAACGGTTCAAGATACCTTAAAAATGTGTGTAAAAGACATTTAAATAAAATACTTTAACGGTTTAAAACGCCATATACTAGTTAAACTTATTTGAAAATGATTTTTAACTTCGGCCCGACGTTTCGGATGCTTCGCAGCAGCCGTGGTCACGGGGAGACTAAAGATGGAGGTTGTCTCTCACGTTGAAGTAAAAAATTGCTACGCTAGCGCCATCTGTTCCGTCGAAGTTGGTATCTGGTGAAACTGGCCGGGTCCTTACAGAATTGACTAACGGTGTCTTCGCGTTTGCCGGTATGTTGTTTATTGGGATCCAGAGTTTTTAATATGGGATACCAGGTGTTTGATAATTTGAGGCCGTCCTCCATTCGGTGTTTTTTGATTTCAATTGCTTCGCCTACCAATCTTGGAAAAAATCGACTCTCCTTTGCGAGGATTTTTGGCTGGTCAAAGCGAATGTAATGATTGGGCCCTTCCGATGAGTGTTGGCATACCGCAGATTTGGAGAGACGTTTATATCCGCGACGTGTTCTTTAATTCTGTTTGAGATGCCGCGGACGAAGTCGCTGGCACAGCTAGTTTATTATAAAACAATTAAAACAGCTATAAACTATGCATAAACAATTACACTTAAAAATAGGTTATGTACATTCACTCATATATTCGAAATTAGGAAAATGACAATAATGACCTTTGTAATACAAATGCATGAATAGCTCCACCTGGGGCCTAAAGCCACCCTAATCATGAGATGCAAATGAACAGAAATTGGAAATTATTGTTTCAATCCGGAAAACCCACAAAATGTTATAAATGTAGCTGTCTAACGTATTCGTGGACGGTTACGTATGATAGTTACCGGGGAATTTTGATAGAGGACAACCATGGATTCCCTTGACAGGTAAAATACCACAGCCATATATCATTTAAGCAAAGAAATTACATTGCGCGAGAGGTGCAAGTATGTATCCATAGGTTGAAAAAATTCGACGATTGCGTGCAGGACTCGGTAGCTCAATCTTTAGAGCAACAGTACGGAATGCTATCCGAGTCGTAAATTTTGTCAATTTTAAATTTATCATGTGCATATGTAGAAAATATTATGTTTTCAAATGTTTTCCATTTTCGGAAAAAAATATTTATTTAACAGATTTTTTTTTCAGAAAATGGGAAAAACAATCCCGATTACGGTATCGAATTATTTAGTTTATAAATCGCGTTTAATATGTAAGATGTGTACTGCATAATGGACTATTCGAGAAGAAACTTTCAGCGTTCATTTCGATCTATTCCCAATAGCGTCATTGAAACAGCACGGCGGAAATACGCCGCCATTTTCTGTTCCGAGATAACTGCGTTTTGCTTTTGTTTTGCTAACTGGCTGTACAAATGTCAGTCCATTATAATGTCTGCTATAGGCAAACTCAAGTAAAATTATTCATATATGGGACAGAAGGTTTATTTCTTGTGTCTGTTTAACTGATCGATTATTTATAACAAGCATACGGTTCACGTCAAAATTAAAATGCAAGCGTACTTGTACGATGCGCTGTCGGCCTATTTACATTTTTTATGATAGAGGAAAAGCCATATAACACCTAAAGAAGATGCACTGTCGACCACATTCGGCTATATTTTGGAAATCCACACACTAAAACCGAATCGGGTTTTATCACCTGTAGACGGGAGAATTTTGATATTCCAACCACCCAATTAATATCCAGATAAGTCAAATGTTTCAGAAAAAATCAAAAATGACTTGAAAAATGTTGGACTCGATAGGAATCGAATCCACGACCCGTTGATTCTACATTGCCGCCATTAAACCAACGAACAACGTCAAACTATAAGATGTATATGTAACGCTAAACATATACACAGAATTATTCGTTTTCTATCTCATTTAATTAATTTTAAATTCACAAAATAAAACTATCATACACTTGTCTTAAATACTGTGTATAGTTAACGCGAGTTGTACACATTTAAATAAAACCCTTTAACGGTTTAAAACGCGATATATTAGTTAAACTTATTTGAAAATGATTTTTAACTTCGGCCCGACGTTTCGGACGCTTTGCAGCAGCCATGGTCACATAAAGATCATTTTCAAATAAGTTGAACTAATATATCGTGTTTTAAACCGTTAAAGCGTTTTATTTAAATGTATACTTGTCTTTCTTATATATGCGCAAAAGCACTACAAGCGTATTATTTGTCTTAACGAACGAATGTAAAAGCTAACAGAATTTATTTCATTGTCTGGACTGTTTTTGCTTTGTAAAAATTAATATTCGAAACAGAGAAGGGCCTCGCACAGATACCCAATCCAACTTAATCGTTTCGTGATTGAATCAATTTTTATAGCTTTGGCTTTTTTATTGTTGGGTCCAATGGGTTTTACACAACCTTTTGTGTCAAAATGAAAAATTTATTCAGTTACCTTTATTTGGATACACCGTGCCCGTTCGTCATCGTCATTAGCCCTTTTATAGTACCCACTGCTGGGACCATTTGCTTAAAGGTCACTGGTTAAATACTGTCTATAGTTTACGCGAGTAGTACACATTTAAATAAAACACTTTAACGGTTTAAAACGCGATATATATTAGTTAAACTTATTTGTAAAGGGGAGACAGTCTCCCTGTGACCGCGGCTGCTGCAAAGCATCCGAAACGTCGGGCCGAAGTTGAAAATCATTTTCAAATAAGTTTAACTAATAAATCGCGTTTTAAACCGTTAAAGTGTTTTATTTAAATGATTATTATTTTTTAATAATAATGGTCAAATTAAAAAAAAAAGATTTCCGCCTGTTACCCAACAACATAGGACGTAAACATGTAAATTGTCCCCCGGGCTTCCAACTCAGTACCTTTCGTACTATAAGGCAACCATTAAGCTACGATGTTTATGTGTTATACTAATATAAACAAAACCAAGAAATTTACTAAGAAAAATGTCGGGATTCTAAAAGCATAATCCCTATTTATTTCCCCCGTAGCTAAGATTCCGCCAATATTTGCGAACAAAAAATAAAGGATACATTTGTTAGCGATAAATATTGCTTATATCTTGTGTACTCTACGGGACTAACGTTTCGCGAAACGAAACATCTTAAAGGATTTAGTCTTGAATTCTTATGCGAGAGTTCCTTGATTTCAAATGAAACTTTATCATACATATTTTTTAGGTAATAACTTATAATATAATTATAAAACAATAATTTAGTGTTCTTCTAAAAACAAGTAAAACTTAGTCGTTCGGATTGTAATATTTTTTTATAGACGATTATGTTGCGAAATCTTGCTTGTTATGGTTACCTTACTTAATAAAACAAGTTTAAATAGAAATAATTATGAATTAAAATAGTAATGAATTTGAAAGACTAGTCATATAGGCGTAAGAATGTTAAAATTTCGTAATAAGTACCTATCGTTTGTATTATACGTACATTTAAAGAAAGCACTTTTAACATTTTATAACCAAAATATTATTTAACTAATTTTAATTTAATTTAACTTCCGGGCAACGTTTGCAGCAGCTGTCATGGGGGAACTGAAAATGAAGAGTATCCCTAATCTAATTGGCAAAATTGCTACGCTAGCGCCATCTGTTTCGTCATAGTTGGTATTTGGTGATTTGAATGGGTCCTTAGACAACTGACTCATGGTGTCCTCTCTTTTACCGGTGTGCTGTTTTGTGGGTTGAGTGAGTTGTTGTGTGAGGTGTGGGTGAGTGTTTTTCAATAGGGGATCCCAGGTGTTTGACAACTCTAAATTTCATAAATTTACAAGCCAAGTTTAAAAAATGTCAATAACATTGTCCTTTCATATTATTGTTTTTAAATTAAGCGTTTAGGATTACTTTCGTATATTTTATATCTTATTTTATAGTCTAAACCTTTAATTTATATACATAATCGTCACATAAATTATATTATGTTGTTTTTTAGATTAGGGTTTTATGTATTTAGTAGGCAAGCCTCTTTGAAATTGATAAAATCTCTAGACCCAAAGGTCAGAAAATGAGAAACTAATATATTTCGCGTTTTAACAGTTAAAGACTTTCCCATTAATTTCGTAATATTGAATTGATCTTTTCATGTCCGGAAAAAATCATATTTAATTCACGAAGACGTATATAAGCCGGTAAAAATAATATAATAAATATAACTATGAAGAAAAAAAAAGACATCTTCACACCGAATGAATTGAAAGGCCATAACAAGAACAGCCGGCGCAAAGTCAAAGTTTCTTATTTAATATTATTCAGGCCCTTTGACCCTTTCATTCTTGGTTAAAAGCGTCTATATGTTTTATCCCTGCTTGATCCACTGCGTGAATCAGCCGTAGCGACCTTTACGTTTTGTATCAGAAGATTTATATGTATGAATCCCGGACTTTACCGCTAGTTTTTCTAGAGTTTTTCTTTGTATAATCTATGGTTGCACTTACGCTGGAGCTATTGATCTATGACTGTATACGGGGTGTTGAGACTTGATAAATGTGGGTCGTAATGACTATAAGAAGTTGGGAATAAGCTAACATTAGTAAAAGATTTATTAGAATACCATTTATTCAAACGAGACATAACTAAGATTAATATAAAAAAAAGGTGAAACGGAATAACTAAATGATATTGAATATTGTCTATAGTTTACACATTTAAATAAAGCACTATAACGGTTTAAAACGCGATATATTAAACTTATTTGAAAATGATTTTTAATTTCGGCCCGACGTTTCGGATGCTTTGCAGCAGCCGTGGTCGCGGGGAGACTATTTATGCTTTGGACATTTGGAAATATATATTTAATAAATTCAAACTACATTAACTAAAATATATCGCGTTTTAAACCGTTAAAGGGTTTTATTTAAATGTGTACTACTCGCGTAAAATACAGCCAGTTGAGAGCATAAATAATCAACAGTATGGCTTCCATCAAGGAAATCTTATCTATTCCTCTCTATGACAAACGCGTAAATTACTTTAGATGGATAATAGGAAACATATCTATACTAACATTATAAAGCAAAAGATTTCGTTTGTTTGTTTGTTCTTGCGAGTGCGGTAATCTCTGAAACAACATGAAGATGCTTTCATTGATACTTGTTTAAACGTAACTTTGTATAAGTTTGTTAATTGTAATTTTTATATTAGATTTAAAAAAAATATGTACTACAAGGAAGCCAAGACTATTACTTTATACACACTAAGATAAAGTATCGTAATCTCTTGGCAGAGTTTCAGCCCTTTCAAATGCAGTTATAAAGCTAGGCTTTATCAGACCATACGAGCATATAATTTTGTCACTTTGAAAGAGGATCAGAGAGATTCGGAGACCACATTTGCATTAGAAACGCTATTGTTGTGTTTCGTGTTTGACAAGTTCTTGCATATATCACCTTTTATTTCCTGTTGTCCAGTTCCCGTTCGGTTCTACGTGGTGAAAATGTATGTTTGTTATACATTTACACTATGTGAATCTTTTCTGTTATACGAACGCAGTATGTTACATTTATATCACACTTCTTTCACAAAATATAAAGACATAATCTAATCTATACTAATATATAAAGACGAAGAGTTTGTTTGTTTGAACGCGGTAATCTCGGGAACTACTGGTTATATTGGAAAAAATATTATGTGTGTGTATTGTATGTATTAAATGTTAGTTAGAGCTTTTATCTAGGAAGGCTATAGGCTATAAACCATTACGCTGTGACTAATAGGAGTGGAGTAACAGCGTAAAATGTGAAAAAAACGGGAAAAATTATTCACCCCTGTGGAAACAGTTCAAGATACCCAGAAAAATGTATGAAATATTAAATCCTATTTAAATTAGATCTTTATATGTGAATCTTTTAATATTAACTTGCAAGAACGACGTGGCCGCGGACGACGTGGGTAACGACCTAAATGTTTTATTGACCATATTTGGAAGCCCAAAATAACAATTGACACAGCTAGTTCATAATAATCCCTGCTAAGTCGTTAAGGAAATTAAAATATTGTTAGTACATTGCAATTGTAAATACAATAATAACCCTTTGGTTCATTTCATATATTGGAAATACATTAAAACAAATGTGATTGTTTAAATAAAACACTTTAACGGTTTAAAACGCGATATATTAGTTAAACTTATTTGAAAATGATTTTTAACTTCGGCCCGACGTTTGGGATGCTTTGCAGCAGCCGTGGTCACGGGGAGACCGAAACGTCGGGCCGAAGTTAAAAATCATTTTCAAATAAGTTTAACTAATATATCGCGTTTTAAACCGTTAAAGTGTTTTATTTAAATGTGTACTACTCGCGTAAACTATAGACAGTATTTAACAAATGTGATTGAGTGAAAATACTTTAATAATGCTTTCTACCTACCTATTAATAGTTAAATTGTTAATAGTGGGTTGCTATAAATATCAAGAAATTTTGTTCTTATAAATAAATTGTATTAATATCAACATTTCTTTCATCTTGGTAATCTAGCTAAAATGGGCGCTTTATATACAATTTTTTTTTTATGATTTCATCTGTAGATGGCTGAAGGTACTAACCCGGACGGAATTTTTAAATTCCTACCACCAGATGATTGGAAAAATGTTGGACCGGGTCGGGTTCGAACCCACGAGCTATTGCTTATTAGCCATACATTGTTACAATTGGACCAACGGACCCGTCATTAAATTAGCTCGTAATTATAGGACGCCCATCGGATACCAGTACAGCGTACTATCCGTACGATATTATGCATACGACCGAAGCGTACTAGCGGTTTACTTAAGTGGGTTAGAATTTTCCAACTTCATGTATATTCAAACGTCCTGTCAGGGCGAGATAAGCTTCAGGGAATGTTAACTCGGCGTCTTCAATGTTTGGAATTTCAATTTACACTGTCGTTGCAGTACACAAGACAATTTCAACGTCGCATGAACAATAGTTCCGGAAACTTTCTAACATTATTGAACTGTAAGGACATCACTAGGGATAACAATGATAGTTGAACGAAAGTTTGGCACATAATAATGTTGGAAATAAAATAAATTTATATAAATGTCAGTAAGTTCCAAAGTCAAAAATGATTTATTCATGTAGGTAACTATGTACACTTATGAACGTCACAAAATAATTAAAGAATCTAACTTTACATTTACTACCAGTTCTCAAATCAAGGGCGTAGAACGAACGAGAAGAACTGGCAATAAACTCGCCGTCATTCCTTTTATCGCCAAGTTTCATTTTACATTCTTGATTTACTTTTAGTGCACTACATATTTTTCCTTGTAAGAGCGGGTTCCTCCACACCCCAAACATTTTTATCACTTAAATATTGATTAACGATTCCTTTACGAATGAACTTTTTAGAATTCTGTAAGTAAAATTTTAAGTTAATAACACAAGACGATTTTTCATAGCCTATAGCCTGTCTCGATAAATGCTTTAATTAATACAAAAAGATTTTTCAATTCGAACACGTAGTTCCTAAGATTAGCGCATTCAAACAAACGAACTCTTCAGCTTTATATATTAGTATAGATGAAGTCATATTGTGAACAGAATTCTTCATATTTGGACTTGGTCGGTTCATTTGTTTTAAAGTAGGCAAAATGTTAAAGGACTTCATCTTCACTTCATCACTGGGGAAAAAACAATTAACTCTCATGACTATTTTTGTCTAAAATCTACCTAATAATATCTAATAATATTTTATTTATTAAATTGTTATGTAAAACTGTATTTTCGTAGTATGCGTATTGTCTTACTCTGTTGTAAATATGGGAGTGGTATAGCTTAGTTCCCATCACTAACAGCTGCTCACTAGATAAAAGTGATTTGAGACAGTTGACAGTAGAGTTTAGGAGATTTATTTTTAACAATATTTAATCGATTTTTAAACGTATAAACTCGAATTCGATTTTTAAAAACATGATCTCAGAATACAGTAAGTCTAAACGCAACGCTACGACCTCAACACAATCACTCACAAGAGGGAAAAACTAGCGCATCGATCGCAAAGCGCTGAAACAAAAGCCGGCCGCAATTGCATTTTCCAATATGTACGAGCAGACCACAATGAAAACGGGGATTTTTTACATTTATCCACACTATTATTCAGCGGAAACCGTTATCAACTGGTAAGCGATTGAGTCCTGTGACCCGGGTGACCGTGTTTCGGACAATGCAAATCGCTTTTAAACCAAATACCTACACGAAAAGGCGTGTATTTGTTATTGGTAATTGTTACCACTAAACTCTAGCGGAAAGAGAGGGACTAGTTCTGCAAAAAAGTCTTTCAATTCAAGCAGTAAGAATTCTCTGGAAAACATTTTTTTATTTTGTTTAAATAACTTTAAGTGACTACGACTAGTACTTTGGTCCGATGGTAGCAATAGGTAATAATTAACCGGTCGTCGTAATCCCTACCGGACCCAGTATATTTTTAATAAGTGTAGAAAGAAACTTTGTCTGGAAATCTGGATATTAAATGGCGAGTATATCTATATTTACCGCCCGGGTCACGAACCGCCATTTGATGAAAATCCGTTAAGGTCAGCGTTTCGGTGTCAGTCTGTGGAATTCGAATCTCCAAATTCTAAATAGGTAGACAGCGTATCTTGTTCGGGATGTTATATAGCTGGAGTACTTAGCTTTCCTTCAATAAAAATAAGACAGTATGGCAATTATTACACGCACAATTAAAAGATGAAATGAAATTGGAGGGCTCGTTGGTACGACAAAATATATAATTTATTTATTTAAATAAAACACTCGGCCTCGAATTATCAAACACCTGCGATCCCATATTGAAAACTCTGGATCCCAATGAACAGCATACCGGCAAACGCGAAGACACCGTTAGTCAATTCTGTAAGGACTCGGCCAGTTTCGCCAAATTCCAACTTCGACGGAACAGATGGCGCTAGCGTAGCAATTTTTTACTTTGACGTCAGAGACATCCTCCATCTTTAGTCTCCCGTGACCACGGCTACTGCAAAGCATCCGAAACGTCGGGCCGAAGTTAAAAATCATTTTCAAATAAGTTTAACTAATATATATCGCGTTTTAAACCGTTAAAGTGCTTTATTTTAATGTGTACTAGTCACGTAATTTACATACAGATTGTTTTTTATTTTGTTTTAATATTCAACATATGCTATTTTCTACTACTTTTTTCATTTACTACTATTCGCCATCACGAGCGGACGGCATCATCAGGAAATGTAAGCTCCTCGATTGCTCGAAGAATTAACTAAATAAAGTTGCATATAAATGGATAAATATTCGTTTAATTTTCACGTGTTTATAAGGCTGTATACATACAAATACATTGATCGAAGGATTCGTAATACATCCTCTAAGGGTTTAAAAGGGGAATTAAGCCGTTGACGAGCGAATTTTTCAAACCGCCTTTCACCGTATAATTTATTCAAAAACCTTTCCCGATATCTAGAATTTTGCAGCCGTTTAAATATTCTATGCCGGATAAAAATAAAGGAGGGTAGACGCAAAAATCTAGAACGAAATTGCGGGTAACATGTTGCGCTTTTAAATTCTATTAGGCTGATTTGAGAGCTCGATTCGAAGCCTCACTTCATATCATCAAGCACTATATAAATAAAATCGGTTCTATTCGATAATTTTTCTAAGATTTTTCATTCGATGTACCCTAATTCGACGTAACGTAAAATGCCCTTAGATGCTTTCAATTAATTCTGTTTTTCGTGTTTGTTCGGGTGTGTTAGTGTGTGCCTTTTAAGGTGATGTTAGTATAATAACTAGTAATTAGGTAAAAGATGTTCGTTCGAGCGCTTACGGCCAGTTCGTTCGTCTCGCTTACACTATATTGGCTTCTGCTCTTGCCTAACGACTAGGCTCTTCGCCTTTGTCGCGTCTGTGACAATTTTGCTTTTGTTGTTGGCTTCCGTAGCAATCTTTCATAGTGAGATTGCATGTCGCCGAGGACATAAAGAAACTCAGAAGGCTACTGCAGGAGAAAGCGAGAGATCGAGAGAAGATTCAGGTTAGTGCCCTGGCAGACGGTTGGTCTTGAGTGGGGTGATAGTCACCTCTGATTTTAAAGAATCAACCCGACTTCTTAGATTCCTCCACCTTTGTTTGTAATGCAGTCCACTTTACGAGCAAATACGAGGAGGAGCCTTTCCCGCATAGCCAATGTTAATAGTGAATGTGAAATTGGGAAATTTGGTGAAATTTAAATAAAACACTTTAACGGTTTAAAACGCGATATATTACTTAGGAGGATCTAGATGGCGCCAGCGCAACAATTTTTACTTTGACGTCAGAGACGTCAAAGATGGACATCTTTAGTCTCCCCGTGACCAAGGCTGCTGCAAAGAATGCGAAACATCGGGCCGAAGTTAAAAATCATTTTCAAATAAGTTTAACTAATGTATTACGTTTTAAACCGTTAAAGTGTTTTATTTAAATGTGTACTACTTGCGTAAACTATAGACAGTATTTAATCAAAATACTGATTACTATGTTACGGCCGTTAGTGTGAAAAATTGGTTCCGTACGTTATTATTGTTTTGCATAATAAATAAATAATGAAAAAAAAAAAAATTTTTTTGAAACTAGATTTGAGTATAGTTTTTGTTATACTGGGCTGTGTCAGCGACTTCGTCTGCGTACTATAGTTATTTTGGGCATCCGAATTTGTTTTTGCAAATCTCCTCTTTCCTCTTATAGATTTAAGCTGTTGGTTGCGTCCCGCTGTGTTGAAAAGACAATCTTAAAATATGGATATATACTATCGCGAGCATTGTTTAGAACAATTAAGCAAAACTCTTCAGCTTTATATATTACTATAGATTATTAACAGCCCTTAAATGATGATCGCGTTATGACATAGTTGAAATTGTAAGTTGTATTTCAGGAAGCAAAAAGTTGCAATACTTTCCTTGGCAAGCGTCCACGCCAATTTGCATACGTTTTGATTAAAATTTCACAACTTTCAAAGAAATGCAACTCAAATTGTTAAACAATATAAATTGCTGTTTTATACGAGTTCCAATGAGTACTTTAAATTACTTGTTTTTGTGAGGCTCGTTCTACCAAGCCGAGTGAAGTTTGAGACCAATACGGTACTTAAAGTAAGTTTATTAAATTAAACACTTTTAACGGATAAAACGCTAATAAAATAAAACAGCTTTTGAAATCTAAGACTACATTGTATTTATTCAACATTATTATAATGATTAAAATAATAGTACTAAGCAAAATAGTAAGGCATTTTATTCTGAGAGTATTTAGAATTGGTTTTGGATTGGTAACACTATTTAAAATAAATATTGATTACAACGTAACAGTAGAGAACGCTGTGGATGCAGGTGTCCCGCCCGAATCGTAATAATTCTCGATTAATAATCAAATTTTAATTTTTATAGTGCCTTCAAATGGTAAAACCACTTTTTACTAATATAATATAATATAGAAAATAGTTATGTTTTATGTAATTATTCAGAGAAATATTTAAATAACATTAGGAGAAGGAATAGGTAAAAATATTCGGACATACACTGCCCTTTAGATAAATGATCTAATTTGGTTTGTTCTCTTTCCTACGCTCTCTATTTTGAATCACTGCAGTTTAAAGCGAATTAAGGCATACACATTACCACATTCCATTTATTCAATATTACTCTTATTTTTTCACTCCATGAATAGTTGTTATAATAAAATAATAATTAAAACAAATCAGCATTTAATATACACCATGGGTGTATATTACATGCATACATTTTTTATCCCTGTCATATGAATTTTAAAATATCCCCAGTTCGCGTTGAGTTCTCAGCGTGAATATTTGAGTGGGTTATATTTTTCATTTTCCTACGCCACTGCAACGCCCCCACTCGTCAAACTTTCGTAGAACTTTTGACTGTTTAACTGTACCACTTTGAATTTAATGGATGTATACATCGGTATACACTATGTACATTTTAAGGATAGGAAATCACTAGTGACGAATACATCTACCGACCACGTGTCTGAAGAAATATTTGAAGACTTTATAACTTTTCACATATTATGGCATAATATAAATTCAAAATCTAATTAGTTTGCATAAGTTCGATGACACTTGGACTTGAACCGGCATCGTCAGCCATCTGTGGGGCTACCAATTGAGCTACTATTTCTCACACTATCGAATTTCTTCAACCCATTGATGCATACACCCCTCGAGCATAATATCAACCTCAACACTTAACATGTTGCTAAAAATTACATTAAAAGAAGTCCTAGTTTCAAGTCGGGAAATAATAAGAATTAAAAAAATTAAAAACTTTATACCCACAACTCCAATAAATATATAATTAATAAAATAAATAATATATATTAAACTCTGTCTATAGTTTACGCGAGTAGTACATATTTAAATAAAACACTTTAACGGTTTAAAACGCGATATATGAGTTAAACTTATTTCAAAATGATTTTTAATTTCGGCCCGACGTTTCGTTTTTACTTTGACGTCAGAGACATCCTCCATCTTTAGTCTCCCCGTGACCACGGGTGCTGCAAAGCATCCGAAACGTCGGGCCGAAGTTAAAAATCATTTTCAAATAAGATTAACTTATATATCGCGTTTTAAACCGTTAAAGTGTTTTATTTAAATATATTAAACTCTTCACAACGACTAGTCTTTTCACTTAGGAATTATTTATTTAATTTAATAAGGCAAACTAACTAGCTATACAAACATGTTTAAATCTATTTAAACTGACACAACGCAGAATGTAACTGCAATTTATAAGTATGCACAGCAATGACTACATACAGTGAG
This sequence comes from Leptosia nina, assembly GCA_963661955.1. Taxonomy (NCBI): domain Eukaryota; kingdom Metazoa; phylum Arthropoda; class Insecta; order Lepidoptera; family Pieridae; genus Leptosia; species Leptosia nina. The sequence goes on along the minus strand of CAVLEF010000006.1, from coordinate 7,756,491 downwards.
ATAAAACAATATACACACTAAAAACAAAAAAAAAAAAACATAGTTTTTCTAATTATCTATTTAATTATATATATTTAATATATATTTAAGATAAAAAAGTAAAAAAATGCAAACTCATTTTTTAATATATTTATCGACCATGACTGAAGCCTGGTATAAAAAAGAAGCTAAAGCTTTAAACCGGATCTTAAACACGACACAACTTTAAGGTCTAGTAATTGTCTGCATAAGGAAATCTTAATATAAAATAAGCCATAACTATTTCCGTAAAATTTTAATGAACAATTATTGTTCTTTTAATCACATATAATATAACACTTAAACAAGACAAAATCGGGTGAACGGTAGTAAAAAAAATCGCTACCACATATTGCATATAAGTGGAAAATAAACAAAACGTGTTTGCAAATTAACGGGTCATTTGTGTTTGTATTGGGTAAACAGCGATAGACTAAATTCTACATGAGACTGTACTAACCAACTCGTGCGGTCGCCTATTAATTTGTCAATTCATTTTAATTTGTGGTATAATTTCACGATTTTGTTAATATTTGTTCGTATGTGTTAATATCGAGATTTTATTTTGTCAGAGTTACATAAACGAATTGTGTATTAGTGTACGATAGACATGCGCCGACACTGTAGCTCAATTGACAGAGTACCAGTAAGCTACCTGTCTTCGGCTTGAGTAGAATAAAACCCTAGCTGTGTAGAGTAGTTAGTTAATTCGGGCATCCAAATTTTTGCAAACCTCTCCTTCATCTTTATAGATTTAAGCTGTTACCCACTACTACAATAATATTCCGAGCTTTTTCCACATTTACCGCTGTTTTCGCACTTCGCTCCTAGTAATATTTTTTAGCCTCTATCAAAAATGTTCTAACCAGCATAAACATAATTTTTAAATTCGACCAAGTAGTTCCTGATATTAACGCGTTCAAACAAACTAACGCTATTTCTATATTAATACAGATTTAAGTAAAACACTTAACGGTTTAATACAAAATATATTTACTACCTTAACTTTTTTTTAATTTAAATTTTAAACCGTTAATATTATTTTATTTCAATATACTACTCGCGTATAGACAAAATAATTAAATAAAACCTAATTACTTTGTGTGTCGATTTTCAGAAGAAATATTTTCTCTACGTGATTCAACAGCAGTGCCTAGGCTTATTTTGTCCGGAAAATACAGGTAAATTTTCCCCACAAACGATTTTCCGACACAGATAAAACGAAGTGCACACTTCATGGGGATTTAATAAAATGCTAATTTCAATTTATGTTTTCGCTTTATTTGGAACTAATTAGATTTAAGTGGCGCTTCAAAAAGTTTAGTTATCCACACCACTTGTTAAACTAAAAGTCCTTGATTTTCGCTGATATACTTGTTAATTAATAATTTCCACATTATTTTATGTCAATTAAATAAAAATATAGAGAAATACGTCCGCACTAAACCACCTTTGAGATGACGTGTTCAATACATGTGATAAATGTTAGTGTTCTAATGTTAGACGGTATTTTCTTAAGCATAAGACATTGAATCTTAATGCGCTACTGTTAAGATCGAAATTACATTACTTGAGAAGTACGTGTATCAATGAAGAAGAAATTCAACGATGACGTGTAGGACACGTGTGTAGCTGAATTGGTTAGAACAACAGCACGGAACGCTGTGGTTGCCGGCTCGAATCCCGCCTATTCATCATTTTTTTTATGCCCAATAAGATGAAATACTGCCCGTAGTTTACGCGAGTAGTACACATTCAAATAAAACACAATTTAAAACGAGTTTAACTAAAATATATCGGGTTTTAAACCGTTAAAGTGTTTTATCCAAATAAGATTAATAGTTTTAAAGGAATAAGAGAACTTATTGTTTATATTTTTACAGATCTCCATTCTCAAAGAATAGAGGGTACAACGGACATTATCGTGCAGTTCCAGTTTGCACACTGAGACCACCTCCGTAGCTAAATGGTTAACCGTAAGACGTCCTGGCTTCGAATCCCAGCGAAACAATAAATTGGTCAGCCGGGTAACATAAATCTGTTCAACTACTTGCCGGACGGACACAGAAATGTGTTCGCCCCAAGTCCGACGGGAACACGTGGTTTCACATTAACACTATTGCGTATCTGTGATCGTTTAAAAACTATAACTTTTACACACGTAACTATTACAAACTGTATAGCGAGTTATTATAAGTATCTCTATGTCACTGTTGTGTCTCCGCCCTAGCAGGGAGCAAGCGTTGAGTAGCACTTGGAGGTCTATTGTATTGAAGATCATTGTTGTAAGCTAGAACAAGTGGTATGGGATTAGACTAAGAACGTTCTAGAGCGGATATTTTCTCGTAAAAACTATAAAGCATTAACGTTAGGTTTTAGAACCAATAAACAAACCAGCGGGCTCTTGCTTTTTAGGTCTAATGCAATGTATACCTAAAAAGCAAGGGGCGTGGGTTCGATGCTCGTCAGTTGTATTAAATTTATAATTTTTCTGAAACCAGTTGAACTTCCTCCGGACAGCAAAATAAATGGGTGGTACACACGTCTCGGCTTTAATCTGTGGATTCTCTAATATCCAAAGCCGAAATAGGTCGACGGCACACCTTATGAGATGTTATATGGCTTGGCTTTTTCATCTACAATTCATACAAATGAACACTATGTTTATCTATCCTTCTCTAATATAAAAGAAAAACACTTATTTAGAAATGTGTATGTTTTATAGCGTAATCAATAAATGTATAAGTTATGACGGAAATGTATATCTCAATTCTATGCTAAGACAAATAGACAGAGACAGATAGATTTCACTCTTTAACATTTTTTTTTAGTTTAACAACATACTGTACATTTTAAAGAAAAACCCAATTTGAAATTGGGTTTTTCTTTAAAATGTACAGTATGAAATTAAAATGAAAATTGAAATTAAAACAGTATTAGGCATCTGTTTTTTGGTAACATACCTTTCTGATACATCTATATTAATTGTAAAATCTATTTAAAAACATCACTATTTACTATTAAAGTACTGTTTGTAGTTTACGCGAACAGTACCCATTTAAATAAATCATTTTTAACGGTTTCGCGTATTTAAGAGTTACAAGTGTTTTATTTAAACCACTATTACAAGCACTCATCATTAATTAATGATAGCACTTGAATTAAGTGACACCATCAAAATTATAGCTAATAATTTCTAACACTAAATGAACGTAAAAGCTTAACTCGGAGCCGGAAAATTTCAAATAAATTGAAGTGTTCCTTCAAAGATTTATTTTAGATTTAAATTCGAGGCTTATTGTCCACGTCTAAGGAAATTGTAATTATTTGTGTAAACTAAGTAATGAGTAAGGCTTTTAATCTATGAAAAACACCTTCAGGCACCGCGACAAAGGGAGGCATTCTGAAAGAAACCGATAAAATTTATCAACGTCGACGCCCGATTCTAACAGGCTATAAAAATTTTCCACCTTCTATTAATTCCTTTGATAAATTTGTTGCCCATTGAAATTCGGCTCCAATTGACATTTTACTCAAATAATATTTATTTGTAAGCTTTTTTGCAATCGTAATTTTCAAATGAAAGGTTCGTGTTCGTTATTCAAAGGTTAATAGATTATAATCGTTGTTTGACCTTCTGGTACATTGTGTATTTAAAACAAATATGCCTTAGATTTAAATAAAACACTTTAACGGTTTAAAACGTGATATATTAGTTCAACTTATTTGAAAATGATTTTTAACTTCGGCCCGACGTTTCGGATGCTTTGCAGCAGCCGTGGTCAGTGGTCACGGGGAGACAGTCTCCCAGACGTCGGGCCGACGTTTAAAAATCATTTTCAAATAAGTTTAATTAATATATCGCGTTTTAAACCGTTAAAGTGTTTTATTTAAATGTGTACTACTCGCGTAAACTATAGACAGTATTTAAGCCTTAGATTCTTTTTGATTGACGACATTGAATAAAAGTTGTGTTACCGACTTATTTAACATCTGACACCAAAACTCAGATTACTTTTAAAAAATGAGTTATAATTAAATGAAGCTCATTATTTATTTCATAATTATGATAACGTACGTCCAAACTTAGCCTATATCCCGAGTTGTAACTATAGCTTACATAGCCTACACTAAATCAATCCATTTAAACGGAATCAAATGTAAGTTATGCTTATTAAATATTGAGGCTTAATAAATAAACATATTGCGTGTCTTTTAAAAACGTCGTACTTTAAAATCAATTATTTGAGTTTTTTACTGTTATAAAGTAGTTTGCAGTCATCAGTATTGGGTCGCAAAAACAGACAAGACTTGTACATATATAAGAAAAACCACGCATTAAATATAGTTAAAAAGTACGTCGTTGCCGTCTGATAATGTTAGCGTTTTGGATATCGGGGGTATGGGGCAGACTCTTCGCCTTCACTAATCAATTAGAGTTTTATATTATAGATAAGGGCAGTACTCTACCCCAGCGAAAGTTGTTATATTTTCCCGGGATTTAAACCGAGGGTTTGCAAGCAGACACCAAGCTATGGAACTTCCCTAATATTTTAGTTCATTTATCACCCTGAATCAATGACAAATGAAGTGATTCAAATGAGGATTTGAATCACTCCATTTGTCATTGATTTCATTTACGTTTAAACAAAACAGTTTTAACGGTTTAAAAGCCGAAATATATTAGGTAATGTATTTTGTAGGCGTGATCACGAGGGTGTAACTTATATTTCGCGATATAAGTCCTTTTTTTATATGTACAACTGTTGAAATTACCTACATTACTTGATTAATGTTATTATTCGCCTGCCTTAAATCGGCGTAGCGTAAAATAATTCTTAGAAAAGCACGTACAAAATTACCATAATATAGTAGCCATGACTGGTGTAACAACACAGCCTGTTTTGACAGTAACAATTTGTACCTGAAATTACAGCAATTTCACTAACAACGCGTGTAACATTCGAGGCAAAACATCTGCAGTAACAAGTAGGAGGGGTTTTCCTCAAAAATAACAGGAAAATATTGTTTTCAACACCTTTCGATATTTTCAGTATACTCCCTTGTTATATTAAATTCGTCAATTTGTTATTCTTATTTATAAGGCTACACGACTTAATTTTGAAAAGACTGAAAAGAAACAAAAAATAAAAAGAAGAAGAGAAGTTTCAGGAGCTTCAATTCGATTTCTTTAATGACGTGTAAATGATGATTTTCATAATTTTAACAAAAATAATTATTTTACGTCGAAACGTAAAACTACACATTAGTATTTTCTTAACTCAACTTGAACCAAATACCGTATACTTAAAATTAAATTTATTGTTTAAAATTACACTTAAGTTTTCCCACTTTTCATTATTTGTAAAATCCGGAGTGGATTTCCACCTAAGTGGAGTGTGAAGCAGATACACTTTTGTGTCTGGTTTTAACAAACGTCATTTTATCGTTTTCGTCGAAACGTTACTACATAGTCTTTTAACTTAAACCAAATGTATCTATCTATACCGTATCTATACTAATATATAAAGCTGAAGAGTTTGTTTGTTTGAACGCGCTAATCTCAGGAACTACTCGTTCGAATTGAAAAATTATTTTTGCGTTGGTTAGAGCATTTCTCGAAGAAGACTAAAATATCTATATAATATATATAATATCCCTGTGACTAATACAAGCGAAGATTCAGCGAAATATGTGAAAAAACAAATTTGAAAAATTATTCATCATTGCTTGTTACGCTGCAAAAACCGTTTAAGATAAAGTGTGTATAAAAGAATTATTCCTATTTAAATGATCTAAAAGTCCGTGACGCTGTATTTCTATCTTTTAAGATCAACTTGTAAGAACGACAGGAAGGGACGCGACCGACGTCGTGGGTGACAGCTTAACTTTATAAAGATAAAGCGGTTTGCAAATACTAATTTGGATGCCAAAAAAAATCTTATCGGATGAAGTCGCTCACAGCTTGATAAAATTACACTTAGGCATCCCTTTTCTAATATGTAACATCCGCTTTCGTAAGAAGAGTTTGAAGCAGACACACTTTTGTGCCTGTTCCTAATAGCTATCCGAGCTTATTCTCTTCAGTTTTATTTATACACAAGTATTTTATTTCTGTGCCTTCTGTGACTGAAACTATGTTTTTTATTATGATTTATGTTTTAATGACATAGATAGATTTTATTACATGATATGAAATACACAATATCAACAGCGTCGTTTCGATTCTAAGAAACTTTTCTACAAACGCAAGTACAAATAGCTTGTCATACACTGTTACAATGTCTTGTTAGTTGCGCTTGAAATATTAGTTCTATTTATATGTTACGATAGAAGATCAGTGTTATCACCTTGTTTGTTGACGCGCGTTGGTTTAATGTATGGTTAAATACTGTCTATGGTTTACGTGACTAGTACACATTTACACTTTAACGGTTTAAAACGCGATATATATTAGTTAAACTTATTTGAAAATGATTTTTAACTTCGGATCGGATTCGGACGTTTCGGATGCTTTGCAGCAGCCGTGGTCACGGGGAGACTAAAGATGGAGGATGACGTCAAAGTAAAAAATTGCTACGCTAGCGCCATCTGTTCCGTCGAAGTTGGTATTTGGCGAAACTGGCCGGGTCCTTACAAAGTTGACTAACGGTGTCTTCGCGTTTGCCGGTATGCTGTTTATTGGGATCCAGAGTTGTTTCAGGAATCCAGGGAAATATGGTTAATAATCAATGCGTCGCGAGTTCTATCCCCACTGGGTGTAACATGTTTTTAATCAATTTTTCTGAAACATGTTGGACTTCGTCAATCAAGGTTACGAACCACCGATGAAAAAGTCGTGATATTTAATCGAGTGTCGGTTTCAGTTTATAAATTTCTTAAAATCCAAAGTGAAAATAGGTCGACAGCGCATTTGATTAAGAAGTTTATTATTTTTTACATGTTATTGTACATGTTATTGTACATGAAGGCACTATACAGTTTACACATCGAAAATAAATTGAAAAAATTTTCGACTCGGGCAGGACTCGAACCGGCACCGTCAGCGTTCCGTGCTGCTCAGAGCAACAGCACGGATTATTTCGACGGCAATTTATTTTCGATGTTTAAATTAAAAAGTTTATAGCATAATGTAATAGTATAAACATTTTAAAATGTTTATCTCTTTCTGTTGCTTATTATCTGTTGCGCATCTTTTTGAGATGTTATATGGCTGGGGTATTTCATACTTCCCCCCCCCCCCCCTGTATCACGAAGAACTACGTAACAGCTTATCTTAATATGTTTCACACTTCAGTACCGCTCTCGCCCACAATCCATCAAGTGAGTAATTTCGCCCATTCGAATATTACACGAGTTGACACGCGTGACAGAATTATTTGTAACTTAGGTGCAGATGGACTACTTTAAAATGATTTGATATAATGTTTGAAAATTAAGATTATTTTAATGCACGCTAACTTTAGGTCTTGACAAATACTAATAAAAAAAACACATGAACGAATAAAAATATAAATAATTTTAAATACATTTTAAATATAACACTTTTTAACGGTTTCAAACGCGAATGTATTAGTGAAACTTATTTTCAAATTCTTTTAAATATCTCCCATACTGCTTACAGAACTGTAGGAAGTTACTGTGTTTCTTATTATACCAATTAAGACGAAACAGATTCAACTTTGACGTTAGGGATACCCTCCAATTACAATCCCCCCGTGACCACGGCAGCTGCAAAGCATTGGAAACGAAAATCTATTAAGATTGAAACAAGTCGACATTACGGGCGAGACTCAAACCGGCATCCTTAGCGTTCCGTGCAGGTCTAAAGCTGTGGAAGCCGGTTCGAATAAATAATAAATAAAGTGTGCAATAATATGTGTTAAATGTATTTTTTTTTCAATTTCACAGGTAACTAAGTATGAAATTTCGCCTCCTCTTGTTCGAACTACAGAAAATCGAGGTCTAACCAAAAACTTCTGTGAACATCCCTAAACGATTCGTATGAAACATGAAATAGGCTCAAGGGATGAAAAGTTACCCTAAACAAGTGTTAACAAAATGGCTATTTGTGAGGGCGATATAAAAATAATAGGCCTCCGAGGATTATAATAGGCAGATTTCCCTCAACCCTTAAAGGTTATTTAGCTCCCTGTTGCCCCATTTACCCATACAAGTTAGTTGGTTAAATCGTTCCATTTTGGAATCATAAAATTAAAGTATCCGCTACATTGTTAAACGCCTATCATAAAGTAAAGCAAAATGTCCCATAATTAATAGATCCCAGAAGGCTTCTTAATTTTTCACACTGTACATTCTTAGATATTATATGGCTGGGATATTTCCCATTAAACCCCCTGCTTGTCTTTCCTCCTCCATATTAAAAAAAATCAATAAAATACAGTCTTCTTATAACAGGGGAGAACAACAAAGCTCACTTGAAGGGTCGGCGAATCACCCGGTCATTTTATTTTGTAACGAGATACGCCGTCGTCCTATTTTAGCATCAGATATTTACATATCTGGGACTGCATCCGAAACGCGAATAAACTTCATGGCTTTTTCTTCTGTAGCTGAAATGTCTATTGTCCTATTATTAGACTACAATTAAACCCGACAAAATCTGCCCCATATAAGAAACATATCACAGTTGCGTCTTACAAAGAACATAATTGATATGTTTTAAATACAGATTGTTAAAAGTTAAAAATGTATTAAAATTAAAAAAATCGATGCCATCGATTGATGAGGCAACAATTTAAATTGGTATAGTGGACTAGTGACTGCAGAGTCAACCGTTCTGCTTAAGAGCATGACACGGTAGCTTATTTAGCAGCACGGAACGCTATAGAAGCTGGTTTAACTCCCGGTTGTGTCATCGATTTTTTTCAATCACAGTTGATTTATTTAATGCTATAGTTTCCGTGAAAATAACATTCTACGTTATGAATTAGCTAAAACATAAGTACACAAGTGCGTAATAGAAATATTAGATATAATGGGATTTAAGTTCATTGTAAATAGCAAGCAGAAAAGTAACTCAGTCCCTTTTCACTGAGAAAGTGGAGACCCTCATCTTCCCGAGCTGGTTAGCCACTTAGGAGCGGAAATAAAAAAATAAACTCAATATTTGTTTTATCCAAAACCACGACTTTACCGTGTATATATACTTAATTTATCATTGAATTATTATATGTATTCAACTTAAGTGAAATCCCGTTTCCCCCTCGTGGGGCATGGGACGAGCACAGACTTATGTTCGTTTCACGGATCCGTTCTTTAACAGGCAAGTAGTTGATCAGACTTATGTGCCCTGCCCGACCAAAACAATTTTTCGTTTTCCTGCGATTCGAACCCAGGACCTCTCGCGCTTAACGCAATGCTAGGCAATACGTTTAACCATTTGGCTACAGAGGCAATCATTATATGTATACTCTCTAAATATTCCTTATTGATTTTTTCCACCAGCTTTTAATATTTAACAGAAGAACATTGTCAAAACAAATAATATAAAGCCTATATTTGTTTTATTTTTTTTATTAAAAAAAATGTAAAATATAAGTCATGGCTATATTTATTGTTCTGAGAAGAAGAAATTAAAATCATACGTATGTATGTCCTATCTATACTTAGGACTTAAAAACAATATTATTTTTTATACGGGGATCTCAGAATTGTTTCATTGGTTTGAGTAGACATACCTGTACGCAGTCAAACATTTTTTCTAGTGATATGAAAATACTACTATAACATTATTACTAGAGAGATCTTTTAGTTTTCTAGTTGTAATGTTAAGTGAGTTTTTAGTAGGTATATAATAATGCATAATATATAAAATAATCGTTCATGGTTTAAAACCAATGACCGATAATTTAAAATCATATAAACTTTTTTTATTGTAAGCTAAGATTACAAAATTAAAATAAAGAAAGAAATAAAATCTTATTATATATATATGTAATCATTACTAATATAGCCTAACAAAAAAATATTAAATTTTACAAGAAATAATATATAAAACGATTTCGACAAAAAATTACTTACCCCTGCTTATAATATACACTTCACTGCTATAAGAACACGATCGCACAGGGATCGTCAACTTTGGTTCAGGACAGTCCGCGTGCACTACACTCAAACTCTCAAGCATCACTGCCGTAGCTTTGCAGACATTTGCCGCTTTCATTCAGACCTTATCAGACCCTCAACGTAACACCCTGTTGTAAGCCAAGCTTAGACGAGTAAGTTATAGCAAGTTTTTAGTCTGAGATAAAAGTCTATTTAGGAAGATTGTGTAACAATTTTGGAAATTTACCTATAACTAGCTGTGCCAGCGACTTCGTCCGCAAAGTATAGTCATTTTGGGCATCAAAATTTGTTTTTGCTGTTACCCATGACGTCCCCAAGTTAATCTTAAAAGATATACTGTTGGGGACATTTTTGAGATCATTTTAAGAGGAATAATTCTTTCTAATATATGTAATATTTTAGATATACCGTTTTTTCTACATTTCCCGCTGGTTCTTCGCTTGTCTTAGTCCCAGCGCCATGTTTAATAGCCTCTAGCCTTCCTCGATAAATGCTCTAACAAACAAACAAACTCTTCATCTTTATATATTAGTATAGTTATAGATATAAAGACTTATCAACTAAGTAGACTTACAATGCAATATAATTTTAAGCTTATATATAAGTGTTTAACTCACAGACGAGAATAGCAATGCTTTTTTATAACACCATAACATACAAAGAAAAATATAAAAAAAACATCTACATATGATTTTCATAATAATTTCTGCCATTTAGATTTTTATATAGATACATTAATTCTGGCGTTTTATGCCTCCATAGATAAATTTAACACTTTAAGTAAGAAAGAGATTAAATTATAGTATTCCGTAAACAGTTTATTTATTGTCTTACTTTACCAAACGAGGTTTAAATATTCAAATAGAACAGATAAATTCAACCAATATGAATTGATCCGTTTAATTCTGCTCTAATAATATTATATAAAAAATATATTGTATTTATATTTAATAGTGCGGTTATCTGGCTTATAAACTGCTCAACGAATTTTGATGGATTTTTAGTAACAACTAAAAGTTCTGTTCTTCCTTTTATAATTGATTCTTAGAATATTTAAGGTTTAATAGGACTTGAATTATCTTGAACACACTTTAACGTGGAGAAGGAGCCGTACTGTGTTACCTAAACTGTATAATATTAATTGATGTTGCGCTGTCGCCCTATTTTGGATTCTAAACAGCATAGACTGAAACCGAACTCCGGATTAACGTGTTATGCATAGATTTTCCAGACTAGATTTAATATAAATACTGTCTATAGTTTACGCGAGTAGTACACATTTAAAGAAAACGACGTTTCGGATGCTTTGCAGTGCAGCCGTGGTCACGGGGAGACTGCAAAGCATTACGCCCGGCAAAGCATCCGAAACGTCGGGCCGAAGTTAAAAATCATTTTCAAATAAGTTTAACTAATATATCGCGTTTTAAACCGTCAAAATGTTTTATTTAAATAGATTTAATATAATTAATTTGTTCCCGACGCTTCGCTATTACGAATTAATGACATCATCGGTACATCAGTGCTTACCTCGACAAATAAAATGATTAGTAACATCTTGAACTTGTCAACTTGTTGTTGTCTTGTCGAGAATCAAACCCACGACGTTTATTAGCCATAAATAGCTACCTCGAGTCAATAAGAAGAAAAGACAAATGAGAACATTGTACACATACAGTTTGACATTTCTGAAAATGTTTCGGATCGACTTCAATAGTACAAGAGCTATTTGAATTGTAAATTATCAATGTCATAAATGACAACCCGCTGTTTGTAGTAATTAATTCGACCCAAATTCGAGGCTGTATTTCGTCAAATGCTAACTAATAAATAATTCTGAAAACGAGGGTTTCAGATATCGGCCTTCCAGTCAATAAAGTCACGACTCTGTATCACCGATTCCAAGAGACGTTAAAAAAATATTTGCTGATTGACGTAATATTTAAATAAACAAAAATAAATACTGTCTATAGTTTACGCGAGTAGTACACATTTAAATTAAACACTGTAACGGTTTAAAACGCGATATATTAGTTAAAATCCGAAACGTCGGGCCGAAGTTAAAAATCATTTTCAAATAAGTTTAACTAATATATCGCGTTTTAAACCGTTAAAGTGTTTTATTTAAATAAACAAAAATAAATTTTTAGCTTAAACTATTAACCTCTTTCTTAGCTCAATGTTTATACGCGTTAAGCACGGTTCTGGGTTCGTAACTTGTGGTAAAAAACATTTGTTTCGGTCAAACAGAGTCTAAAATATACTTGCCTGTAAAAATATCAATCGTGTAAACGGGACACAAAAATGTATTCGCCCATGTCCCATAGTTCTAAAACTACGCAAGAATCAAACTTTACTTAATTATGTCAAACGTCTGCTGTTTTAAAAGACCGTCGCTTGTCGATCGCGATATATATTTTTCTTTAACGTTTTATGTAGAAATTTAGATAAAACATAAGTTACAAAATTACTGAAACAAAGAATAGTAACCAATTTAATGTTTAAATTATTTTAAAAATTAAGTCGTACTCGTAGATTATGTGATGAGAAGGCATTGAAAAAGACGGTTTAAAACGTGATTTTTTAAGTTGTATGTAAAACACGACATAATATGTACGAAAGCTCAATCGGCTATAGCAGCAGCGCGGAACGCTGTGAATGTTGGTTCAAGTCCCACCCGTGGTGTAATTTTTATTAAATAGATTTTTAATAGATGCGTATGAAAACTTGAATATTATCACGCGTTGGCATTATGAACGTTGTAAAACTATGGAATAAAATAATTTTATGACAGAAGCAGGAGTGGAACCGACACCCACGTGCTCGTGTCGTAATTTTTGTTACAATTTTAATAGATTTTTATTTTGTCAGGTGCGTGTGCATTAGCTATAAATGCATTGGCTTAAAGCCATAAGTGCTATATTATTTAGTATGTACTAATCGTAAAGTACAGATAAGATTTAAAATAATTTAATTATATTTATAACTACTCAAAATCCATTCACTCTTTTATACTCGCACAATGGTCTGAAGTTTGGGAAATTCGTTAAAAATTTGCACCATTAGTAGGGTCTAAGCGTAGCGTAGAAGGCAAATGATTTATGCATGGGATGTGTTCTACACATTAGCACGTTTTGCTGACGATTTTTATTTAAAAACTTGCCCGTTGTTATAGAGTTTTTAAAAGCCGGGTTTCCTTTTGTGTTTAGCCTGTGTAAAGAAGAATATATCAAGGTTTTTAGAAGTTCATCATTTCTACTTTTAAACCTTACAAGGTTTCATTTCAACCTGTAAGGTCTGAAGCTTAGATCCACCACGCTGTAACAGTGTAGATTGGTGAGTTTTAACGACTATGATCACTGTATGTTAATATTTTTATATTTGTTAATATTATTCCGTTACCATTAGTAACAACAGGTGTTATCTTATACTTCCGTACTCCAGGTAAATATTATACATTTAAATAAAACAATTAAACAGTTTAAAACGCGATATATATTAGTAAAACTTGTTTGAAAATATTTTACCTACGGCCTGACGTTCGGTGTCTTCGCGTTAGTCAATTTTGCAAGGACCCGGCCGAAACAGATGACGGTAGCGTACCAGTTTTTTATTTTGATGTCAAGGACATTCTCCATCTTAAGTCTCCGACGTCTGCTGCAAAGTATCTGAAACGTCTGGCCGTAGTAAAAAAAATTAAACAAGTTTAACTAATATATATCGCGTTTTGAACTGTTAAAGTGTTGTATTGAAAAGTGTACAACTTACGTAAACTACAGCCAGTATTTAATATTTATAAACTGTGTAAGGCTTTCAACGGCCATCGTACAGCATATCATTGTCTTTCTGGCTGTTCGGCCGATGTGACCGAGAAGAGGTTCTCGACATTAATAATTCTTCGAGCAATCGACGAGTTAACATCTCCTGATGATGCCGTCCCAACGTGATGGCGAAACATCGATAACCTCTTCTCGCTCACATCGGCCTAACAGTCTGAAAGACAATGATATGAGTATTTAATATTATGTTTTATAGAAAATTTCCAAATACGGTTTTGGTAGTACAGTAGCAGTATCTAACCACTAGATCAACGAGACAAATTAATTATTCTATAGGTATGCAAGCTACGCGTAGTGTTAAAATTTAAACTAAGAATAAGTTGTATTCCTTTTTAAATCAAGGAATTAAATGTATACACATTTAACTGTAATTCCTGAGAACTGTTTAAATTAAGAACCACGTTTGTTGCTTAGGTTCAAATGTTATCAACAAATCACCGTTTTATCAAGCTTTTCATTCAAACTAATTAAGGAACGGGAATCCTTTCTCCCCCATCATTCTTTAGTATTAAATCGTGTTATCCAGTTTAATAAAATTAAATACTGCACAAAAATCGTTTAATAAACGGGATATTGGCATCGCTATCTTCTCGCGGTTGAACAGAAATATCGGAATAGTAATAACCCCGAAAGTACAGTCGGATACAGAAAAAATTAGCAATTACAGTGAAGAAAACTATTAAAGATACGTATTTAGGTTTAAATATACTAATTTGGTTTAAACTTTAATAAAAGGGTTATTTTATATAAACAGATCATACACCGCAGCATATAAAAAAACTCAGATGTAAAAGATAATACTTGTTGAAATGTTGACTTTCTAAATGATAGCATGGACTTTACTACTTATATAAATAGTTCTTTGTTTGATTTTATTTCTAAACTTTATTATACTTTCTTCATCCGACTGTACGTCGATACGTCGTATTGTGGCGAGATACTTCTGACCCATTAACTTACTCGAAGGAGTGGGCACGTTTAGCTCTGTTTTTATTTCTACCCTGTACTTTCCATTGTACACACTTCTAGAATAATGTCCTTTACTCATGAAAGTACTATAGTCACCGACTTATAAACCGCAAAAATACTAATAGATTACATTTAAATACTGTCTATAGTTTACGCGAGTAGTACACATTTAAATAAAACACTTTAACGGTTTAAAACACGATATATTGATTAAACTTTTTTGAAAATGATTTTTAACTTCGGCCCGACGTTTCGGATGCTTTGCTGCAGCCGTGGTCACGGGGAGACCCCGTATTTATCGCGTTTTAAACCGTTAAAGTGTTTTATTTATGTGTTTACATTTAGCTTAAAATACTACCAAAATGTGCTCAATTTTAGTTTATTTCTATTTGAGTTTTCCCTGTAAAACAACTAACGGTTTAGCATTTAACATTTAATAAAATTCAATAACTAAAGCACATAGTTAACGTTTGTAGCGAGCGTCATTTTTTAGTTTAGTTGTTTCAGTCAAAATAAGTTAATTGAGTGTTGTATTTAAATAAAACACTTTAACGGTTTAAAACGCGATATATTAGTTAAACTTATTTGGTAATGATTTTTAACTTCGACCCGACGTTTCGGATGCTTTGTAAATAAGTTTAACTAATATATCGCGTTTTAAACCGTTAAAGTGTTTTATTTAAATGTGTACTACTCGCGTAAACTATAGACAGTATTTGAGTTTTGTATGTTAATGTATCGTTAAATGATGAATTGTTAAAATGTATGAAAAATCGACTGAAAAGAGCTTAAGACGTTAAGGTAATCTAAAAATATACATTAAAACCGATTATAGATTGAGGGCACGGTAGCACAATTGGTAAGAGCAACAGCACAGAACTCTGGTTACCGATTCGAGCCTAGCCTGTGTCGTAATTTTTAATTTATATGTGAAAAACAACAAAGTTTTTAATCGGAAAATATTATATATAGAAAGACCCGTCTTATTTTGAACAAGTTTATTTGTAAGTGACTTGCCGCCGTGAGCATATAACTCGTATTAAAAAAGAATGATTAAGGCAAAACCACTGACTAACATCAAACAATACACGTGGATTTTCATCGCGGTTTTAACGTTGGTTAATTTTCTATAAAGCTCCAACATTTTCCCTTTGTGAATAACCGCTGGTTTACTATGTTATTTATTAGTCGCTGAAAATGCTTGTGGTCCCTTCTGTAATTTTGCACTAAACTAATCATAAATATCACGGTATGAAGAAAAGTCTTTTGAATGAATTAAGAGTGAGATAATCCGTTTTTGACAATAAGTTAGAACTTTGACACTGTTCGAAAATATCTTTATGAGAAGACAAGTCTTGTAAAGAAAACGGTATTTCGTTATAAGTTATCCTAACGGGGTTAGTAAAGGCCTGTTAAAATAGTATAATGTTGAATATTTTAATAGCCCATAGACAATTTATAAAAAAAGTAACAATCGCTGTTGTATCTCGTGATAAATGTTACTAAAAGTAATTTTGTAATATTTAAAAAAAACAACACTGTGGCAAATTTAAATATTACAATACATACTGATGTAAATAAAAAAAAATATTTATTTTATTATAAACATATTCTACCATTACAGAAAAATTCCATTGCGATAGACTTATTATACACACATTTCATAGAGTGATGTTTTTGTCAATTCACCCAAGCTGCACGTAAAAATGTCGATCCCCACTTGCAGCTTATTGATAACACGCATAGCACGGACAAGAGGGGATTTTATCAGCAAGATGGTACGTGAGTACGGCAGCGCAAGTAACGGTGGTCGTAATCGCCTCCACACGTATCGGTCCGGCACTGACAAGTGTAAGGACTAAATGTAATTATTATTGAAAAATATCTTCTTATAAAAGAGTGTATTTTAAACAGTAATCCACATAAGAGCTTATTTGAATTGAATTGTTTAAAAATATATATTTATCCTACGTAATACCGAGATACAATTACAGCGGAATAACGTTTTAAATCTCCGATACACAATAGTTTTCTAAAGCACAATACTAAAACAAGGCTTAAAATGTGGAGCGAATGCAACTAGACCAACTATTATAATGCAAGCGATGATTCTTGGTACAATTTACATTTTGCAGCTTAGGAAGCAGCATTTGTGCTTTGGTGCTTCATAAATCTAACTACTATTCAATAGTTTTGTTTGGGATCGTTTTGAGGGTAGTTGTGAGAATACAGAATATTTAGGACTTGTTTGTCTTTTAACATCGTTTTTCCAGACGTTCCATGACAACTGAATAGAATCAGACAGGTAGGTTTTTTAACGCCTAATATTAATAAACACTTTAACGGTTTAAAACGTGAAAAATATCATTTAAACATATTTACAAATTTTTGTTACTACGTTTCGGATGCTTTGCAGTACGCCACAGTCACGGGAAGATTTGTAATTAAATTTAACTAATATATTTCGTTTTAAGCAGTTTAAATGTTTTATTTTAATGTGTACTACTCCTTTACATTACAGACAGTATTTATTAGCCAAATTTTTCAAATATTTTTCATTTAATTATTATATATCAAGGTCAATTTTCGATTCCATTTTTAAAATTACCGATTTATTTTCCTGAAGTCATACATTACGATCTGTACGTGACCTACAGTAGAAATGCCACACCGAGCCGCATCTGTATTTACTTAAAATTAAAATTCCCATTTTCCATATTTACAATTTAAATTAGGAATCGTTCAAACAATTGTTATAATGAATTAACGAACAGTGTTTGTACAAACCTTAGAACTCGAAGGTTCAAGATGTACGCGTGTTGTTTTAACTCAGTTTTCCTAGGCTTCTTCAAACAAATTGTACTGTATACGCTTTCATTAATTTTGTTTAATAATTTTGCTTTCACTCCTAGACAAGTAAGAAAATTAGTGTCTGAAATATTAGGCGAAGCTAAAACTGAAGATAAATAACGTTGCCGTTAATTGTGTTACGTAAATTGTTTTTAAAAACGATCAATAATGCGACCCTAAAAATATCTGCCCCAAGCCCGGCGATGAACTATGAGATTTCACAGCTATTGTTGGATACAGATCGAAATGGACTATAGTAATAAATAATTTAATTAACACGTAGACAATGCAAAGTTACGTATGACTGTAATTATTATTATCATCATCGGTATTTGAACCCGAGGCTCCAAGCCCTATAGTGCCATGTTTTAACAATTGAGCTACAGATGCCGTTAATGCGATATGATAATACATTTAAAAAATAAAAACATACGAAAATCGTATGTTTCTTTTAAAGTTATACTTCAAACAGGAGGGTAGACCGAAAAGGGAACGCAATTAAACTTCGCGGCTTTTCATCTGTTGACGGTAGTTCGTGATCTGGGAGTATTTGCGATGTTCCTACCGGCCATTTAATATTCAGATCGCGGAAAAGAATTCAGAAAAATTAAAAATTTATTAGAAACATAGTGGTCTCGGTGGGGATCGAATTCATAACCCGTTGATTATTAACCATTAGAGCAATGAGTCCGTTAAATTACTCATTAAAGTATCTCAATAATTAAATGTCATAAACAGTTAGTTAACATAGGGTTTTAAATGTATCAAACATTTGATATATAAATTAGTTCGAATCGCATTAAAACTTCGTGAGGGTTAATCATTTATTGACCCGTTAACATCTTGGGTAGCCTGCAATTAACGGTTCGAAGCCCAGTATTTAATAACACAATTACTTCACCGAAATTGGGAAAGTCAAATAGTAGTTAGTACTTTATAATTTGATCGTTGGTTTGTAAGTAAAGATTAGGTTTGTACTAAATCCATGTTTACAAAAGAGTCTGCTAGTAACGTGGATTGTGTTTTGTATTATATATTTAAGACTAACTTGAAACAGAAAAATATACGTTTAGTCTTGACCGATCATGCCATAAACTGATGGTTCCGCCATCACGTCATGAACCATTTCTCGAATACGACGGTCAAATAGGTCGTAAAGCCAATTTTGCAAAATTGCCGCGATAATCTTGTATAAATAGACGTCACATTAAAAAGAATCTAATGGCCATGAATATTGTATACTAAGGTAAATAATAACTCTCTAACTCGAAAAGTAAACACCAACTTTTATACGAACCCGACCTAACCCACTTTTCAAAGTAAACATTTATTCGTCAATACTTTATATGTGAATAAAATACTTAATTAAAACATTGTTTGTTTGGAGTTGATCCTATCTTATATACCATTTATAATAATTATTTGTTGGTAGGCTATTTCGTACTTCGGGACTGGATTTGGTTGAAGTAGGCATCCAATATACCCCCCCTGCCCGCGCACCTCACCGCAAGCAGTGAAGACAGGCCTGGCAGAATTAGGGCGGTTACCGAACACCGCGCGGGTCGTTGACACCACTTTAACTAATTACAAGTGTGTGCAGCCTGAAGACCAATTCTATTCAGTGAGTCCTTATTATTTTCCTTAATTAGCCAGTTGCGTGCGAAATAGTTCCACCAATTTTTGAGGGTAACCAAAATTTTATGGTTCGTATTTTCAGTTTATAGCTTTACTTGTAATTTGTTTAATATTATAACAACTTTTAATACGATATCGCTTTATTTAGCATTTAATACAGAAGATCTTTTAATTAAAACAATAATATTTTATTTAAATAAAACACTTTAACGGTTTAAAACGTGATATATTAGTTAAACTTAGTATATGAGGAGACTGGTCTCCCCGTGACCACGGCTGCTGCTAAAAGCATCCGAAACGTCGGGCCGAAGTTAAAAATCATTTCCAAATTAGTTTAACTAATATATCGCGTTTTAAACCGTTAAAGTGTTTCATTTAAATGTGTACTACTCGCGTAAACTATAGACAGTATGTAATAATATTTTAATTATCTATTTATGTTTTATATTTTAAAGGGTAGTCTTCTATTTTAAACTAGATTCAGTCATTAAAATTGAATATGAAATAAAAAGTATGCTGATGACAGATATACTGAAATAGATAACTTGCTTAATTACATTTTATAACATTTAAACATCGATCGAGCGTTTTAAACCGTTAAAAAATATTTTATTTTAATTAATTAATGCTATTAGTGTGATTAGGCAGCGTGCTTTTAGATCAAATCTTTAAAAAGTTGTTTAACATTTTAAAAAAAAGTTTATAGGTAAAAGTTACCAAACCGTTAGAATTAATTAGGTAACGGTCGATTGTATGCCACGGCAACATGCCGGCTTGCCAACGCTTATTGTGTTTCGAGATTTAGTGGCCATTTATCATTGGGACAAAGGTCGGCAGCACAAAAGTCCTACGCAACTTCCACACTAGTTATTTGAATTAATACTATTTGGGTTGATCAATTACGTGGTGTAGGTCACGCTACGACGCGTCCTAAGGGAAATAGTTCGCTCTTGAATTGATATTTTCTAAGTAAATATAAAATGTTTAAATGAAATACTTCAACGGTTTAAAACGCGATATATTTAAGTTAAATTTATTTGAAAATTATTTTAAGTAACGGACGTCGCGTTTTAAACTGTTAAAGTGTTTTTTTAATGTGTACTACTCACACTATGTCTATGTAAATATAAAATGTTAATTGTAAAGAACCGACTGTGCACTATTTCGACTAATACTTGTTCCCTAGTGTTTATCTATACTAATATATATAGCTGTAGTTTGTTTGTTTATTGGTTTGATCTTGCTAATCTCAGGAACTACTGGTTCGAATTTACAAATTATTTTGTGTTGGTTAGAGCATTTATCAAAGAAGGCTATAAAGCTGTAAAATATTGTGCTGCAACTCATAGGAGTTAAGAAACAGCGGGAAATGTGGAAAAAACGGGAAAAATTATTTGTCCTTGTAGGTTCCCGTTGCGTACGCTGCGAAAACGGTTCAAGTTACCTGAAAAGTATGTATAAAGAATGATTTCTCTTTAAATGTCTACGACGATGTCGTGGGTAGGAGCTAAAATTTATAGAGTTGAACAGGAGGTTTGCAAAAACAAATTCGACGAAAACTGTTCTATGCGAAGTCGCTGACACGGCTACTGTGATAATCAGATAATCCAATTATGTCTTACGCTTAGCAAATACCGAGTGCTTTAGACGGCGTATAAAAATGTGTCATAGATTTTTCCCCCGCAGCGGTGTTCTTGCAATATTCATAAAAGCATCTTCGCAATATTCGCTGATATAAAATATGCTATGATAAGAAAAATTGCGATGACAACCTTCGCCCATTAGAAAACGTGTTTACGTTGTAGCATAGAAATATTCTCCATAAAGAATTTTCACTATGCTGCCAGTTTATTACCTGCTATATGCGTTAGATGGAAATATAACTGGCAACTTCAGGTTTTATTTAGAAAGCTCATAAACATCTTATTTCAACACATTAAAAAGCTACAAAAGTGATCACTAGTGTACAGTGACACCATATTAAGGGTCGTCTTTGCGGTGACATTGCATCGCATTGAGTGTACCTGTGTTCGAATCTTGGGAAACAACGTATCGTTTTTATCGTGGCACAGAAATTTAAACAACTACTTACAAATACTGGCTGTAGTTACGCGAGTGGTACACATTTAAATAAAACACTTCAACGGTTTACAACGCGATATGTTTTAGTTAAACTTGTTTAGTAGTTTAATCTCCCCGTGACAAAAGCATCAAAGCATCCGAAACGTCGGGCCGTAGTTAAAAATAATTTTAGATTTAAATTACTTACAATCCTTTTAATACTCGAAATACGGTCTATATATTCTATAAAGGGATGGAATAAACAACATTCAAAAGGTATGAGAAACTCTGAAACTCTGTAAAAAGCACACACTCCAGCGCATATAATATGTCTAATAGTATTTTAACATAGATAAATCACTTTTAGCGGTTTAAAACGCAAAATATATTATTTATTAGTTAACTCATTTACAAGAAACGTCAAAGCATCCGAAACGTCAGGCCATAATTCAAATTAATTGTAAAAAAGTTAAGTAATGCATTTCGCGTTTTAAACGGTTACAAATGTTTCTTTATTGTCTACTATTGCCTAACTAAACTATACCAAGTATTAAAGATTAAAAATATCGACGATTACGGTAACACAATTCGTAACAAAATTCCCGCCTACGTTTATTTATTTATTTATTATAACTTTATTATTTATAACCCAAACTACACATACAAAAAGAGAAATAATCTTACGTACTAACTTATAAATAAAAGGCGGCCTTATCGCTAAGCAGCGATCTCTTCCAGGCAACCTGAAGTACAGGAGAAAAGAAAAAGACTTATTGAGTGGGTAGGTGTAAGGAATAACAAACAAAAGAAAGGGTACATCGCAAAAGAATACATAGCACTAAGATAGTGGGGAGAGAATAACTTAAGAGTTGGAAAGGTAAAACTTATAGAGTAAACTCTTAAAAGAACGGAGAGATTGAGCTTTTCTGATATCAGTGGGAAGAGAGTTCCAAAGGCGAATCGCTTTGACGGTGGCGGAATTATTAAAGAAAGATGTTTTATGCTTAGGAACAAATAAGAGGAGATTGTCAATAGAACGAAGGTTTAAGTTGTGGGAACCTAAAAGGACGAATATCTCTTTTAGATAAGAGGGAGTTTTGGGGTCGAAAAGGACACGGTAGAGGAGATGAAGAAGATGGGAATTCCGACGAGTTCGGATAGGGAGCCAGTTAAGCTTTCTACGAAATTCAGAAACATGATCGTATTTGCGAAGGCCAAAAATGAAACGGATACACGTATTCTGAAGCCGCTCAAGCTTATCAAGCTGAAGTTCAGTTAGATCAGTGAATGATACATCAGCATAGTCCAGAATGGGGAGTAATAGAGACTGAGCAAGTAAAATTTTTGTAGGGATGGGAAGGAAGTTTTGCAAGCGTTTTAGGGAGTGTGAAGCGGCATATATTTTCTTGCTTAACTGGTTTAGATGAGGATGCCAGGACAGATTTTCGTCAATAATTAGACCCAAGCTTTTGACAGAAGAAGTGAAAGGAATGATAGTACCGTCTACAACAATCGGTGAAATACTTTGCCTGTCAACCCGGCCAGTAAGCTTACTACTACCAATGATGATACTTTGGGTCTTAGTTGGGTTAATTTTGAGACCAAAGCGGGTGCACCAGTCAGTAATGATATTTAGGTCGCGATTAGTAGACTGGATGGCAAGAGGAAGTTCCTCGAGACTGGTATGTCTGTATATCTGAATATCGTCTGCATACATGTGATAGAGAGAAGAAATGTTCTTAGTGATGGAATTAATAAAAATAGAGAAAAGAAGAGGTGATAGCACGCCACCTTGCGGTACACCGGCAGTAAGGTCATGCCATGAGGAGGACTGCTCCGGTATGCTAATCCTCTGACGGCGTCCCTTCAAATAACTATGAAACCATCCGATCACAGTTGGAGATACGTTAATAGAACGCAATAAGCTGAGTAGTATGTCAAAATCAACAGTACAAAAGGCATTGCTGAAATCGAGAAGAGTAAGTATGGTCACCTGCTGGTTATCCATACTGCGCCGGATGTCATCCGTGATTTTGACAAGTGCAGCAGTCGTACTATGACCAGGACGAAAGCCGGATTGGAGAGGATTAAGAAAATTAGTTTTGTTAAGATACATGCATAATTGATGGTGGACTAAGCGTTCAAGGACCTTGGAGAGGAAAGGGAGAATTGAGATGGGACGATAGTCCGAGAAGGTTAGAGGACGAGATTTTTTGGGAATCGGTATAACATTAGCATCTTTCCAGGAATTGGGAAAGACGCCCGATGTTAAGGAAAAGTTTAGTATGTGACAGATTACTGGAGCAAGGATATCAATAATAGGAAGGATCATGTTACGACTAATGCAATCACTACCGACAGCCTTAGAGGTGATGGAAATGATGTTCTTTTTAACGTCACAATCAGTGAACGGACAGAAGTTGAACGGTGGAACAGTAGGAATTGGCAGAGAAGAAAGAAAGTTTATAGTACGATTTTTATCGTTGGTATGAAGTGTAACTGAGGGACTGGTAAAATGTTGATTGAGTAAATTCAAGTTGTGATTATTAGAAATTGAATGATTCTGTTTGCCAATTCCTAACGTTTTAAGAAATTTCCAAGTCTTAATTGTATTGCCGTTCTCAACAGACGAGTAGATATGGCGGCATTGTGCGTCTCTACACATGGTATTGCAACGATTTCTGAGTTTTAGGTACTTGTCCCGATTGGCGTCACTATTAATCTTTTTAAACGCGGCTTTGGCTCGGTCTCTTGCCCTTTGCATCTTCTTAATATTTTTTTACGTTTATTGGTTATTGGAAATCTTTCTTTAATTGTATCGCTATTTAACGGATAAAAATCCATGCTTTAAATTTATCCATGTCCAATATTAAAGTTTAATCGGGTTTAATCTCTGCTAAAACTGCATTGGCAGTGCAATGGCGCGCAATATCAAATGGCGGCCATTTGTCAGGCCTACGTCAACTGAAAATGGCCACTGACTGTTGTTCTGATTTCGAAACGTTTAAAGGTAGACGTAATGGTTTTTGAATTTGGAACTTTGGAATGCAAATATGTATTCATTATATATTCATGTTTAAATTAATTTAGAATGAATTCGTTCAGAAACTAGTTCAGTACTATATTGAATAACTTTTAGACAAAGAAAGAAAAAAAATACAATTTGTCAATTGTATAGGCTAAAACTTCTAGATCTTCAAGACTCCACTTACTTTGCCGTTATGCATTCGAATACTGATCATAACATTCGAATATCGAATACTATTAAATTCCCGGCTTTTTTTTGTCTACCACATAGTAAAGATCTTGATTTAAAGACGAAACCACTTAAAAAATATTAATTGAATTCAAACATATGGAACCCGATAGGAATCGACCCACGCCCCGTTAATATTACGGTTACATTGCTAGACCTCACTAGACCAACGAGCCCGTCAAAAATCACTTATATTTTAATTTAATTGTATTTATGGAAGAACTATTATTCATATTTTAAAACAAAACCTATCAATCAAATACAGTCTGTAGTTTATGCGAGTAGTATACATTTAAATAAAACATTTTTAACCATTTGAAACGCGAACAGTAATAATAAAACTTTACTATTTATAATTTAATGTAACTACGGTTCGCATGCTAATACATTTCGCGTTTCAAAGCGGAAAAACTTTTTAAACCTACCAAGTTAAAAAATACTGTGTAAAGACAATTGAATTGCTTAACCCGAAAAAAAAGCAAATTCAAAACAAATTAACTTATTCCGCGCTCAGTTTGAACTCGTTGTTGTTCAATTAAAGCGGTTAAGATATTCTAAAATTGAATTGAATTGGAACTGAACGGGGTATGGCCGTAATTGAAGGACGCGATCAGAGGCGGTAAATTGAATTGCGAGGGCAGAACGTATTAATTAGTAAGAAATTCGGGAGCGCCGTGTTTTAATCCTCACCAAGGGCAATTTGTTTTAGAATGGTCAAATCAGAGAGTCGCTTCGCTTTTTGACGAGACTAAATTCTTTCAATAACGAAACTACAGCGAACGCGTGTACAGTACCCTCTAGTTTACACTGGTCTATGTTGATAATAGTCTATGATTTTTTTATGATAGAGGAGGACAGATTAGCATGTGGTTGACGTGATGGTATGATATGATATGTATCATAAATCACCTTCAACCGTTTAAAATTTACAATGTATTCGCCATCTTGACTCCTCGTGACCACGGCTGATGCAAACCATCTGAAACGTCGGGCCCACGATTACTAATAAATTTGCGTTTGAAACTGTCAAAAGTAATCTTTTTATATATTGTTATATGACATTGAAGCTGCACATAATCCGTGGTCACGGAGCGTAATAGGAGCTAAGCAGGAATTTATCAAATAAACATAAACATGACCAGGTAATATATAATTTCAGGGACAAGTGAGATAAATAGTTAGTTAATCTGCCTTTACTTTAAACTTAGTTGCTTGTCTGTCCTCTATCATAATAAATTAGTTCAGTCCAATTCGATAGTTAACCCAAAATAATTTTCTCTAGCAAAGACAATAAACATAACGGCTCGTGTAAAATATGACCCCTTACACAATATTGTCTTTATAATTAAAGATATCTGAATTTCTAATGAGATCTTTAAACAATTGAAGTAGCAACGATCTGTCTTTATTTAGATGTTAATCGGACTAAACTTTGATTAAACAAAAGATGGGAACTAGAATTTATAGGACTTTAAATTCAATTAAATTCAACCCCAAAAGAAACAATAAAGAATACGAATTAGAAATAATAAATAATAATAAATAATCCCGGAATCACAACTTTTAAAAGTCCATCATTTAAACGGACGTCAATATGTGGCAACACTTTTCATTTGGAGGCGTGGTCGCAGTGGCCGTGGAAACGTCGGGGCATAGATAAGATAATTAAAAGTTGATTAACTAATATTACAGTCTCCTCGTGATCACGGCTGCTGCAAAGCATCCGAAACGTCGGGCCGTAGTTAAAAATCATTTTCAAATAAGTTTAACTAATATATCGCGTTTTAAACCGTTAAAGTGTTTTATTTAAATGTGTACTACTCGCGTAAACTATAGACAGTATTTAATATTATTCGCGTTTTAAACCGTTAAAAGTTTTTTATTTAAAATAAGTTTCATGGGTAGCGAGAAAATCACTGATTATGTAGGTACCATAGGAAGCGGTACTTTATAGTTAGCAAAAAAATTGAATTTATACTCAGACGTTTTGGATTTGGCAATACCATTAAAAAAGCTGTTTGAAAAATGGTTATCGAATTATTTGGAGTTTTAAACCGTTAAGTGTATTCTTATCAATTTGCACACCCCACCTCTACCCCAGAGTATCGGAAATCGGTTGTTAATAATTACACATCCCAAAATGCTAAGATAACCACATCCTGCGGGAATCATTAGTTTCCCGCACACGTATTAAACGTTACGAACAATTGGGACGCCCGCAGAGACAAGTGGACAGGCTATTTCATGATTGATGAAGGCACCGACAAGAGGATTAATCAGCCCACATATTCCAAGACGCCAGCACATCCTCCATTCAAATCGATTTCTCTGAGCCCCGATGTAATTCAAGTATCTACGAATAGAGTGATATTATTAATTACTTCAAGTGTGCATCGGAAATCGGAATCTATATTGACAAGTGCTTTGAAGGGAACTCAAAAATAAATCCTTTGATTTGTCTAATTTAAATGACATGACATTAATTACAGACAGCCACAACATGTAAAGAGAAATGATGGAAAAATAATCATATTTAGACACAGTAAATCATATAAATAATACAAGAACGGTTTGAAACGTGCAATATATTAGTTAAATAATTTTATTACAGAGAGATTTACTTTATAACAAAAATTAACTTTTATTTAACTAGTACCCAAAAATAATATTTAATTTATTTATTTCTCAAAAAAGATACAAGATCACTTACTTGAGAACACTGCAAATCAATATTATTTTTATGATTCTACCCGCATGGAACGCTCAAAAAATGTTGTGTTACGCTGAGTTTGTAAACATATGGTTTAAAAGTTGTTTTATAGAAATTGTTTTATATTAGTTATACATTTAAAATAAGTCTATCAGAATACCAACATATCAGAAACGCACAACGTTCAGTGTTTAAGTTTTCACTTGCGTTTTAAATTACGGTTTAAAAATCATTTATTTCTCAAACGATTACAAAAAAAATATAACCGAAAAAATGGGGTAATCTCTTTTAACACTTACCTAGGGTTTAGTACCCTCACCGTCATGTACTTTACAATGCAAAAATGGTTCAAAGATTAACTCGTGAGAATTTTTAACAATTCACGAGATATACAATTGTTTTGTTATTGAGGACGGCTTTAGGCTATAAAACATCACGCCGCGATCAATAACAGCAAAGAGACAGTAGACAAATTTGGATGCCCAAATAACTGTTCTACATGGACGAAGTCACTGGCGCAGCTTGTAGCTAATAAAATAATAACACCGTTTGACCGTAAGAGGTATTTCTTTGAGCGCGACATGCATGCATTCTACAGCGAATTGTAATTAATATATGGTCTTAATAATTTAATTAAATGATTAATAAAGTTTAATAAACGTAATAAATAAATACTTAGCCTTAAAGAACTATCAATCTGTATCGTAAGTTTACCCCGAACTTAAGTATGTTTGACGTAAAGTAAAGCCGAAAAAAGTCTAAATACAATCTATTAATTTCACCCTAAATGTAATGATATTTCGTTTTGTTGAAGTTGTCTGTCTACACCAAAGGACTTAATCTCCCGTCCACACGAAGACGGGTATAGACTCAAAAGAGAATATAAATATGTTGGACCCAGTAGAGATCTAACCCACGACCCGTTTATTATGTGCCGTAGTACATTGATACCAACACCAAGGAACCCATCGCCCTTTACACTTTGCGTTCTTTGTAGAAAAAGACCTTGATATAATGTATTTAGGCCACCCGCACATCCTAGCCATTTTTATGTGCAATAGAATACTAACTAGATGCAATAAACCAGAATTTCAAGGAAGAAGGCGAAAATATAATAACGGTGTAATTTTCGCGGCGTAAAATTTTGATATTCGGTCAAGTTGCTTTTGTTTTGCGGCAAAAGCTGTTTACGTATTTCAGTACGAAACAGTGAATTCTGGCATTAGAATTTACGATGTAGTTTTATATATTTTTATTTAGCTCCACGTAAAATATGTTTTGTAATTTGCGCGTGTTTTATTTACGATGCAATAGAGAGAATTTCACGTTTTGAAATGGCTCGTATGAAATATTCAAGTTCGTTAATTATTCAGTGGCTAAATTTTCGATAGTTAAATAAAGAGAGAAATAATCAAATAGGGCATTATGTCTGTTTGGATGACTTGATATTAAATGGGGATGTAGTATAAAAATTCCAAGTCATGAACCATTGTCCACAGATAAAAAAGCCTTTCCGAATAACCAAAGACAATACGTCAATCCACAGCGCATCGTGTTTGGATGTTAT